>JAYKKI010000073.1:4020000-5220000 GCA_039881145.1 Druceiella hillmani | reverse complement strand
GTTACGGTAGAGGAAGTACTGGCGTCAATCGGGCTGAAGGATACCGTCCCGGGACCTGACGGCGTAAGCCAAAAGGCCTGGGCCGCCATCCCTGCCGTAAAGCGGGCGCTAGTGTTCAATGTCGTTCTTCGGACTGGCCATATACCATCCGCGTGGAAGGGCTCTCACAACCTTCTTACCTAAGCGAGTGGACGGTTCGCGGAAGGTGTCGGATTATCGCCCGATTACGATCTGTGCGATAGGACTCCGACAGCTGCACCGTATACTTGCTATTAGAGTCAATAGGAATGTCGTGCTGGATGAAAGGCAGAGGGGGTTCATTGCCGCAGACGGCTGCGCCGAAAACGTGGCTGTACTGGACTTCATTGCTCTTCTCTGGGAATCCAGGCACGGTTTAAAGGAAATTCATGTGGCGGTCCTTCACTTCGCGAAAGCATTTGACACGGTCTCCCATAGGGCAATGGTGGAAAGTATGCGGAGGAAGGGGCTGTCGCAGAATTTCTTGGACTATCTGACTCGTAGGTACGCCGAAGCTGAAATAGTCTTCGACTTAAAAGGGAGGCGAAGCGAGAGGTATCTGGTACGGCGGGGTGCACGCCAAGGCGATCCCCTCTCGCCGGTGCTTTTTAACGTGGTCATGGAGGAGATATTCACGGCAGTATCAAGGGAAGCAGCTTTCCCCTAGCGGGCGGGCACGTCTCGGCCCTGTCGTTTGCCGACGACTTGGTACTGGTTACATCTAGTACGGCGGGTGTGAAGAGATCTCTTTTTGGGGTTGAGATAGCTGCTGGAAAATGGGACTCGTATCGAATCCCTTCAAGTCTGCGGTCCTTTCCATGGTTCCCGACCGCAAACGCCGCAAACACCACTATGTCGAAAGCCGGAACTTCCGGCTCGAGACTAAGTGGTTACGGCAACTAGGCTGTTCCGAAACATTTCGGTACTTAGGGATTGAATACGAGACTTCTGGAGTGAGAACGGTTGAAATCGAAATGGGCGAAGCGCTGATGCGCATAGGCCGCGCGCCTCTAAAGCCGCAGCTGAAGCTCTTCGTCCTTCGTACCTTCCTGATCCCGAGATATATAAGGCTTCTCGAACTCGACATCTCGCTCCGAATGCATGTTCGGACGTGGTTGAGGCTTCCGAAGGACACGCCGGAGGCCTACTTTCATGTTAATACTCTCGATGGGGGACTGGGAGTGCCGTCCCTATACACTGTTGTTCCGGATCTCATTACGAGGCGTTTGGAGCGCCTTGCGCACTCCAACTTCGGAGAAGCACGGGCGGCGTACCGGTGTACAAGAGTCGAGAGGAAGCTGAAGTGGGCCTCGAAGGTGCTGGGCAGGATCCGGGAGCCCGACGACCGAGTTACCGATAACCACAGGTTGAGGCCAGGCAGGAGTTTTTGGAGCAAGCGGCTATACACTTCGGTGGATGACCTCGAACTCGCCGAAACGCCGAAGTGCGGCATGTCGAGCCGTTACCTCTCGTCAGGAGCCGGTGGTGGCATTAGGGGGAGGGACTTCGTGCAGTACGTGCATGCTCACATTAACGCCCTTCCCTCGCGAGTTATAAATTCCACACCAAACCAATATTTCCTCGTAGTGGGGGTCGGGGCGTCGGTGTAAAAAGCCGGCGTGCTAAAGGTGGGCCACAATGGTGGGGGGCAAGTAGAAGGGAGAACATGCCGACCGCATGCAGGGCTGGATGTGGTAGCAGTGAAATCACTGCTCACATTATCCAGTCCGTATCCGTAGACACGACGCTGTGGTTCGTTATCTTGAAGGTATACTCGGAAGGAAGGGATAAGAGGTTCTGAGGGAACCTCATTATAACACGGACCGTGGGCTCCGGAAATCAGACCTCGTTTGCACGCGGCACGGACGTGCAATACACCTAGACGCTCAGGTGGTCACGGGCTCGCGACCGTTAGATCGCTCTCACAAAGAAAAGGACAGCAAATATCTAGACCACCCTGACCTGGTTGAGCAGATCAAAATGAGTCTCGCGGTACAAAGGTTGCATGGCTGCACCCTATCTTGGAGGGCAGTCTGGTCCGAGAAGTCGGCCAAAGGTCTAAGAGAGATGGGACTGTCACCGGGTGAGCTCGCCTAGATAACTACGAGGGTTTTGCAGGGTTCGCACACTAACTGGATCCGATTCAATAGCATGATGGGTTACCGTAGGGAACCGCGCCTATGAACCCGCTCTGAAGGAGGCGGAGTTGTAGGGCCCTAAGCCGGGCCTAATTAGGCTGTGGGTGGACTCGGTGCCACTCGCCGGGCCAAGCAAGGGTGTGAGTTTTTACCGCCCCTTTGCTGGGTTAAGACATAAAGAGGCGGGTTTTTTCCCAGACTGGGAGTTGAATCATGACATCTAAAGGTCTAATATCCGTTAAAATGCACTAGAGGCATTTTTTTTTATACTTCACAATAACTTATAACAAATGACAATTATGGAGGTATAAAAAAAGGTTCCACCGAAGGGGAAAATGAGAAAAAGATATATATATATATATATATATATATTATATATATATATATATATATATATATATATATATATATATATATATATATATATATGTAGATTTTTATTGGTTGACAGAACTCACATTGTTATTCAGACTGTTTGGTAATATTACAAAAAAATTATAAAAAAGGAATTGACAATTTAAATAATAAACTTTAAATGTCGTTTCTTTGTTTTCAGGTGGTATAGTACTATTTAAGATAAACTGTGGGATTATTCTTACGAACAGTACATACAAAAGTACTAAAATAAAGAAACTTTGTTTTCAGAGCAACGCAATTGTTTAATTGAATTTTGAAATTCCTAGTAAGTTCGAAGAAATTGTCTTATAAAATGACATTTCTAGTTAAATCAAGAAAAATGGAAAGACTACGCTTTAAATTTGTAGTACTGGGATCAACGGATGGAAAAACAAATGTGATTTGCATAACCTCTATTGAGATACCCGGCGGACGTGTTTTTGATGTCCCAGATGATCTAAAGCCAGCAAGTAAGCACACTGCCATATTGTCGTCAGACGTATTTACGAAAATCAAAAATTCGCTCAAAAAAAGACACCAAACACGTTTAGTATGGATTCTTCAAAATACGGGCTTGAGGGAAATATATCTAGATGAAGGTGAAAATTTACCGTTTGGTGACCAGTATTTAGATGATATTACGGGAACGAAAGTGCTTTTACACGAAAACATTAATAGTGCTACGCCAGAAAATAAAAATTTAGGAAAAACTGCTGAAGGGTTTTTAATCGAAAAGTTTTCAAATAAGAAATCGAATGCTGACCAATGGATTAGTGAATTTGAGAGAGAATGTGGATGATTCGAGATTCTATGATTCTATGATGAAGAGAAAATTGAGAATTTTGAGAACTTTCCGACTGATGACGACGAAGATGACATCGACGAAGAAACGCAAGAGAGACAGAGGAGGATCGAGAACCGACGTACTACGCTTATTTGCTCGACGACATTCAGCGAGCTCATCATTCGACGCGTGGCATTGGATCTGTACCACAATCTATTTCTGTACAGAGGGAAGGCGAGTATATCATTTTGAAGTCGCCGGGCGCAATTGGGTCCATAGTGGTCAAATTGGATACCCCTTTCGCGCTGTTTGCTCCATCGACAAGAAGGCTTGGTGGAAGCACGCAGAATCACGCGCATGCATGGTAGTATCTTCGCGTCACTCGCGTGCGGGAGGGGTGATGATGAATCTGCAAAAAAATTTACTGGAGGAATTAAGGGACAATCCTCAAGTGCAGGTGAGTACCAAACACATAGGCTCCAGAGGTGGCGGCTTCAGCAGTATGTAATTTGCCCCCCTACTAAAATCTTCTATACAAAACATTGGACAACTGGTCCGTTTCCTTACTATGAGAAAAACAGTCATTTATATAATTGTATTCACAATATCGAACAAGATATTAATGATTCCAGTATGAAGGAATTACTTTGTCCATGCGGACCAAGTCAATGAATAAATTAATATTCAGCGTGCCTTGGGATAAAATGGAGGAGTACTATTATTCTGTAGAACAATCTTTGATTGTTTTAGAAACTTTATTAGAATTTTAATTGCTTTCCAAGACACAAGTATTCGAATTTCTTCGAGACATACAATATATTAAATAAAATTAATCTAAAAAAAATTCTTTTCAAATACTCGGTCCTGCAGGATCGGATCGGGTAAGTCGTATTTTATCGATCGCGTCTTAGCTGCCTGTGTTAATTGGGGGCAAATAGGCAATTTTAATAAATACTGTGGCTTCCCTCTACAAGAGTGTGTTCATAAAAGAGTACTCATTTGGAATGAACCGAATTATGAACCTGCTGCAGAAGATACTTTAAAAGTGTTACTTGGAGGAGATTCGCTGAATGTCAAAGTTAAGCATATGACAGATGCCAATGTTGATCGTACTCCAGTTCTCATCACTACCAACAAAGAAGTATTTCCGTTAAATCCTGCCTTTCAACAACGTCTCATTCGCTACACATGGAAAGCTGCTCCATACTTACGTTACTGGAAAAAGAAGCCGCATCCCTTTGCTATATATTACTTATTTTTAAAACATAAACTTATGTCATGTAATAATATAATTTTAGAACATTGGGAAAAAGAACTAATAAAATCATAAATTGATAATATGTTTTTTATTTATTTTAAATTATAATTATGTTTATCAATAGGTACATTGCGGAAGAGATGGCGCTACTGTGCCAACGTAAACATCGGCTCCGTATATAAAGTTAATTTAAAATTATAAAAAGTTATCAAAGTGGTGGAAAAACAGTGTGAAAGTGTAAATAACTTATAAACGCAGTGATATAAACATATTTATTGAACTCAGTTATCTGCATGAACATAAAATAGTGATACAAGTGGTAACAACAAAACAGTGACATTATTCTTCTTGTGAACAATTAAAACAGTACTTACTCGAACTATTCTTACTCAGTGATTAGTACGGAACATTAAAAAACAATAACCCAAACAAATCAAGTTAAAGAGTGGAAGTTAGAAATTCTATAACCTACAAAATATTTACTGCGTTGTCATTTCTTTAGAAAAAACTCAGAGTAATTTAGATAAGCGACATCTAGCGGTCCTGCAAAGTACTACGTAGTATTGACAATATCGATAAAGTAAGCAACCACGGTTTCTTCAGGCACCGAGCTCGTAGTACTTCATAAAACCAATAGAGGGCGTAAAACTAAAAAAATGGATGAAATTAAAGAAATGCTACAAAATATGCAGGTTGAAATGAGACAAAACAAGATGGAAGTGTTGGCCATGAAGGAAGAACTTAAAAATACCATCATTATAAATATCAACGAGAAATTTACCAATTTAGAAACCAAATATGAGCAAATCGAGCAAAATTTAGAGACACAAAAATTGGCAATTGATGGTTTTGAGCGTTTCATGAGAAGGAAAAATATATTACTTTTTGGAGTGGAAGAACAAGAGAATAGCTACCAAGAATTAGAGGTAAAAGTTCTAGATATTATTAACAAAACATTAAAAATCAAATGTGAAAATCACTACATTGAATCAGTGAGAAGACTTGGCATAAAAAGTGATAAAGCCAGACCTATTGTAATAACTTTGCTTACTATGGGAATAAAAATCAAAATATTAAGGAATAAAAAGAACTTGGAAACCTCACCCTACTATATTAAGGAAGACTATCCACTAGATATCCTGAAGAAAAGAAAAGAACTCCAAATTGAAGTAGGCAAATTAAGAGAACAAGGTAAAAAAGCGATAATTAAATACGATAAAATAGTAATACTTCAAAATAAAAATCAACAAATACAGTCTACTTATATATATAATAAAAAGAGAAATTTATCAGATTCCCCCGAGCAGGCAACCAATCCTGTCAGCGCAGAGAACCAGTTTAAAAAACAGCCCGCCAAGATAAGTAAGAACAACAGTATAAACAATTATATGATAAAAAAACCTACGCTCACAGTACCTGATAAGACGCCTCCTGAAACGCTCTCATCAAAACAAACTACAAAATAGCAACCCACACCGGCCCCTCTCAATCTCCCAACACGGCTGGTCACCGCGGGAGACCTAGACTGCAACCCTCCAACAAGCCAAGAACTATACATCTGCACATACAACGTAAAATCACTACTATCGCCGCAAAGAATGGAACTGCTAAAGTATTCTCTGGAAAATATTAAATATGACATAATGGGCCTCGCAGAAGTCCGGAGAGATGGTAATAATATTGTAGAAGATGATAACCATATTTTCTGTCACACCGGAGAGTCGAGAGGGCTATATGGAGTCGGATTCCTGATTAAGAAAAAATATAAATATAATATAGAAAACTACATAGGTCTATCTGAAAGAGTATGTTTACTAAATTTAATCTTTGGTTCTATGAAGATTTCAGTAATTCAAGTTTATGCCCCCACCTCTGAAGCGACTGAGGAAGAGGTTGATGACTTTTACCAATTAGTAGAAAACGCCCAGAGCCTAACAACAGGTAGAGTTATACTACTAGGAGATCTGAATGCAAAAATAGGCCAAAGGAAACCCGAGGAAAACGCTATAATAGGCCCTTTCTGCTACGGGAAAAGAAACCAAAGAGGTGAAAAGCTTGTACAACATGCTCTTAAAAATAAGCTCACAATAATCAACACAATATTCAAGAAAAACAAAAATAACTTATGGACATGGATTTCACCAGACCAACAGAATAGAAATCAAATAGATTACATTCTGTGTGGCAACCCAAGACTCTTCACCAACATAGAAATTATAAACAAAATGACTTTTCCCAGCGACCACAGACTCCTGAGAGGCACAATAACATTACTCAAACAAAAAAAAAACAGAAATACATTTGATTCACTCCCAGTAGCCAAGTTATTAAGTCTGAAATCACAAGAAACATACACATCTACCTTAAGTATGAAATTAAAACATGTGTGGTGGGAAGAAGATGATGAAATAGAGTCCTATTATTTTAAGATAGAGTCTGCCATACAAGAAAGCTTAAATAGTCTGACATCCATTAAGACAAAGAAAGAAATAATAAGCGAAGAAACCAAAAACCTAATTATTAAGCGTGCTGCTCTACAACACAAACCTTTAAAGAATAAAAATGACAAGAAAGAACTCTCAGAACTCTACAAAATCACAAACAAACATCTAAAAAGAGACTATGAAAACTACAGAATGGAAATAATTGAAAAGCACTTAATAGCCACGGGAAGTCAAAAAAGAGCATTTAAACAATTAACAACAGAGAAAAAATGGATTCCTTCTTTGAAATCACAAAAAACGGAACAGAAGCAGCTGACAAGAAAAGGATTGGTGAAAATTGCCTCGGAATTCTACGAGAGATTGTATGACGATAAATCTATTAACAGTAATTGCTACGAAAAACTTTCTGAATCAACAGATACATGTGTACCAATCCAACTCTTCAATAGTGACGAAATTTTAAAGAATATTAAAAAACTAAAAAAGGAAAAGAGCCCAGGCGAAGACAATATACCTAACGAAGCTTTTATATTTGGGAGTCACATATTGTTAAAACCTATTACAATTTTATTTAATAAAATACTTGAGAAACAAGTAGTACCCATTAAGTGGACAAAGTCCCAGGTAATCCTTATTTATAAAAAAGGAGATCCAGCAGACATCAATAATTACCGACCAATCAGCTTACTACCAACTATGTATAAATTATTCGCAATGTGTTTGGAAAAAAGGATAGAAATAACTCTAGAAATATGTCAACCAGTGGAACAGGCAGGTTTCCGGCGAGGGTACTCAACAGTAGACCAAATACACACCTTGGAACAAGTGATAGACAAACATGAAGAGTTTAAGAAGGATCTCTACCTCGCATATGTTGACTACGCGAAAGCATTTGACTCTATCTCACATAAGAGCATATGGGAAGCACTGGAACATCAGAATCTACCATACACATACATCAATATAATTAAAGATATTTATCACAAAAGCACGAGTCGCGTGAAACTAGACAGAATGGGCACGGAATTCAATATCCGTAGAGGTGTGAAACAAGGAGATCCGCTGTCACCTAGAATTTTCATAGCTGTATCACAGCATGTAATGGGAAATTTAAACTGGGATAGAAAGGGAATATTCATTGATGGTCAGTACCTCAGTAACCTTAGATTCGCCGATGATATAGTTATCTTTGCTAACACATCAAAACAACTGGAAGTTATGCTATCAGAACTAAGCGACGCGAGTGAAAACATTGGCTTACTGTTAAACACCTCAAAAACAAAGGTATCCACCAACGGCAAAAAAACTCCCATAAAAATAAACCAGACGCCTGTGGAATATGTGGAGAGCTATATATATCTAGGGAAACAAATATCATTTAAAAGTTCGAGACACACGGAGGAACTGGATAGACGAATTAGTATGACCTGGAAAAAATACTGGAGTTGTAAAGAAATTATGAAGTCGAAGCTTTCACTTCCACTGAAGAAAAAAGTTATGGATTCCTGCCTACTACCATGTCTGTCGTATGGAGCTCAAACCTGCATCTTCAACAATAAAAACATGACTAAAATTCGTTCGTGCCAGAGGGCTATGGAGAGAAGCATCCTCGGTATAAAGATCTCTGATAAAAAAAATAGCAATAAGATTCGCCAAAAAACCCAAGTTCTAGATGCATTGCAACACACACGTCGTCTGAAGTGGAGATGGGCCGGTCATATGGCTCGCTACTCTGAGGACAGATGGCCAAATCGCGTCACCAAATGGCACGGACCAGAAGGAAAACGCCAGAAGGGTAGACCAAGAGCTCGCTGGAACGACGAAATAATTAAATTTGCAGGAAGAAACTGGATGGAAGTCGCGAAGGATAAAGCAAGATGGAGGCAGTTGGAGGAGGCCTATACCCGAAAGGGGCCATGACAGGTTATAGTCAACTTGTTAAAATATAGTATATTTCTCTAATACACATTATAGTTGTTTTTTCATAGTCTAAGTTATATAATTTAATTGCAAAAGTATGTCATGAAAAATAAAGAGGCTTATTATTATTATTATTATTATTACATTGCCATAAATAGTCTTATGCGTAGTAGACATAGTTAACGATGTTGTTATCTTGTTATTGTGATGGCTGCTTGACCCTAATTGCTGTATTTGTCGTTCGATATGATGTAATCTTGAAGTTAAAGTACTAACTTTAGACGTCAACTCATTAACCTTTAACACTGTTTTTATAAGCATAACTGGTGTAGGCACTTCTTGTACGAGAACTTTCAAATTTAAAATTAAATACCAGAGTATTTATTTTTCTATTAGGATTTTCCATATCACTTAAAATATAATCATATATATATCTGATGTCATTAAATATCTCAGACCAAAAAGGATGAAAATGATTTTTAGTTGTCCAATCATCGTATATTTCGCTATAACAATTTGTAGGTACACACGTCTCATCTCTTTTCTTTGTCTACGTAAGCAGTCTACAGAATCATTAGTAGTACCCACTCTTATTCCTATTAATTGGTCTTATAGTATGTTTGAGATATTCTGTTTCAAAAATAAATGTATCATCCGGAATGTCATCCGACCACATCTTCTCCAGCAGACACATTCTCAAAGTCACTACCGTTGTCTGATGCGTTACTGGACAATTCCACTTGCCGTCTTCGTTTAGTTCTTTCAAAAGATTCAATTCTAGCGTTCCGGAGTTTTTCGATGGTGCGGTCGATAATACTGGGTTGAGTCCTATCATTTCGAATTCTATTACCACGACGAACCAAATTACCAACCAAGTAATTTGCCACTCCAAAGTTTTGGTGTTCTTGACCTGTGAATTTTCTCCCATTGTCAATTTGAAATATTGTTTCTCTTGGCCAATCGTAATTTGGTCCCTTAACACACATCGATTCGGGATTACGTTCAACAATTATAGACCACTTAGTTACTGTATACAAACTAGAATTTAAAAAATTGCTATTTTCTTGAGACGGATTTAACGCCGGAGTGGCTAACAAACCGATATGCACTTGAGGTTGGTTCGTGAAGCTGCCTTTTATACCCGTATGAGGATTGATGTGAATGAACCCATCAATGCTTTGATAATAATTAGTATCTACTCTGTTGGCAAAGGTCAATTTAGAGTCTTCTACAGTTCCTGCCATGTTTAATAAGTGCGCTTCGGTAGCATCTAAATGTAAACGACCGGGCAAAGTGTGATTGTAATATATTGAATTTATATCAATACTTTCAGGAAGGAATTTCCTCGGTAGACATATTTAAACCTAGCGCGCGTTTAGGCGGTTTAATATATCCATTTTTTGGTGAATAACTATATTCAATTAAAGGTTTGTCCATTAATTTATTAACATAACCCGTATTTAATATTTTATCAAGACGATAACCCCCTGTTGTTTCATAACTATCCCAAACTGTATCATTTTTATTATAGTTAATAACGGCATATCAATTTTGATGTCTAGGCACTTCAAACGCGGCAGGATTATAACATAATTGTTTATATTGCTCATCTAATGTTTTTTTTACAAATCCCTCCGGGACCAGGCTCGGTTGCCTTCAATGAATACGATTTATTTTCCATATAAACTTTATTATTCATACCAACGCACCATTTTACCATCGGGACATAATCTGTTGTAGCTGTACCACTTAGATTCGCACCATGGTCGAAATATGTACGAGTACCAGTTAACTGAATCTCTGCATATACATTTAGAATTCTCGCGCCAAACGGTAGTTATAGATATTCACTCGGAGACAAGTAAAATGGTAACCAATCTACTGGATAATACGAATAGGGTGTTGTCCAACGACTTATTTTTTTTCCATCAATTGGTACATGTGCAATTCCATATGTATAAATGTATAATGTCATGGTAAAGGTATTCAATCTTACAGTTGGCGGAATCCTAACAAGCCCTCCCGCTGTTCCTCCATTTCTACCACCTGGGTGACTTCCGGCTTGCCCAGTTTCACCAACATCCACATCCATAGCGCCACCAGTCGCGACGGTAGTGTTTTCGCCATTACCCGGAACATTATTCTGGATATCCGCCATGTCAAGACGAAAATCAAAATTATCGAACAAATTTCTGAAGTCTTGAAAGTCACCACCACCGGTGCTGGGTCCTGGTTGATCTTCGATGTTGTCGTCTCCGGATTGAAGGGCGGCGGTGGAAGGGGTGAGAGGGTACTGCTTACCATGGATTCGAAATTGATTACGAATCGCCTTATCTTTCAAACATATTTTGTACATTGAAACCTCTGTCGGCCATGATTGAATCCCCTTCATCACATATATCAGTCAGCATACTTCTTTCTACCAACTGACGATCACTGGTTAAACCACCATAAGCTTCAGATATATTGGAAATTAATCCTCCAGGTGTGATGCCTAGTAATACTCTTAAAGTATTCCTATTCTTATAAGTGCTAAAAATGCTTGCCGAGATATCGGATTTGAAGGTTTAGAAATAGGTATTTCTGTTGTGTCTAAAATAACTCTCGTGTTTGGGAATTCCTTAATGCTTCCAGCATATAATATTGAACAAGACCTTTATTAGGCCAAATGTTTATTAGAGACCACATATCATATTATCACCTCAATAAACAAACCTCGTAATTCCCTCGAAATTGACATTTTAATCGCAATAACTGTATAAAAAATGCATATTTTTTTCATTTAAACATTGTGAGTTTTTATAGTCGGGCAACACTAAAAATTGATATCAAGCGTACCTCGTAAATGCATAATTTTTTTTTTAAAGCAACCTCTTAACTCTCTCTAGAACATCTTTCACTATGACAAAGTAACGGTGTGAGGTTGTGTGCAGACCACTATGCCATTTTTAGGTTTTAAGCAGAATATATGACATATTCGGTAAAATGGTAAGTCTATATGAATTATTAAAAGCATGTTGAATTGATTTGAGAAAAGATTGAATGTTATTATTGAAGCATTAATACAGGAAATTGAATCTAAAGTTTTGATTGTCTTGCTGTCATAGATATCTTGATATATTTTACGTATGTAGGGGTATCATTTATTCAGCCTTATTATTAAAATTGTTTTGGACTGTATGAATTCATTTTTTTTAACAGAATAAAACAAGCCTACATATGGTGAAGTTGTCCCACCAAGGCGTGATTTCTGAAAGCCAGAAAGTTACTCTGGAAATTCGGATTCTTGAAAATATTATAGTAAAAAAAGTAGATACTGATTTATTAAAAAAACTCATCTACTGCACCAGCCCCAACCACGAGCATGTCTACGAGCTACGTTCAGACTTGTTCAGAACATGTTGCTATCAAGTATATAGATTTACAACAAAAATAGCACTATTCCTGCTGACAATTGAATGATAGAATTGGAAACTGATCCATCAATGATAATACCAAATGATATGGGTATAAAAAACATAGAAAGTAGCTATCAAACTATAATTCAAGGTGTCATTCATGAAGAAGCAGTCGCCAACCAACAGAAAAATGATACAATATATCAACCCATTATCAGCAATACTTCCTCAATAGATTGGACTACAGTTGAAGCTCCGGATAACATAATAAGCGATTACAGTCTTGATAAAAAAAAATGTTGCCTATTCAAATAGCTCTGACTCTGCGGTAGAGGAACAGAAAAACATATACGAAAAAAAGAATTGATGTGAAAACTTCTACCTGGAAATAAGGAATAAATAAAAAGAAGAAACAGTTTGGTTATCCTTATAAAGGTAAGAAACATCTGGAAATATGATGTAGAAAAAAAAGGAAGAACAGTGAAGTGTAGATGTAACTGTAGTCAATAAAATAGAGAATAATGAGACGGATAAGATATTTTCAGGACATTTTGGGCCTTAAGTTGGGATCAGAAGCGAGTTTATGTTAATAATAAACTCCAGTTTTTAAAGGTCCATAGACCAAGAGATAGGAAAAACATATTGAAATCAAGACGTACTGTAAACAGATGTACGTTAATACTTTGGCTATTGGTGAATGGAGAGAAGGCTACCCAACACAGTGAACGAAAAAGTTACTACAGCAACAGAACCATTAATTTCTTAATAAAGACTAAAAGAAAGGCTTAGAACGATTTTTAAAACCTCTACCTGTGATGGAAGTTTATTACGTGTAAGTACAATATTACGAAGAGTGTACTACGCGGGATAGTTATTAAATAAATTTTATGCTGCCTGTCCCATTTCTAGACCATATTTTTGTTTATGTCATAAAGAATATAAAAAGCATGCCATTTACTATACAAGAAATTGTATATCCCTTTCTATTATCTATTTATTAATATGAAAATTATCAAATTCGATTCTGCTTAAATTTTTATTTATAGGTAAATTTTAGTAATGATAGTAATACTGAGAGCTATCTCACTCAAGATACCATCCAACATAACACTACTCACATTGTTGCTAAATATGAAAAAAATCACAGCGGCGTCTTCGGAACTACAATTCTTTTTATATTACTTGGATGAAGACATCGTGTCACAAATTGTATAGTACCCCAATACCATAGATTTTATATATTGTACACCGACTTGCGGAACCATTTCATATTGTAGCGTTGGACAGATATAACGGTTCCAGAAATGTTTATTTTCATAGCGATAGTAATGATGTTTACGCGAAATAGGCATTTCATTATAGAGTAAAACTAGTCCACAAACCCTTTGCTGGAAGCACCAGTTTTTTCTAAAATTATGTTGCGTAATAGATATGCAACAATTTGGGCAAGCTTTTTTTAATAGAACTATACAATGAACGATAAATAAAACGCACTATATTGGTAATGGATCAAGCAAAAACCAAGTTCAAAACAACTTATAATCCAAATCGTCGCATTTGCGTCGACGACAGTATAATACCCTTTAATGGTACTCTTCTTCTCAAGCAATACTCGCTGAGGAAACGCAACAAATTTGGTATTAAAATGTTATACTTTGCGATGTGGAAAGCGGTGTTATTTTAGATTTCATTGTATATTGCGGGGTCAGTAGGCCCATGATTAATCCTGCCAATTTGGTACTCTGGTGCAAACAATAAGAAAAACTATTTAAAAAAAGATTACATCTATATATATAAAAATGAAACCCGTTTTCCTTGGTCACGGCATCACGCGTGAATGGCTGGACCGATTTCACTAATTCTTTTTTTGTTGTATTTGTTATTATTAGGAGAAGGTTCTTACGGAAAAAAATATTAAGAAAATCTCTCAGAAATATTGAAAAATGTACATTTAATTTTGCATATTTTAAAAAACGCGAGTAACAAATGTCAATGTCATTCACAGCCATAGATTATATTGATGAAAGAGCATCGTTTGTTTTGCTGTCATCGTTTGTTTGGCCGTCAACGTTTGTTTTGATTGTTGTTTGCTAATTTTTTATTCTGGCTGCCATCTTGAATACACGTTTTTGAGGACAGCCAGAAGAATTATCCACTTTAAAGTTATCTCTACTTGATATTGGCGTATCGCCATTCGTTTATAATTGTTAAATTATATTACTTGATATTGGCATAGAATCCTAATGGGAAAGCCATTGAATAAAAAGAAGTGAAGTGAAGTGTTTGTTAATCACGGTAAGTTCACAGCTTCATATTGATTTTTAGTAACTTTTGCTCATTACACTATAATACAATTTGGTATACATGGTTATACAGAAAATGTATGAGAGCTTTTCATTTTCAGTTGGATTTTTGTTTTTAACAATGCCACCAACCAGACGTACAAGCTTAGGCCGCAGAACTCGAAATACGGCAAGTCAAAGAAATATAAGAGCAAATCAAACTGATGAGCAACGCGAAGCGCGAAATGAACTTGAACGGAATCGATATCAAGATAGAAATTTTGTGTTTAATCCCCACAGAGCTGCATTCAGTTATAATGTGGCAATTGATTACAGTTCAGCGAAAATTGTTGCTATTGGACAAATGAGTATTGTGTGTCCACATTGCAAGGCATTGAAATTCAAAAATTAAGCCCCTGGATTGTGTTGCGCCGGCGGCCAAGTCAAATTGACGCCATTGGTACCGCCACCAGAGCCACTACATTCATTGGTATCTGGAATTGGTCCAGATTCTTATCATTTTTTGACTCATATCCAGCAGTACAATAATTGCTTTCAAATGACATCATTTGGGGCAACAAAGGTTATTCGAGACAATTTTATGCCTACTTTCAAAGTAAGTAATTATAATGGTAAACAATTTTTTTAGTTTTACTACCTATGGCAAATAAGTTTTTTAGGTCTACTACCTATAGCCGTCATGGAAGGCTGTTCAATGTCGAGGTTTAAAGTAGTTTTAATTTGAAATGATGTAAAGTATTGTGGCAGTATTTTGCGAGCCACATGGTGGTAAAATTTGCTATACAATTACCTGTATATATATTTATATTCTTGCAGATTCAGGGTCAAATATATCATCGAACAGGTTCCTTATTGCCAGTGCCTATTGCCATTGTGGAACAACTTCAAACATTTTTCCATCAACACAATGAATTAGTTGCATTATTCACAACTGCATTAGACCGCATGCCATCTGATAATCACAAAATTGTCATCAGAGCCGATAAGGCGCCTGCAGGACAACATGCTGGACGTTTTAATGTGCCAACAATTGATGAAGTGGCTATTGTCGTTGTGGGTGAAAATTTAGAAAACCGAGACATTGTTTTACATCGGCGGAACGATCAGCTTCAGCGTGTGTCTGAAACACATCGATCATATGATGCCTTACAATATCCTATCTTATTTTGGCAAGGTGAAGACGGCTATCATTTTTCAATGAAGATGATAAGTCCAGTTACAGGTAAATTATTAACAATATGTTTACTACATTAAAATATATGTTTACTAACATAAAATTTATATTATTATCATAACACAAAAAATTGTTTACAGGTGCTGACACGAACAAAAAAATTAGTTCAATGAATTATTATTCATACAGACTGATGGTTCGGGAAAATGAGGACAATCACATCTTAAAATGTCGGCGTCTATTTCACCAGTATGCTGTGGATATGTATGTGAAAGTTGAAACTGAACGATTGACATTTATCAGGTTGAACCAGGCAAAACTCCGTTCCGAGGAATACATTCATCTTCGGGATGCCATTAATGCTGATGGAAATGCACAGAATGTTGGCAGAACAACTATTCTCCCAGCAACATACGTTGGAAGTCCGCGTCATATGCATGAATATGCTCAAGATGCTATGTGCTATGTAAGACATTATGGCACACCAGATTTGTTTATCACATTCACATGCAATCCAAAGTGGACAGAAATTCAACAAGAATTATTTACTAGCCAATCACCCATTGATCGCCACGATATCACTGCAAGGGTGTTCAAAATGAAATTAAAATCACTCATGGATTTTATTGTTAAGCATCGCGCGTTCGGCGAGACGCGCTGTTGGATGTACTCAGTTGAGTGGCAAAAACGCGGATTACCACATGCACATATCCTCATTTGGTTGGTTGAGAGGATAAGACCGAATGATATTGATCATGTGATATCAGCAGAAATCCCGATTATAATGAAGACCCACTGTTACATGAGGTTATTACAAAAAATATGATACATGGTCCATGTGGAATATTAAATCCCATTTCTCCGTGTATGGTTGAAGGAAAATGTTCAAAACGCTACCCAAGACAATTAGTAGCAGAAACTATTACTGGAAATGATGGATATCCACTTTATCGCCGCCGATCCATTGATGACAATGGAAAGTCAACAATAGTCAAAGTAAATCGACAGGACATTGAAGTTGATAATCGTTGGGTTGTTCCGTTTTCGCCATTACTCTGCAAGGCATATAAAGCACACATAAACGTCGAATTTTGCCATTCCGTAAAATCCATAAAATACATTTGCAAGTATGTGAACAAAGGTAGTGATATGGCTGTCTTCGGAGTTGCTGCCGAAAATTCAAATGATGAAGTCACTCAATATCAAATGGGCCGCTATGTTAGTGGTAACGAAGGCATGTGGCGTATATTTTCGTTTCCTATACATGAACGACACCCTACTGTTTTTCACTTGGCCGTACATTTGGAAAATGGTCAACGGGTGTATTTTACAGATGCAAACGTATTACAACGAGTTGACAGGCCACCATCGACAACATTAACCAGCTTCTTTGAAATGTGCCAGAATGATGATTTTGCCAGAACGCTACTTTATTCAGAAATGCCAAGATATTATACCTGGAATCAATCATCAAAAAAATTCCAACGACGAAAACGAGGACAACCAGTTACAGGTTATCCACAAGTATTTTCCACCGATGCACTAGGCCGTCTTTATGCAGTCCATCCCAGTCAAGACGAATGTTTCTATTTGCGTTTACTGTTAGTCAATGTTCGTGGTCCAACATCATTCCAACATCTGCGAACAGTTAATGGTGTATTGTGTGGCACATACAGAGAAGCCTGTCAACATTTGGGATTGTTAGAGAATGACACTCATTGGGACCACACTCTCGAAGATGCTGTGATTTATTCAAATCCTAAACAAATACGAACATTATTTTCTATAATTTTGTCTACATGCTTCCCATCGACACCGATTGATTTATGGCATAAATACAAAGATCATATGGCGGAAGATATATTGCATCAGATGCGTCTTAGAACATCGAATGCAGATTTACAAATGAACGAAGAAATTCACAATGAAGCATTAATTTTAATTGAGGACATGTGCTTGATCCTTACCAACAGAGTATTAATACAAATAGGAATGATAGCACCCAATCGCCCAATGCACAACTCATTTGATCAAGAATTGAGACGCGAAGCCCAATACGATTCCGAAACATTAAGAGAAATGGTTGATAGAACAGTACCCCTTTTGAATCAACAACAAAAATATGCCTACGATACGCTCATGAAAGTAGTGAACGATGGAACTGGCGGATTTTATTTTTTAGATGCTCCTGGTGGAACTGGGAAAACGTTTTTGTTATCATTGATTTTGGCCACGATTCGATCGCAAAATGGAATTGCACTAGCCCTAGCTTCATCAGGTATAGCAGCTACGTTGTTGGAAGGCGGTCGAACAGCTCATTCAGCTCTCAAGTTGCAGTTGAACCTTCAAATAAATGAAACTCCAACTTGCAACCTTTCGAGGAATTCTGCCATGGCCAAAGTGCTGCAGCAAACCAGATTGATCATTTGGGATGAATGCACAATGGCACACAAAAAATCTTTAGAGGCATTAGATCGCTCAATGCAAGATTTACGAAATAACAGAAACCGGTTTGGTGGTGCAATGATACTATTGGCAGGTGATTTTCGACAAATATTGCCAGTTGTTCCACGCTCAACGCCAGCTGATGAACTAAATGCATGTTTGAAGTCGTCCATTTTATGGAAATACATTAAAATACTTAAATTGAGTATAAACATGAGTCGAATTGCAGGAAGACCAGTCTGGAGAAGTGTTTTCCAAACAACTGCTCGATATTGGTAATGGTAATATTGCTGTTGATACATCATCGGGATACATTACATTCCCTACCAATTTTTGTAACTTTTGTGAATCAAAGACCGAACTCATGGAGATGGTTTTCCCAAACATAGCTCAAAATTACGTAAATCACGATTGGTTAAGCGAACGTGTTATATTGGCCGCAAAAAATGTTGATGTGAACGAAATGAATTTTCAGATTCAAGAGAAAATAGCTGGCGAATTGAAGAATTACAAATCAGTTGATTCCGTTACTAATGATGATGATGTTGTCAATTATCCAACAGAATTTTTAAATTCGCTGGAATTACCCGGCTTACCACCTCATAATCTGCAAGTAAAAATCAGATCAGTAATTATTATGTTACGGAACATAAACCAGCCACGTCTGTGTAATGGCACCCGGCTTGCGGTGAAGAAATTATTGAACAATGTCATCGAAGCAACAATTTTAAAAGGGAAGTACAAAGGCGAAGATGTTTTAATCCCACGCATCCCTATGATACCGAACGACATGCCATTCAGCTTTAAGCGTTTACAGTTTCCAGTGCGGCTTGCATTTGCAATGTCAATAAATAAATCGCAAGGGCAGTCGCTAAGTGTATGTGGCATCAACCTAGAAAATCCATGTTTTTCACATGGCCAATTATATGTCGCCTGTTCCCGTGTCGGAAAACCAACAACATTATTTATTTACGCGCCAGAACATAAAACTAAAAATATAGTTTATCAAAAAGCATTAGAGTAGAGAGAAGCAGTGAAGAGTACAGAGACTATTAGTTGCTTTCTAGAGCGCGCGTGGTATTGAGCTTAGTGTTTAAATAAAAATGCAAAGTTGTTCAATAGCGATTTGTAAAAATATTAGTGAAATTATTGAATCCTAAGAAATAAACACTATTATGAAAATATATATTTTGTTTTTTATTTAATTAAAAATTAGTAAAGTCATTTTCAGGTATAGCGAGACCAGGGAATTATGGGTTCATTTTTATATGGAGGATTCAGTTCAAATTGAATAGGTACTCATACCTAAGATAGGTCAGCTATACAAAATAAAGTAGTGCATCATTGCAACGCTAAGGCGGTACGAAGTTCGCCGGGTCAGCTAGTTTGTGATAAAATAATAACTTATTTCGAAAACATGAATGAATGAATGTGATTATGAAGATGTAAAGCTGATAAGATATCTTTGTAATATCCAAAATGTCTGGTATGGTTTCTGAATAGGTAAAATCGGAGTCAATCAACATAAAACCTAAAACCGTGGCTTGGTTTGACATTTATTTTATTCCTCGTTGCCATATGAATTTTTCAAAGTTAAGTTTGCACCAGACAAACCGCATTTCAAATTGAATATCAAGGAGAAGTGAACGTTTTGCAGCACGTATAATCTTGTTTTTTTTTCGCCTGCACCCCCCCCTCCCCCTTTCCCTCCCCTTAAGAAAATCCTGGCTACGTCCATGCTTGTAAACCTCTGTGCCTGAGTTTTCATTTCGATGACCATTGTTAAAAGATATTACTCTAGAATGAAATTTTTTTATGTAATATATGACAAAGCGCAAAGTACGATATTTCTTACAGTAAACCATCACGTTTTTTAACACGCGATATAGTTCTGTTCATTTTGTATTTGTATCTCGTATTAAGGCATTAATTTAGTTTATTACATTTTTGCACAATCTACTAATGAAAAGACACCCTTATTAACAGAGACCTGTCTTAGTTTGACTATAGGTATCCTATTATTAGACTATGGTCTAACTATATGTACAATGTCACACAATTTTTCGATACGGGTACCTCATTGCATACTTCATTAGATTTTGAACTCCACTTAAAGTACATATTTTAATATTTTTGAACAACTGTTCTTCGAAATAAATTGCCTTATTGCGATATTGACTCGTTTACATATAAGGCTTATGTGCTTGGAGGATGCAGAGACAGTAGGCACCAAATGATTAATACAGTTATCAGCGCAGCGTTCTCTTGTCTGCCCGATTTCAAGTCAACATAGCGTAAAATAGTTTGTTGGTGGATAGGTTTCTGTACACGTATTTCACTGTAAATTTAATTGAAATTAAAAATAAAAAATCGAAATCCATTTACAATAGTTGACATTCTAATATTATAAAAATTTTTACAATTTCTTTTGGAAGTAAATTGTATTATTCCTCGGTTTAAATATTAAGGCTTGTATTATATCAATGGGGATGCGCAAACAATAGATATAGATTAATTTATTAACACCATTATTGGTGCCGTGTTCTCTTTTCAGTCCGAATCCAAGGTCAAATCAGCGTGGCGTACAGTGCAAGTTTAATTTATAATTTGTTGGCGGTAAAAGTATTAAACCATTACATATATAACAAATTGTTGCACATAATATAGTGGTAAATACATAAAAATCCAAATCTTATTACATTAAAAAAAAACAATAAAAACAGCATTTCAGCTATTGAATTATATGTCAACAAGGGTTATAATTACATATTTCATAGTGGTTAGTTTTGCAAATTTCTATATGATCATAATTATGATTATATAGAAATTTGCAAAACTAACCACTATGTGTATGGTTACCTTCTTAGTTTAATGTAAAATTTGGGCTAATTCATTACCACCATTACCTCCATTGATTCGAGCATTAGGAAAAGTCTATTTCTGGCTGTCGAAGAAGACAGACTGTTGAAACAACTAAGAAACACAAAATCAATATTTTCATGGGTGCGATCAGAAGCGACAAGCTTGTTAAATTTTGCCAAGAAAAATCCCTTGTCATCACGAACGCATTTGTCCAACTACTGCCATAAGACTTTACGTGGACATCAGCAAGCAATAATGGATGACTGAAAATTTATAACCTCTTGGAAGAAATAAAATGCTACAAAAACACAGATTCCGAGAAATATAATATTTTAGACAAAGAGATACGGAAAGATGTGACATTATGCGAAACTTCTGGCATGATCGGAGATATGAACATGTAGGAAACTTTCAGGCAAAATATCGCTCATTCAATTTATACAAAGAACTTAAGGCAATGACTGAACACAGGATCCACCGTCGCTATCAACTAGTTGATGATTAAATCACTGTTCGCAGACGATTCTAGAGTGTCGCATCTACATCTGTTAATATTGCCGACAATAGCCAATTGTTCTTGAAAAATGTAAGTCCAAAAAGGTGGCAGGAAATTACAACTCAAAACACACGGGACTAGATAACATTAATATAGAGATACTCAAACTTGGTGATGAATAATTCATTGTAACGATAGAGTACCAATACAACCTTACAAAACTGACTACTTATCTGAGAACTGGCTGAAATCTACTTTTGCCACATTTCCTAAAAAGAAAAATTTCAGAAAATGTAGTTTTTAAAAATTAACGTATGAGTCAGGTTCAGAAGCTTTTCCTCTCCATAATTTATGAATGCATAAGAATAAAGTTCGATGAGCAACTAAATAGTAGTCAATTCGGATTGGAACCTGGCTTACTCAAAACTGGGACAGTAAGGTAAAGATCAAAACTCGCAAATTGTTCACACTGTTTTTGGAATAATGACCAAACTCTGCAAGTGTAGCATTAAAATCTTCGAATTCATCTTCTACAGTGCTGTATCTGGGCAACACTTCTGTACGGATGCGAGCCTTCGACTATTTGTATTAAGGAAGATCCCAGGATATGTACAAAAACATTCGAAAAATGGGCCTTCAGATGCATAATGTCTACATCTTGTACTAATCAGGAGGTCTGGTTGACCAGAAATGCAAGATTTTGCCAATCATCAAACAACGTGAAGTTGCATACCTGGGGTACATGCTCCGGCATGACAGATACGAGCTCTTGCAATATGAAGAGGTTAATGTCACAGAGGTGCAAGTTACTTTTTTTATAAAAGTTGATTTAGCCATCGAGGTATGGCAAACTGTTTACAGAAAGAGTGGAGTAATTCAGAGCTTTCATCCTTGGTCAACAGATGGCAGTGCAAATCTGAGCAGTAAACGGATGAGATGTTTTGTTGATAACGATAGTGTCGTGAGTCAGACTTACACCAGTTTACTTGTAAACGTTCCGCGATTTCCATCTAATGCGTCCGTAAGATTCCCATAAATACGATGGATTTTCATGGAATTAGTAGTGATCCGTTAGGTGATCTTGAGACAAGTAATGAATGGGAACCTGAACAAGGAGAAAACTCATTACAAACAAATTGTAAGTACTTTCAAACCTAACCAAACTACTTGGATAACTTATTTTGTTGTTATTTTGTTTAGTACCTAACATCGTAGTTGTGATTTCACGTATATAAAAATAGTTTACGAATTGTAAATAACAAGTCTGTCATTTTTGGCCTGTGGCTAAATACTGACGAAGCATGGATGTTGTTTTTGTTTTTCGGTATGCTATTATGCAACCGGAATAGTACTTACTTTTGTTTGTTTAGCAACGGTTTGGTTGAGCTCCAATTTCGTAATATTTTACAACAGTATTATGCAATTCGTGTAGTACTTTTGTTTAAATAATGCAAGAATTATTAACCATTCCATCCGATTTCCTACTGCTGAAACTACAGATAATCAAGATAACAAGGAAAATACAGAAATATGAAAGTAAAGCTAAGAAGCGGGAGAAAGCACAAAATTTAAGGTTGCCGTATGAATCCTCTAGAGGAAAAGAAGTGGCAGGTAAACTGTACCAGAACTTTCATTGTAAATGTAGAAAAAAATGTATGGAGAATATACCTGATCTGGCCAGCCAAAAAAATTTTGAAGCTTTTTGGAAGCTGAGTTCTCTTTTTGAACAAAATGTATATTTATGTGGTTTGCTCGTGCAACAAACACCTAATGTAAGACGTCCTCGAAATTCATCGAGAAATTCAAAGTCTGTTTCGTGGATTTCAAGTCAAAGGCAATAGTGTTACTATTTGCAAAAGTTTTTTCTTGAAAACATTAGAAGTGTCAGATAGACGTATAACTAGAGTAATAAAAAAATATGAGAGCGTCAACAACCAGGCAGTGACGGTCGAGGACGTCATGTTTCCAAAAATAAAACACCGGAGCCATGAAAGTTGTGCGTTCACCACAATACTTCTTTTCTATCATATCCATCGCACTATAGTAGATCTGAGAACCCTAACAGGAAATTCCTAGCACCTGATATGAATGTACGAAATTGTACAAAGGTGCACGGAGAAAGATCTTGTTCTTGTTTCTGAACTTTTAACCACAAACCACTTAACCCATTAATTCCCAAGGGTAAAAATAAAGACATATTTATTGGTTTAATTGTTTATTACGTTTATAAATACATCAAAAAGAGCAAATTATAGTAAAAAAAAATATTGATTAATTATTTTACATTCCGCAAAATGTTGCGTCTAAGGAAAGTTGGGATTACTGAATTTCAATTTTACAGGCAAGTTTAACAACGCTAGAGTATTAGCGTGAGTGAAATATTTTAAAACAATCAGCATTAAGATGTACTTGACATTTTTTACACATATAAATTTTTGTGCTTCTACACTGTTGACGCCTTCTTCGACGTTTACTTTCGTGCTCTTCTATGACATGACCAATATTATCGAAGCAAATATTGGAAGGTAACGCATTAATACATTTTTGTCTTCATCCAGTCAGTAATAATATACCAAAAAATCTTTTGAGTTCTGCTACCGTGAGGGTAAATAAATGACGGTTATGGTTACAAGCATATTTTTTTGAAAAACCTACAATCTGTTCCCAAACTTCATCACTAAAAAATAGGGAAAATACTTCAATAGGTGTTTTTCCACCTACACGTTCTTCAATATTTTGTGTAATTGCTGTTTCGTCACTTGTAGGAAAATGTGTATAAGTTGGATGTTCTTTTTTCCAGTCTGGAACACATTTTGGTGTCTTTTTCGGCAGTCTTGGCTTTTTCGAAGTTGAAGGACCGGGCTCACCTTGAGTATTTTCAGGCTCTGTGGGTAAATCAGTGTGGATTTCATACGTTCCAGCGATATCAGTGGGCACAGTATTGTCATAATCACCTAGCGCGTCATCATCTAGGTTTTCCTCGTCTGTAAGAATGTCAACGGTCGGGGGATGTACACGGCATCGATTTGATTGGCATCTTCTTCTAATATACTCATAATTTCTTGTGAAGATAGTACTTGTTGCCAGGCCATAATGTATTACTTATTATTTACTGATTTGTATACACTCACTTATCGTTTTTTGACGTCACTTATTGTTTGCCGGTCAAAAGAAAAATACGTATACCTACAATATTTTTTAGTAATCTAACTGACGGACTAAAAATATTTTTTTCTAAAAATTACTATGCGACACTGTTAGCTTCACGTTCTATAACAGACTAACTAATAAAACAAAAGTGCTTGTACTCTTTGAATACCGAGAACCCATTGTTTACAATAAATTTCAAACTTCAATGGCAAGCAGTGTAACAATAACAACTGACTATTATTTCTCCCAAAGTTGCGCATACGCAACATTTCCTGGAAGCCTAAGATAAATAACAAGTATAACTAGTTTTGTCCAGCAAAAGGGTTTATATCATAAATATGATATTGCTTAAGCTTTATACAGTGTAAAAAGTATAGCTTTATTTAGATTTATATTTTTTATGATTAAATGAATCTGTCGATCTTGAGATGACTCAATTAGCAGGTTTTAAAAAATAAAACTACTATGTATTTGTATTTAAAAAAACATTGAAAAAAATTTGAATCCATTTTTTAGTGCTACTTCTCGATTACATCTACATTTCATGGAATTAGTTACTTATTTTAAAACATAAAAAAAATCACATTTGAAATGTTGCGCTAGCGCAATGTTGGGTAAAGATGGGTTAAAGATATGTGATGTGTATGACATGAAAATGAAAGTATATGAAGACGAGGAGGAATCACGAAAACTGGAGGCTGAAAAAGAACTTCGCCTCAGAAAGACTCAAAAGGCGGTAGACGGAAGAGATCAGGATGTAGTACTCACATGTAAATAAATCTTTCTTTGGTTTAATATTTTATCTCAGAAAAGCTTTGCCATTCTCAATGTTGACCACGTCTGTTACGTGCTATAAGCGCAACATATATACTGCCGCCATGAACTTAGATCAGGTTCAAGATTTATTTAGTACTGCAAGGATGAAACAATAGCTTGTAGTGGGTCACAAGAGATAGGTTCCTGTATTGTCAATCATCTGGTATCAAGAGCGTTATCTGCTAAGCACGTAGTCTTATACAGTGGCGCTTGTACTGGACAAAATCGTAACCTGAAGTTACCGTTGTACCTGATGAAGTATATACAGAGTGATAAAAATTAATACAGAAATCATAGATCACAAGTTTATGGTAAGTGGCCATTTCTACCTACCCAACGACACAGAATTTGGATTAATTGAGCTGTATGCTAAAAATAAATTGATTTACACTCCAGACGATTGGTACAATATCATTTCGAAATGTAGAAAAAACAACAGATTCATGCTGACTAAAATGAGACGGGAGGATTTCAAATCTGTGACAAAGATAGAGAAGTGTTGTCAACTGGCTAGAGCATTCAATGGAAAAGGAAAATCAACCTGTACAAAGAAACTGTGAATGCGGACTTCCCATTTTACAAACTAAATCTAAAGCCAGCAAGAACTGGTGGACCAACATCTCTAGCCAGCGTTTGTCAGGATTTGCTGTACCCAAAACGGAGACCAGTTACCGAGGCAAAAAAGAAGGAAATGTTAGACCTCCTGCCACACATCCCACTAATGAACCATAACTTTTTCCTTTCCCTGTGGACGGCTCTTGAAGAAGGTGAGGAGGTTTAAGATCTTGGACCGCTCGAAGTTGTGGAAACCGCAAAACAAGAAAATGAATGAATTACTAACTTTTATACTGGATAACTTTTTATGATGATTTTTGTAACAAAAAATAAAACAATTATTACAGGTGAATTACATTTTATATCCATTTCGTTGATATCAACACTGGTGTAAGTCTTCGGTTTTTGGCCATAGAATGGTGTAAATCGTTGGCTATAATAAGGCACAGTGGTATAAATAATTTTGGTTAACTATAAAAATAGCTCCTTTAAGCAAAATCAGTTTAGTTCAAGCCTTCATGCTAAGTAGAAAACATGTTAGCACCCCTAAAACAATACCATTACGATATCTTCGTTCCTGAATTTACTACAGTACCTTTTGTGTTATGTTAATTTCTAGAAAACGAAGACAATGTGTCTTACACCACTGTGACTTTAAGCCCATTTAATAATGATGGGAAAAGTTGCTAAGAGAACTGAAACCAGTCATAGTAGATAGTCACGGTTGCGCCACATGGACAGGCATTACGAGTGTTGTCGAACTCTTTCGCCTTGCCAAGGACGACACCAAATACGCATAGCTGACAGTCAACTTTCGATAGTTGGAGAGGCACCCTTAGAAGAAGTAAAACTTGTAATAAAATCGTAATTTAAATGAAATCTATTATAGTGACTTCATTAAATTGTTCCAGTAAACGTATTTCTAGAAGTGTTTTTTAATACAACCCAATATTTTAACACAATTCTTATATTAGTCCATACTAGTTCAACTAGATACATGTCTGAACTCAACATATGTATGGTAGCAAACATAGAATGTAGTGTTTATTCATCCACAATAATACGCAAATTTTAAACATTTTTCTTTGGGTTCATTTTTTAAAATTAAATCGGTTTCTTCATAATTTCATGGATTATTTCGCACTTTCAGATTTCTTCATAGTTTCACGAATTGTCTCACATGTGCAGTTTTCTTCATAGTTTCACAGATTGTTTCACGTTTTCAGATTTCTTCATAGCTTCACGGATTGTAATATCATTTCTTACGTAACCAGACGTAAGCAACAAAATTTTTTTAAGTAAATTATTCATTAAATTTACTCTTTTTTTATGATATCACACATTTACATGATTATAATTTTTAATACTAAAACCATTTACAAAACGCACATTGCTTTAAAACTTTAATACAGACGTAAACTAGAACATGTGCAAACATAAAACAATTCATTAGTCGTTAGTTGTATTAAATACCTCCTACAGGAGCGAAAGGCTTCCACGAGCTTTTCCAAATGAACCTCAAATAGTTATGTAGATCTTTAATTATCTAAAAAAAAACCTGTATATCCAAGGTCTTTCTATTACAAAATAACTGAATTAAGGCTATTGAAATTATCAAAAAATTAATCAACATATTTTTTTGCTAAAAATTTAATAAATATAATTTCTGGATGTCATCTTAAATCCCTACCATTTGCTCCTTCACACTTCATATGTAAAAAAATACCACACTTCATATATAAAAAAAATATCTTGCTTCTAACTTAATTTTGGGAGAAATATACATTATATATAACCGATGATAGTCTCCAGACAGTGTTCCAACTTTACCAAATGCCTATTATTAAGAAATCTATTTTAATTAGTCTTCAATAATGTTGAAAATATAATACCTTTTGGTTAAAATTACTTCACATTTTTTTAAGTTATTCCGTCATTAAAATATGTTGTTATTTCCTGTAAGTATTTATGGATATGGATATTTTAGCCCCTTATATTCCATTTTATAAAGCATACATTGCACCATCTTCAGAATAGTCACATACAGCGCTTATATTTTCGGACCTTCATCACCAGTTAATCCGGGGTTTCGCAAATATAATTTTTGTTCTTTGTTGTACCATCAAAAACATTTTGAATATGAAATTTTAAAAGTAACTTGTTTTGAAGAACAACTGATGGTGAATTTGTGTGCTCCATTCCTTGCTTCATCTCTACAACTTAATATGACGTGCATAATTATTTCTTAAGCTTAACTATGAATCTACTTTCGTTGCATTGAAATATGTTTACACTTGTGTAGTGTAGGCTGGTGAAGTCTATTACATCTCTTTTCATAATATGAGTATTGTAAAAACAAAAAAAATATGTGTACAACTTTGCTTCAGCCATTTCCCTATAGCTGGGTTTAACGGTAATTGGTGGTCAAAATAAATAGATAATAACCTCAATAATATGTTAATCGATTTATGCCTGCAACATAAAATTTTTCTTAATTTAAAATGTAAGTGTATAAGCAAAATTCTCATCATACACGGGAAGTATTAATTTTCTATTTGAATATAAAGGAATCTGCAGCTGAGGTTCATCGAATCCTTTCAAATACTTATGATAAGGCTGTTATTAGTGAAAGAATGTGTCGCGAATGGTTTCAACGCTTCGAGAAAGGTGATTTTGATGTCGGAAACCGGTATAGCGGTAAAAGAAAGAAGGAATTGGAGGCATTACTTGATGAAGATTCGGGTCAAAATCAAGAAGAATTGGCACAATCATGGGGAGTGACTCAACAAGCTATTTCAAAATGCCTCAAAGCCATGGCAAAGATTCATAAGTAAGGAAATTGGGTACCGTACGAGTTGAAGCCGAGAAATGTTGAACGGTGTTTGTTTGCTAGTGAACAGTTGCTTGAAAGGCAGACTAAAGAATTGTTTGCATCGTATTGTATTATTACGATAACCCCAAGCTCAGAAAATCATGGTTCCCAACCATGCTTCCATGTCGACTGCCCAACCAAATATACTTCAAAGTCTTGCTCTATATTTGGTGGGACCAGTTCAGCGTAGTATACTATCAGCTGCTAAAATCAACTGAGACAATCACAGACTATTGGTATCGAATGCAATTGATGGGTTTAAGTCGAGTATTGAAAGGCCGTAAATACGACGAAAGATACAATAAAGTGATTTTACAGCATGACAACGCTCGACCCCATGTTGCGCAAACGGTCAAGACATATTTGGAAACATTGAAATAGGAAGTCCTATCCCATCCGTCGTATTCTCCAGACGTCTGACTATTGTGTGTTCCCTCTGACTATTGTGTATTGTTTCGATCAACGGCACACGGCCTGGATGGCCAACACTTCTGATTATTTCGTGGATCGTCTCAAAAGATAACCACTTTTTTCGACGTGGGATTTGTACGCTGCCTGAAAGATGAGAGAAAATAGTTGCCAGCGATGGACATACTTTGAATAAAAAATGCATACTTTGTTTTTTACAAGACTCTACTTTTGGGAAAAAACGGAAGCAAAGTTGTACACCTAATAACAAAAATAATGTAAATAATTTTCGAAAACACTTTCAAAATCTTCTCAAAACAATGATATTGGTTAAAATTTCAAGAAAATAAATGAATACAAGTTGGATTCGTCTGCTTTTTCAAAATTTCAACCATTGTCATTGTTTCGAGTGCGTACAAAGTTTACATAACGTCATTTACATATTAATATTTGAAATAGAAAGATTTTTAACTAAAATATGGATTTTTGAATTACTTTGATTTTATACAAAAACTCGAATGAAATTACTCACTCTCCTTTATATAAGAATATGTAAATATATTTTTCTTAAAAGTTTTATAATTTAGTAATTTTTATAATTATCGACGATCTAATCGCTTTAATAATACTTCAAACACGGTAAATGGAACCATGTCAAAAGACTTGGGCAAATGTGACTAGATCATCGTACGGGGATAAAGCTAAAAAAATGGTATGCATTTTACAGCAATTTAATTTGACAGCATTTCTTGTGGTATGCATTTTTAAAAAATTGCACTGCCGGACTAACTGATCCAATAACTTGAACTTTTGTTAAATATCTGAAATTAGATATTTTTTCATCAGCATGAAAAATTTCATTATGGAAGTACACCCAGTCTAGACGGACTTTTTACTAAAGTGAGGTTGATATGGTTGATCACAAAACACTAATCAGATAATTCTATCAATGTAGTGTAAAAGATAAGCACTTGATTGATTTCACCCGTATCTATCAGGTAGATATTTGCAAGTTCGTGTGAATGACCACGTTTCAACAAAACATGAAATGACCTCTGGTGTTCCACAAGGATCACATCTAGCACCAATCCTTTTCAACATTTTCATTAATGACATTGGTGATAATCTGAAATCAGATTACTTGTTATATACTGATGATTTGGCGATGATGACGTCAATATTCGGCAAGAAAATATTAACAAACACAGTGAATAGTCTACGGAAAACTAGCTTAAATTAAATAAAAGTAAATGTGTGGTAATGTCTTTCTCCCGCTCGTTCCAACGACATCCTGCAGTGTATCAACTTGCTGAACATCAACATTAAAGTTCTCTGGTCACTCGGACAAGGTAACATCAAAATACAAGATATTTGGTTCGTGTAGCTGGAATACCGCTACCTACAAACCGTAAAGACAATTCAAATACACAATTAAATGAAACTACGTGATGTAGTATTATTTCTACTATCTTTAATTTCTCTTTACTATCTTTAAAATCTGAAATCTTTGCTATCTATATTTGAATGAATCTTTGCTAATATCCCACCTGAAGATCTAATACAACGAAACCTAGGCCGTGGTAAAGAAATTAAAGATAGCAGAAATAATACTACATCACGTAGTTTCATTTAATTGTGAATAATGAATTTCTACAAAATTAACGGCAAATGTATTCAACAATTCAAATAATAAAACATGTGAAGACAAAAGAAGACAATTTCGAATAACAACCGTTACGCGGCTAAACCATGCCAGCAGCCCGGGTCATCCAACGGAAACCAACTTCGTGTGTAGTGTCTCGGTGACTTGGAGCGAGGATATCACATGGAGTTCGTCTGTCGGCATCCCATGGTGGTCGGCGGCAAGCTATCTCGTTTCGGATGCTCCAACACGATCACCGGTGACCAAGTTCGCCCGTTCGAGAGTTAGCTTTTCGCCAGCCTCACAAGCTGTTTAGGCGTAGATAAAACACAAAAAACGCCGTACACCCACAGTGCAGCGGCATTATTGAACGTTGACACCGTTCACTAAAAGCTGCACTTACGTGTCGCCTAAAGAGTAAAACATACACATCGTGGACACAGGAACTCCCCGCCGCGCTATTATTTCTAATTAAACTATTTCCATGCGAGCCGCACCACACGGACAAGGGAGTGAGCGCTGCGGAATTAACATAGGGCCTTCGATTGACCGGCGACTTCCTAGCCACATCTACTGGCACGCCAGCAGACCTTGGTTACGACTACGTGCAACACCTTCGCACAACCATCGTTAAAACGAGACGGAAAAATATTCAAGATCCAACTACTCGACAGACAAGACACAATCTCAATTGACTATTCCCGCCATTCCACCCGGGTAGTCTCAGGGCCCCTCCTGGGACCCGTAACGACCCACCTCATACAAAAAGGGGACCTTCGAAAGTCCCCTAATAGTGTCCCGTATCTACGATCACAACGCTTCCACCCAACAGGGTTAGAGTCTGCTCCTGCTTAATGGGTCATTTAGTATCTCCATTTTTTCGAGAACGCACTTGGCGAACGCTCTAAATGACTCAAAGATCGGACCATTCCCAACCAAGTCTCGGTGACTGAAGAAACCATGTTCTAAGTTTTCGCGTGATTCTACGTTAGTGTTTTGACGCATGCTCTCAACTAAAACTCTACGCGCATCATCGTGCTCACTGCAGTGGAATAGAACATGATTCATGTCCTGCGTCTCAAGTCCGCAGGTACACGCCGGGCTATCTCTCAAAGCAAATCTAAATAAGCTGGCACGGAATGCGCCATGCCCCGTTAGGAATTGGGAAACATAATAGTCGGGAACGAGCCAGTTCTTACTTAACCGGTCGGAAATTTCGGGAAAGAACAATTTGGTCGTTTCCCCCTTGGAATCAGGGGAGGACCACCTAGACTGCCAGTGAGCGACGACGATCTCCAAAATGCGTCTCTTTCTTGAAGCAAGGGGTTCATTAGACAAAAACTCAAAGTTCAACGGACCCGCAACAAAACTCCTGCCTCTAGCCAAGATGAAATTAGCCGCGCGTTCTGCAATCGCGAGGTCGGCAGGAAGGAGACCCGCCAAAACCGGCAACGCATCAGTTGAGCAGGTCCTGTAAGCCTTGGTCAGCGCCATCAGCGGCGCACGCTGCGATCTTAGCACCACCCGTCTAACTTGCTGGACCCCGACGCACCACGAAGCCCAAATCGATGGCGCACAGGCCAATATACCAAGGTATATTGCCGTATACATCAGCTTGAGGGTCGAATTATTAAGCCCCCAGCCGGCACCGGCAAGCCGGGCCATGGCGTGGAAGGCAACTCGAGCCCTCTCCCCGATGTACCGCGCCTGCGGTAAGAAGCTCCGTCGTGAATCGAGGACCACGCCCAGGTAGGTCACCTGATCCCGCACGCCGATTCTAGCGCCAGCCATAGTCACAGACGGCTCCCTCGCCAGCCTGCCCTTAAAGAGGACAGCCTCGGACTTTTGTGGGGCAAATCAGAGCTTGTTCTTAGTGCCCCAGTCATGTAGCTTGGCAAGGGCGTCCGCCGCCCGGTTCTCTAGCTCTCTGCGGCTCGATCCTCCGACCAACAGCAGCGTGTCGTCCGCATAGGCGATGGTACCGCATCCCAGAAGGGGTATCGCGAGTATACCATCGAACATCACATTCCACAGAATTGGTCCAAGGACCGAGCCTTGCGGGCAGCCCCTGGTCAACGTTTTTCTTACTTCAGTGTCTCCATCCTGTAAAAAGACAACTCGATTACAGAAATAGTCCATAATGATCCGGCGGAGGTCCGCTGACACTCCCCGGGACTCTAGCGCGGACAAAATGGCTGGCCACCAGGCATTATCAAACGCGCCGGAGATATCCAGAAAAATACCGAACACGTATTTATCCGGGCACGAGTCGACTCAGGATAAAGCTGTTGAAATCGCGTCTGAAGTGGATACTCCGGGACGGAAACCGAATTGTCTCTCGGAACCCGGCGAATGAGATAATTGCGCCAATAAACGTGCCGCCACAACTCGCTCGAGCAACTTCCCGAAGGCCGGAAGGAGCGTAATGGGTCTGTAAAATTTTGGATCGCTAGGCGATTTCCCATTATTCTTCGGTATGACTTTAAGCCTCCCCACTTTCCAGATCTTCGGAAAGTGGCCCGTGCGCAGACAGCGATTAAAGATCGCAAGTATCTCATACGCCGCATTCTTCCATACGACTTTCACTAAGCGATTATCGATTCTATCAATGCCTGGAGCCTTTTTAGAGTCAAGGTTTCCCACGATGACGTCCAACTCCGAGTGCCGCAGCTCCGGATCAGAACTGCTATCTGGAAATAAGCTCGCTGCATACATCCGCTGTTCGACTGTGTCGAGGTCAGGGTCGTCATCAGGGAAAAGGGATGTCAAAAGATAATCGAGGGACTCGCGAATGTTCCCGGTGTAACTCCCATCGGTCCTCTTAAGGGCGCTAAAAACAAAAGGTTTCAAGGGGCTCCGTACACTCCTGTATACGGCACCCCAAGGATCCGAGTTTCCTACCTGAGACACAAAATTCCGAAAGTGGGAGCGCCTAGCCCGCTTAACCTCTCTATTATAGTTACACCGGGCGTCTACTAAGGCCACCCGGTGAGCCTCAACAAGTTCCCAATCGGTTCCATGGTTCTTAGCGCGCTGGTAGTTACGTCTTTTTTTCCGGAATTCCCGTCGCAGGGCCTGGAGTGTGGTGTTCCACCAAGGGTGTTTCCTCTGTGGGCCCGGTCGGACCGTACCCAACCCCCCTCGGCACTGACGATCACCTTCTCCTGAAACACAACAGCCATTGTATTAGGACAATCTACACGTTTTGACAATTTGGAATAGTTGTCGAGCTCTCGGCGGAAAATTTGAGCAAATCTATCCCAGTCTTGGCACCCAGTCTTGAATCGGGTGCTGGTTCGCGCCCCAGGTTCTGGAGAGGGGCACGCCTGGGAGATGGAGAAAAGTATTGCTCTGTGATCGCTCGGGAAAGCGTCCCGTTCGACCCGCCAGCTGCGCACACCCCCCGCAAGCCCACTCGAGATGAGAGTGATATCAATATCACTCTCTCCCGAGGGTCCTGAAAATGTTGCGGGCATGTCGGACAAGTTGCACAGCAGGAGGCCATTCTGGTGGATGAAATCTTCCAAGATTTCTCCACGCAGATTGGGGCGCCTCGAGTACCACAGGCAAGACTGCGCGTTTGCATCAGCACAGATGACCACTGGGCTCCGCCCAACTGAGCGGAGAACAGTGCTAAGGTGCTCGCAGAATATTTCGGTGGGCATTGAGTATTGAAAATAAACGCTTATAACCACAATATGTAAAGGGCCGAGGGATATCTGGGCCACTACGCAGTGTTCTGTCGAGAGGTGTTCCAGGAAGAGAACGCCCATCCCTTTCGGGTCTAGGACAATAGCCGCCTTGGGATCGGGTCCCTTCTCCAGAACGAAGAAGGGTTCCAATCCCAGGCTGCTTCCCCTGGGGGCGTACTGCTCCTGGACACACGCGATACAAGGCTTGCTACGGTCTCTAAGGGTCATCGAGAGCTCGGTCATGACCGTTGAGCCCCGCCCTGCATTCAGCTGGAGAAAGTCCAGCCTACGTTGAGTAAGCTGTCTGTCTTACAGATCTCTCAAGTGCTGCCCTGAATGCAGGGCAGGCATCAGTGCCGACACGGTGATCTGCTGGCTTCTTAAACCTGGTGCAGGTGACGCAGGTCTCTGAGGTGGGCTCCTTGGTGCATTCTTTGCCATCGTGGCCTTTCTCAGTACAGCGATTGCAATACTGGTCATCTTTGCAATGGCGAGCCACGTGACCGTATAGATGGCATTTAAAACACCTCGTCACCTGCACAAAATCAGCGATACGACAAGATGTCCAGTTTAGGAACAGATGCCCATTTTTTAGGAGGGACTCTCTCATGTTCTGGGGAAGTTCTACAACAATGTTCCTATTTCCCGAGCGCGAAGTTCGGGCATTGGCACAGATCTTTGCCAGTTCGGTGGCTGGAAATTCCATTAGGGTTTCTTCCTTCAATAGCGACAGGAATTCTTCCATCGACAACTCTTTCGGAACATCATAAACAATTACCGAAGGTAGTTTCTCTCGTTTTTCCTCTATTTTTAGGCCTTTTATAGAGGCAGCTGCTTCTTGGAGCTTTTTAGCGCTCTCAGCATCACGGGCCTCAACCACCACCCCGCCATTGCGAATGGCCGACGTCCTGTTAATTCTGATCCCCAGGCTCTGTGGCTTAATCTCTTTTTTTAAAGTACTGAAGATCTCAGCACTAGACCTCGGCTTATCCTTGTTGAGATCGAAGATAAACACCGGCTTCGGTGTCGGCTGAGGATCTTTACGGACTTCGGGGATCCTTGCTTTTAAGACCGTTGGCACATGGGGGGTGCGGCCAGATTGCAGGACAGAACTATAGGAAGTTGGGATAGAGACCATCTTCGTCGCCTGGGTCTTCAGAAGTTTGATCGTTTCTTCCTTTTCTGCAATTATGGCCTCTGCTACCTTTAGGTCTCCTCTGGCAGAGGTAGCGTCTTCTGCAAATAGGGCAATTTGGGCCATTAGGGCTACCGTGAGCTTGGCTACTGTCTCCTTAATACCTGCTGAAACACGAGTAGAGGAACCTACCGACTCATTAATTTTGTCTATGATGTTCCTTGTTGCCATAATCATGTCGGCCCTGCGACCCTCTATTTGTTTCCTGATGGCTGCAGGAGGGGAGGAATATGCCGTGGACTCTTCGTGGTTTTCCTCGACGTTTATGCCGTCATCATCGTGGCATTCCGCTCTTGTAGAACTCCTAGGTTCTTCCTCACCACATCCTGATTTCATTTGTTCCTCCTTTTCCTTTGACCTATTAAGGTAATCCGACATTACCTCCTGAAAGAGCGCCTCATCGAGAACTATTTTTCTCGACGACGACGGACTTTCTGATCTCAGTCTTTTTCCCCCCCTCTCAGGGGGATCACCCTTGTCACTCATATTTAGATCTAATGTAAGTTTAACAGCAGAAAACAGAAGTAATAGTTTAATTAATCGATAACTGAAAAGTATACAGCACCTAGGACCTAGCACCTCACTATTGAGTCGATAAGGTTAAAATGATTAAATAATAAAAAATAAAATAAACTATCGATACTAAGGGCACAGCCCTATGAGCTATGCACTTCACTAAAAATTATATAGTCGATAAAGTTTGGTAAAATTAAAGTTAGAAAAATAAAGTAATTATCGATATTAGGAGCACAGCCCTATGGTCTATGCACTTCACTAATAGCGTATAAAACTAAATAAAATAAAATGAAGAAAAGAGTAGAAAAGAAAAAAGAATAAAAATGAAAAGAAATAAAGCTAAACCTCTATATTAAGTATTAATTTAATTAATTAATTAATTAAACTAATTAATTAATTAAAGTTTAATCAAAGTCAAATCAGAACTTATCTGTAAGGTCTTCGCACAACACTATGGTCCGAGCACTTCCCTAGTATGGGCGGGGCCAGTTGAGGACCGCCACACAAAGATGGCGCCTAATCGGCCCGTTGCTATGGCAACTAGGCAAAAGGGCGTCGATCCTCTATGGCGTGCGTGCCGTAAAAGCACAGCGACGCAATCGAATAGGACGATCCAATGACGCGTCTCCGATCGACGCTCGGTGATTCGTCCCTGGGCGATGATGCGGATGACGTAGAGACGTGCAACCAATGGGGGGCCCGTCTCCTAGGTAACGCTAATGGCCACGGGGGCTTGTGAACCCCGTTACGTAGCACAGTAGTCAATTAATTGACCACGCGGTTCTCAATGGAAATTTCCAGAGAGATGGCCGCTGTACACAATATTTATAAAGGATTATCTATAGAACCACTGCACTCATTGCATTCAAAGTTGAAACTTAGCTAAGTTACTAAGGCAATATTGTTTTAAGACTGCTAGTATCTCGGAAAACAGTAGTTTTCCCGAAGAAAAACAGATTATAATAAACTTTAATTACCACTTACTTGAGTTTGATAAAGTCCGTTCTATTATAACAAATGCACAAAACAGCACATAAACACAATAAGTAAAGAATAACAAAAAAAGAAAACTATAGTTTTCCGGGAGTTTAAAACAAAAAGCACTTCCGTCAAGGTTCACCAACTATGCACAATGTTAATAGTGGGAGAAGGCGTAGATGGCACGCTTTCCCGAACCGGGAAACAGTTCCCAGCGGTAGGGAACACTTATATAATTACACTTTCGAAGAAAAATTAGGAAAATTCACTCTAGGAGAATTTATAATAATTTTCAACGCGGAGCGTAAGTAAATTGCTTCCGAACGTGACGACGGCCGGAGGCAGACTCCAATTGACAATCTCAATTGACTGTCTCAAGCCGGCCTACAATATCAACGCAGCCATCAAGCAATCGCCCGCGCGTCACGACGTACCGGCCGAAACGAGTTCATCGGCCGCAACAGCGCGCTCACAGTTGCATCTACCCGAACGACACACAACTGCGTCCATTTCGTACATTAATATACCACTTACGGTGCCGCGCGAATTAAACAAATCGCCATCCGCCGTGCCGTTACACTCAGCGCTAAGGAATACAAAGTTCGGTCGAATCGTAAAACTCGTATGCTTTTACTTGGCGGGGGCCATGTAGGGTAGGGCGGGGCTTAAAGGACCGCGAGTTAAAAGGTCCACTAAAATATCTCAGAAACTAGCGACGTATCATTCTTACGATCGTTACGAGCGGAGAGAAACAGGCGCGGGGGATGTAACGCACCATCGCTGACAGTCAGGCGACGCCGCTAACAGGAGATACACGACCGCGTCGCAGAATTATTACGTAAGTTTTATTTTTCGTTGTAATTTTTTTTAGTTTGTAGCATTGATATTTAGTTAATTATGACTGAACGTAGTTTTTAAATATACGTTACTTAATTGTTATTTAAGGTTTATTGTTATTTTGAAGTTAGATTGAAAGGTTTTTTTTTTTGTATAGCCTCTTTAAATATTTACACGTGTCGTAAAGGTCCAAATGGACCTTTTTACCCCACATCATTTACATATTGGTTATGAAAACTTTACTTATTTGTTTTAGAATGCGGAATTATAAAAAAAAAACAGATCGTGGCACTAAATCTGTGGAATTGATGCAACGTGCAGCACATTTAGTTCTACAGGAAAATAAATCATGACGGGAGGTATGTCGTGATTTTGAATTGAGTAAAACTTCATTATCAAGATTTATTAAATGAATGGAGGATGATCCTGTCAATTTGAGATTTGGCTATGGTACTCCAAGGCAGATATTTAATAAAGAACAAGAAGCCAGTCTCACAGAATACTTGCTCAAACTTTCCCAAATTTTCCATGGCATAGGTCCTAAAGAAGTTCGTCGCATGGCTTATGACTGTGCAATCAAATATAACATAAGTATACCAGACACATGGCATACAAACAAAATGGCTGGTAAAGATTGGATGTCCGCTTTTCTTACACGAAATACAAGTCTCTCTATTAGAAAACCTGAGGCAACAAGCCTCAGCAGAGCTACGTCATTCAACAAAACGAATTTACACGAAATTAGCAGTAGTTATGGATCGATATAAATTTACAGCTTCTTCTATATGGAATGCAGATGAAACTGGTGTATCGACTGTCACCAAACCTTCCAAAATAATTGCTGCTAAAGGAAAGCGAAATGTTGGTTCTGTAACGTCAGGTGAACGTGGAACTAATGTAACCCTATTAGTCGCGGTCTCAGCTACAGGTTCATCTATTCCGCCTATGTTCATCTTTCCGCGCAAAAAGTTTCAAGACTATTTTATTCGTGATGGTCCTATTGACTGCATTGGTGCTGGAAATTCTAGCGGCTGGATCACTAATGACGAATTTTTTATATTTATCCAGCATTTTATCAAGAACGTCAGGCCTACTAAAGAATCACCAGCTTTGTTGGTTTTAGACAACCACTCTTCATATTTATCTGTACCCACACTAGATCTAGCTAAAGAAAATGGTGTAGTGATGCTTTCTTTTCCTCCACATTGCTCTCACAAACTACAACCGCTTGACGTGGCGGTATACGGACTTTTTAAAAGATATCTATCTTCAGCTCAAGATGCATGGATGCGGAATAATGCTGGGAAGACAATGACGATATATGATATCCCTAGCATCGTTCGTACTGCTTTACCTTTGGCTTTGACACCAAGTAACATAATGAGTGGATTTGAATAAACTGGCATATTTCCCTTCAACCAAAACAAGTTTAACGACTCCGATTTTGCACCTAGTTATGTCACGGATCGTCCTTTGGAAAATGACAGAAATGAGCCACAGCCATCGACATCATCAGCTTCTTTTTCACTACTGTTGTCAAATACACAGCCTTCGACATCATTATCATCGTCGAATCCACAGCAACCAACATCGCATGACGCACAGGTGGACGCTGGTGAGATATTGGTCAGTCCTCAGGGAGTTTTTTCGCCCGAAGCCGTACGACCGCTACCTAAAGCTGGCCCACGAAAGTCGACTATCAACAGAAAACGCCGCAGAACTGCTATTCTAACAGATACACCTGAAAAAGAAAACCTGCGAAAAGAACAAGATATTGCAAATAAAAAAAAAGACAAGGGTGTAAACAAGAAAAAGAAAGGAAATAAAAAAGTAGAGCAAGTAAAGGGGCAGTTTTACAAGAGGTTGATGATAGTGATTCCAGCTCTGATGATGAATGCTTCTGTTTAATCTGCTGCTTAGAACTACAGTGACAGCGTTCCAGGTGAAGGTTGGATACAATGCAATCTTTGCAAAAACTGGGCCCATGAGAAATGTATTTCAAACAGGAGTTGTATTTACTTTGTTTCTAATAATTGTGATTCAGGAAACGATGAGTCTGATTAAGATAAATAGAAATTATTTCTTATAGTAAAAGTTGAATAAGAATTTTACTTTTGTATTATGTTTAACATATGCTATGTTTAGTTTTGTTATTATAAGAGTTTAAAAGATTACGTTTGATATTATTAAAAAAATTTAAGTTCTGTTAGATTATGGCAGAATGCACAAAGAACAGTGTGATTTGTTTATGTTGTTGTTAATTGTGTTATGCAATTGAGACTGATTAGTAATTAAACTGTTCAGACGGTTAGAAATTATTGATAAAAACTTTATATTTTGTCAAAATAATAATTCGTTACTTCATTAAGACTGATTAAACATTATCGAAAGTAAATTTAGAGAAAAACATTTTTGTGATAATTATTACCGAACTTTTTGTTTTTTGTTTTTGTAAAAGAAATATAGTTTTGATTTGCATTGGATTAAATGCAATTATTATTTCATAAAACCCTTTAAAATAAAAAATTAAATAGTGGACCTTCTTGCCTCCTAGCCGTCCCTTTTTACCTCTACTATGGAGCAAAAAGGGACAGACGACTAGGTCTAGAAAAACAGTAAACAGATATAATTCTATAATGATTAATCAACCGAGAATTGAGGCAATCATGGTTCGACAGCTGTTTGTTTGACATGTGTTTGGTGTTTTGATGTAGTGGATTTCGTTTTCACAATATAATTACTTATAGTCAAATTGGACCTTTGTGCCCCGCCCTACCCTAGCTGCGATTACCACCACAAAACATAAAAGACAAATCAAATAATAAAATATGTGAAGACAAAAAAATAGAATTTCAAATGACAACGGATACGCGGTAAACTATGCTTGCAGCCCGGGTCATCTAACGGAAAACAACATCGCGCGCACCGTCTCGGCGACCAAAAACGAGGATATCACATGGAGTTCGTCTGTCGGTATCCCATGGTGGTCGGCGGTAAGCTAAGAGCGGGACCTGCGGGGTACGCACCATCTCGCTCGGCGATGTCCCGTCCTTGTCGCCGCACTCTGTTGCAGCTTGGGTGTTTCGTTCTCTTTCGATTGGAGTCGTGTTGTGTCCTATAAAAGGGCGAGTCATCCCAGGGAAAGATTCAGTGTCCGCTACTCATTCACTATATTCAGTATTCGACATCTGGGACTACAATCTTCAGATCTTCTCATCATCGCCAGTAATGCCTCAATACCGCTTCACTCAGATGGCAAAAAAAATTAAATGATTTCCAAATGCTCACTCGTCTCTACATAGCTTTAGTCCGCTTGATACTCAAATAGTTCTCAGTTATCTGGCAACCTCATGCCAATTTTTTTACTGATATGGTGAAAAAAATACAAAAAAAATCTGTTAATATGTATCACATGAACATCAGGGGATTAAATATTAATATTGAGGAAGTTTATAATCAATATTGGATCAACGGTGTCTCAAGTCAGAGACAAGTCGCGGATCTAATTTTTTTGAAGTAAAACTTCTTTACGCACGCTTGACTTGGGGAGTAAGCTGGTGAATGCGTGACGAGAGCGTTATGAAAATTGTGATCGGGAGAGGCGAATGGAAGTTGAGAGGGAGATATAAGTTAGTGAAGACAAAAAGAGAGAGAGCTACGTTTTGTATATTACTGTAGGGACAAGAGAGAGGTGCGAGCACACATTTTCTTTCTCTCTTTCTCTCGTAGCCAGTTATGTTTCGTATATCTAAGACACAGTGCAAGCGTATTGTCTGTATCACACTGTAGGAGCAAGAGAGAGCAGTGCGCGCGCACATTTTCTTTCTCTCTTCCTCTCATAGCCAGTGATATACACATATATATATATATATATATATATATATATATATATATATATATATATATCAGTCAGTAGTTCGTTTGCGAGTTTACTAGCGTTACGCGAACGGTGATTCTTTGGTTATTTTGTAATTTCATTTCGTTCTTGAACAATTTTATAAATTATTATTTTGTTCAATACATTAAATATTCTACGTTTAAAGTGAATAAAATTGTAAATTCATTTTAAAGTTCTATTTTGTGAATTTTCGGATGAATAATGACAAATTATGGCAGGCAGTGACACAGCGATGCTCCAGGACCATCAACTAAGAAGATATTACGTACGGAAATTGTGTATAAAAAGTGTGTGACAACATATTCAAGGTACGATTTTAAACCTAGTGAGACCCAATCAACTAATAATTAATCAAGAAGGTGAGTGCGTATCTCATACTAGTTGCTGGCGTCGTAACGTCATATGCAGCGTTCCTTTTTCCTTGTCTATTTTCTCCCTCTACTAATACGCGGCATTATACTCTCGACATTGGGGCGTGTTTGATTCTCTGTCCATTTCTTGTCTCTCTGTTTCTCTTTGTTACTCTTCCGTATTTCGGCCTCGCTTTTCTACAATTTACTTCAGCAAAAGTCTCAGAAAACACGTGTCAGACTTGAATGATCCCGTAATTGACTCAAACAATATTTTATTTCGATCAGAAACCTGGTTGAATGAATGTTGACATCCCGAATTTTTATTATATTGCGAAATTTAAGCGTAAAAATGTTAGATCAGCAGGAGTGGCAACTTATCAGAAATCAAATGATGCCTCGAATGTAGTAACTTCGAACATGGACATTTTATTACAACATAAATTGGGTAACTCAATGTCATCAGTCGATAAATATTAAATAATATTATATTATACAGATTTTTTATTCTATTTTAAAATTATGAAATCTCTTAATTGGTCACTCAATTTCAGATATTTACTTTAAATAGCAATTTTATAAAAAGAAAAAATATGCTCAAAACGTCAGTCTTTTGGCTTGTCACAAGTCTAAAAACACTCAATCAAGCGACTGTACATTAAATTGTACCATTAATTTAAGGAACCTTAATATTTAATTACAATCTATAATGTACGTAATAATGTATATCACGTTTTTCATAATGCAATAATACACATAATCTACATTGTTTTTTGAAAAAGAACAAAACTTTGTGTTTAGTTTCATTCGTCAGTCCTCTGTGTAAAATTTGTCTGTTTTAAAATTTGAAATTTGCGCCAAATAACACGGATGCGAGGGCAAATACCCGTTAATTTGTTTATGTTGGTAGTATTGTTAGCTTCGAACCGCGGCATTACCTGGCCGCCATTACAGTGTCAGTGTTAGCGCGTCGGTTATGACGTACTCTTGTGCCGATCCAGTCAAAAATTCAGTACTTTGGGTAAGCCGTTATTTACTTATAAATCTTAATTTTATTTTTATATAGTTTACTATGATTTATTAAAATGTAACTTATTGATATACGAAAATACGGAAAGAAACATTAGCTTTAATTATAACCACAAATTCATGTCTTTTTCATCAGTCCGTTGGCGTCAGTCCTTTGCCGGATATTGCGCCGAAGGACTGACGTGTTTCCAGGGTACTGATGTTTTTTTGTTTAGATCACTTTTATCTCAACAGTTACAGTGTGTTAAGCATTTCTTTTATTTATTTCAGTATAAAACACCATGGCGCCTACAAAAAAAACAAATTGGACCAGGGAAGATATATTAAAAAAGAAAAGAGAAGCTGAAAAAGCTCGCTTGGCGAGAATTAAAAGCGACCCCATCAAATTAGCTGAATACAAAGAAAAACAGAGATTGCAATACTTAAAAAAAGGAGAAAGGGTAAAGAAAAAATGTTAAAATAATGACACCTCGAGAGCAACGGCTAACTTGAAAAGAATGGAAACAATATTCATCAAACTATAGGCAAAAGAAGCAACTATTGAAACAAACCACTCATAATTTTATACGCCAGAATACTCTTTCAACTACTGACGATGAAATGCAACAAATTGTTCCTGAAACACCTGTTGTTAATGAAGACCGAAGAGCACAAGAAGCAAAAAAGAGAAACGAAAGACTTAGACCATTTTGAACGTTACATTATTTTTGTTGAGAAGAAGATCTCATTTTATTTTATTATAGTTTTGTTTCTATTGTTTATTACTGTCAAATATAATTATTAAGTAAACCTACTTAAAGTAGGATGAGTGGTACCTATATTATTATTAAAAATGTCTTAAGACTGCTTTTAAGACTGACCTACTTCATTCTCATAATATTACACAGAAATTATTATTATTTCAGCATAAACACTAAGACAAAGATAATCATACTTTAATTTCTATTATGTGTTGATTATTTATAAAATGTATACTGTTAAGTAAAAGTGCCTAAAAGTAAAATAATGTTATTAAAAATGTTAATTTTAAATTATTTAGTAAGGTTAGTGCTTCTACAAAAAGAGAACAAACCAAAAGGGGAGCCATCTTCAAACCGCCCATTATGCATGCTAGATAGCGCTTGAAAAGTACTGGAGCGTATTGTCCACAGACGAATTGAAGCTGTTGTTGACCCGCAATTGGCCGACAACCAGTATGGTTTTCGAAAGGGCCGATCTACGCTAGATGCAATCGACTTGGTGGTCAATACTGCAAAGCGGGCAATCTCTGGAAACAGGAGGCACAAAAAAGTATTGCCTGGTTGCAGCATTAGATATTAAAAATGCCTTCAACTCAGCCAGATGGGATGTGATTATGAAAGCCATTGCCAAATTCCATGTACCTAACTACCTGCAGAACATAGTGGCGAGCTACTTCACAGATCGAGTCCTTAGGTACGATACTGATGCTGGGCCAAAAGTGAACAAAGTAACTGGAGGAGTACCTCAAGGATCAGTGTTGGGCCCCTTGCTTTGGAATATCATGTATGACACATTACTGAAACAAGCCTTTCCTGCAGAAGAACGTCTTGTCGCATTTGCGGATAATATCGCGGTTATAATAGTCGCCAAACACGTAGAAGAAATTAACTTCAAACCTACGCAGTCATACAAAGCTGGATGGACCACGTGGGACTCAAACTTGCAGAGTATAAAACGGAAGCTGTCCTCATTACTAGCAAGAAGCAAACTGAGAAAATGACACTGAAGGTTGGCCACCATACACTCACGACGCAACCGTATATTCGCTATCTTGGAGTAATGATAGACAATCGTCTTAGTTTCAAGAAACACGTAGAATGCACTGCAGCGAGGGCAACGAAAGTGGTGACACATTTGTCTCGGTTAATGTCAAACGTTGGAGGGCGCAAGCAAAATAGGAGACTATTGCTGACATCTATAGTTACATCAGTACTAATGTATAGAGTTCCTATCTGTTCATTGGCCCTTGCCAATCAGGATAACCGGAATCAGGATAACGTAAAGTCACATCGGTCTACAGGCTAAGCGCACTACGGACAGCTAGTGCTTTCCGTACTGTCTCTGAAGACGTGGTGGGTGTAATTGCTGGGATGATGCCCATAGATATACTAGCTGAGGAACGGAAGTCTCTATACTACCTTCGAAAAGAAAGCGCGTACTTGACGCCGGCTGAGCTGAGGAGTCAGGAAAGAGAAAGCAGTATACGTCACTGGCAGACCCGCTGGGACGCCTCAAGTAAAGGGAGATGGACTCATCGGCTCATACCCGAAGTGGATCAATGGATGAACCGCGAACACGGAGATGTAAATTACTACCTTACGCAGATGCTCTCATGGCACGGATGCTTCCGAGAATATCTTCATCGGTTCAAGCATGATCATTCCCCAGAATGTCCCATCTGCGAAGGCAGTAACGAAAATGCAGAGCACGTATTCTTTGTTTGTCCTCGATTCTCAGTGGCTCGGCGGAAGTGGGAATCAAAATTAAATTGTAGTGTTGTACCAGACAATGTTGTATCTGTAATGCTACAGGGAAAGGAGGCATGGGACGCAACAAATACGTATGTGATGGAAGTGCTAATAGAACTACGCATTCAAGAAAGAGAAAGAGCCCGAATGAGCGGCAGCCAAGCACAATTATGAGATAGCTCGAAAATAAGGCTAAGCCCTTCCTCCGCGAAGAAATGCCCAACGGTGACACTATGGGGATAAAGAAGGTAAAGAAGAAGAGGCGGTTTTTAGTCGGTATAGGCCAGTCTTGGCCGAGTCCGAAATACGGGTCACTAACACCTAGACCCCATGATACGTAATAGTATTTTTCCCCTCAGACATACATACATACAAAATCAACCTCAACCACTGTGAGGCTGCCCAAGACTTACTAATGCAGACCGCGCGAGAACTAATTCTGGACATCGTTCGAATTTCAGAACCGTATAAACAGCTCAATGATGTGCAATGGGCCACTGATTCGCAAGAAAAAGCTGTTATATGGGCATGTGGCACAATGCCCCTTCGGGGCACACAGGAAAACGGTTCCGGGTTTGTGAGTGCCAAACTAGAAAGTATTCACTTCTACAGTTGCTATGCGCCACCTAGCCTGACACACGAAGAGTTTGCTGAGTTTCTAGACAAGTTGGTAGAGGATGCTCTAAAACACTCCCTTGTGGCTATTGCAGGAGACTTTAATGCCTGGGCAGTGGACTGGGGCAGCAAAGTCACAAATACTAGAGTATACTTGCTGCTAGAAGCAATGTCACTACTAGATGTCGCACTACTTAATACTGGCGACAAACCTACTTACATTAAAGGCGACGCAAGCTCAATCGTAGATCTTACAATTGTTAGCAGCGCATTAGCAAAAGGAAACTGAAGTTGGAAGGTCTCCGAAATCCATACTGCTAGCAATCACTGTGCTATCTACTGGGAAGCATCACACAAGACTAGCAAGAACGGAGGAACACAGGCAAAATTTGTACCAGTAGGCTGGAGGACTAACTCGTATGAGCCCGATTTGCTTATGTTAGCGCTCGTGGATCAACCAATACTGGGTCAAAGTGCTAATGATAAGGTGGTTAAAATCACAAGAAGACTGACAGAAGCCTGTGATGGAACTATGTTACGGAAACGCCAAACAAATGAACTTCCACCAGTGTACTGGTGGAACGATAATATTTCTCAACTTAGGCAATTGTGTGTCAGGGCTCGTAGAATATCGCAGCGGTCCAGGAAAACACCATTTTTTTGGGCAATTTTACGACAAGTACAAGGAGGTGCGACTAAAACTTAATAAAGCCATTAAAGACAGTAAGAGGAATATGTGGATAGGATTGCTGGAAGAGGTGGAAAAAGATCCCTGGGGCAAGCCTAGTCAGATTGTTGTAAAACAATTAAAACACCAAAAAGTAATGCCCACATGTCCTGCTCTCCTTGAAACAATTGTCAGCGTCCTGTTTCCTAAGCAGCCAGAAGTTCAATTTAACCTCGAGGGGAATAGAAGGGAAGATATCCCACCTATCACAATGAAGGAGCTAACGATTGCGTGTAATAGAATTGGAAATAAAAAATCTCCAGGGCCAGATGGGATCCCCAATATAGCCCTTAAACAGGCTATTATGTCAGCACCAGAAATGTTTTGGATACGTACAACAGCTGCTTATTAGAGGGCACTTTTCTTTTTTTTTACGCTATGGAAGCGCCAGAGGCTTGTACTACTTCCTAAAGGTAAGAAACAACTAAACGAGCCATCATCTTACCGTCCACTGGACACAGCGGGAAAAGTGCTAGAGCGAATCGTACACAGTCGAATCGAAGCGTTAATTGAACCCCAGCTGGCCAGCGCACAATATGGGTTCAGGAAAAGTCGGTCTACGCTGGACGCTATTGAACAGGTGACCAGTATAGCAAAACAGGCAATCTCTGGTACTAGATGGAAAAGAGGCTCCATAAAATATTGTCTGATAGCAACGTTGGACATTAAAAATGCTTTGAACTCGGCGAAATGGGAAGTCATCATGGAAGCACTTAGCGTATTGAATGTACCCCATATATTTACGCGATATGGTTGCTAGTTACTTCTCTGATAGGGTCCTAACATACACTACGCAAGACGGACCAAAAGAGTACAAAGTTACCGGGCACGTGCCTCAGGGATCAGTTCTAGGTCCACTTTTATGGAACGTCATGTACGATGGACTGCTGAAGAAGAACCTACCCAGCGAAACTAAACTCGTCGCATTTGCAGATGACCTAGCGGTCGTAATCGTAGCCAAGTGCCTAGAAGAAGTAAACAGGGCATTCGATAGATCATTCCAGGTTATAAGCCAGTGGATGAAGTCAGTTGGACTAGAACTTGCCGAACATAAAACGGAGGCGGTCTTAGTCACCGGCAGGAAAATTGTGGAAACCATTCCGTCACGAACCGTCGATACGATACTTAGGGATAATGCTCGACTAAAGAATGAACTTTAGGGATCACGTGAATTGAGCTGCAACCAAAGCGTCCCTGATAACAGCCAAATTATCTCGGCTCATACCCAATGTTGGAGGTCCCAGACAGAACCGAAGGAGGCTGCTAGCGTCGTTAGTCACATCGATACTTTTATATGGGGCGCCCATATGGTCTGATGTGCTGCAGAAAGAAGAATCGCGATGTAAGCTCTACTCGGTATACAGAGTCAGTACATTACGAGTAGCTAGCGCCTTTCGCACAGTCACAGGAGATGCGGCATGCGTGATAGCGGGTATGATTCCGGTAGCAATAGTAGTTGACGAAAGGAAGAACCTGCACCATAGTAAAATGAGTAACCCAAACCAAACTCCGTCGGACCTTCGAATCAAGGAAAGACAGAAGAGTCTTCAACTGTGGCAATCTTTCTGGGATAAGTCGACTAAAGGAAGATGGACACACATGCTAATACCAGATGTTAAGCCATGGGTAAACCGGGAACACGGGGAACTCAATTACTATCTTACCCAGATGATCTCCGGCCACGGTTGCTACTGGAAGTACCTCCACAGGTTCAACCACGAAGATTCTCCGAACTGCCCCGAGTGTCTCGGAACTGTCGAAGATGCAGAGCATTTATTTTTTGTCTGCCCATGATACAGCGAAGATAGAGAGTCTTGGGAGAATAACGTGGGATGCAAAATCTATCCTGAAAACCAGATAGCAGCAATGCTTACCTCGACTTCGGCCTGGGAAGCAACTAGCACGTACGCTACGCAGGTGCTGAAGGACCTGCGAGAAAGAGAGCAAGTGCGGAAAAAACTGGCCGGCATACAGCCACGATGAGAGGAAAAGCTGCGGCTAAATCGCTCCCCCCGCGAAGTAATGTCTAGCGGCCATCCCGTGGAGACCAGGTAGCCAGAAGAAAGAGGATTGTTTTTAGTCGGTATGGGTCTCCCACATGCATGCATGCATGCATGCATGCCATGCATGCATGCATGCATGCATGCATACATACATACATACATACATACATACATACATACATACATACATACATACATACATACATACATACATACATACATACATACATACATACATACATACATACATACATACATACATACATACATACATACATACATACATACATACATACATACATACATACATACATACATACATACATACATACATACATACATACATACATACATACATACATACATACATACATACATACATACATACATACATACATACATACATACATACATACATACATACATACATACATACATACATACATACATACATACATACATACATACATACATACATACATACATACATACATACATACATACATACATACATACATACATACATACATACATACATACATACATACATGTCTTCTCCTCACATTCGACGTAAAAAATGCTTTTAACAGCGCGAATTGGGAAGACATTTTGGACGCTTTAGAGCACAGATTTTTGGTGAAGCCAGAAAATCTGGGAATGATCGACGACTATCTAGACAAGAGGAAGCTGATTGTGGAAACGACGGAGGGCCCGCGAGAACTTGAAGTAACAGCCGGCGTGCCTCAAGGCTCAATTATGGGGGCTGACCTCTGGAACGCTGACTACGATGAGCTCTTGCGAATCCCGTTGCCGAAGCAAGTACAGCTCACAGGCTTTGCGGATGACGTTGCGGCTACGATAGTGGTAGATAGTGCCGAGGAAGCAGAGGTTTTAATTCGGGAGACCACGGATGCCATAGAAATATGGCTTGAAAAACACCACCTGAAACTCGCCAAACAGAAGACAGAGATGGTCGTACTGACTAGACAAAAATGGTTCCCTAAACCATTCACCATAGAAATGGGAGGGACAACTCTGACGTCAACAAGGGCTCTGCGCTATCTGGGGGTAATGATTGACGAGAATCTATCTTACCGTGAACACCTCGATAGTGCATGCAAGAAAGCCAGCAAGACCGTATCCAACCTATCAAGGATCTTGGCCAACTCGATAGGACCACGAACCAGGAAAAGACGAGTCCTGCTAGAGGTAGTTCACTCTGTACTGCTTTACGGAGCAGAAATATGGGCAGATATCTTAAAGCAAAAGACATACCGACGGAAAATAGCAGCGGTACAACGACGAGGAGCTCTCAGGGTAGCCTGTGCCTACCGCACGGTTTCTGAAGCGGCTGTATTGGTCATTGCAGGAGCTGCGCCTATCGACCTTTTGGCGATTGAGAGAGCAAAACTCTACGACGCTAAAAGAAATGGTGACAACTCTAATGAGGCAAGAACGACAATTAGAAGGAGACGCTACAGGAGTGGCAGAAACAATGGACGACGGGAAAGACAGGCAGATGGACGGAGCGCCTGATTCCAAACATTAATGCCTGGCTCACCCGGAAACATGGAGATACGGACTTCTTTCTGACGCAGCTTCTGACAGGGCACGGATAGTTCAACGCCTATCTCCACAAGATGGGTCTGCACTGCACGGCGGCATGTAAGTATTGTCCAGACAAAATTGACGACGCCGAACACACGTTCTTCGAGTGTGTTCTGTGGAAGGACTGCAGAGGCAGCACCGAAGAGATCATAGGCACCAGGCTCTCCCCCTCAAGCCTGGTAGCCCATATGATCGAGCAAGAAGCAAACTGGTCAGCTGTTGCAGCTTATGCACGGCGCCTTTTGGAAAGCAAAATTGCTGAAAGGGTCCAGTAGCCAGGAGTAGGCGTCGCGTGACGCAGCACGGACTGGATTGAAGTAATGCTAACGCGGTTCCGATTCAGTCCTCCCCGTACCATCTACGGGGAGAGGGGAAGAGGAGTGTTTTTTAGTGGGTAGGTCTGCCAGGTCTGGTAGGAATCCCACACTACCGTCACTGTTATCTGCCGTAAGATGGGCGGCAGAGTATTAACATTGGCGGTGTCTTTCGAAGATCTTTTTTTCCGCGCCTCTTTAAAAAAAAAAAAAAAAAAAAAAAAAAAAAAAAAAAAAAATACATACATACATACATACACCGTAGGCAGAGGTGCACTGCTACACGGCGCGTCCCCAAGGTTGCGGATAGGGGTAAGCCCGAGGCTCGCATTGCCGACACAGGGTAGGGGTGAAATAAAATAGCCCCCGCGGACAAAACACAACCCGATGTTAGAGGTCTAGCGTGCCCAGGACTGAAAGGCGACAGGGTATTGTCGTCATAAGCGCTTCCCTGAGGGACTAGGTCCCACCTCAGGCGTATTTAGTGGCCTTACTCCGGCAACCGGGGCTCTGCCGGAGTGGACTTATATTTCCCTAGGTATTCGTGGGAACAACATGGAAAGCATTTTAAAATAAAAAAAAAACAAACAAGGAGAACAGTGGTACTACAATACCGCAAACGACCGAAACTGAACTCAAGAGGGCATTACAGAGCCACGAACGGCTGATCAACTCTCTAGCGGACTTCATAAAAGGGAAAACGAATGTCCACGGAGAAATCAGAAAGATAACAGCGTCACTGAATAGCTCATTTAAGACTCTGACGCTTACGATTGAAAAAAGGTAGTCCAGAGGTCCGAAATCCAACTACCTCAGTTGCAGAGACGCAGACTACTCCAATGTCACAAAAAACATATTTGGAGCAGAGGGTGAAAGACTTCGAAACACAGGATGTGACGGAAGTGACAACACCAAAACCGCGCGAGACCAACCTCCAACCATCGGTCACGGATAGTGAAATAAAGACCACATTACAGGAGTCGGAATGGAAAACCGTGAAAAAGAAAAAGCTAAGCAGACATATAGCCAGAATTAGACCTAATGCAGTGCTTATTCGACCAAAGGAGAAAGAGAACTACGCTGACATATTAAAGCGTGTTAAACAAGATGCAGCAACAAAAAATGTCGGACAGTATGTGGACAAAATACGCAGAACTACTGCTGGAGACATGCTACTTGTCCTCACTAAGAACAACAATGATAAAGCAGGTGACATAAAGGAAACCATAGCAGGCATACTTGGAAGCGATGCTGAAGTTGTGAGTAAAGTACCCGGGGTAACTATCGAAATTAAAGACCTAGATGAAACAACCACAAAACAAGATGTCTTAGATGCACTGGTAAAGGCTATCAACGAGGATGGTAGTATTACGCTAGACGCTATTAAATCGCTACGACAATCGTATGGTGGAACACAGACTGCTATTGTTAAAATAGACACAAATACTGCGACAAAAATAATAGGTGACCGTGCCAAAATTAAGATAGGCTGGGTAAATTGTAGAGTGAGAAGAGTGGAAAACTCCACAAAATGCTACAAATGCTGGCGGTACGGACATTTATCAGCTTAATGCATGAGCATAATTGACCGAACACAACTGTGCGTGAAATGTGGTGGCAAAGGACATAAAATCGCAGCCTGCACGAATGACGCTACATGTGTGCTCTGCACTGAGGACGGTCATAAAGATAGCGCCCACATCGCCGGTTGTGGGAAATGCCCTGTCCTCCAAACAGCATCCCAGATGGTCCGTAAGAAACCATGATGGTGAAGATTCTCCAAATCAATTTAAATCACTGCGAAGCCGCACAGGACCTACTTACCCAGACGGCACGAGAACTCCTATTGGACCTGGTTTTAATCTCGGAACCATATAAGCCAATTAAAAATCAAACATGGGTTACTGACACAAGTACCAAGGCTGCGATATGGGCCTGCAACCTGCAGCATTACCAGGAAGTAGATACATATAATGGATTTGTACGAGTTAAGCTAGAAAATATCCACTTTTATAGCTGCTATGCACCACCTAGCCTTACGCTTGAGGAGTATACTAGTTTTCTTGAAACTCTCGCTGAGGACGTCAAGAAACACTTTCCTGTGGCTATAGCAGGAGATTTCAACGCATGGGCAACGGACTGGGGTAGCAAACTGACAAATGCCAGAGGTTTAGTACTTCTAGAAATTATGGCAACTATGGATGTAGTCCAGTTAAATAGTGGCAACAAACCAACCTTCACAAAAGGTGATGCAAGCTCCATCATAGACCTAACCTTCGTAAGTACCAACCTAGCAAAAGGTAACAATTCCTGGGAAGTCACCGATATATACACTGCCAGTGACCACCAAGCCATATATTGGGAACTGTTGAGCACACAATCAAAAGTGTTTGCCAGGAAACCTACTACAGCCGGATGGAAGACTAGTGCGTTTAACCTGGAAACATTCCAAATAGCTCTGGACGTCCAGCCTATACAACAAGAATACAAAGCTGACGAAAAAGCAACCATTATCACCAAAAGAGTTGTATTGGCTTGCGATGCCACTATGCCACGGAAACGCTGTCTAAATAAGTTCCCACCAGTCTACTGGTGGAACGACACAATAGCCACGTTCCGCAAAGAGTGTGTGCGGACAAAAATATTAGTCCAACGCGCCCGAAAGAAATCCCCCAGCTGTTTTGAAGCAGCGTTGTTTACACACAAAAAAGCAACATCGCATGCTTAAAAATTCTATTCGAGACAGTAAGAAAAAATGCTGGACTGATCTACTAGAAGAGGTTGAAGAAGACCCATGGGGAAGACCCTACAAGACAGTCCTGCTGCGACTAAAAAGACAGCCACCATGTTCGCCAACCGACCCGGAACTGCTTAAAACGATAGTCACGGTGCTCTTTCCTCAGCAAACAGAGCTGAACTACACAACGAAGAAGGGCGATATAATACCACCTGTTACTTTGGATGAACTCCTACGATCCTGCTCCAATATAGGAAACAATAAAGCCCCTGGTCCAGATGGTATTCCAAATGTGTCAATAAAAGCTGCCATTAAAAGTGCTCCGGCAATTTTCTTGGAAACTTATGACACCTGCTTACAGGAAGGTACTTTTCCAAAGAAATGGAAACTGCAAAGATTAGTACTTCTTCATAAGGAAAATAAACCGAAAGGAGAGCCATCGTCTTACCGGCCCTTGTGCATGTTAGATACGGCTGGCAAAATACTGGAACGTATCATCCACAGTAGACTCGAAGCAGTTGTCGAGCCCCAATTGGCCGATAATCAGTATGGATTCCGAAAAGGACGATCTACACTAGATGCTATAGACCTAGTCGTTAATACTGCAAAGCGAGCAATCGCTGGAACCAGATAGAAAGGAGGAGCAAAAAAGTATTGTCTGGTCGCAGCACTGGAATCAAAAATGCCTTCAACTCTGCCAGATGGGAAGTAATCATGGAAGCCCTGGCCAAGTTTAAGGTTCCTGGATACCTACAAAACATAGTGGCGAGCTACTTTAAAGACCGAGTCCTCGCTTACGATACTGATGTTGGGCCTAAGGTTTACAAGGTTACTGGAGTTCTGCAGGGATCAGTACTGGGTCCTCTGCTCTGGAACATAATGTATGACGCCCTGCTCAAACAAGTACTTCCAACAGAAGCACAACTTGTTGCATTTGCAGATGATGTGGCTATCGTAATAGTGGCTAAACATACCGAGGAGATCAACTGGGCTTTCGATCAAAGCTATGAAGTCATTCGAGGCTGGATGCAACAAGTTGGGCTTCAGCTTGCAGAACACAAGACGGAAGCCGTCCTTATTACCAGCAGGAAACAGATTGAGACAATGACACTTAGAGTTGAACACCATACACTCACAACGCAGCCATACATACGCTATCTTGGAGTTATGATAGACGCACGTCTCAAGTTCAAGGAACACGTGGAATGTGCTGCGTCAAAGGCAACAACCGTGGTTGCTAAGCTGTCTCGACTGATGCCGAATGTTGGAGGACCTAAACAGGAAAGAAGGCTACTACTGACATCTGTGTTCACGTCAGTACTGACGTATGGTTGCGCTATTTGGGTAGATGCACTTACCGCTCTCGATACTCGGCGGAAAGTAGCTTCTGTGTACAGGATAAGTGCACTGCGCGTAGCCAGCGCGTTCCGGACCGTATCCAAGGACGCGGTGTGCGTCATTGCTAGTATGAAGCCCATATCAATACTGTGTGAAGAAAGGAAATCTCTCTACCACCTGAGACAAGAAAACTCATACCTGACAACAGCTGAACTATGGGAAAAAGAAAGGAAAAAGAGCACACGCCGCTGGCAGGCACAGTGGCAATCATCTAAAAAAGGAACAACTTTCACTATAGAACTTATCTCCAGAAATGAATAAAAAATCGACTTCTCATACTCTACATCTCGCGCGCGACGTAGCTTTGTATGAGAAGTCAACAATTTTTTTTCATTTTCGGACATAAGTTCCATAGTGAAATTTGTTCAGTTTCATGGGCTGAGCCACCATGCAAAGTTTTCGTTACGCTGTCGTTTACACCCCGTATAAGAAATTTAGACATTTTCAATTATGATGTTAGTTATTAAAGTGTTATCATTCAGGTAAGTTTTATTGAGTAAATAGTTTGTGCATGTTAAAGATAGTATTTCAAATAATTTAACCTAAATAATTTTAAGAAAACTAAAAAACAAAAACCTTGTATTGTACGTTGATTTTTTTTTGCAATCTTTGATTTGACGTTCGTATTGGATTGAAGTCGATTATTTTATATGAACACATGTTGTTTATTTTTAGATAAAATTGTCACTTTACAAGAAGCCAAGAAACAGCTTTCGTTGGAGGAAGTACTACAAAAAGAAAAAAAAATGGGATACTAACAATACTAATTCAAAAAAATTGACAAACTTATTGGATAAATGATTGCGCTTCAAAATTTACCGTTCAACTTTGTGGAGGGACTTGAATTTCGTCGTCTTGTCTATCGTCAATTGTTTTAAAATGCGAGACTTTCGTCGATGATCGTCATACCGGTGACATCATTGCAGAAAAATTTAAGGCAATGCTTGCTGAATGGAATATTTCAACTGAAAAAGTACATTGCATAGTACGAGACGAAGGTTCCGACATGAAAAGAAGTATGCGATTAGTAATGTTAGATGATTCGGTTTGCGTCGTTCATAAAATGCAGAATGTTATTCGACATGGTTTACAATCGCAGGTAAACATAAAAGATGTTAAACAAAAATGTAAGAAAATTTCAACTCATTTAACCATTCAACTATTGCTCAAAAACAACTTGAAAAAATTCAGGACAGACTAAATCAACCGCATCTCAAAGTATTCCAGTTGTGTGACTCGCAGGAACAGCACATTCTACATGTTTGAACGCTTTTCCAAGATAAAAGATGCGAAGATGTTTATGCGAGTGACAACAACATTGAATCAATGTTGCAAGAAGAGTGGAAAATAATAGAATGTTGTCTAGAACTACTGAAACCCTTTGAAGAAGCCACTCGTGAAATGAGTAGCTCCCAGGTACTCATATCATCTGTAATTCCTGTTATTCAAATGCTTCTTAAATAGATTGACGACTATTTAACAAAACAACCTATGCTATTCGGTTGGCAGTCACAAATCTGAAAACATAATTTTCCGCAAAATTTTCTTCTTTGGAAAATAACAATTTATATGCAATTGCAACGTATTTAGACTCTCGCTATAAGCATAATTTTTTCAAATCAGTCACCGAAGAAAAAATTAAAGATGAAATTTTAAAGATGTAAAATGATTCTGTTACCACTGGTTCGCCTACATTGTCACCAAATTTTGAAAAAACAAAAAGAAGGAGAATAGAAGATTCTTTCGACCCAGAACCAGGTACTTCTGGTTTGGGTAACAAGACTGGCTTTAAATGCGAGCTTGCCATGATGTTATATTCATCGAGTGAAGACGAAGGTGAAGGATGCTTTGACAACAGTGGCCCCGATGCTCTTCTCCGAAAGGAATTGGTTATGTATCGCAATAAAAAAAGACTGGCTTTGGATGAAAACCCACTAGATTGGTGGAAAGTCAGAGTGAATTAAAAATTCTGTCGAAAATAGCTCGAAGATTTTTGACACCTCCACAAGCTACTGTTCCCAGCGAACAATTGTTTAGTGGAGCTGGCTTAATATATCCTTTGAGTAATAGATTGGAGGCAGAGAAGGCTGCTATATTACTGTTTATTAAATGTAATGCACCAATTTTTAAATTTAATTACTAAATAACATTTCTCTTCAAATTTTTTATTCAAATGTGGATTAAATAAAACATACTTAACTATATTACTTCAAGTTTCATTTATTTCTGTGCTTTTTAATAAAAATATCTTAAATATGCGCATCCGCGGATGATAACCTCTAAAAATCCGCATGTAGAAATTTTTTCATCCGTAACAACCGTGATACATACATATTATATATATATATATATATATATATATATATATATATATATATATATATATATGTATGTATGTATGTATGTATGTATATATATATATATACATATATAATATATATATATATATATATATATATATATATATATACACACATATATACATACAGATGGAGCTAAAGAAGTTTTACTTCAGTCGTGTGGTCTAAAGCGACTTCTTTATCGACTTTGTTAAACTTTGTTAAAGATAAAAACAATATAGTTGATCGGTGTAAATAAATAAATAATTATACATCTAGAACAGAATGTCTACACTACTTTTCACATATGTTTTACTCAGCAAACTTTATATTTAACATTATTTTTATCGTATTGTAATAGGCTTATCTATTCGTATAATAAACATACTTTTATTCGCAAGTAAGAGACATGTATTCTGCTACCATATCATCTTCATGAAAAGTACGAAGCTAATGGATTTAAGTTTGGTGATGCCGATTCCTATACCTTCCTAAAGTACGTAGACTGGAAATACAGTCTCAATGGCAATAATTCTCGTTCCTGCGTCAGAGGCAGTTTCTCTTTAGGTTAAAAGCATAATGACACAATTACTCAATTCCAGTTTATTTAAAGTTACAGTATTGTTACTGTAACTTTTCTAAACTATTAGAGACACTACTCTACAAATTTATGCATTAATCCTAAATTGCGATATAGCATACCGCATCCACGGCCGCTGCTTAATTCCATCACTCATTTTCAAGCTGGAAGAAAACGTTATTTGACGTGACGTGCAATGACATGGTTTAAATTTTTGACGGTCATTTTTTAAACGTACTTAGACACTTTATGCCAGGATTCGCATGCTGCCATAAAATTCACAACTTATAGATAAGTGAATTTCTTTAGATTTCTGCATATGGGTAGCATCCATGTTTACCTATATGTTGTAGCAGGTTGGTGGTGACGGGAATCATTTGCAAATGCTCGGTTCGCCGCCGTAAACTGTAATCCATGTTTCACTATTAATTTTATTGAAGATCACCTTCCCATGACTCGTTCTGGATGGTATCTGACTGGCAGAGGGCGTGGGAAAGATCATCCCATATTATGGGTGCAGGATATTTCCAGACCCAATCCTTTATACCCACAAAACCTTGGTTCGCAAAATTTACTTTCCCTCGAAAGGAAACCTCTGTGGTATCTCGCATGCGTTTGGATCATTGTTCTATTCCTACCAATTTGGCTAGGCTGCCTGTCAAAGAATCTCCAATTTGCGAGTGTGAGCTTGGAGATGGCGATCTAAATCATTTCATTTTTGCATGTCCGTTGAATAATAGATTTCCGCCCTTTATTTACAAGTTATTAAAATATAAAATTAAATTGCTCATTAACATAAGGCAAACAAGATCGAAACCATCATATCTGTAGTGTATTGTCTACCTAAACTTACAATACAACAACTTTAATACATAGGGGAAATTCGGGAGACTTGACCAGGTGGGAGACATGCTCCACAACACATAAATCCGTTTAAATTTCGCGCTCTCGGGTTCGCTGTCAGGTCGTTGCATACTCTTTTCTTGTCAGGTATTTACGTGTCACCATTTTGGCGAGCATTATGCCGTTTCATCTGTGAGCAACGTAAATACGTTTTTGGTCGTCGCAAAAGAACAAAATATTTTTTTATGTTTTTACATTACCTCGATAAATAAGGTACCCAATATTTTACATACTAGTTCTATTATTGAATTCATGTACTTTTTTAAATATATTGTGTCTTTTTCTTCTGATTTCTACAATTTCTGCTACAGGCCTTGAAGTAACGAAAGTGAAGTTAGGGAGACTTGATCAGTGATTCATCTATTCCTTACGTAATTTATTTAATAGCAAGATACGTATTTACTTTTTTTATTTTCAGATATTAATGTCATACCGTTCCGATATAAAACTAATGCTAGTCCTTACAGCAAAAATGTCACCACGCCGGAGTTACAAAGCGGTACTGAAGCAATGAAATCGGGTGACTCTCTTCGAAAGAGATCTATTAAATATGGCATTGACAGGACCAGATTACGTCGGTATACCAAAAATGAACAAAAACTGTAGAAGCTTGAGGACAAGGGTAGTTCACATAAATCTTCTCAGATTTTTACAATCGCTGAAGAGAAACATTTGGCATAATATTTACTAACTTGCAGTAGAATGAACTACGGTCTTATTCGCGTACAAGCGATGAAATTAGCATTTGAATTTGCTTTATCAAACTTTTTTTTTAAATAATTGGTCAAGGAATAATTTAGCCGGAAAAGACTGGTAAAGAGATAAGTTTATGGATTCCTGAAGCAACATGTTCATCGAGAGCTACTAGTTTCAACAAAAAAAAGTAAGCGACTTTTTTGATAATTTGAAGTTAGAGAAAAATATAAGTTCGAACCCCAAAATATTTAAAATTGCAACAAAACAGGATTCACTACCATCCAAGACCGTTCAAAGGTATATAGCAAGTAAGAAATCAAAACAAGTGGGACAGGTTACTTCTGCAGAGAGACACTGTTTTGCATTCAATGCGATTGGTAATGTCATGCCATCCGTTTTTATATTCCCGCGGGTGAAATTTCGGTCAGATTTTGTGGTTGATGGGTCTGAAGACAGTCAGACAGTGACGCGTACCCTACTAAGTAGAGTTTCTTGAATTTTCTGAAACATTTCAAAAAGTACTGCCGTGCCTCAAAAGAAAAGCCTATCCTGTTGATTCTTGATAATCACGAGAGTCACGTAAGCGTAGATGCGGCCACGTTTGCCAAATATAACGGTACAAGAATGCTGATACTTCCTCCTCACTGCAGTAATAAAATGCAACCGTAAGATATAGTTGTTTAATCTTCGATCTAATCAAAATACAACAGTGTGATGAACAAATGTATGCTGTCAAATCCTGGTATAACGGTAACAATTTATAATCTCCCAATTTATAACAACAATTTCTAGAAACAGTAATGTCACAAGCTTTCAGTCAGGCAAACAGTCCTAGTGGATTTAAGAATCCCAGAATACATCCATTGAATTCTGATATATTTGGAGAAAACCTGTTCTCCAGTCATTGACAGAAATTTGTCAAATAATGAATTATTTCCTGCAATTCCTACTTCGTCTCTTAAAGGTCAACTTAGCTTCTCCGCTAATAAGGATGAACCGTCATATTTGCAGTACGACTTGGGTGGCAATAACAAGGTTGCAGATTTCTTTCCACCAATTGATCCAGAAGTTGCGGTCATTGCTGAATCAATTATAAGTGACCAGGATAAGGTTAATCTTGAGCCAATATTGTTTGTCAAGATCAAGAAATCTCGGTCTCAAGAGAACTTTTACACAACCAAAATGGTGCTGCTGGTACACCAGGCCCATCCGCAATTTTGAAAATATCACTGTTAACCCCGGAAATCATAAGACCATACCCAAAAGCTGAGCCCAGGAAAAGTACAAGAAAAAGTACCCAATGCTTTGTATACGTTTTTAAGCTATTAAGATACAGGTTTTATGCGTGTTAAAGTAAAAGGGGATTCAACTCTCTTGAACTCCTTCTTTTACATCTCGATACCAGATATAGACGTAGAGAAAATTGGAACACAAGTCACACCTTATGGGTATCAAGGCTAATTACATTAAGAAATAGACAACTCTTCAGAACAGTACTCGTAAAATATCGAAGATTGCATCATATCAGCCTTTGAACCAACTTATTGGCCAACAGATTAAAACAAAATGCCTGACTTCCTCAACATTTTTATCACTAGAAATATTAGTCGTAACTATATTATCCTTAAAAGAGATACCTGCCAACAAGTAAAATTAAATAATGGACCCATCTCTCAGAAAGAAGTCAAAAAATATTTACGCATGCATTTAAATAAATGATTAACCTAGAGGAAATACATCTGGTTTAAGCAAAAACAATTAGATATAAAAGTATGCAACATGTACTGGATAATAGGATGGCACTCACAATTGAGCATAAACAGCAAGCTGGTACTTTACAAAGCCATTTTAAAGCCAGCATTGATGTATGGCATGCAATTAAGGGAAACAGTGAGCAACAGCAATATCGAGATAATTGAAGGATTCCAGACGAAGACATTGTGAGCAATCGTGAACATCTCTCAATAATTAAGTAAAAAATATGTTTGAAAATCGAAACAGTGAAGCAAGAGGTTACACGATATGATACAAAATACCAAAGGAGATTATCAACCCACAAAAATGAATTAGTCCAGAGGATCAGTTGTGATGGAGACCTCCAACACATAAAATATAAAAGATACAGTGTCTCACCCTTATAAAACGATTCTCCACCAATGAATGAGAGACAACCATGAAATGGCGGTCCATTTTACATCAAAGCTAAAACTGACACTAACTGTCAAACATATTAATGGCTTCTTATTTTATAAACAGATAAACATAGCGCAGTAACAACAAAAAAACGAGTTTTATGTGATGTTAATAAGGCTTCTTTATATGACGTTAATAAAGTTGTGCACACTTTACAGCCTAAAAGTTCAATGTACACCCTTGAAGTGGACCTCAGTGGACTTCACATGCTACAAACAACATTCTACTTTAGAACTTTCATGCGACTTACCACAAGATAATAATTCACTCGCAAAATCCCATTGTAAGGATTCCTACCATTCGGAGCTGCCTCTTAGAGATCTACATTGCATGTAGGGTTAATGTAATCATGAACTCACACTTGCACTCCTACTTTGTTTAAACAATGTGCTATAATTATTTACTATTTGTTTAGTTGTTAGACAACCTTAGTTTGCACATTAAGATATACATAGTGTGGACTTACCGCAACAAGAGCAATTTTTTTGTAATCGCAGAAAAAACATAATTTGTAACAATCAATAGTATGGTATACTATTATAGATTGTGAGTACAATACACAAATAAAAAAAATAATAAAAGAAATAAAAAGAATAAAACGTTCTGATTAGTGCCACTGAAAATAAAGAAAATAACAATTTAGGGTATGATTTTTTGTCAAATATGGTCCCATCTGAAGTGTACCAGTTTCGATGGATCACTTTATATTCATTTGATGGATAAATCATTTAAATGAAATGCATGCATGCATAGCTGACCAAATAAGCAACTACATTCTAGGAAACAGTAAACAATATCAAAACCATCATATCTGTAGTGTATTGTTTACTCAAATATAGCAATTGACACTGATTTTAATACATAGGGAAAATCCGGGAGACTTGAACTGGTGGGAGACATGCTCCACAGCGCATAAATCCGTTTACATACTAGTTGTATTATATTCATGTATATTTACACACTAGTTGTATTATATGCATGTTGTATTATATTCATTTTACATATTAGTTGTATTATATTCATGTACTTTTATGAATGCAGTGTGTTTTTTTCTTCTGGTTTATCTAATTTCTAGTACACGCCATGAAGTAATGAAAGTGAGGTTAAGGAGACTTGATCCACAATGCTCAAGGCAGGCTTGATCAATGGTTCATCTGTCCCTGTATATTATTTAACAGCAAGATATGTATTTTTTGTTTTTATTTGCAGGTATTAATGTCATGCCGTTCCGATATAAAACTAAGGTTAGTTTTATCCGCAAAAAAGTCACCAAGCCGGAATTATAAAACGGTATTGAAGAATGAAATCGGGTGACTCTCTTCGAAATAGAGCTATAAAATATGGCATTGACAGGACCACATTATGTCGGTATACCAAAAATGAACAAAAACTGTAGAAGCTTGACGATAAGGGTAGTTCACATAAAGCTTCTCAGATTTTTACAATCGTCGAAGAGAAACATTTGGTAGAATATTTACTAACTTGCAATAGAATGAACTACGGTCTTACTTGCGTACAAGCGATGAAATCAGCATTTGAATTTGCTTTATCAAACTTTTTTTCCAATTAATTGGTCAAGGAATAATTCAGCTGGATAAGACTGGTACATAGATAAGTCTATGGACTCCAGAAGCAACATGTTCATCGAGAGCTACTAGTTTCAACAAAAAAAAGAAGGAAGCGACTTTTTTGAAAATTTGAAGTTAGAGAAAAATATAAGTTTGAACTGCAAAATATTTAAAATTGCGATGAAACAGGATTCACTACCGTCCAAGACTGTCCGAAGGTATTACAGCAAGCAAGAAAGCAAAATAAGTGGGACAGGTTACTTCTCCAGAATGAGGAATTCTGGTCACTGTTTTGCGGTCAATGCCATTGGTAATATCATGACACCCGTTTTTATATTCCCGCTGGTGAAATTTCGGACAGATTTTGTGGTTGATGGGCCTGAAGAGGGTCAGACGGTGACACGTATCCTACTAGATGGATGACTACGAAGATTTATTTGAAGTTTCTGGAACACTTCAAAAAGTACCCCCGGCACCAAAAGAAAAGCCTTGATAATCACAAGAGTCATGTAAGCGTAGATGTGGCCAAGTTTGCCAAATATAACGGTATAACAATGCTGATACTTCCTCCTTACTGTAGTAATAAAATGCAACCGTAAGATTTTAGCTGTTTAATCTTCGTTATAATAAAGATACCACAGTGTGATGAACAAATGTATGCTGTCAAATCCTGGTAAAACGGTAACAATTTGAAGCAGCAATGTCACAAGCTTTCAGTCAGACAAACATTCTTAGTGGATTCAAGAGTTCCGTAATACATCCATTGAATTCTAATATATTTGGAGAAAACTTCATGTGCTCTCTGCACTCACTGACAGAAATTTGTCGAATGATGAATTACTTCCTGCAGTTCCTACTTCGTCTCGTCAAGGTCACCTTAGCTTCACCGCTGATATGGATGAACCGTCATATTTGCAGTACGATGTGGGTGGCATAACAGTGTTGTTGCTGATTTCGTTTCATCAGTTGATCCAAAAGTTGCGGTCATTGCTGAATCAATTATAAGTAACCCGGATAAGACTAGTCTTGAGCCTATATTGTCCACTCGTCAATATCAAGGAATTTCAGTATCAAGAGAAGCTCTACTTCTACACAACCAAAATGATGCTGATGGTCCACCAGGCTTATTTGCAATTCCGAAAATCTCACTGGTAACCCGGAAACCATAAGACCACTCCCAAAAGCTGCGCCCAAGAAAACTACATGTCGTAGCTGTACTAATCAAGCTGTACTACTGACAAGTGCAAACAAAAAGAGAAAAATATCCAAGATCAAAAAAGTGGTCAAAGCACTGAAATCGAATCAGAAGACGAAAACTTTATTCCATATGCTGATGACCCTGATGATGATTATTCGAAAAAGGTCCGGATTTAGATAGTTGGTATTTGGCGTTAATTTTGTAGAAATTCATTATTCACAATTAAATGAAACTACGTGATGTAGTATTATTTCTACTATCTTTAATTTCTTTACCACTGTATTATTTCTACTATCTTTAATTTCTTTACCACGGTGGTAAAGAAATTAAAGATAGTAGAAATAATACTACATCACGTAGTTTCATTTAATTGTGGATAGTTGGTATTGTTTTGTATATCAAAGAGAACAAGCTCTAAGCCATGATATGTTCACGAGATATTTGTTGGATTGACCAATCAAGATTATTAAAATTACATATGCCGTCAATGTGAGGCTTAATGATTAAATTATTAAAAGTAACTGTGATTTTACATGTGCCTTTAGAATATTAATGTCTGATTATTGATCTCTTGAGATAAAGTGCTTAATTAAGGTATAGACATTATTAAATATGTCTATAAAATCTATTGTTTGTCATTTATTTTCATTTAGAGAGTTCATAAAAGAATTGTTGTTATGATACCTAAATTATGTAATAATTGGTAAGAAATAGATATATTTATTAATCAAAATTGATTATTACAATGTGTCTTTCACTATTTATCTTATACAAATAGATATGGTCAAGCCTCCCTACGACTACGGTCAACTCTTTCTTGCGTTAGGGAGATTTGAACCACAAATCGATTGTTTTAAAAAAATTAAATATTGTATGAAATTAATTGACCAGCGGAAAATTTTTGTTACAAAATGGCACCTGTTTCCCAATGCTTTGTATACGTTTTTCAGCTATTAAGACACAGGTTTTAGTTGTAGTATTATGCGGTTAAAGTAAAAGGGAATTCAGCTTTCCTGGACTCCCTCTACTTTTCCACCTCGATACTAGATATATACGTAGAGGAAATTGGAACACAAGGCACACCTTATGGGGATCAAGGCTAATTACATTATTAAATAAACAACTCATCAGAGCAGTACCCGTAGAAAATCAAATATTGGAATGTATGATTGCCTTTGATCCAACTTACTGGCCAACAGACCAAAATAAAATGCCTGACCTACTCAACATCTTTACCACTTGAAATATTAGCCGTAACTATATTATCCTTAAAAGAGATACCTGCCCAAAAGTAAAATTAAATAATGGAGCCATCTCTCAGAAAGAGCACATAAAATATATACGCATGCATTTAAATAAATTATTAACCTGGGGGAAACGCATCTGGTTTAAACTAAAACAATTAGATATAAAAGTATGCAACATGTACTGGACAATAGGATGGCACTCACAATTGAGCATAAACAGCAAGCTGATACTTTACAAAGTCATCTTAAAGCCAGCATTGATGTATGGCATGCAATTAAGGGAAACAGTCAGCAACAGCAATATCGAGATAATTGGAGGATTCCAGACGAAGATATTGTGAGTAATCGTGAACATCTCTCAAAATTTAAGTAACAAATATATTTGAAAATCAAAACAGTGAAGCCTCTTACACGATATAATACAGAATACCAAAGGAGATTATCAATCCACAAAAATGAATTAGTTCAGAGGATCAGTTTTGATGGAGACCCCCAACACATAAAATTGAAGAGATACAGTGTCTCACCCTTATAAAACGATTCTCCCCCAATGAAAGAGAGACATCTATGAAATGGCCGTCCATTTTACATCAAAGCTAAAACTGAAACTAACTGTCAAACAGATTAATGGCTTCTTATTTTATAAACAGATAAGCAATCATAGCGCAGTAACAACTACTCTATGGAATCATGTATCCATAATAACTAATGGAATCATGTATCCATACTTACACTCATATTCTGTCTAAATAAGGCGCTATAATTATTTACTGTTTGTTTAGTTGTTAGACAACCTTACAGTGCATATTAAAATGTACATAGTATGAACTTACCGCAACAAGAGCAATTTTTTCTAGTCGCAGAACAAACATAATTTGTAACAATTAATAGTATGGGAAAATATTAGAGATTGTGAGAACAATGCACAAATTAAGAGAAAAATAAAAAGAAAATGACAAAAAATATAAAAAATCATTTTAGCCGTATCCAAAACACAGAATTTTTTTTCTGATACTGAAAATATAGCAGTATGCACAAATTTCGAAGAACTTCCTATACGTTCAGCAACTGTTCTTTAGGATCAAGGTTGCTCAGGTCTCGATATTGATCATGTTAATAACAGTGCGTGACAGGATGAGTCTATATCAAAAATCTATTGCCTAGTCACAATGGTTCAACGACCAATTTATTCTTGTCTTATTGATCATGTTAATAACAGTGCGTGACCGGATGACTCTATACCAAAAATCTATTGTCTAGTCACAATGGTTCAACGCCCAATTTATTCTTGTCTTATGACCGCAGCAATGCTTTAGTACACCAATGCACCCAAATAAATTGTCCTCTAATAGGTCTGAAACGCGAGATAGTGGTCTTGATACAGGAGGAGGCTCGAATAGCACATATCGTCATTGAAGAATAATGCCTCGTAAGTCAAAAATTATAAAAAAACTTTTTATACTAAATAATACTACGATGGAACAGCAAAACCAATTTGGGATGTCTAACATTGTTCCAATTTTTCAATGTTGGGAGTAATGCCACCTAGTGAGTAAAATTATAATCTTTTAAATAATAGTCATCGACTATCTTGTTTTGACAGTTGAGATAACCTCGTCATAAAAAGTGCATTTTTTGCAAATTTGGGGGTAGTTCTGTTTTTTTATATTTTCCTGGATTCTGCATATCAATCTATATAAAAATATGCTTATTTGTATTCAATACAATTAAAATTTTGCTTTAGTTGTATTTTAAATAACCAAGGATTTCAACCAGGAAGGACAGTTCAAACAACATACTAGGTTATCAAAAATGACTAGATTTAAAATGATAAGGGTAGCAATGCCACAACTATAAAGAATAAAATGTCTTTCCATACATGAATGGCTATCAAAAACACCCCAAAAAGAGGAACAATACACAAATTTACTAAAACAGCACCAGATATACAGGGTGGTCCCAAAGTTCGTTAACATTTGAATAGGTAGCTGCGTCGAGCAGCAAGGGAGAGGTGGGGCGGGCGAGGTACGGAATGTTAGAGCGGCCGATGGGAATTTAGTGCCATGGCGTCATTCAACGAGAAACAAGGTGCGGTCTGTGTACGCGAGAACTATCAAAACAACGGTTCTTCGACTCTAGCGCAACGAAAATTTTGCACTCATTACAATATACGGCATAAAAATAAAGCTCCATCGATTCAATCGATTAAAAAATGGGTCTAGAACTTTGAAGAAACTGGTTCAACAATAGATAAACCAGGATCTGGCCGACATAGAACATCACGGGATCCCAAAAACATAGGGTGTGTTAGAGCGTCTGTTCGTGAACAACCAGACTCTCTACTCGAAAGCGGTCTAGCGTCTTAAACATATTCAAAACATCTTTAATCCGCATTCTACACAAGGATTTACATTTGCATGCGTACAAAATCCAAATGGTTTAGAAGCTAAAGCCTCAAGATTATGCTCACAGGCCGCAGCTTGCTAACGAAATGCTAGAGAGGTTCGCCAGCTTTAACAACATTTTTTTTTTCAGACGAAACCCACTTTCATCTAAATGGACATGTAAACAGATCAAAAACTCCTGCATTCATCCAAAGTTACGGTATGGGCAACTTTATCAGCGAGAGGCATTATTGGTCCATATTTTTATGAAAATCAAAGAGGAAACGCTGTTACAGTGAATACAGAGCGGTACATTGCCATGCTTCAGAACTTTTTTGCTCCAACGTTTCTCCATCAACGACCGTGGTTTCAACAAGATGGGGCAACATGCCACACTTCCAACGACTCTTTAACTGCAGTTCGCGAAATTTTCAATCAAAAAATTATATCCAAAAGAGGTGACGTTAACTGGCCACCTGGTAGCCCGGACTTATCCCTAATGGATTTTTTTCCTTTGGGGATACCTTAAAAATAAAGTCTTTAATAGCAATCCGGCGACACTTCAAGAATTAACGGCTCATATTCGCGAGGAAATGCAAAACGTTTCCAGAAACACTTGTCAGTCGGTCATTGAAAATTTCCGCTCCAGGTTGCAGCAGTGTCAAAAAAATGAAGGATCGCATATGGACGATGTGATTTTTAAGAAATAAAATCCCAAATTATGTGCTTTCAGAACAAACATTTTTTTTTTTCATATAACTAGTTTTTTTTATCATCGCATGAAATGCTAACGGATTTTTGGACCATCTTGCATTAAAATTACCTATATACAGGCAGCAGGTAGCAACAATATAAATATAAATATATAATAAGACCAGTATTGCTCAGAATTCAAATTTCGTTAAAGTAATTATCGACAGCATCAACCTAAGACAAATGATGAATCAGATCTAAAATAAATGATCAATCAACTAACAAAGAATTGGCCACAATACTAACAAACAAAATTACATACATTAAAATAGTCATCTGGATAGGTAAGGCTGCAACGACATACTCTATAAATTGAGACGTTATTATACGAAAATAATATTTACGATATGATAAGTCACTTTAATATTTTAAAAAACCAATTTTGCAATAGAAATCACCCTGACGGTACTGGTTTTTTCAAAACGTTTAGAAACGATAAAAATGATTTTAAGCATTATTTCATCACTGTGGATGAGACTCAGGTCAGTCACTACGACCCTAAAACAATACAAGAAGCTAAGGAGTCGTGTGAACTCGGCTCCGAAGCGAGATAGGGTCCAGAAATCGGTCAAGGAAGCATTAGCATTAGTTTTTTTAGACGCAAAAGGTATTTTGCCCAAACTGGTAAAAAAATAAACTCAAATTAGAATTGTAAATTTTTGTATCAGCTGAATGTAAAAATTCGTGAGAAAAGACCTGGTTTTCAGAAAAAAAATCATTTGTCGTAACATAATGTACCTTCGCATACAGTTCAAAAAACCATCACGAAAATCAGCAACATCCATCAGATTTAGCTCCCTCTCACTTCTGGCTGTTCCCACATCTCAAAAAATTCATGCGTGGGGCACGATTTTCATCAAAGGAAGAGGTGATAGCAGCCATGGAAGCGTAGTTCGACAGTCTTCCATATTCTCACTTCAAGGAGAGAATATTGAATAAAATGTATTTCAAACCATAAAATCGTGCCTGGAATTATTATGGGACCACTCAAATAATATGGTAATTCTAAAAGAATTAATGACGAAGACCAAAAAACAATATATACTGCACAGCCACAAAACAAACTGGTCCCTTTTTCGCGTCCTGGTAATCTCACTATAAATACAAACCTACCTACCGCTTAAAACTGAAGTTTATGTAACAATGAATGTGGAACACCTTAATAATTGCGTCTGGATATCAGCATAGGAGGCAACACCTATTCAACTTGAATTTACCACATTCTTGTCCACAAACCACAAGAGATAACATTTCTGAAAAAAAAACACGTTCCGTCAGACGGAAATCAAAAGGTAGCAGAGGGAACATTCCAAAGATATGAAAAGATTCAAATAGGCAAATTGAATTAGGTAGTTACACATAACCAAATAAAAAAAATTAATAGAAAGTCAAAAACCTAACGTTTAAATAACTATTATGTCTTCAACTGATTATTTTTTGCGGAAGCGCTAACGAAAGAAACTTGTCCACCGGTTGCTTTAAATATTGTCAGCATTCTCCACAGCCGAGGAACCTATACTTAGATAAAAGACTCACCTGGAACAAAACAAATATTCACCAAGTGCAAAACTCTCAGCCGACAATTCAGAAAATTTAATTGGATGTTGAAGAGAAATTCCAAGTTATTGTTGCAAAATATACTGCTTACCTACAAGCGCATTATGAAATCAATATGGACATGGAATTCATCTACGGGGCACATCTGCCAATTCAAGGTTGGAAATATTGCAAAGTCCAAAATCCTATGAATTATATCTGTGCTTCTTAATACATTACCGATGACCCAATCAGAAGTTGCAACAAGATCTTACGTATTTCCACTGTAAAGGAAGAAATCAAAAATATTTTTAACCACAAAAATGTGCTTGCAGTTGAGCTTCTGAAACCAAGAATGATATCCTCAAAAAGAAAAACCCCATTACACTTACAGGTATGCGAGCGACAAACCTGCACAAACGGAAGAAAAGGATCTATTTGATTGAAATGACTAAATCATTGGACTTGGACCACAAAAGCGATTGGAAATTAAATAAATCTATTTTGCTGAATGAACATAATGTAAAAAAAACAGAAATTTTAACAACACTTACTTTTATAAGCTATTAGAGACACCGCTGTATCTTTTTCTGCTCAACTGCTTACCGAACGCAAGAGTTTGGTCAGCTAAGTCTTCGATAAGCGTCTGAAGATTATTCACTCTTGTACATAAACTTGACTTTTATATAATGATAATAAAGTTTGTTTTATGCAGTTCAATATGCACGCTTGAGATCAACCTCAGTGGACTTCAAATGTTACAAACAACACTCTACAAATTCCATGCGATTTACCACAGGACAATAATTCAGTTGCAAAACCCAAGTATACCCACTTGCACTCCTAGTTTGTCTTAACAAGATGCTATAATTATTTATCATTTGTTTAGTTGATTGACAACTTTATTGTGAACCTTAAAATATACGTAGGGTCGAGTTACCGCAACAAGAGCAATTTCTTATGGTCACAGAAACAGATAATTATAGCAATTAATAGCGTGGGGAACTATTAGAGATTGCGGGTGCAATATAAAAATTAAGAAAAGATAATCATTATATACTATAAAAGCAAGTATATAATGTGCGCGCCACTAAAACTCAGAAACGAGTCCCGGTACAATTAAGGCGTGGTAGCCCTCTATCCCCGTTTTTACCTGAAGAGCATGCTTATGGGCTGGAAATTTCGCCCTCTACAAATTCCTAGAACAGTTCAGAGCATTTGAGAGTATTCGACAGAATTCCACAACATTCCAGAACATCCCGGAACATTCTGGAACGTTTGGGAACATCCCAAATCATTGTGGATCTCTGACAAATAATTTTACTTTTGTGGTATAAAATGTTTATCCTGGTTTTTAGGATCCCATACTTCAAAAGAAATCAACAGAATCGTTATAAAGTCAGTCGCGTATCCGTCCCTGTGCATCTATCACTGGCGTTTTTCTCAGAAACTACTTAACGTGGTAACTAAAATCAAAAAATGTCTCTGCATATGGGCCTGTTTGACGTAGAAACATAAAATGTGTCATAGGGATTATGTATATAAACCCGCATATATCTCAATATTAACACTGGAACATATTCGTAGCTCTCAAATTTTTTTTTGTAATTCTTGTAATATGTGGAATATCATATAAAAAAGAAGGTTCCATAAATTCCAAAACTAGTTTTTCAGAACTTTATGGAAAATAGTTCTAGAGTTATTGTCGAAAATGTTCACAATATATCATCACGTTAGAACTAAGTAGGGATATCATGCTTTGTATATCATACATGTTTTCATATGATTAGTTTTGATACATCATTATAAAACATTAATATTTGAAGTGAATTTTAATTTGAAACCAGCTTCATTGATTACTTTCTTTTTTCTCTGCTACCCACAGTCTCTATAACTAAGGGTTTAGCACATACCCAGCCTCTACGTTTGCTATGGAAACTGGCAAGCTATATCTCAGTTAAATGCACTAGAATAACAAAATAAGGAAAAATAGATCCAAAATACCAATGTATGTTTGTTTTTATACACTTTTAACATCAATTCCAATTCTTAAAATTATAATTAAATCTTTAACAAAAAACTTCGGAGAATCCAGCGATAGGTCGAAGCAAAGAAAAACAAGAGATTTGAGAGATAATTATCTGCGGAACAGTTATCTTTTGCTAGTCAAATGAGCCAACGTGCTGAAGGAAATGAAGACCTATCTTAAATTATTAAATACGTAACTTCGACACCAACAAAAACTACAAAGTTTCGAAAGGTTATGCCTTTATCAAATAAAAATAAAATACAATAATACACACCATCTGAAGCCTTAGCAATAATATTTATCCATGCTATTCTTTAATTTAAAAAAAAGGAAAAAATTTGCTATCCAGTCGAGGAATCTATAAAGGTGACTGAAACAGGTGTGGAAATCAAATTGCAAGATTTACTTGATCACACATGTTTGCGGTTATGCAAGTATTTAGAACCATTTATAGAAACTGTTTCGGACGAACCAAAGGTAAATTTAAAGCTTATTATAAAATGGGATTGTGACGGTTTCCAACGGTGTAACAGAAATTTAAAAATAACACTGATACTGACGCAAATATATTCAATCCAATCATGAATTTAAAAAAAAATGTTTTTAAGTGATCTCATTTGAAATTGTTATTTTTGTTTTCTATAATTGCAACGCTGATTATTCAAAGTTTAATTAGAAATAAAGATTACGATCATAATATGTAGTCTATTAGCAGCATTTAAGAAAAACTATGGCCAACTACCCCTACCTAAAGCAGACTTCAGGAACACTAACGATAGAAATTCATCCCGAAGATTCTTTTCTGATCCGGAAACTTATTCTCGAATCATTAGAATTGACAATCTTAATACACAAGTTTAGAGTAATCCTAGAAAATATCTCAAGTAGCTATGAGATTAAAGTAAAAAAAATCGACGATTATGCATTCGAAACTACTACTTTGTACCTGCAACTGTATGGGTGACATCTAACCCACCCAATATACATAAAATTTTAGTGCATGGTGCAACAGTAATTTCTCACTCTATTTTGCCAATTGAACAGCTCTCTAGAAGACGCTGCTGAAGCTCGTAATAAGCACTTTAGGCTTTATAGGCAGAATTTTTGTCGAACATTTGACAGTCTAATGCAACAGGACTCTTAAATAGGCTTTTGTTGCCAATATTAAATAGGCATTTGTTGACATCTGACCCACTGCTAATCAGCAGTCGTAAGGCAAGCCATTCTGCTCAGAAACAAACATTAACGGTCTTACTTATTAGAATTGCTTAATTTGTTTTTGCACTGCCTAAATTTTTTTACTGACAAATACCGACTATTGCTAACTTTGCTGGGCGGCCGTTAAGTCACACAGCGTGACTCTAGGCAATTTTAGGTCTGGTAACATCGCGCGCCACTCCTAGTTAACTGTCAAATTTAACGTTTGAATATTGTAACGTTGCTTTATTCACGGTTTTTAACTAAATTACAAAAATGGAAGATTTCAGCAACAAAAGGAAACGATCTACAAATTGGGCCGAAAGCGAGAAGGTATGTCGATAATATATATATATATATATATATATATATATATATATATATATATATATATATATATATATATATATATATATATATATATATATATATACATACATACATACATACATACATACATATATATATATATATATATATATATATATATATATATATGTGTATATATATACATAGTTATTATTGTTGTCATTATAATTTACGATAACATTATTTTGGAACCAAAATATTTCTTACTTAATTTTTAAAATTATTATTCAAATATTACGAATGGTATCGTTTCGCTTTAATTTATTTAAGATGTGTATTTTTACAACTTCTTTTAAGAAAATGGGTGGAGGAGCATATAGGGAAAATTGAGAACAAATGTGTTAATACAAATACCAACGCACAAACAAAACAAGCTTGGACTGAAATGTTTAAGACGTAAGTAACTTGATCGCAATTCAAACATTTACTTATATTACTATTGTAAATATGAGTAATTTTAAATATATGATATATTTTTTAGTTTTAATGAAATGAACAGCCGTCACCGCGAACTGGTGCAAATTCAAAAGCAGTGGCGTAACATGAAGATGGGCGCAAAAGAAAGGTTAAGCGCCCATAAAAATAAACTTGGAGGAACAGGTGGTGGACCGAAGCCCCCAAGTCCATCCTTAGATGACTTACAATTAATGGCCCTTATTCCAGATGAATTCGCCGTAGATCAAAATCAATTTGACAGCAATGGCTGTGATCTAGTAAGGGCATTCTTGATTTAATTTTAAAAGTAAATTCGCATAAGGAAACAAAAATGACCACAATAAGATAAATGTATTTCTATAGCTATCGATAGGTTTATATTACACTAATAATGTCACGATCAACTTTTTTTACAGAATGAAACCGGATAATCGTCTGGAAATTTAAAATGTAATAGTGTAACGAATGTAATAGTATGACGATGTAAGCAAAATAAAATATGTAAGTTCCTTATTTTATATTATTATTAAAACAATACGTAATTTAATAAAATAAATTATTAAATATGTTGTCAAAGAATTCTAAATGTTATGGAAAACCATGAATAGCTTGGCCATCTATGTGCTTCATGCACTATAAATTCTGTTTATAAACTGTTTATAAATTCTTTTCTATTACAGAAGTCCACACAACCTCAGGTTGACACGCCCATACCAAAAAGGAAAAAAGTAGCCCATAATATTAAGGTTAGTAATTTAAATTTATTTAAACATATTTTGTAAAATTGAATGCTTTCAGGTAGGGTTATGAATAATTTACCCACAATAAATTACCAAAGTCTCATTATTAATTAATTTATTTCGCTTCAAGTGTGAATCACAATTTATAATTTATATTTTACAGATGAATTTGGACGAGCTTTTAAAAGAGTTATTGGACGAGCTTTTAAAAAAAGAGTTATTGGACGAAACAAAAATGCAAAAAGCAAATGAGAATGCTCGGCAAGAGAAATTATTTCAACAACTGTTCGACCATCGTCAAGTGGAACATGAACACTTAATACGACATAGAGAATTAGAAAACGAGAGAAAAGAAGAAATCCACAAAGAAAAACTTTTTATTTTACAAGTAGAAAAAAAATTAAACAGCAATTAGTTTTATTTGTTATTTTACTATATTATTAAACATTAATTTTTTGAATCACACCCTTTCACTCTTTACATTTTTGCTTATATCTTTATTTCTTACTCCTGCCTTTTCGTGCTAATTTCTCAAAACAACTCATTTTTGCTGCATTTTTCTACTTTTATCTTTTTCATATACTTTCTACGATTCAGTATATAATTCATTAAAAAAACTTTTTATTTTGCGATTAGAAAAATTACTAATTACGAAAAATTACTTTAAATCACTCTTTCACTCTTCACATTTTTGCTTATATCTTTAATTCTTACTCCTGTCTTTTCATGCAAATTTCTCAAAAGAACACATTTTAGTTGCATTTCTCCATATTTATATTTTTCATAAAGAAGTATGTGGAAGTATTGCAAAACAAACATAGATCTAATATTATATATAAGTATAATGTATTTGAATATAAAAAAGGTATAATATTTTGTACAGGCATAATGTAATATAATATAAAAGAGATATAAAGCATTAAAATTATTTTTTATGAATATTTCTCTAGACACTAGTGCAGTTTGCGAGACATCATGGCTCTCATTACTTGTTATAGTATCCTCTGAAGAATGTATTTGAGCAGCATCATCTGAAAATTTAGTTGATTACTTTAGATAAATGTTTGGAAACCAGATTGAAATACAAAAACCATGTTATTATGTTTACTTAATATTTCCTCATTAAAGTCAATTGCCAAATTATGAAGGACTGCTAGAGCAACTATTGTCGCTTTTATCGTTTCTACATATCCAGTCATGCCTCTTAGCAAGCACCAAAAACGCTGTTTCCAAACCCCATGTAGTCTCTCGACAGAGTGTCGTGTTGCGATGTCTGCTGTATTGTATGCTTCTTCATGGGCATTACTGAGATTTAAAATCGGAGTATATAAATAACTGCTACAAGGATATCCAAAGTCTCCCAATAAAAATCCTTGGAACTCCCTAGATTCAAATCTTTATTTTATTCTGCTCTCCCTAAAGATTCGAGCATCGTGTGTACTTCCACCCCAATGAGCTGCAATGTCTCTTATCCTCAGGTTTGCATCTCCAACTAACTTAAAAGTAAAATAACATGAATGTGTGGAATTATTGTTATGGTTTGAAAGGAGAATGTTTTATAATTTATTATAATAGTTGTATATAAAAGTATTATAATACCTGCACGTCGAGGGAGTAAAAACCTTTTTTTTAATATAAAGTTGGCCAATTGTTGCTTCCAATTTTCCTTATTTTAATGTGGGTACAGTCAATTGCACCAATCACTTGTGGAAATCCACGAAATGCTGCAAAATTCGCTATCGCTGTTTTCTGTTTCTCACCTCTGGCATCTTGATAATGTGAGAAAGTTGACTGGCATGAACGACCAATGCTCTTGCAATACGTTTTCTAATTTTGGACATTGTTGACTAAAACCATGAAAGTCTGCGCAATAGTCCTGTATCTACAAATAAACATGAGTTGTTTGAAAATAAAGCCAATAATCAATTATTAATTGTAATTGAAATACAGGTCATGGTATGGGTTCAATTTAACACAAATATAAATTAGTTTTATTTTAAATGAAAAAATACGACTTATTTTAAAAAATAGGGCTCGCATGCGATTATTTTATTATAAAAAACTGATTTCAAAAGGCTCTTACTATGAAGATATATAAATTGCCTGTCAAACATAACCATTATTAAGATTTTGCAAACCTCATTGCGGACCCAACTTCCTATAGCAGCTGCAACTTGTAATTTTGCTGGAATATATCCACCTCCTTCGTCTCCGCATAGTTGAGGGCGCACCATTGTGACGATGCGCATCATATTAACTTTACTAAATCTATATTTGTTGCGAAATTCTGCATCCGTCAATTGTTCGAATGGATTAAACCTTATTTTATAAACTTTCGCGTTCTTCTCCTGATCCCGAAACCATTAATAAAGTTTAAATCTGCGACAAAAGTATTGAATTCGTCGAAGTTGTCCATTCTATCATTCGTGTAAATGCAAATGTCAAACAAATAGGTCAGGCAGTCGTTAAGCTACGTTCGGCGATTGTCTAAATTGATGGGCCATAAGTAACATTGGTAAACGGGGCCTAAGGGTAAGCGGTGTTGATAAGTACAACATTTCATTGGTCGGTGTCTAAGCACGTGCTCATAATTTAGGCAAAGTTTATAAGTAAGACTGTAAGTCTTCTACTCCCTGAAGCAGAAAAAGAACAAATGCAACGCGGTGAGCATAATAAAGACGGTGCCACTGATGAATCAGGCAGTGATAGTTGATATATATATTTGTTGAAACCTCTTATTCGTAAATTTATTGAATTAAACATATTAAAATAACACATATTTCTTATTTACACATATTTACATTGATTCATTTAAAACAAATTTACCAAGTTTTTAATGCAAATACTCCTATGTCCGCCATCTGAACTGACGACCGATCATCTGACGATGCCGTTACCACAGGTCCATCAAAAGATTATTGTCGATTTGAGAATTTCCACGATTTGCTTGCTAATTTAGATTCTGGCGATGACATGGCATCTATTAAGAATAATGTGCCTAGCATTGGAGAGAATACTTCCGTTGCAACCGGTTTACTAAGCCTTGGTATCGTTATACGTATGATGTAACTCATACAACATTCGCGGTTATGAATATAGAAAGATGATGACTATCCCGCAGGTTGGATTCCTTACTATCTACCGCTAAATCATTATAGTTCGTTGTATTATGGAGCTAGAACTACCCATGTAAAAGCATTATTCCAGTTGACCGGCACTCGTACTACATTCGATCATGGAAGTACATTAGGTGGTATTGCTACCACTGAATATGTGCTAAATGCAAAATAGACTAAATGCTAAAGTTTATATGGAAAACACGTCGTATAATTTAACATCGACAGAACCCATGCATGATAACTGAATCGTTAAAGACTAAATTTTTGGATAGTCAATTTAATCAATAATATTACAAATTTGTAGCTTTTGAAATGCTATCTCAGCTGAAATGGTACGCAGTGATAAACTATAATACAAAAGATGATTTATTTGATAGTTACAAAACTCAAGACGGGTATTGTATTGGTAAATCACTGCACACCGGCTTCGTTAATAAATTGATGAGCGAACCCCTATCAGAATATTCATATACACCTAATAACGGTTACATAAAATCATTGAAAGCTTTGGCTTTAAATATGAATACCACAGACGATTTCCCAAAGATATCTATGTCAATTCGGTGTTATAAAATCATATTTCACCTAGTCGTTTGCACATCGCCTCGTCTGATAAGTCACATGTGCCTATGGAAATTACCAATTATGATTCAAAATTAATATATGCAAATCGTATAGATACCAATTATTTTCAAAGGGTAGACGGATTTGTCTATATAAACCCGCATAGTGGTATTAAAATGTCATTTCGCAATCAGCCATAAGTGCACATCTATGAGTCCAAGCAACTAATTATGGCTGACCAAACGAGATTTACTTCCATATTAACAATCCCTACGGTTTCACCAGTCAGGGGTTATCAAAATTTTGGCATTACTGCATATATTCCTGGACGCCTCAAACGCTCAAGACACTATCATAGTAGCGGACCATCTACAACTTCTAACAAACAACGAGAACCAGATGGCATCATCAAGATAACAATTAGAAAACTAAGAGGAGCACGAATTGCAAATCTTACGACAGCTAAACAACCAAGCGAAACAATTGAAACACTACTTCAAAAGAAGCGGACAAGTCTCAATCGCAAAATGAGGAGGAGCTCGCGTCGATGCAGGCTATCCTGGACAAGCCGCAGCAACACTTCAAATCGACGATGCCGAGCAAGAAAAAGGGAAAACAGCTGATAACTCAAAAAGGAAAGGTAATCTTTGTGCAAAAACATTTTTAATACAACTGCTTCTGAGCTATTGGGTAACCAAGTCCACTCTCGCGGTGATGGGCGATTTCATAAAAAAGTGCAAAGAAAATAACACTATCGATCAAGAACCCAGCACTCCATCGAATAATTTCGGGTCTGTCAACAATAATGAAACAGTTCCTGATACACCTATTATTTTTGTCTTATGTGCGCCGAGTCTTATTCAGACAATCTCCCAGGAGCAGAGTGGATACAGTGAACTAGTTGCGGAGAATGGGCTCACATTAGGTGCGCTTCTGCTGCCAGTGCAGTTTATGTTTGCATTAACTGTGACGACAATGAAAACGAATTACGTTACTTTTTTAAATTAGAAGTTCATTTAATTTTATTTTTGTTTTTATGAGAAATTTAATTTTCGTTTGAAAGATTTTGTTTCTATAAATCATATTTTTTTTTGTTTTATAGGTAAATAAATAAATAAATAAATATGTTTTAGTTTGCAATGCTTTCAATAACCCATTGGCTTATGTGAACCCTTTGGGTGGTTCATCGGACCCCGCCTATGGGGTCTAATGAGCTTATGCCATTTTTCATTTAAAAACCAATTTAGTATAGTAAACAACGGATTTGCCAAAGTTTTTTGTTCTTAAGATGTGGTCAAATAAATAAACGTATGATTTAAGACTAAGTCATTTTTATTTTTTCTTTAAATGGACCCTACGCTGATTCAAACAAAATCCTGATAAAGTGAAACCGCTCTGCCCTACCGATGACCCGATGAGAAATTGCAGTAAGATCTAAGTATTCCTACTGCAAAGGAAGAAATCAAAGATAGAATGCCTAAACAAAAAGACCGTATTTTTAACTACATACATGAGCTTGCAGTTGAGCTTCTGAAAGCAAGAATAATATCCTCAAAACTAAAAAGAAAAATCCGATTACACTTACAGTTATGCCAATGACAAATTTGCACAAACAGAAGAAAAGGTTCTATTTGATTGAAGTGGCTAAATCATTTGACTTGGACCACAAAAGCTATTGGAAATTAAATAAACCTATTTTGCTGAATGATTATAATGTGGTAGAATGCGGTATTTAAAAAAAATAAAAACAAATAAGCCTATTTTTCTAAATTATCATAATGTCACAGATTGCGGTATTATAAAAAAAATTTCTACAATTTTTGAAAAACACTTTTCTACGCTATTAGAGACCCCGCTCTATAAATTTATGCGTTAATGCTACACTGTAATATACATGCTGCATCACTGTCGCTGCCTAATTTCGTCATCGTGTATGTCTTACTTTCACGCTGGAACAAAATATGGATTGGAAACATTTCAATGGTGTGTAGGAACGAAGGGTACAGCATATTTTAGTGCTGTGAGGTCACAAGATTTATCAAAGTTATTTTTTTATTAATCTAGAGAATAGAATATCTGTGATAATAATTGTTGTATGAGTATCTTAACAGATGTTGATCCAATGAATTTTATCTGGAATTGTATTCATAGAGTGAAAATTTAGTTTTCCTAGCAAGAAAATGGTCTCAAAGGGAAGGCAATGTGACTATTTGATAAATGGAAACAATTATTTTCCTTATATATATAACAATTATTTATTCTGCTCAATTGCTTACTCAACGTAAGAATTTGGATAGCTAAGTCTTCGATACGCGTCTGAAAATTGTTCACTCTTAAATATAAACCTTACTTTTATATGCTGTTAATAAAGTTTCTTTTAGGCAGTTCAATATGTACACTTTAAATTAACCTCAACAACATTCTACTTTACAAATCTCATGCGATTTACCACAGGATAACAATTCAGTTGCAAAACCCAAGTATACCCACTTGCACTCCTAGTTTGTCTAAACGAGGTGCTATAATTGTTTATTATTTGTTTAGACGATTGACAACTTTAGTTTGAACCTTAAAATATACGTAGTGTCGATTTACCGCAACGAGAGCAATTTCTTCTGGTCGCAGAAACAGACAATTATAACAATTAATAGTGTGGGGAACTATTAGAGATTGCGAGTGCAATACAAAAATTAAGAAAAGATAATCATTATATCTTATAAAAGTAAGTGTATAATGTGCATGCCGTTAAAACTCAGAAACGAGTCCCGGCACAATCAAGGCGTGGTAGCCCTGTAACCCACATTCATGAAGAAGGTTCCCGTTCTTACCTGAAGAGCGTGCTTAAGGTCTGGAAATATCGCCCTCCAGAACAATTCCTAGAACAATTCAGAACATTCGGGAGAATTCCACAACATTCCAGAATATCTCGGAACATTCTGGTATGTTTGGGAATAGGCTGGAAAGTTCGGGAATATCCCAGATCATTGTGGATCACTGACAAATAATTTTACTTCTGTTCTGGTTTCTAGGATCCCATACTTGAAAAGAAATAAACAGAATCTTTATAATGTCAGTCGCGTATCCGTCCATGTGTGCATCTAACACTGCCGATTTTCTCAAAAAATATTTGACGTGGAAGCTTGAAAATTTGCATAGTAATAAAGATTATTAGCCCGCATATAACTCAAAAGCTAACATGAAAAAAATTCTCTGTATATGGGCCTGTTTGACGTAGAAACTTAAAATGTAGCATAGCAATTATGTATATTAACCCACATATATCTCAGTATTAACACTCGAACATATTCGTAGTTCTCCAAAGTTTTTTTTTTTTTAATTTTTTTAGAACTTTATTGAAAATAGTTATAGAGTTATTGTTGAAAATGTTCACAATATAACACCACCTTAGAACTAAGTAGTAGGGATATCACACTTTGTATATTGTACATGTTTTCAGATATGGAAAGCGGTGAGCATAAGAAAGACGGTGCCACTGATGAATCAGACAGTGATGATCGATGTATATTTGTTGAAACCTCTTATTCGTAAATTTATTGAATAAACATTTTAAAATGACACAGATTTCTTATTTATACATATTTACATTGATTCATTTGAAAAAAAGTGTCAAGTTTTTAATGCAAATACTCCTATGTGCGCAATCCGAACTAAGGACCTATATTCCGACGACGCCGTTGTCACAGGTCCATCAAGAGATAATCGTCGATTTGGGAATTTCCACGATTTGCTTGTTAATTTCGATTTTGGCGATGACATGGCATCTATTAAGAATAATGTGCCTAGCATTGGAGAGAATACTTCCGTTGCACCCGGTTTACCAAGACTTGGTATCGTTATACGTATGACATAACTCGTAAAATATTAGCGGATACGAATATGGAAAGATGATGACTATCCCGTAGGTTGGATTCCTTACTATCTACGGCCAAATGAATATAGTTTGTTGCCTTATGGAGCTAGAACTATACATGTATGAACTATACATGTATGAACTATACATGTTTGTTGCCTTATGGAGCTAGAACTATACAATATTACAAATCCGTAAATTTTGAAATACTATCTCGGCTAAAATGGTACGCAGTGATAAACTATAATACAAAAGATGATTTATTTGATAGTAACAAAACTCAAGGTGGGTATCGTATTGGAAAAATTTACTGCACATCGGTTTCGTTAATAAGCTGATGGGCGAATCCCTATTGGAATATTCATATACACTAAGTAACGGTTACATAAAATTATTAAAAGCTTTGGCTTTAAATATGATTACCACAGACGATTTCCCAAAGGTATCTATGTTAATTCGGTGTTATATAATCATATTTTATTTGGTCGTTTGCATATCGACTCGTCTGATAAGTCACATGTGGCTATGGGAAGTACCATTTATGATTCAAAATTTATTTATGCAAATCGTATAGATACCAATTATTATCAAAGGGTAGGCGGATTTGTCTATATAAACCCGCATAGTGGTATTAAAATATCATTTCCGCCATAAGTGCACATAGGTCTTCTGGCCTCTATAGCTCACATTCCGGTGAGGAGACAAGTAATTTTTTTTAATTCATCGTCGTATACTATATCGCATAGTAAAATAGTTATAGATTGCATTCCGAAATCTATGTGTCAAAGGAATTAATTATGACTGGCCAAACGAGATTTACTTCCATATTAACAATCCCTGTGGTTTCACCAGTCACGGTTATCAAATTTTGGCACTGATCCATATATTCCTGGAAGCGTTAAACGCTCAAGACACGATCATAGTAGCGGACCATCTACAAGTTCTAACAAACATCGAGAACCCGATGGCATCATCGAGAGAACAATTAGAAAACTTAGAGGAGCACAAATTGAAAACCTTACGATAGCTAAACAAGCAAGCGAAACGATTTAAACACGACTTCAAAAGAAGCGGACAAGTCTCAATTGCAAAACGAGGAGAAGCTTGCGTCGACGCAGGCTATCCTGGACAAGCCGCAGCAACACTTCAAATCGACGATGCCGAGCAAGAAAAACGGAAAACAGCTGATAACTCAAAAAGGAAAGGTAATATTCGTGCCGAAACATTTTCAATACAATGGCTCCTGAGCTGTTGGGTAACCGAGTCTCTTGGTGATGAGTGATTTCATAAAAAGCGCAAAGAAAATACCAATCGACCAAGAACCCAACAGTTGTCAACAATAACAGAAGTGTCAACAATAATGCAACGGTTCCTGATACATCTATTATTTTTGTTATCTCCCAGGAGCAGAGTGGATACAGTGCACTAGTGGCCGAGGATGGACTCACATTAGGTGCGCTTCTGGCGCCAGTGCAGTTTATGTTTGCTTTAACTGTGACCACAGTGACTAAACGAATTACATTACTTTCTTAAAATTTGTAGTTCATTTAATTTAGTTTTTGTTTTTATGAGAAAATTTATTCTTGTTTGAAAGATTTTTATTCTATAATTCATATTTTTTTTGTTTTATAGGTAAATAAATACATAAATAAGTATGTCTTAGTTTGCAAAGCTTTGAATAACCCATTGGCTTATGTGCCCCCTTTGGGTGGTTCATTAGACCCCGCCTACAGGGTCTAATGAGCGTTTGAAAGACTGTATTTTTAACAACACAAATGAGCTTGCAGTTGAGCTTCTGAAACCAAGACTGACATCCTCAAGAGTAAAAAGAAAAACCCATTACACTTACAGGTATGCCAATGACAAACTTGCACAAACAGAAGAAACGGATCTATTTGATTGAAGTGGCTAAATCATTTGACTTGGACCACAAAAGCGATTGGAAATTAAATAAACCTATTTTGCTGAATGATCATAATGTGACAGAATGCGGTATTTAAAAAAAATAAAAACAAATTTTAAAAACACTTTTCTACGCTATTCTCTAATAGCGTAGAATTTTTAAAAAAACATTTCTACGCTATTCTCTAATAGCATAACACCGCTCTACAAATTATGAGTTAATGCTGCACTGTCATATACATGCTGCATCACTGTCGCTGCCTAATTTTGTCATAGTATCTGTCTCATTTTCACTCTGGAACAAAATTTGGATTGGAAACATTTCAATGGTGTATAATAACGAAAGGTACAGCATTTTTTAGTGGTGTGAGGTCACAGGATTTTTCAAAGAGTTATTTTTTTATTAATCTAAAAAATAGAATATCTGTGCCAATAATTGTTGTATGAGTATCTTAACAGATGTGCATCCATTTAGTTTTATCTGGAATTGTATACATAGAGTGAAAATGTTCTCAAAGGGAAGGCAATGTGATTATATGATAACTGGAAACAATTACACTGCGTTACACGATTTTGGTACCCGTTAAACTGATAGCTGGAATGAATAGATAATGAGTAACAGATAAAATGTTCCAAATATATGTGGTATCCATCACGTCTAGTTTTCGAGGTACATGTCAATCATTATTTTAACTACCCTCACTTCAGGCGTATAAGAAACAGTTGAGGTTTTCGATGTGTTATACTTTTTTATTGTTTTGTTTTATTCATAAATCGTTTCTATTCGATAACCTCGATATCTCTAAACATATTTATTTAAAAATCCAATATGAATACTGAACTAAGTGGCCGTCGCAACTGCAAAAATGTACCAAATAAGTTTTGTTACGTTTGTGGACAGTACATTGTGAAATCACAAACAAAAAATGTTTCCGAAAAAGTGAGAAGTGCATATTTACTTTATTTTGGACGTGCTATTAATCAAGATAAACCAAGGATATCGCAGTTTTTTTGGGTTTCGTGCTATGCTACTCTCATATCTTGGTTAAATGGAAACAAGACGTCAATGCCATTTGCTGTACCAGCTTTATGGCGTGAACCTAGTAATCATTTTAATGATTGCTACTTTTGCATGACTGACATACGTGGCTTTTCAAAGAAAATCAACCACAACATTCAGTATCCTGACATTCCTTCAATGTCGAAACCAGTACCTCACAGAGAAGAAATGCCTCCTCCATTACCTCCTACCAAAAATGAAATTGCGATTTCAGAAGCGCCAGCTTTGCCAAATGTTGTAGAATATAATGACGACAGCAGCAAAGATCCTGACTTTTTACCTTCTACAAGTTCTCTGGGCTGTCAACATCTGATAAATCAAAATGAATTGAATGATTTGATACGAGACTTAGATTTATCAATTCGGCAAGCGGAATTACTAGGATCTAGATTAAAAGAGTGGCTCCTAACACAAAATTATCTGTGCAACGGAAACGTAATAAAGAAATGGCTTCATTTTATTCAAATGTTGAAAACATATGTTACTGTAACGATATAGAAACATTAATGACTGAGTTGAACATTCCTTATGTAACACAAGACTGGCGTTTATTCATTGATGGTTCAAAAACAAGTCTGAAGGCGGTATTGTTGCACAATGGCAACAAGTATGCGTCAGTACCAATAGCATATTCAACTGTTTTAAAAGAAACATGAAAATATTAAATCAATACTAGATTTGATAAAATTCAAAGATTTTAGGTGGAAAGTATGCGCTGATCTCAAAGTTGTAGTTATTTTACTCGGACTACAGGGCGGATTTACTAAATACTGTTGTTTTCTTTGTTTGTGGGACAGCCGAGCCACTGAAAAGCACTATACTACAAAAGTATGGCCTGAAAGGTCAGAGTTTGTTTGCGGAAAAGCTAATGTGAAACATGCACCATTAGTAGACCCTAAAAATATAATTTTACCACCACTCCACATTAAACTTGGTCTGATGAAAAATTTTGTCAAGGCTATGAATAAGGAGGGAGATGGATTTTTATATTTGAAGACGGTATTTTCAAAGTTAAGTGACGCAAAACTCAAAGAAGGGATATTCGTGGGACCACAAATACGCACATTGATGAAAGATCCGAATTTTGACAAAAAGCTTACTGACAAGGAACTCGATGCCTGGTTATCACTGAAAGCAGTTGTAAAAGAGTTTTAAGGGAACCATAGAGCCGAAAATGTGGAACAGCTAGTTAACAACATGTTAAAAGCATACGAAAAGTTGGGTTGTAGAATGTCGTTAAAAATTCACTTTCTTCATTCCCACTTTTATTAGATCAGGTACATTTTATTAGATTTCTTTATATTATGTTAGAATCTTTAAATTTTTAGCATAATTTGTCATATCTTCACGGAAAAAAATGAGACGTCATGGAAAAAAAATATGTATGTATTCTTACTAAACGATAGGAATAAATAGGAAAACATGACATTTCAAAGCGGGTACTTAATTTTTTTTTCATTTGTAACGCAGTGTTATTTTTCGGCTCAATTGCTTACTCAACGTAAGAATTTGGATAGCTAAGTCTTCGATACGCGTCTGAAAATTGTTCACTCTTAAATATAAACCTTACTTTTATACGCTGTTAATAAAGTTTCTTTTAGGCAGTTCAATATGCACACTTTAAATTAACCTCAACAACATTCTACTTTACAAATCCCATGCGATTTACCACAGGATAACAATTCAGTTGCAAAACCCAAGTATACCCACTTGCACTCCTAGTTTGTCTAAACGAGGTGCTATAATTGTTTATTATTTGTTTAGACGATTGACAACTTTAGTTTGAACCTTAAAATATACGTAGTGTCGATTTACCGCAACGAGAGCAATTTCTTCTGGTCGCAGAAACAGACAATTATAACAATTAATAGTGTGGGGAACTATTAGAGATTGCGAGTGCAATACAAAAATTAAGAAAAGATAATCATTATATCTTATAAAAGTAAGTGTATAATGTGCATGCCGTTAAAACTCTGAAACGAGTCCAGGCGTGGTAATCCTCTATCCCACATCCACGAAGAAGGTTCCCGTTTTTACCTGAAGAGCGTGCTTAAGGGATGAGAATATCGCCCTCTAGAAATTCCTAGAACATTCGAGAGTATTCGGGAAAAATCCACAACATTCCAAAACATCCCGGAACATTTTGGAATGTTTGGGAGTAATCTAGAACGTTCGGGAACATCCTAGACCATTGACAAATAATTTTAATTTCGTGGTATAAAATTTTTATCCTGGTTTCTACGATCCCATACTTCAAAAGAAATAAACTGAACCTTTATAAGGTCAGTCGCGTATCCGTCCATCTGTACATCTATCACTGCCGCTTTTCTCAGAAACTATTTGACGTGGGAACTTGAAAATTTGCATAGTAACAAAGATTATTAGCCCGCATATAACTCAAAAACTAGCATTCAAAAAATTCTCTGCATATAGGTCTGTTTGACGTAGAAACTTAAAATGTAGCAGAACAATTATGTATATTAACCCGCATATATCTCAATATTAACACTCGAACACATTCGTAGTTCTCAAAAGTTTTTTAAAATTTTTTTTAGAACTTTACGGAAAATAGTTCTAGAGTTATTGTTGAAAATGTTCACAATATATCACCACCTTAGAACTAAGTAGTAGGGATATTACGCTTTGTGTATTGTACATGTTTTCAAATAATTAATTTTAATATTTCATTATAAACTTTAATATTCCAAGTGAGGATATCATGTTTAAACCTGTTTCTTTGATTACTCTCTTTTTTCTCTGCTATACAGAGTCTCAATAACGAAGGTTTTAGCACGTACCCCCAACCTCTACGTTTGTTGTGGAAACTGGCAAGATATATCGCAGTTAAATGCACAAGAAGAAGGACATAAGGAAAAATAGATCCAAAATACCAATGTATGTTTGCTTTTATACACTTTTAACATCAATTCCAATTCTCAAAATTATAATTAGATCAGATTAAAAATGCCATCATGTGTAAATATCTTTTTAGAACAAAAAAACTTAAAATTGTTCGTCTGAAGTATATCATGTACATCAAGTATATTCTTTGAACGTGTATGCATTAAAAAAATTATAATTTAAACCTCAGATAAATGATTTTATAAAATCAGTATGCAAACAACATATTTGACACTGGTAAAAAAATATGAGCATAAGTTACTGTAAACAAATTGTGTTTTAAAAAATTTTAAAAAATATTGCTTCGGTATATCAGTTAAAATCTGAATGAAATTGAAGATGCTCTGTCGGTTAAAAATATTAAAAAGCAACAAACGTAAGATATGTATAGAATCATAAACACCTATATTTTCGATAGTGTTGAATAATAGAATAACGTACTTTAATTTGAAGGCAATCGAACAGCTGAGCTGGAATAGTGTTTTTTCATACTTCACGGTCGGTATAAAAATATATTATTATATAAAATTTTAGTGCATGGCGCAACAATAATTTCTCACTCTATTTTGCCAATTGGGCAGCTCTCTGAAGACACTGCTGAAGCTCGTAATAAGCACTTTAGGCTTTATAGCAAGAATTTTTCACGGATGTGCAACAGGACTCTTTAAATAGGCTTTTGTTGCCAATATTAAATAGGCTTTTGCTGATATCTGATCCACTGCTAATCAGCAGTCGTAAACAAAGGCGTAAGAAAAGCAAATCATTCTGCTCGGAAATATTAAGTCTTCCTTTCAATCCTGAAGCAGAAAAAGAACAAATGGAACGCGGTGAGCATAAGAAAGACAGTGCCACTGATGAATCAGACAGTGATTGATGTATATTTGTTACCACTTCTGTAAATTTAAGAATATTCATTGAATTAAACATTTTAAAATGACACAGATTTCTCATTTATATATATATTTACACTGATTCATTTGAAATAAAAATTGTCAACTTTTTAACGCAACTACTCCTATGTGCGCCATCCGAACTAAGGACCAATATTCCGACGACTCCGTTGTCACAGGTCCATCAAGAGATAATCGTCGATTTGAGAATTTGCTTGTTAATTTTAATCTTGGCGGGGATATGGCATATATTAAGAATAATGTGCCTAGCATTGGGGAGAATACTTCCGTTGCACCCGGTTTACCGAGAGTTGGTATGGTTATACGTATGACATAACTCATACAATATTAGCGGGTACGAATATGGAAAGATGATGACTATCCCGTAGGTTGGATTCCTTACTATCTACGGCCAAATGAATATAGTTTGTTGCCTTATGGAGCTAGAACTATATATGTTCATTCATTATTCTATTTGACCGGTAACCGTAGTACATTTGATCATGGAAATACATTAAGTGGTACTGCTACCACTGAATATGTGACAAATGCAAAATAGACTAAATATTAAAGTTTATATGGAAAACAGGTCGTATAATTTGACATCGACAGAACCCATGATACCTGAATCGTTAAAGTATACATTTTTGGATAGTCAATTTAATCAATAATATTACAAATCCATAGCTTTTGAAGTACTATCTCGGCTGAAATGGTACGCAGTGATAAACTATGATACAAAAGATGATTTATTTGATAGTAACAAAACTCAAGGCGGGTATCGTATTGGATAAATTACTGCACACCGGTTTCGTTAATAAGCTGATGGGCGAATCCCTATTGGAATATTCACATACACCTAGTACCGGTTACATAAAATTATTAAAAGCTTTGGCTCTAAATATGATTATCACAGACGATTTCCCAAAGGTATCTATCTATGTTAATTCGGTGTTATATAATCATATTTTACTTGGTCGTTTGCATATCGACTCGTCTGATAAGTCACATGTGGCTATGGGAAGTACCATTTATGATTCGTCACATTCGTACAAATCGTATAGATACCAATTATTATCAAAGGGTAGGCCGATTTGTCTTTATAAACCCGCATAGTGGTATTAAAATATAATTTTTTATTTAAATGTCATTTCCGCCATAAGTGCTCTCATAGGTCTTCTGGCCTCTCCAGCTCACATTCCGGTGATGGAGACAAGTAATTTTTTTTAAATTCATCGTCGTATACTATATCGCATAGTAAAATAGTTATAGATTGCATTCCGAAATCTATGTGTCAAAGGAACTAATTATGGATGGCCAAACGAGATTTACTTCCATATTAACAAAACCTGTGGTTTCACCAGTCACGGTTATCAAAATTTTGGCACTGCTCCATATATTCCTGGAAGCGTCAAACGCTCAAGACACGATCATAGTAACGGACCATCTACAAGTTCTAACAAACAACGAAAACCCGATGGCATCATCGAGAGAACAATTAGAAAACTTAGAGGAGCACAAATTGAAAACCTTACGATAGCTAAACAAGCAATCGAAACGATTTAAACACGACTTCAAAAGAAGCGGACAAGTCTCAATTGCAAAACGAGGAGAAGCTTGCGTCGACGCAGGCTATCCTGGACAAGCCGCCGCAACAATTCAAATCGACTATGCCAAGCAAGAAAAATGGAACAGCTGATAACTCAAAAAGGAAAGGTAATATTCGTGCCGAAACATTTTCAATACAATGGCTCCAGTGCTATTGGGTAACCGAGTCTCTTGGTGATGGGTGATTTCATAAAAAGCACAAAGAAAATACCAATCGACCAAGAACACAGCACTCCATTGCATAATTTCTAGTATGTCAACAATAATGGAACGGTTCCTGATACACCTATTATTTTTGTTATCTCCCGGGAGCAGAGTGGATACAGTGCACTAGTGGCCGAGGATGGACTCGCATTAGGTGCGCTTCTGGCGCCAGTGCAGTTTATGTTTGCTTTAACTGTGACGACAGTGACTAAACGAATTACATTACTTTTTTAAATTTGTAGCTCATTTAATTTAGTTTTTGTTTTTATGAGAAAATTTATTTTTGTTTTTATGAGAAAATTTATTTTTGTTTGAAAGATTTTTATTCTATAATTGATATTTTTTTATTTTATAGGTAAATAAATACTTAAATAAGTATGTCTTAGTTTGCAAAGCTTTGAATAACCCATTGGCTTATGTGATCCCTTTAGTGGTTAGTGGATGTCATATGCCAAGTTTTTCGTTATTAATACGTGGTCAAATAAAAAAACGACTAATTTAAGGTTAAGTCACTTTGATTTTTTCTTCTTTGAATGGACCTTACGCTGATTCGAACAAAATCCTAATGAAGTGACCCCGCTCTGCCCTACCGATGATCCGATGAGAAATTGCACCAAGGTCTAAGTATTCCTACTGTAAAGGAAGAACTCAAAGACAGAATGCCTAAACACAAAGACTGTATTTTTACCACATAAATGAGCTTGCAGTTGAGCTTCTGAAACCAAGAATGATATCCTCAAGACTAAAAAGGAAAACCTATTACACTTACAAGTATGCCAATGACAAACTTTCACAAACAGAAGAAACGGATCTATTTGATTGAAGTGGCTAAATCATTTGACTTGGACCACAAAAGCGATTGGAAATTAAATAAACCTATTTTGCTGAATGATCATAATGTGACAGAATGCGGTATTTAAAAAAAATAAAAACAAATTTTAAAAACACTTTTCTACGCTATTCTCTAATAGCGTAGAATTTTTAAAAAACATTTCTACGCTATTCCCTAATAGCATAACACCGCTCTACAAATTATGAGTTAATGCTGCACTGTCATATACATGCTGCATCACTGTCGCTGCCTAATTTTGTCATAGTATCTGTCTCCTTTTCACTCTGGAACAAAATTTGGATTGGAAACATTTCAATGGTGTATAATAACGAAAGGTACAGCATTTTTAGTGGTGTGAGGTCACAGGATTTTTCAAAGAGTTATTTTTTTATTAATCTAAAAAATAGAATATCTGTGCCAATAATTGTTGTATGAGTATCTTAACAGATGTGCATCCATTTAGTTTTATCTGGAATTGTATACATAGAGTGAAAATGTTCTCAAAGGGAAGGCAATGTGATTATTTGATAACTGGAGACAATTACACTGCGTTACACGATTTTGGTACCCGTTAAACTGATAGCTGGAATGAATAGATAATGAGTAACAGATAAAATGTTCCAAATATATGTGGTATCCATCACGTCTAGTTTTCGAGGTACATGTCAATCATTATTTTAACTACCCTCACTTCAGGCGTATAAGAAACAGTTGAGGTTTTCGATGTGTTATACTTTTTTATTGTTTTGTTTGATTCATAAATCGTTTCTATTCGATAACCTCGATATCTCTAAACATATTTATTTAAAAATCCAACATGAATACTGAACTAAGTGGCCGTCGCAACTGCAAAAATGAACCAAATAAGTTTTGTTACGTTTGTGGACAGTACATTGTGACATCACAAACAAAAAATGTTTCCGAAAAAGTGAGAATTGCATATTTACTTTATTTTGGACGTGCTATATACCGCAGTTTTTTTGTGTTTCGTGCTATGCTACTCTCATATCTTGGTTAAATGGAAACAAGATGTCAATGCCATTTGCTGTACCAGCTTTATGGCGTGAACCTAGTAATCATTTTAATGATTGCTACTTTTGCATGACTGACATACGTGGCTTTTCAAAGAAAATCAAGCACAACAGGATACTGAATCCTGACATTCCTTCAAAGTCGAAACCAGTACCTCACAGAGAAGAAATGCCTCCTCCATTACCTCCTACCAAAAATGAAATTGCGATTTCAGAAGCGCCAGCTTTGCCAAATGTTGTAGAATATAATGACTACAGCAGCAAAGATCCTGACTTTTTACCTTCTACAAGTTCTCTGGGCCGTCAACATCTGATAAATCAAAATGAATTGAATGATTTGATACGAGACTTAGATTTATCAATTCGGCAAGCGGAATTACTAGGATCTAGATTAAAAGAGTGGAAGTTATTAGCTCCTAACACAAAATTATCTATGCAACGGAAACGTAATAAAGAAATGGCTTCATTTTATTCAAATTTTGAAAACATATGTTACTGTAACGATATAGAAACATTAATGACTGAGTTGAACATTCCTTATGTAACACAAGACTAGCGTTTATTCATTGATGGTTCAAAAACAAGTCTGAAGGCGGTATTGTTGCACAATGGTAACAAGTATGCGTCAGTACCTATAGCATATTCAACTGTTTTAAAAGAAACATATGAAAATATTAAATCAATACTAGATTTGATAAAATTCAAAGATTTTAGGTGGAAAGTATGCGCTGATCTCAAAGTTGTAATTATTTTACTCGGACTACAGGGCGGATTTACTAAATACTGTTGTTTTCTTTGTTTGTGGGACAGCCGAGCCACTGAAAAGCACTATACTACAAAAGTATGGCCTGAAAGGTCAGAGTTTGTTTGCGGAAAAGCTAATGTGAAACATGCACCATTAGAAGACCCTAAAAATATAATTTTACCACCACTCCACATTAAACTTGGTCTGATGAAAAATTTTGTCAAGGCTATGAACAAGGAGGGAGATGGATTTTTATATTTGAAGACGGTATTTTCAAAGTTAAGTGACGCAAAACTCAAAGAAGGGATATTCGTGGGACCACAAATACGCACATTGATGAAAGATCCGAATTTTGACAAAAAGCTCGATGCCTGGTTATCACTGAAAGCAGTTGTAAAAGAGTTTTAAGGGAACGATAGAGCCGAAAATGTGGAACAGCTAGTTAACAACATGTTAAAAGCATACGAAAAGTTGGGTTGTAGAATGTCGTTAAAAATTCACTTTCTTCATTCCCACTTTTATTAGATCAGGTACATTTTATTAGATTTCTTTATATTATGTTAGAATCTTTAAATTTTTAGCATAATTTGTCATATCTTCACGGAAAAAAATGAGACGTCATGGAAAAAAAATATGTATGTATTCTTACTAAACGATAGGAATAAATAGGAAAACATGACATTTCAAAGCGGGTACTTAATTTTTTTTTCATTTGTAACGCAGTGTTATTTTTCGGCTCAATTGCTTACTCAACGTAAGAATTTGGATAGCTAAGTCTTCGATACGCGTCTGAAAATTGTTCACTCTTAAATATAAACCTTACTTTTATACGCTGTTAATAAAGTTTCTTTTAGGCAGTTCAATATGCACACTTTAAATTAACCTCAACAACATTCTACTTTACAAATCCCATGCGATTTACCACAGGATAACAATTCAGTTGCAAAACCCAAGTATACCCACTTGCACTCCTAGTTTGTCTAAACGAGGTGCTATAATTGTTTATTATTTGTTTAGACGATTGACAACTTTAGTTTGAACCTTAAAATATACGTAGTGTCGATTTACCGCAACGAGAGCAATTTCTTCTGGTCGCAGAAACAGACAATTATAACAATTAATAGTGTGGGGAACTATTAGAGATTGCGAGTGCAATACAAAAATTAAGAAAAGATAATCATTATTGTATAATGTGCATGCCGTTAAAACCCTGAAACGAGTCCAGGCGTGGTAATCCTCTATCCCACATCCACGAAGAAGGTTCCCGTTTTTACCTGAAGAGCGTGCTTAAGGGATGAGAATATCGCCCTCTAGAAATTCCTAGAACATTCGAGAGTATTCGGGAAAAATCCACAACATTCCAAAACATCCCGGAACATTTTGGAATGTTTGGGAGTAATCTAGAACGTTCGGGAACATCCTAGACCATTGACAAATAATTTTAATTTCGTGGTATAAAATTTTTATCCTGGTTTCTACGATCCCATACTTCAAAAGAAATAAACTGAACCTTTATAAGGTCAGTCGCGTATCCGTCCATCTGTACATCTATCACTGCCGCTTTTCTCAGAAACTATTTGACGTGGGAACTTGAAAATTTGCATAGTAACAAAGATTATTAGCCCGCATATAACTCAAAAACTAGCATTCAAAAATTCTCTGCATATAGGTCTGTTTGACGTAGAAACTTAAAATGTAGCAGAACAATTATGTATATTAACCCGCATATATCTCAATATTAACACTCAAACACATTCGTAGTTCTCAAAAGTTTTTAAAATTTTTTTTAGAACTTTACGGAAAATAGTTCTAGAGTTATTGTTGAAAATGTTCACAATATATCACCACCTTAGAACTAAGTAGTAGGGATATTACGCTTTGTGTATTGTACATGTTTTCAAATAATTAATTTTAATATATCATTATAAACTTTAATATTCCAAGTGAGGATATCATGTTTAAACCTGTTTCTTTGATTACTCTCTTTTTTCTCTGCTATACAGAGTCTCAATAACGAAGGTTTTAGCACGTACCCCCAACCTCTACGTTTGTTGTGGAAACTGGCAAGCTATATCGCAGTTAAATGCACCAGAAGAAGGACATAAGGAAAAATAGATCCAAAATACCAATGTATGTTTGTTTTATACACTTTTATCATCAATTCCAATTCTCAAAATTATAATTAGATCAGATTAAAAATGCCATCATGTTTAAATATCTTTTTAGACCAAAAAAACTTAAATTGTTCGTCTGAAGTATATCATATACATCAAGTATATTCTTTGAACGTGTATGCATTAAAAAAATTATAATTTAAACCTCAGATAAATGATTTTATAAAATCAGTATGCAAACAACATATTTGACACTGGTAAAAAAATATGAGCATCAGTTACTGTAAACAAATTGTGTTTTAAAATAAAAACAAAATTTTAAAAAATATTGCTTCGGGATATCAGTTAAAATCTGAATGAAATTGAAGATGCTCTGTCGGTTAAAAATATTAAAAAGCAACAAACGTAAGATATGTATAGAATCATAAACACCTATATTTTCGATACTATTGAATAATAGTATAACGTACTTTAATTTGAAGGCAATCGAACAGCTCAGCTGGAATAGTGTTTTTTCATACTTCACGGTCGGTATAAAAATATATTATTATATAAAATTTTAGTGCATGGTGCAACAGTAATTTCTCCCTCTATTTTGCCAATTGGGCAGCTCTCTGAAGACACTGCTGAAGCTCGTAATAAGCACTTTAGGCTTTATAGCAAGAATTTTTCTCGGATGTGCAACAGGACTCTTTAAATAGGCTTTTGTTGCCAATATTAAATAAGCTTTTGCTGACATCTGACCCACTGCTAAGCAGCAGTCGTAAACAAAGGCGTAAGAAAAGCAAATCATTCTGCTCGGAAACATTAAATCTTCTACTTCCTGAAGCAGAAAAAGAACAAATGGAACGCGGTGAGCATAAGAAAGACAGTGCCACTGATGAATCAGACAGTGATTGATTGATGTATATTTGTTACCACTTCTGTAAATTTAAGAATATTCATTGAATTAAACATTTTAAAATGACACAGATTTCTCATTTATATATATATATTTACATTGATTCATTTGAAATAAAAATTGTCAACTTTTTAACGCAACTACTCCTATCTGCGCCATCCGAACTAAGGACCAATCTTCCGACGACGCCGTTGTCACAGGTCCATCAAGAGATAATCGTCGATTTGAGAATTTGCTTGTTAATTTTAATCTTGGCGGGGATATGGCATATATTAAGAATAATGTGCCTAGCATTGGGGAGAATACTTCCGTTGCACCCGGTTTACCGAGACTTGGTATGGTTTTACGTATGACATAACTCATACAATATTAGCGGGTACGAATATGGAAAGATGATGACTATCCCGTAGGTTGGATTCCTTACTATCTACGGCCAAATGAATATAGTTTGTTGCCTTATGGAGCTAGAACTATATATGTTCATTCATTATTCTAGTTGACCGGCACACGTACTACATATGACCATGGAAGTACATTAAGTGGTACTGCTACCACTGAATATGTGGCAAATGCAAAATACACTAAATACTAAAGTTTATATGGAAAACAGGTCGTATAATTTGACATCGACAGAACCCATGATACCTGAATCGCTAGACTAAATTTTTGGATAGTGAATTTAATCAATAATATTACAAATCTGTAGCTTTTGAAATGCTATCTCAGCTGTAATGGTACGCAGTGATAAACTATAATACAAAAGATGATTTATTTGATAGTTACAAAACTCAAGGCAGGTATTGTATTGGATAAATTACTGCACACCGGTTTCGATAATAAGCTGATGGGCGAACCCCTGTTGGAATATTCATATACACCTAGTAACGGTTACATAAAATCATTGCGAGCTTTGGCTTTGAATATAATTACCACCAGACGATTTCTCAAAGACATCTATGTTAATTCGGTGTAATATAATCATATTTTACCCCGTCATTTGCATATCGACTCGTCTGATTAGTCACATGTGGCTATAGAAAGTACCATTTATGATTCTAAATTAATATATGCAAATCGTATAGATACCAATTATTACCAAAGGGTAGACGGATTTGTCTATATAAACCCGCATAGTGGTATTAAAATATCATTTTTTATTTAAATGTCATTTCCGCCATAAGTGCTCTCATAGGTCTTCTGGCCTCTCCAACTCACATTCCGGTGACGGAGACAAGTAATTTTTTTTTAATTCATCGTCGTATAATATATCGCATAGTAAAATAGTTATAGATTGCATTTCGAAATCTATGTGTCAAAGGAACTAATTATGGATGGCCAAAAGAAATTTACTTCCATATTAACAATCCCTACGGTTTCACCAGTCACGGTTATCAAAATTTTGGCACTGCTCCATATATTCGTGGATGCCCCAAACGCTCAAGAGACGATCATAGTAGCGGATCATCTACAAGTTCTAACTAACAACGGAAACACGATGGCATCATCGAGAGAACAATTAGAAAACTTAGATGACCACGAATTGAAAATCTTACGACAGCTAAACAAGCAAGCGAAACGATTTAAACACGACTTCAAAAGAAACGGACAAGTCTCAATCGCAAAACGAGGGGAACCTTGCGTCGACGCAGGCTATCCTTGACAAGCCGCCGCAACAGTTCAAATCGACGATGCCGAGAAAGAAAAAAGAAAACAGCTGATAACTCAAAAGGGAAAGATAATCTTTGTGCAAAAAAGTTTTTAATACAATGACTCCTGAGCTATTGGGTAACCGAGTCCACTCTCTTGGTGATGGGCGATTTCATAAAAAGCGCAAAGAAAATAGCACTATCGTCCAAGAACCCAGCACTCTATCGCATAATTTCGGGTCTGTCAACAATAATGAAACAGTTCCTGATACACGTATTATTTTTTCTTGTGTGCGCCGAGTCTTATTCAGGCAGGTCTCCCAGGAGCAAAGTGGATACAGTGCACTAGTTGCGGAGAATGGGCTCACATTAGCTGCGCTTCTGGTGCCAGTGCAGTTTATGTTTGCATCAACTGTGACAACAGTGCCTAAACGAAATATGTTACTTTTTTAAATTAGAAGTTCATTTAATTTCGATTTTATGAGAAATTTTATTTTTGTTTTAAAGATGTTTCTATAATTCATATTTTTTTGTTTTATAGGTAAATCAATACATAAGTACGTTTTAGTTTGAAAAGCTTTTAATAACCCATTGGCTTATGTGACCCCTTTGGGTGGTTCATTAGATCCCTAGTAGTTAAAAACTAAGTCAATTTTATTTTTTTCTTTGAATGGACCCTACGCTTATTCGAACAAAATCCTGATCAAGTGACCCCGCTCTGCCCTACCAATGACCCGATGAGAAATTACACCAAGATCTAAGTATTCCCACTGTAAAGGAAGAAATCAAAGATAGGATGCCTAAACACAAAGATTGTATTTTTAACCACTGAAATGAGCTTGCAGTTGATATTCTGAAACCAAGAATGATATCCTCAAGACTAAAAAGAAAAACCCCATTACAGCTACAGGTATGCCAATGACAAACTTGCACAAACAGAAGAAAAGGATCTATTTGATTGAAGTGGACTTGGACCACAAAAGCGATTGGAAATTAAATAAACCTATTTTGCTGAATGATCATAATGTGACAAATTGCGGTATTTAAAAAAAAAGCAAATTTTTAAAAACACTTTTCTACGCTATTAGCGACACCGTTCTACAAATTTATACATTTAATGCTACACTGTAATATACATGCTGCATCACTACCGCTGCCTAATGTTGTCATCGTAACTGTCTTATTTTCAAGCTGGAACAAAATTTGGATTGGAAACATTTCAACGGTATGTAATAACGAAGGGTACAAGCATATTTTAGTGGTGTGAGGTCACACGATTTATAAAAGAGTTATTTTTTTATTAATCTAGAGAATAAAATATCTGTGCCAATAATTGTTGAATATCTTATTAGATGTTCATCCAATGAGTTTTATCTGGAATTATATACAAAGCGTGAAAATTCAGTTTTCCTAGCAAAAAATGGTCTCAAGGGAAGGCAATGTGACTAGTTGATAACTGGAAACAATTATTTTTCTGCTCAATTTCTTACTCAACGGAAGAGTTTGGTCAGCTAAGTCTTCGATAAGCGTCTGAAAATTGTTCACTCTTGTTCACAACTTAACTTTTATATGATGATAATAAAGTTTGTTTTATGCAGTTCAATATGCACGCTTGAGATCAACCTCAGTGGACTTCAAATGTTACAAACAACACTCTACTCTACAAATTCCATGCGATATACCACAGGACAATAATTCAGTTGCAAAACCCAAGTATACCCACTTGCACTCCTAGTTTGTCTAAACAAGGTGCTATAATTATTTATTATTTGTTTAGTTGATTGACAACTTTATTGTGAACCTTAAAATATACCTAGGGTTGAGTTACCGCAAAAAGAGCAATTCATTCTGGTAGCAGAAACAGACAATTATAACAATTAATAGCGTGGGGAACTATTAGAGATGGCGGGTACAATACAAAAATTAAGAAAAGATAATCATTATATATTATAAAAGCAAGTATATAATGTGCGCGCCACTAAAACTCAAAAACGAGTCCCGGTACAATCAAGGCGTGGTAGCCCTCTATTCCACACCCATGAAGAAGGTTCCCGTGTTTACCTGAAGAGCGTGCTTATGGGCTGGAATTTTTGCGCTCTAGAAATTCCTAGAACAGTTCAGAGCATTCGAGTGTATTTGAGAGAATTCCACAACATTCCAGAACATCCCAAATCATTGTGGATCACTGACAAATAATTTTACTTTTGTGGTATAAAATTTTTATTCTGGTTTCTAGGATCCCATGCTTCAAAAGAAATAAACAGAATCTTTACAAGGTCAGTCAGAATCTTTACAAGGCGTATCCGTCCCTCTGTGAATCTATCACTGGCGTTTTTCTCAAAAACTATTTAACGTGGTAACTTATAAATTTGCATAGTAACAAAGATTATTAGCCCGCATATAACTCAAAAGCTAACAACAACAAAATTATCTGCACATGGGGCCTGCTTGACGTAGAAACTTAAAATGTAGCATAGCGATTATGTATATTAACCCACATATATCTCAATATTAACACTCGAACATTTTCGTAGTTCCCAGAAGTTTTTTTTAAATTTTTTATAGAACTTTATGGAAAATAGTTCTAGAGTTATTGTTGAAAATGTTCACAATATATTACCACCTTAGAACTAAGTAGTAGGGATATCACACTTTGTTTATAGTAAATGTTTTCAAATGATTAATTTTAATATATCATTATAAACTTTAATATTTGAAGTGTAATTTAATTTTTAACCTGTTTCTTTGATTACTCCTTTTTTCTCTGCTACCCGCACAATCTTTCTAACGAAGGTTTTAGCACGTGCCCAGCGTCTGCAAGCTACATCGTAGTTAAATGCACCGGAATAAGGAAATAAGAAAAAGTCGATCCAAAATACCTACATTGGTTTGTTTTTATACACTTTTAACATCAATTCCAATTTTCAAAATTATAATTAGATCAGATTCAAAATGCCATCATATGTAAATATCTTTTTAGACTAAAGAAACTTAAATTATTCGTCTGAAGTATATCATAATATCAAGTATATCATAATATCAAGTATATCATAATATCAAGTATATCCTTTGTACGTCAGATGAATGATTTTATAAAATGTTTATGTAAACAACATATTTGACACTGGTTACAAGGTTTTGATAATTTTGCTATTTACTTATAAAAAATATGAGTATCAATTACTTTATACAAATTGTGTTTTTAAAATATAAACAAAATATTTAAAAGTATTGCTTCGAAACTGACGCAAATATATTCCCAAGAAAACGGTCTCAAAGGGAAGACAATGTTGACTATTTGATAATTGGAAAGAATTATTTTTCTTCCCAATTGCTTACTCAATGTAAGAGTTTGGTCAGCTAAGTCTTCGATAAGCGTCTGAAAATTTTTCACTCTTATATATAAACTTGACTTTTATATGATGTTAATAAAGTTTGTTTAATGCAGTTCAATATGCACACTTGAGATCAACCTCAGTGGACTTCAAATCCTACAAATAACACTTCGCTTTACAAATCACATGCGACTTACCACAGGATAACAATTCAGTTGCAAAACCCAAGTATACCCACTTGCACTCCTAGTTTGTCTAAACAAGGTACTATAATTATTTATTAGTTTAGTTGATTGACAACTTTATTGCAAACCTTAAAATATACGGTAGGGTCGAGTTACCAAAAAATATGAGTATCAATTACTTTATACAAATTGTGTTTTTAAAATATAAACAAAATATTTAAAAGTATTGCTTCGAAACTGACGCAAGTATATTCCCAAGAAAACGGTCTCAAAGGGAAGACAATGTGACTATTTGATAATTGGAAAGAATTATTTTTCTTCCTAATTGCTTACTCAATGTAAGAGTTTGGTCAGCTAAGTCTTCGATAAGCGTCTGAAAATTTTTCACTCTTATATATAAACTTGACTTTTATATGATGTTAATAAAGTTTGTTTAATGCAGTTCAATATACACACTTGAGATCAACCTCAGTGGACTTCAAATCCTACAAATAACACTTTGCTTTACAAATCACATGCGACTTACCACAGGATAACAATTCAGTTGCAAAACCCAAGTATACCCACTTGCACTCCTAGTTTGTCTAAACAAGGTACTATAATTATTTATTATTTAGTTGATTGACAACTTTATTGCAAACCTTAAAATATACGGTAGGGTCGAGTTACCGCAACAAGAGCAATTGCTTCTGGTGGTAGAAACAGACAATTTTAACAATTAATAGCGTGGGGAACTATTAGAGATTGCGGGTATAATACAAAAATGAAGAAAGATAACCATTATATATTATAAAAACAAATGTATAATGTGAGAGGGGGAAAACCTCAGAAAGGAATCCCGGTACATTCAAGGCGCGGTAGCCCTTTATCCCACATCCATGAAGAAGGTTCCAGTTTTTACCTGAAGAGCGTGCTGAAGGCCTAGAAATATCGCCCTCTAGAAATTCATAGATCAGTTCGAACATTCGAGAGAATTCAACAACATTTCGGAACATTCTGGAATGTTTGGGAATAGACTGGAACGTTCAGGAACATCCCGCAACATACCAGATCATTGATGGATCTGGTATGTTGCGGGATGTTCCTGACAAATAATTTTAGTGGATCACTGACAAATAATTTTACTTTTGTGGTATACAATTTTTGGTTACAAAGTTATGATAATTTTGCTGTTATGATCTACTTGTAAAATATATGAACATCAATTACTTTAAACAAATTTTGTTTTTAAAATAAAAACAAAATTTTAAAAAATATTGTTTCGAAACATCAGTTAACACCTGAATGAAATTGCTCTGTCGGTTAAAAATATTAAAAAAACAATAAATGTATCTTTATAGAATCATAAACACACATAATTTTCTCGATACTGTTGAATAATAAAATTAAGTAGTTTAATTTGAAGGCAATCAAACAGCTCAGCTGGAATAATGTTTTTTCGTACTTCACCATGTAACTAAGGTCTATTCAAAGCACGGTCTTTATATTTCCGCAGCCCGCAACATATATTTTCAATCTACGGCTATGTAAAACAAAAATTAATTCAATTTCACCAATATATAATTATGTTTATTTTTCTAGCATGCCAAAATAATGAATGGAATATTCATTCGTCCGGCAACAAGATAGTTGTGTTTCTCTATTTCTAGGAGAATTCCCGAGTTAATTCGAGCGTAAGTAAGTGTGTGGAGCATAGAGGGCGAATAGCACAGGTCATGTTTACTCATATCTCTACTCGTTAGTTTCTTTGCCCCCATCATATTTAGCTTGTGCCTCTGTTACATATCGCTGCTCTGTGTTTCATATTTACAATAATATTTATAATCTTTGTGAGACGTAACAAACCTCAATATGTCTGCGAAAAATAGGTGAAGAATATTGTGATTTTAATGAGAAATGGGAACTGGACTATTTTATCTACAAGAATAATAATAAAATTCAGTGTATGGTTTGTATGTAAGTTCAGTACGTGTATAAAGAATACAATGTTAAATGACATTACACAACTATACATGAAGAAAACTATAAAAAAACACACAAAACAACACAAAAGAGATAAATTGTAACCAAGTGTAAGCAAAAACTGACGGGGCAAACGAGTGTTAGTTGATAAGAATTCAGTATATAAGGATATGGTTGTTGTGGTCTTCATAGTTTCATAAGTTAAGATTTAAAATAGTCGTTGATTTTCAAAGTGTTTTGATTTTTTTTTTAATAAAACAAAAACCCCAAGTCATAGAAATAAATTCTGTTCGAGATCCGAGAAAACGGTATACCGATCGTGAAAAGGCATAGTGGCGAACAGGCCAAGTAGATTAAGAATCAGTTTTATATTGATGGTCGAGAGTATCCCGCTACCCCCGCCGCACATAGGAGCATTTTTATTAATAAGCTGGCCGAGAGCCGAAAAACTACAGCGTAATAAAAAGCAATGAAACTATCTCTTTCTAAAAGCGAAATAATTGATTTATGAAATCGCGTCCACAGCCCTACCCCGAATGACACAGATAGCCGGAACTCAGTCGTCGCGTTCTAGTACGCTCTATTGTTCTCTCGATACTTTCAATGTTGACGAAAGTTAAACCTAGTGTTTCATTTATTTTTTGCACTGTTTGTGAATTAAACAAGATGGATATTAAAGATGGAGGTATGTATTCTTATAATAATTATGTTAGATTAGATTATTTACTCGTAAATATTTCATTTTAATAACATTTTGATGACAATAATAGTTTATTTTTGCCAAAACTATTTATACAAAAGTGTTTTTGTATATCCTCCAGGTACTTCTGAGTATTTAACTCATACTTTATATAAAGTTCAGGCCTTCCCAAACAGAACGGCAAAAGAAAAAGTTCCGCTCTTTTGTTTACCAGACTTTTAAATGTAATGACATGGAATTTGGTCTTTTATGTGGTTTACAATAAATTCGCTTTTCTTTTTAGGTTCAACTGGAACGTTTAAGGAGATTAGTAAAATGCAATTACATGATATACTGCGAGAACGCCCAAATAAAAAAATAAACGAAAATATGTTATTTTTGGAAAAATAAATGGCAGAAACAAAACATTGGTAGTTAGGTAACAAAATAGTGGTAGTTAACAAATCTTCTGACACGGAATTAGACCAATTAAAACATATATTAAACCATTTTAAGTATGATTTTAAACAAAAATGGACAGCTGCAAATTACAAACATATAGGTTTTTAAAAAAAGAATGAACAATGGCTTAAAAACAAGCTTCGGTTCGCCATTTTAACTTTCGAAAAACTGGGTTGACCAACAAAAGACTTCGGGGAATTAAGCGGTAAGTAGAAAAACAAGAGATTTGAGAGGTAAATTATTATGCGAAACGGTTAAATTTTGCTACTCAAATGAGCCAACGTGCTGAAGGAAATGAAGACGTATCTAAAATAATTAAATACGTAACTTCGAAACCAACAAAAGCTACCAAGTTTCGAAAGATTATGCCTTTATCATATAAAAATAAAATACAAAAACACACACCATCTCAAGCTTAGCAATTTTTGTTGAAGAAGATTTTAGTTGAAGACAGTGGGAAATCCTGCATGACGCAAATAACAATATATATCCATGCTATTCTTTAATAAAAAAAGCAAAAAAAAAGGTTACTATCCAGTCGAGGCTTCCATAAGAGTGACTGAAACAGGTGCGGAAGTCAAATTGCAAGATTTACTTGATTACATATCTTTGCAGTTGTGCAAGTAATTAGAACCAGTTGTAGAAACTATCTCGGACGAACAAAAGGCAAATTTACAACTTATTATAAAATGGGGTTGTGACGGTTTCCAACAGTATAACAGAAATATGAAAATAACACTGATACTGACGCAAATATATTCCAAAGTCACATGGTACCATTGCGCCTGCAATCATACGCTGACGAACAGAAAATTATTTTATGGCAGAATTCAGCGTCTTCTTCTCCTAGGTTTTGCAGACCGATTCGGATACGTTTTCGTTCCGGAATATCCACATCGAACGCGACTTCGAAAGTATTGTCTTGGGTTTGACAAATGCCCAGACAAATACGTTCTAGGTATTTTCTTGGACATACGCGGCGCGTTTGACAATGCCTAGTGGCCGGCCATTTTGTCCGCGTTGAAGTCCCGGGGAGTGTCAGCGGACCTCCGCCGGATCATCATGAGTTACTTTTACGATCGTGTGGTCTTTTTGTAGGATGGAGATACAGTAGTTCGGAAAACGTTGACCATGGTCTACCAGACACAGAGCTCGGTCCTTGGACCAATTTTGTGGAACGTTATGTTCGATGGTATTCTCGCGATACCCCTTCAGGGATGCGGTACCATTGCCTATGCGGATGATACTCTGCTGTTGGTCGGAGGAGCGAGCCTTAGAATTCGGGCAGCCGCCTCCCTCGCCAGATTCCACGACTGGGGCAATAAGAATACGTTCAGCTTTGCGGGAATTTAGACGCACTCCAAAACCTTCGGAACTAATCCCTAAACTTCAGAACCCACCCCTTAATAGATTTAATATCATCTATACTTCCAAGTGCAAAAGAGAAGTACTTATAATACTTTTAAACCAATCTGAATTTATCTGAAATATTTTTTTTATTAATTATAAACACCTGACACGAAATTTAAATATACCCCCGACCTTCGGAACACACCCTAACCTTCAGAACCCACCCCTTAATACATTTAATATCATCTATACTCCCAAGTGCGAGAGAGTAGGGGAAGGTCGGGCAAAGTGAATATCCCAGGCAAAGCTAATAGTCCCCACTACTCCTAAACTATTCGTTCGACATCCATCACGCCACCGTACATGGCGTTCCGCCATCTTGGTTTAGTGCGCGGCAAACACTAGAGCGAGAGGCCGCGTCGCGTGCCGTCTGCAGGGTGGAGATTTGTGTTATCGTGAAAAAAAGATTGATTTTACAAGGTAAGTGTATTGATATTATTTCCAATGTTATTACTTCTTGATCTTTAGGAATATTTCAATTCAGTAGGTTTTTATTGCATCTTTCACAGAGGTTCAGAATTATTAGTTTTTATATAAAATTTGTTAACCTCAAAAGTTACCTAGTCAGAAAAAGCGAATAGGGCAAAGTGAATATGGTATCCACTTTGCCCACCATTTATGATTATTGACTTGTGATTTTATGATGATGTTCGTTAATAATAATAAAAAAAAAACTATACAGGGGTCGTGGGATGAAAATGTCATGAAAACAGCTATTAATTCGAGCAAAGCTGGAGAATACATAAAAAGCACATCTAAAAAGTATGGGTTGGCCTATGCAACCTTGTACAGACACGTGAAAACCGGCATTTCTGCTCCAAAATTGGGTCGATTTCGTCCTGTTTTCAATCAGGAGATGGAGTTAGTGACATAACTCAAGAATATGGATTCTGTATTTTTTGGACTAATTCGAGACTAGTTGAAAAATTTGGCTTTCATCTACGCTAAGAAAAATAATTTGAACTACGCGAAAAACTGGGACAAATACGAAAAAGCAGGAGATGACTGGCTATCGTCATTTTCGTCTCGTCACAATCAAATTTCCTTGAGTACTCCAGAAGCAACATCAGTTGCAAGGGCAAAAGGATTTAACAGACGTGAAGTTGGACGTTTTTATGAAAACCTTGAAGCTTTGACTGCAAAATATGATATTGATGCATCTAGATTGTACAACATGGATGAGACCAGTATATCGACAACCACCATTAAGCCACCTAAAGTGCTATCAACAAAAGGAAAGAAACAGGTGGGCATAATATCCAGTGCAGAACGTGGTCAATTAAAGACAGTCATCGTTTGTTGTAATGCCGCTGGTTCCTTTCTCCCACCATTCTTAATTTACGCCAGGAAAAAGATGCAACCCAGATTACTTGATGGCGCGCCGCCCGGTACTCAAGGAACCTGTACTCCAAATGGTTGGACTACAGGAAAGGTATTCCTTGATTGGGTCCGTTTCTTCGTGGAACATGTTCGGCCTACCCCTGAGAAAAAGATACTTCTACTATTGGACAACCACGTGACCCATAAGTATTACCCAGCTTTGGATTACGCTAGCAAGAACAACGTCGTAATTTTATCCTTACACCGCACCACATACAACGCATAAAATGCAGCCCATGGATGTAGCTATGTACGGCCCATTGAAAACATATTTTGAAAGGGAGGTAAATGCTTTCCAAAAGTCTCACCCAGGACGCATCATAAATCAATACGATGTGGCCATATTGCTATCACCAGCTTTTCTGAAATGTGCAATAGCTATAAATGCAGTTCATGGTTTTGAAAAACCTGGTATTTGGCCAGTGAATAAATATGCTTTTGGTGACGAAGATTACGAACCAGCTGCTCTGATTGCAGGCACTTCTAACATAAATATTCGCACAGAAGGTACAAAATCACCACAATCAAAAAGGGTTGATATTCCCGGATCTTCTGCAGAAACTTCTTCAACCCCATCGCCTTCACTACTTCATGAATTTATTCCATCAAGTCCTGTGGATCCTCTAATAGAAATAATTCCATCTCCAAACAGAGTTACCCATTCTGAGCTTCAAGCTCTTGTTGCACCAATTATAGATTCTTTTAAAACACCTGAAAAGATTCGTAGCGACGTCGGATGTACACCAGAACCAGAACCTGGATGTTCCCAAATTGCCTCCGCTATTGAGCCAGATATAGCTACAAAAGCTAAATAGTCAAATAAAGTTAAGGAATTTAAGGATATTTCATGCTTTTTTTGCGGCGAAATTTACATTGAAAACGATGATAATCCGATTGAAAATTGGATTCGATGTGACATTTGTCAACAATGGTGTCAAGAAGAATGTTCTGCTTTCGATGATACTCAAGGGTATATTTGTGACAATTGTCAGTCTTAATTTTCTAATTATTTAAGTTCAGTTATGTTTTATTTTAGTTTATCAAGTTTATTACTCACGTTTTCAGACATACTAATATGGGTATTCACTTTGCCCGAGTACTGTATTCGCTGTACCCAGAGGTCAGGGCAAAGTGAACAGTTTCGTACTTTTGAAAATTTTATTTCCATTTAATAATTCTTTAAGTATTTAGGTTAACTGATTATAGTATTTGTATGAGCAATTACTAAAGACTGATTTGTGCTAGTTATTTTGTTTTTATATCATATACCTTTTCTGCGGCAACCTCAAATATCTTAAGGTATCCACTTTGGCCGGCCTTCCCCTACTTATAACACTTTTAAACCAATCTAAATTTTTCTGAAATATTTTTTTTATTAATTATAAACACCCGACACAGAAGTTAAATATATCCCCGAACTTTTGAAACACACCCTAACCTTCAGAACCCACCCCTTAATACATTTAATATCATCTATACTCCCAAGTGCAAGAGAGAAGTACTTATAATACTTTTAAACCAATCTAAATTTTTCTGAAATATTTTTTTTATTAATTTTAAACACCTGACACGAAATTTAAATATACCCCCGACCTTCGGAACACACCCTAACCTTCAGAACCCACCCCTTATTATATTTAATATCATCTATACTCCCAAGTGCAAGAGAGATGTACTTATAATACTTTTAAACCAATCTAAATTTTTCCGAAATATTTTTTTTTATTAATTATAAACACCTGGCACAAAATTTAAATTTACCCCCGACCTTCGGAACACACCCTAACATTCAGAACCCACCCCTTAATACATGTAATATCATCTATACTCCCAAGTGAAAGAGAGAAGTACTTATAATACTTTTAAACCAATCTAATTTTTTCTGAAATATTTTTTTTTTTAATTATAAACACCTGACACAAAATTTAAATATACCCCCGCGACCTTCGGAACACATCTTAACCTTCAGAACCCACCCCTTTAATATAAGCTAAGAGACACATCTACGGTATAAATTAAGTCTCTTGATAATTGTTAGTATTGTTGTACATTAACAAAGGTGCTTCTGATTTATACTTAGACTGATATTAGTCATGTATTCTATAGTTAAGGAAAACTTCACTATAACTTCTTTGAAAACATATACATTAAACTTGTTGGGGTTTAATTTATAGAATTATTGGTTCGACGAAATTATGTCTCAATATTCAGTAGATCAACCTACGAGTGTAAAATTTCCTCTATTTTACTAATAACAGTTTATTATTATTTTCTGAAAGGAATCTAATCTACAAATTTCATATTACTGGTGCCGATAGCTGGAACTTAAAACACCGATTAAGATATACCAAAGGACACTGCTAAAACGTGTCTCAAGTTAATAGACAAATCGTCGGTAAAAAAACTGTAAATTGAAAAAATAATTCTAAGCATCCTCATAAAATTAGCGACAGACAACAAACAATAATAAAATTTAACTGATTTTCGGTGAACACTCTCGCTCTATTTCCTTGTCTTTGTCATGGGAGTAATTTAGTTTTGTTATTTAGCAAAGCTCAGGGAAAAAAATTAATCTTTAGATGCAGAAATATTACTTCAAATATCCTTAGACATAGCAATTAAATACTATTATAGTAATATTTTTTTGTATTACAAATACTAATTACTGATTAATCGATATAGGTTAAATCCGCAGTAACTGGATACCGTATAGTTATTGATAAGTTATATTTTGAACGTTAATAATAAAATTACTATAAACTAAGAACCACATTTACGGTATAAATAAAGTCTCTTGATAATTGTTAGTTGTGTTGTACATTAACAAATGTGCTTCTGATTTATGCTTAGACTGAGATTAGTCATATATTCTACAGTTTAGAAAAACTTCACTACAACTTATTTCCAAACATATATATTAAACTTGTTGCGGTTTTATTTATCTAATTCTTGGGTCGATGAAAAATATACATTCCGTTGGTCAATATACGAGTGTAAAATGGTGGAAATAACAGTTTATTTTTATTTTATGAAAGGAATCTAATCTACAAATTTCATATTGCTGGTGCCAATGGCTGGAGCTTAAAACACCAGTTAAGATTTGGTTCTTCTTCGTATATATTAAATGTTATTTTTATTTACTTCTTCTGACACAAGAAACTAAAAAAGTTCAAGATAATTTTTTACTAGAGATATTAGATAACTATTTAAAAAAAAGACACTTAATAGTAGTCTGTATTTATTCTGAAAATATACCAAAGGACAATACTAAAGCGTGAGTTATGTAACCATAATCCATCAGCAAAATAATAACATCCGATTGATAACGGCGAACTACTAAGAACCAACTCAACATAAACATAAAATAAATTAAGTTACAAGAATACTAAGTTAACTCACAACATCCGATGGATAGCAGTAAGATACTAGGAAGCCACTCAGCATAAATGTCTAATAAATTAATCTAAAAGAACGCTGCGAAGCCAACAACATCCGATTTACTAAGAAGCAAGTCTGCTGACTTTGCTTCAAAAACATTAAATAAAACCAAGCTTCTCAGAACGCAAGCGTCAGCAGAGGAGACCTATAAAATATGAGTCCGAGGAACTGACGGAGAGCGTCTACCACCAGCCAACGTCTCAGTGTTAACCTTGTCCAAATTGTTAATAATTATTATTGTAAATTGTAATTAAATAAAGTATATTTGTAAGCAGTAATAGTTAAATATATATTTTTGAGTATCCGCGGAACGCGATACGTAACTCAAGTCTCAAGATAATAGAAAAATCGTTGGTGATAAAAATTGTAAATTGAAAAACAATTCTAAGCATCTTCATAAAATTAGCGATAGACAACCAACAAAAATAAAAAATTAACTGATTTTCGGTGAACACTCCCGTTCTATTTCCTTGTCTTTGTCATGGGAGTAATTTAATTTTGTTATTTAGCAAAGCTTAGGGAAAAAATAATTCTTTACGTGCAGACATATTAGTGGCAGTAGGTAGGTCTCGCAACGCGGTGACCCAAGTCTGACATCAAGCAGCCTGGACCAGGGGTGGAACGAATATTCGCATCCGCATCCGCAATTGCGGATTATTTGCATTAATTCAGATATCTACATTCGCATCCGCATCTATCGATGCGGAGTAAATCCATCACCGCAAACAAGTAACGACATGTAAAGAAAGTAGGCGGGGCCAGAGTGGCGCATGCTCGCGTTTTTAATATTGCAGTTTTCTTTCACATAGTAATTGATCAATAGGAGGAAGACGTTGATGACAAGATCATTCACGTTTTGTTTGTTTTGACTTAGTTACCGTCGTGATTTGCATTGTGTTTGTTTACTGTGTTTCTCGATGTTTTTTTGTGAAATTGTTGGACATTTCGGTTGAAATAGATAAATAATGACGCCACCAATAAAAAGCAATATCTGGACTTCATACTAGACAAAAATGATCCGGACAAGTCTGAGTATAAAATATTAATAAAAGTTACTCGCGGAAGGGCCGTACTACTACTTCTTTGAGAAATCATCTGAAATCAAAGCATCCCGAAGAGTTTGTTTTATTCGAAAGAGCAAATAATGAAAACCAGATGAAGAAATTAAAAGATGATGCAGGTATGTATTGGATGGAATAACGAATGTATAGTCAAAAATTTTATAATATAGGGTGTAAACGACAGCGTAACGAAAACTTTGCATGATCGCTCAGTCCATGAAACTGAACAACTTTCATTATGGAACTTATCTCCGGAAATGAAAAAAAAATCGACTTCTCATACTCTACATCTCGCGTGCGATGTAGCTTTGTATGAAAAGTCAACAATTTTTTTAAATTTTCGGACATAAATTCCATAGTGAAAGTTGATCAGTTTCGTGGGCTGAGCCACCATGCAAAGTTTTCGTTACGCTGTCGTTTACACCCCGTATAAGAAATTTAGACATTTTAAATTATGATGTTAGTTATTAAAGTGTTATCATTGAGGAAAGTTTTTATTGAGTAAATAGTTTGTGCATGTTAAAAATAGTATTTCAAATAATTTAATCTAAATAATTTTAAGAAAACTAAAAAACAAAAACCTTGTATTGTACCTTGATTTTTTTTGCAATCTTTGATTTGACGTTCATATTGGATTGAAGCCGATTATTTTATATTAACACATGTTGTTTATTTTTAGATAAAATTGTCACTCTACTAACAATACTAATATATACTAACAATACTAATATATACTAACAATACTAATTCGAAAAAGATTGACAAACTTATTGGAGAAATGATTGCGCTTCAAAATTTACCGTTCAACTTTGTGGAGGGACTTGAATTTCGTCGTTTTGTGCAAGAATTAGCACCGAAATATAATTTTAGAGGGCGCATTTTTTTCACTGATTTCGTGTGCAATGAACTGTACTGGAAAAAGTGGCCGGAAAAGTGAAGGAACTGATTGAAAAATATGATTACGTGTCATTTACTTCAGATATATGGACAGATCCCAGCTCAGGTGCTTCTTTGCTTAGCTTGACTTGTCACGGAATATCAGAAAATTTTGAACGATCGTCAATTGTGTTAAAATGTCATACTGGGGACATCATTGCAGAAAAATTTAAGGCAATGCTTGCTGAATGGAATATTCCAACTGAAAAAGTACATTGCATAGTACGAGACGAAGGTTCCCACATGAAAAGAGGAATGCGATTAGCAATGTTAGATGATTCGGATTGCATCGTTCATAAAATGCAGAATGTTATTCGACATGGTTTACAATCGTAGGAAAACATAAAAGATGTCAAACAAAAATGTAAGAAAATTTCATCACATTTTAACCATTCAACTATTGCTCAAAAACAACTTGAAAAAATTCAGGACAGACTAAATCAACCGCATCTCAAAGTATTCCAGGATTGTTTGACTCGCTGGAACAGCACATTCCACATGTTTCAACGCTTTTCCAAGATAAAAGATGCGTTAAGTCTTTATGCGAGTAACAACAACATTGATTCAATGTTGCAAGAAGAGTGGAAATTAATAGAATGTTGTCTAGAACTACTGAAACCCTTTGAAGAAGCCACTCGTGAAATGATTAGCTCCCAGGCACTCAATATCATCTGTAATTCCCGTCATTCAAATGCTTCTTAAAAAGATTGACAACTATTTAATAAAACGACCAGATACTGATGCTATTCAGTTGGCAGTCACAAATCTGAAAACACAATTTTCCGCAAAATTTTCTTCTTTGGAAAATAACAATTTATATCCAATTGCAACGTATTTAGACCCTCGCTATAAGCATAAATTTTTCAAACCAGTCACCGAAGAAAAAATTAATGATGAAATTTTAAAGATGTTAAATGATTCTATTGCCACTGGTTCCCCTACATTGTCACCAAATTTAGCAAAAACAAAAAGAAGGAGAATTGAAGATTCTTTCGACCCAGAACCAGACACATCTGGTTTGGGTAACAAGACTGGTTTTAAATGCGATCTTGCCATGATGTTAAATTCATCGAGTGAAGACGAAGGTGAAGGACACTGACAACAGTGGCCCCGATGCTCTTCTCCGAAAAGAATTGGTTATGTATCGCAATAAAAAAAAGACTGGCTTTGGATGAAAACCCACTAGAATGGTGGAAAGTTAATCAGAGTGAACTAAAAATTCTGTCGAAAATAGCTCGAAGATTTTTGGCACCTCCACCAGCTAGTGTTCCCAGCGAACAATTGTTTAGTGGAGCTGGCTTAATATACGATCCTTTGAGAAATAGATTGGAGGCAGAGAAGGCTGCTATATTACTGTTTATTAAATATAATGCACCAATTTTTAAATTTAATTACTAAATAACATTTCTCTTCAAATTTTTTATTCAAATTTGGATTAAATAAAACATACTTAATTATATTACTTCGAGTTTCATTTATTTCTGTGCTTTTTAATGAAATATCTTAAATATGTGCTGAAATCCGCATACGCATCCGCGGATGAGAACTTCTAAAAATCCGCATCCGCATCCGCGGATGTCGAAATTTTTGCATCCATAACAACCCTGCTACATACTGGTACAGTCTTAGACTACCCGGCGAATCTACAACGATGACTACCAATACGCAAGCAGACTTCAACTACAACTACGTGCAACAGTTGCGTACCGCTATGCACATACTCAAGCCATCCACACCTGCAAAACCACATTCGGGGCATCGACCCTCTTCATCCATAAATACCTCTCAATTTGCGAACGAGGATTCGTACGCAAGGACGCGGTCATGTGGCCTTTACAACCACCATACGACGGCCCGTAACGAGTAATAAAACAAGACGGCAAAACATTCTTAGTGACCAACATCGACCATTCCCAACACACCGACCGGCTTCACCTCGCCGCGCGGTTCAATATTAAAACACCTGCGCTCGGTTTTAAAAACTACATGCTCTAAGGGCCGGAACACATAACCGCGTTGCGACGTCACAACGCTAAAATCGGCAGTGGCGTCACTGCCGATTCTAGCGGCGCAAATTTCAGTGTTATGACGTCATATTTAGTGACTATGATTCAGTTTGTTTCTAGCACTCTTGCAAATAACACGCGTCAACCCGTAAGCAAATTAAAATGTCTCAAACGGAAGAAGTAGAACCTACAGCGAAGGAGGTGGAAGCGGAGAAAGAATGGCTGAAAGAGACGATTTCAAAATTCGATACATACCTGGAGTTGGCCAATATACAGGAAGAAATCCAGGAACCCACGAAAGACTTTATAACGGTCCTTGGAAGCTCGTCGTTGATCATAAAGGAACCAAACAACACCATTGGCATTTCATCTACATATCTAGAAGTAAACAGTGGGGACATTCCTCAAAGCTTGGAGCAAATATTCGAGCCAAACCTTACAAATTTCCACAATTGAGTGCATCGTTTGTATTCGTCAGTATCTTTATTCCGGGAATGGTCGTCAAATTTTACAAGACATTCTCACCCCAGCAGATGTTGAAGTTGGTATCTGCGCCGACCATCAGCTTGGTGTGGCGAGGGATACTAAAAGGCACGAAGAGACGATGCATATTGAATGTACCGCGTGGGGAAATATAATACATGAGAGAGAAGGCTGGACACATGGAGAAAGGGACGAAGGAATGGTGGATACAACTAGTGAAATCGATGCAGATCAAGATGGAAACGAAAGATGCGACGATGATGCCCACAGTAATATCGTTCAATTGGAAGGATCTGTGTCTAATGAAAGATTACCGACGAGTAATAGACAAAGAGTTCACACACGAATACGCAGCGAAAATGACGAGCGCAATACAACTATCGTTTTACTACTATGTAAGGAACGCGCTTTTACGGAAGGAGAGGCACTTGTCAGCCTCGCAAAAACTCCTCAAGGGATTAACCTCATACTCAGCTCAGGGTTCAACGAAAAGATTCGACAAATTATCACAGTGTCTCGAGTAACCGTTTCTACCTACTTAATTAATGTTAAGCAGGTAGAAACGGTTACCGTTTGGGTACAAAGGAACATCTGCCTGCTAGGACTACTATTATTATACGTAAGGTCAGCTGTTTCTTCTACCTCATTTTATTCTCTTAGTTGTGCTACATATTTTGCCACGTGTAGACGTATTGAAAATTCAATCAATTAAACTGTGAGTTTTGTGTGGTGAAATTTTCCATTTAGTTATAAACGTTGCGCCTTTTTTAAAGCGTGAATCATGAGTGATTGTTTTATATGTAAAAAGCCTTTTGGGGACATTAAAGTTCCAACTGTGAAAGCTAGAGGAGTGAAAACTTTGCTTGAACGAGCAAAATTAAAAAACGATGTGGATAATGAATTATTTTTACAAAGTGTTTATGAAGTAACTGTTCATATTCCCTGCTATCATTATTATAGTGATAGTCGAACAGATAATATTGTTCGTCGTCTCAACTGTAGCAGTTCATCATCTTCAGTATCAGAAAATCTAGATACTGATTTTGATTTCTCAAACTATTGCTTTATTTGCGGTGAATTATTCCAGGATCAGAGTGACTTGCGCCAAAGCCGTCAGAGGAAAATATGTAATGTACGCCATGAAGGTACAAAAAAAGCATTTTGGACCTTGTTCTCAAACGTTCTGATGACAAGGCAAAGATCATCGCTGATCGCATAGCTAATGTTTCTAGCTTATTCAATGTTGGAGTTAGGTATCACAAGGATTGCAGCAAGCAATTGTACTCCAAAAAATGGAGTGACGAAATAAGACAAGATGAGCGCAAAAATAACATTGACAATGCTATGGAGGATGTTTTTGCTTACTTGCATGAGAATAGTGAAGAGTGCCAATTTCGACTTGCTGATTTAATGAAATCCATTAAAGGAGACTACATTCCAGAGAAGCGTACGGTCATTGAACGATTAAAGGCAAAGTACAAGGACGACATTGTAATCTTTAACGAAGGTAAACAAAACATCATTATCTGCTTTAAAGGTTTTATATACAAGGTTATATCGAAAAAATAATCTCATAAAAAAAATGATCCTAAAGAGGAGAAATTGCAGAAAGTCAGAGATGCAGCTGCAATTATTTTGGAAGACATCCGTTCATGGCGCTATGAAACGAATCAGTATCCACCTTCAGATATTTTTTTAAAAGAAGTTAATTCTTTAATTCCTGAATCTTTATCGGTTCTACTTTCTGGAATTATCTGTCAATTAAAACGTAAGTCGTTGGTTGCAGCACAAAGAAAATGTACATCAATTGCTCACTCCATCATTGGAGCAACTCGACCTGCTTCATTCATTTCACCGCTACTACTTGGGGTTGGATCTTTTTTATATAAAAAATATGGTTCCAGTAATCTCATCAATGTTCTTTTAACATTAGGTTTCTCTGCGTCTTAAAATTATATTTCATTGTACGAAGATTCCGTTGCATTTCATCCAGCGCGTAATATTTTACGTCATGCCTTCTCGCAATTTGTTTTTGACAATGCCGATTTTAACACCAACACAATTGATGGTAAAAATACTTTCTACGCGATGGGTGGAATTCAATGTATTACACCGTATGATAGTATTGAAGCTGATACCAGTTTACCACGTGTCTCCAAAAGAATACCAGCTTCGGCTAAATCTACTTTAGGGTTAGTTCCTCTTGCGCCCTACTCAAAAGGCAAAACAATTGGATTGTGTAAAATAAATGTTTCATTAATCGAAAATATCACATCACCAGCCAAAAATATTGTTCCTCGTCCTTGTGACTTCTTGTCGCTGTATGGTAAATGGTCTTGTACTTTAAACATTGGTGGATGGAACAGCTTTATGATTGAAGCAACTGTTAAGGAGCCTTTCCAAAGAAGTAGAATTGTATCTCTACCATTTATAAACGCTCCTCCAACAGATTATGACACAATTTTAACATCACTCCAGCTTTCGATTGAGAAATGTAAAGCTTCCAATCAAAAAACGTGTATTGTAACGTTTGATCAACCTTTATATTGGAAAGCTCGAGATATAAACTGCTGCGGCTGATCCTACTTCAGATCTTTCAAAAGTTGTTGTTCGATTGGGTGGGTTCCATGCTTATGTCATTCATTGGTGGCATTGGATACATAATGTCTGGCAGTGGACTTGAAGATATATTTAAACTAATTTATGTAGATAACTGTGTTCAGCACATAATATCTGGACATGCTTATGGTAGAGCTGTGCGTGCTCATTTGTTGGTGCATTTGTCTATAAGTAAAATAATTATGGACTCAATAGAATTTACAGATGAAGAACGCGATTTCCTCGATGATGTTATTAACGATATTGATAGAACTAACGTTTTAGAATCGATCAATGAGATATCGACCAAATTTGAAGAATGTTTGACCATACTGGAGAGTAAAGGACCAACTGCAACTTTATGGATACAATACTACAGATTAGTCACTCTCTTAAAACATTTTATCGAAGCAGTACGATCTGGAAATTGGTCTCTTCATTTGGAAACGATAAGGAAAATGCTTCCAATTTTTCATGCAAGTGGACATTTCTTGTATGCTAAGTCAAGTCAACTTTACCTGCAAGATATGTTGAGGCTTGATCAAATAATGACACCCGATGAATACCACTCGTTCACTGCTAAGGGCTGTTTTACTATTCGACGAACTGACAAATTTTGGAGCGGAATAATGTCTGACCAAACTATTGAGCAAACTCTCATGAGAATGTTTAAATCATCTGGACGGTTAACACACGGGCGTGGTATCTCTGAGAGCACGTTGGCATCATGGACTCTTGGAATGATACGCTTACAAGATGTTTGCGAGCAGATTATAGAATACTGTGACATCACTATGGATACTTCAGAACAACACGTAGATTACAGAGATGAACGTGTCCAACGTGACAATGAAGACCTTGAAAAAATTTATAATTGGCTCTCTTCTCATGATTTTACTATAGATCACACTGAATTGATTTGTGTAGCAAATGGAATAGTTGCATCAGATATCGTCAATTGTCATCGTGCTTTTGAAATAGGAGAAGGCTTAATAACTAACATCATTGGATCTAATTTTTAAGGACTGTCATTTAGTGGCAAATCAAAGGTTCTTCCCTTTAGTGCTATGACAAGCACTACTGAAGTTGAAAAATCTCCTGTCGTCATCAATCCCTTACTTTTATTTCAACGGATGTGTATTTCGAGAGAAACAGTTGGCGATATTAAACAATATCTGGCGTACGAATTAGCACCTTTTCCATTGGCATTATTCGCTGAGGTTGGCATGAGGAAAGGTACTAAGTCGTCTTTGTTTAATGTTTTTACACCACTGGACCAATCCTTTGAAAACATTCACAGAAGTAATTTTGTTATCGATGGTGGTTTTCTATTGCATAAAGTGATTTGGGATCGGAATTCGTCATTAAACAACATCCTTGAGAAGTATGTCCGGTATGTACAAGAACATTATAGATTATCTGCATTAATAATATTTCATGGTTACTCCGAAAATCCTGATATAGCAGGAACAAAGTCATGGAAAAGTATGCGTCGCACGAAAAAATATCAATGTATTGAAATTAAGTTTGATAACAGAACCGTACTAACAATATCTCAAGAAAAATTTCTTAGTAATGAAAAAAACAAATCAAACTTGATAGATCTTATCAAAACTGCTCTTTCAGAGGTTGGTTTTTCTGTCGACCAAGCTGAATCAGATGCAGATTCAATTACCGTCTCTGCTGCGCTTACTGCATCCCGATCTCATGATTCTGTTATTATTGTGGCAGAGGACATTGACATTCTTGTATTGCTCACGCCATTAGGTACAAGACAGCCTAACATTTATTTTTCAAAACCTTCAAGAGGGCGCACATCTGCTCAGTTATATAGCCATTCAAGTTTTATGTATGGAGATCTCATAACACAGAATTTGTTGTTTCTTCATGCTTTTTCAGGATGTGATACAACATCGGCAGTCTATAATATGGGGAAATTAAAATTTATAAAAATTAGGGAGAAACATCCTGAATTAGCTGGTGGTAAAGCGCTATTCCTGAGTGAGAAAGTCGATCCATCTTTGCTCAGTCTTGGTGGCGAACGTTTTTTCATAGCTATATACGGCGGTAATAAAGACGACTCACTAGACGGCTTGCGATACAAACGATGTGCCAAGACAGTGACTAAAAATTCATTTAATTTATCATCGCTGCCTCCAACACAAGATGATGCTCGTTTTCACAGTCTCTGAGTATATCACCAGGTCCAGTCGTGGCTCGGAAGATATCAAAATCCTGAAGATTGGGGCTGGAAAAAGCATGCAAACATTTGGATGTCAATACAAGCTTCCAAGCCTCCAGCACCCCCCGATCTCAAGAAATTAATTTTCTGCAGATGCAAAGGAAACTGTAGAAACTGTGTGTGCGTGCAGAAAAGCAGGCCTGAAATGCTCCACAGTATGCCTCCATTGTTCTAGCGAAACATGCAGCAACACTATGGAAATATCAAAGTAAATGGAAGAAAATGAATTTGAAGATGAACGAACTTCCAACAATGACTCCAATTTTAACTCCTGTCATTCCTCAAACTTTCACATTTGACGTTGATTTAGGTTCTGTGCCACAGCCTGGACCATCGAAGAAAAGTCGATTATAGTAGGTAGCTAATGAGTGATTAAAAATATTATGTCGTGGATTACCTTATAAGCAAAATGTCCGTGGAGTATGCCTACTGGGGATACCACGTAAAAAAAAATGCGCCTACAGACTCTACCTCATAGGTAGCGAGGAAAAGAGTTAAGAATGAATAAGCAAAATTTAACAAAAATTTTGTAAGATTATATTCACAATAAAAAAAAATCTAAAATAAGTTAAACATTTCGTTTCGACCGGATTCTCATGAGCATTGACGAACCCGGTCAATTTTGGAGCGCTGTAACAGCGTTTTAAATGAATGAAATTAAAAAAAAATTATAGGGAAAAATTTTCCTCAAAAGATATTCTACAAGATTGATCTGAGGTAATTTTTTTGTAAAATGTATAAAAAAAAAGTTATAGAGCAAAAAAAGAAATTTTTTATAAAAATTTTCTCACTTTTTTGGTTATAACTTCTTTAATTTTTAATTTAGGGCAAAAAGTTATATAAACATATTTGTAGGCAAAACAATTTGCTGTTTGTAAGACGCATAGTTTCCGAGATATCGCGAAAATAGTGTTTTCACCCCTTTTTCCAAGATGGCGGTCGGGGTACAAGGGACGATTTGCGGGGGACCCCACAAACTTGAGGTTAAACTTCTATTGACACCCCACACATGTCCCAAAAATAAAATTGCGTCCTCTAAAAATGCTAAGCTCATGTAACATTTCAATGGACTACTAGAAGACCCTACATATATTCCAATTTGCTAACTTTTTTAGACTCGCTTGCGGAAATAAGACCTCCAAGTCAAAATAGCTCAAGTCAAAATGATGTTGCAGCACAGGTACATGATGAAGACTGTGATTTTCAAAAGCCAAATACACCGAAGAAGTCTAAAAGGAATCCAAAAAATGAAAACCCACAAGATAAATTGTATGAAGCTCTAACTGCAAAACTGAAACAGTCTAAGGAAATAAATAATACAATTTTTCTGAAAATCCAGACAAACTGTTCTTAATTTCGTTAGCTAGTGATTTTTTGCCATCAAAGACGAATACAAGTTGGAGGCCAAAGCTGACATGATAAATTTAATTCATAAATACAAAAACATGGGCCAGTCATCGAGAACGTTACATGGAAATATATGACAAGCTGGATTGCAATATGAACATCGATATGGATACGAGTCTGAATTTCAACCTGAATATCCAAGTAATCAAGCGGAACGAAGAAATGAATATTCTACACTACTAAATTTGGATAGTAATGAATCGGTTACAAATGACTCCGACATCATAACTGACATGTATGATAATGAGTAAATAAATTTTATTCTCTTATTCTTAATCTGAGGGCACTTTATTATATCTTTAAACTTTTAACGATTGATTAGAGTTGTAATAGATAAATAAATAATTAAATAAATAAAAAACCGGTCGTTTTCTTACCTCAATGTGATGAGTAAACGTTCTTCTGCCGATATACATGATCTCATTACTGTATTTTGACGACATAACTCCGGTTTTAGAATCAAAAGAAGTTCTTGACTTGACGAATATGACATTCGATAACATTTAGAAAATGTTTTCCATTTTCTATGTTTTACCAATTGTGTAAACGTTGTATGGTAATGACCACACAATCTTCTTTCACTCGTAAATAGATCTATCCAATAGATTCGCTTATTTTTACGTCTTTTTCTTTTAAAGCCAACGTATGCAGTGTTGCCTGAACCGAAGCCATTGTACAACTGTCGACGAGTTTCTGACCAATACGAGGAAGCTACGAGCGACTACAGCGCGTCTGTATCGCTGTATCTGCGCGTACACGCGCAGTAGATGCACGTTTCACGATCACTCCGTGTGCTTAGGTAATGAGGTTGCGTTCAAATCTCGTTTGAAGCGCGTATACGCGCTTCATCTGTGCGTCGTCTGGGCGTTTAAAATACGCCGTGTGCCAGGGCCCTTATTCATGCGCCTGTACGCTTCGCTTGAAGGAACCCTATAGCTGTATTTTTCATTACCTACCGACGACATATTGTTATGCGAGGAAGACGGCTTCAAATAATTAAATTGCTTAAGACAATGCCAAACAATGGCTGCAGCCCGAGCATCGCAACTCTTTGGTTGGTACAGTGGAATGATAGCCCTGCGCGGCATCTTCGGCGGCGAAGTGCAAAGCCTGCAGCCCGCGCATCGCATCGCAGCCCCCGAGGAGCCCCTTACGCAGATAAGGTCAACGGCGAACTGTGAGACGCGCCAACTGTGGGGGCCGTTTTTTCGACTCTGTTGTGCGGGGCGCGTTATGCACTATCTCGGTCGGCAATCGTCTGTCTCTGTCGCAGTAAAATAGATTTTAGGATGGCACGTAAATAATTTATACTCGCTAGAAAGGTTCACCTTTTATTTAATTGTGTTTAAAGTTTTATTGTGATATGTTAAGTAATTAATTTTCTACAATTTTTTGTTGGAACGAACCTGCTTCTCTTCCGGAAAATGGATTTGATAAAAGAATATGAAGCCAAATCAAATCAAGGAAGACATGCCATTGCATGCATTAGTATACCACCGTCAAAAGTGAACAAAAATTAAGTCCGTGAAATAAGTGATACTATTGGGATCTCAACTGATCTCAATACACTCAAGTAAAAAAGTTCTGTTTAAAGTATTATTGTGATAGGTTAAGTAATTAATTTTCTACAATTATTTGTTGGAACGAACCTGTTTCTCTTCCGGAAAATGGATTTGATAAGAGAATATGAAGCCAAACCAAATCAAGGAAGACATGGATAATAAATTAGGTGAACAAAGATTAAAAGTCAGTGAAATAAGTGATACTATTGGGATACTACTGATGAAACTTGGATTCAACATCATATTCCAGGAACAAAATTACAGTCGCAACAGCGAAAATCACCGCAGAAAACCAAGTTGCAAATGGGCAGGAAAAGTGATGACGTCTGGGATTACTAGGGAATTATTTTTATCGATTACCTTCTCAAAGGACAAAGTATTACATGTCCAAAAGGATAAACTATAATAGTTACACTTCACTGTTTGATAATTTAGCTGAAAAAATCAGGAAAAAAAACTTGGCCAAAAAGAAGGCCCTCTTTCAACAGGATAATGCACCGCTACACAAGTCAGTTGTTGCAATGGCAAAGCTCCATGAACTCCGATTCTAAGTACTGAACTTTCCGCCATATTCGCCTGATTTAGCACCATCGAACTATTACATGTTCCCTAACTTAAAAAACACATGGCTAGAAAGTTTTCAACAAACGAAGAGAAGCTGGGACAGAATGGTTTTTAGAAGAGTTGGAGGAATCGGCTTATAAGAGCGGCATAGAAGCACTAGAGCATAGAGCGAATAAGTGTATTGAGATAAGAGGTGAATATATAGAAAAATAAAACTTTATTTTTTACATAAATCTTTTTTGTTTTCTTGGTCAAACAGAGAAAATTTTAAACCACCCTCGCATTTTAAAAAATTGTAATTCTTAATAAAGCCGATTTGCATACAGTGATTAATTACATACGTTTTGCATACACAATAAAATCTCACAACGTGTGACCCAAATGTGTGACTAAGCAACGAACAGCCCAGACGTCATGGTGGACTTCTACCTTTCATATAAGATACCTTCAACCAGAAAAGCAGTGACTTTCGATGACCTGGAGATTCGTCGGGAAAGAGATGCGAGTTCTCAGGTAAGCAAATAAAACTTTTAATCTTTTAGAGATTTTTGCTTTATCCTATTTCTATTTTGTTGATGTCCTAGGTGGAGACCTAGGCTAAAAGTGTTTTTGATTTTGCTATATTGTGCGAGTTCTCGAAATGGCACAAACTCGGTTTAGTGGGATTGCACAGCCCAATTCACATTTGAAGGAAATTTATTACAAAATTTTAACGGATCTACTGCCTTATTATCATTGCAACGCTAAAAGACTTAATTACTTTATTAGACAAACAGAAGAAGTAACCGCGATGGAAGAGTGCAACCGCGAACATTAGCTTGCTTTGTAAAAAAATAAACTAGTTGCTAAGGCGTTAGACCGTTAAAACAGAGATGAGGGAGGATATCAAAGGAGTGTCAAAAAGGAGATTAATAGAACTTAGTAATGGTATACATGTAAATATAAGAATCAATCTGGATCACTAAATATAAATCAGAACGAGAAATCAATTAGATATAAATCTTTCAATATATCACGATATGTGCCATATCGTGATACTATGAAAGCACAACAATAGAACAATTCGTCAACAATATGGATTCAGATATCAATATATTTTTGTATTAATAGATATGAAACCCTAGAAGAAGAGATAGTGTTCGTGAGAGAGGAGGCTAGATTAACATACCGTCATTGTGGATGAATACTCAAAAACATTTTAACCTAAAATTCAAATGAAAACCATGTGTACAATAATATGATGGAACAGCGAAACCAATTTGGGAAGAGTAGTGTCATCAGTATAATGATAACCACTTAAACAATACTCATCGGCCATCTTGTTGTCACAGAGAGATAACCTTGTAAAAGTGCTTGGTTTGAACATCGTACTATTTTTATGGTATTTTCCCGGATTGCGATATTTATCCTCTAAAGATATGTTGTATTCATTACAATTAAAATTATACCTTAGTTGTATTTTTATAACCAAAGAGTTGTTGTTTGGCAAAAATATAATTTTTTTGTTCTTTATTAAAGATTTTCTAATTCTTGCCAATAATCCTAGTCGGCAAGAAATACTCTTATGTCTCCGATAGTTCAGACGACATATTAGGTTCTCAAAAAAGACTGATACAAAACGCGCCCACCAAATAATAAGGGTGATAATGTTGCAATTACGAAAAAACAAATATCCTCCTATACATGGAGTGGCTATCAAAAGTATCCCAAAAAGAGGACATAACACCCAAACTTACTGGAACAGCACCAGATATATCAAAATTACCTACGTACACAGGCAACAGGGAGCAACAGACCAGATACGTAGAGACAAATATTGCTCAGGATCCAATTTCGGTACAATAATGACGTAGATCATCAGGCTAAAAGAAATGATCTATGAACAATTTTCTCATAAATTAACAAACAAAATTACATAGTCACCGACCTTAAAACAGTCATCTGGATATTTTAGACTGCTACAACATACTCTAGAAGTTGACACATTTTCATACGAGAATAATATTGATGAATTCATGATACAATATTCGAAAAAATAAATTTTGTTACAGATATAACCCTTATCGTACTGCTCATGCTGGATCTGCGATACTCAAAGTCTAATAATACAACTCAAATATCGATACTCAAAGTCTAAAAATACAACCAAAATATATAATAACAACAAAAATTGTTTAGATAAATTTCAAGGACTGAACCTTGTCATAGTAGGATACAATGGTCCTTAAACAGTCTGCATCTGCATTATACTATCTGCATTAAACAATCTGCATTATACTGTCGACCCAATCACAACTTGGAAATAAATTTTTAGCTGGTGATCCATGTAAAGGAAGAAATAAAAGATAGAATGCCTAAATACAAAGACTACATTTTAAACCACACAAATGGGCTCGCAATTGAGCTTATGAAGCAAGGGTTATATTTTCAAGATTACAAACAAAAACTCCGTTAATGTACGGCCTGAGTGCCCGCACTAATCGAGCGTCGGGCGGGGCGGGGCGGGGCGTGCGGCGTTCGTGTTAAACACATGCTAACGCGCGGTAGTGTTTTGAGTGCCAGGCGAGCGGCGCGTGCGCAGCAGCGGGCTTGTTTGGGTCGAGCAGGGCGTTGCGTGCAAGTTCAATCTAGTTTGTGTTTTGCAGCGGCGATACGAGCGTTGTTAAATTATGTCGTTTGAAGAAATAATTTCAGAAATACAGAATAAACCTGAAATATGGTTATCTTCGCATTCTTTATACAAGCACAGAATAGTTAAAGCAAAAGTGTGGAGAGAATTAGCAATAAAAGTGGGCATTGAAGGTAAATATCGTTTTAATAAGTTTTATAACTAGGTAGATCATAGTTAACGATTTCCGAGGATGTTAACTAGGTTGCTACAGCTAAAACGTTTATTTACTTGCTAACAAATCGATTCTATTTTGCAAAAAGTAGTCTGAAAATTGTTGTCGAATATTTCTCGCGGTCGAACTAGAACTGTTGTTTCGCCTGTCTAGGCAATTGAATGATATTCTGGGTCTGTATCGTTTTAGTAAGTTTTATAACTAGGTAGATCATAGTTAACAATTTCCGAGGATTTTAACTAGTTTGCTACAGCTAAAACGTTTATTCACTTGCTTACAAATCAATTCTATTTGGCAAAAAGTAGTCTGAAAATTGTTGTCGAATATTTCTCGCGGTCAAACTAGAACTGTTGTTTCGCCTGTCTAGGCAATTGAATGATATTCTGGAGTCTGTATTTGTGTGATAACAGTTTTCATCACCAGCGGATCCCTCAAGGTCACGTATGATGTTATGTAGAATACATGTAGTTTTTATAATGAGGCAAGCATTTTCTGCGTTTGTTTCTATAGGTTTATTTAAAATACGCCACTTTGCACATAGAATGCCAAAAGTACATTCAATGCACTTACGTGCACGTGAAAGACGCTTATTATATTATATTCACTTTGTGTATCCCAATTCCTTGATGGAAATGGTCGCATTATATTTTCTTTTAAGGGATATGCTTCATCAGCAATAAGAACATATGGTACACGTATTGTCCCTGGTATTACGTTTGGTGGTGGGATATTTAGCTGTCCATTCTCCACCAGCGTATTCATAGTTGAATACTGAAAAGTGCCTCCATCGCTTTGTTTACCCTTTCCTCCCATTTCTATGGCGATAAATTTTTTATTTGCTTCTGCCACACCTTGTAAAATTATGGAAAAATAATTCTTATAGTGATATGAGGAGCCAGACTTCGCTGGACATTTTACTCTACAATGCTTGCCATCAATAGAACCAATGCACATCGGAAATTGCCATAATCTGAAATAATCACTTGCTATCTTCTGTAAGTCCTCTTGTGTTGGATGTGGCATATGCGCATTAACCAGTTCCAGCCATATGACAGAACAAGTTGCATATACAATGTCTGCTACTGTAGATTTTCCCATACAGAAACTAAATGCCAATGATCGAAAAGAAGTTCCCGTAGCGAGATACCTATAATCAAAGTAATGCTTTTTTACAGAAGATATATTAAAGAAACGATGGAAACATTTGAAGGACCAGTATAGAAAAGAGCTGAAGAAGGCACCACCTCTCCGATCTGGTTCAGAATCCGACCCCTGGTAATCGACGTGGCAATATTTCAATATAATGTCGTTCGTAAAAGATGAGGTAATACCTGCGCCGTCCACCGGCAATTTAAATACCAATACAATGGAAAGTACTCTTAAAACTGAAAATATAGACACATAGTCCAGAAATTATGGGGTCTGCATCATCTTTGCCATCTCAACCTGTATCGTCACTCGTTGGCTCTTCGGCATCTCAAATATTGTCATCGTCCAGAAAACGTACAAATATCAGAGACGACATGTTAAATATAGAAAAAATGAAACTATTATTAATGGAAGCTCGTTTAAAAGACAGCCAAGAAGAGGAAAAATTAAAAAATGATGAAGACTTCCTATTTCTCAAAAGCATACTACCTTCTATGAAGAAATTAAGTTACTTACAAAAATAACGATTTGGTGGCAAAATTAACGATTGGCTTTTAGAAGCTTTAACAGAAAATGAGCGTGCTTATTATCAAAGTCAAGTATATTATTCTGGCCCTGGTACAAGTGGCTCTAATCGTGGTTACTGTACTCAATCAGACTTAACAGACTCAACAAAAGAATTTACTCAGAATACGGCTAATACGTAATATTTTAATACTAGTTTCTTTTCATTATTCTAATGAACATATTTTAATTAATATGACTTTTATTTTAACTTACCTTATTGTCACTACAAGTTTTTCTGTGAGAGTTATCGAATCTGATATATGAAAATTAGTACTACTCAGTTTTAGTCTTGTTTCAATCCTCTGTAATATGTAATCAATAGTTGCCTCTGTCATTCTTGTATACTCATGAAATTTATCTTCACTCATTCTTAATGTTTGAAACAACGTAGAAAACTCTCCTAAGTGTTTTCTTTGTTTCACAATGCTACTAGGACCTTCTCTTGACTCACAATAATATTTTAGCCACAAATTTTCCTCTAAATACTGATCAATAATATCGTACGACGCAGAAGCCATGATCGAAATGTACCGACTTCTACGAACGCTGATAGTGCACTGTCGCCACTCAATAAACGCTGTCTCGGCCGCTCAACCCCGCCCCGCCAGACGCTCGATAAGAGCGGGCACTCAGGACTTAGCTTTAGACTTATGCCAATGATAAACTTGCACAAAAACAAAAAACTATCTATTTGATTTAAGTGACTCATTGGACTTGGACCACAAAAGCTTTTGTAAAATATATAAACCTATTTTACTGAATGACCATAATGTGACAGAGTATAGTATTAAAAAAAATAAAAACAAGTTGTAACTCTCCAACACTATTAGAGAAACCACTCTACAAATGTATGCATTAATGCTAGACTGCGATACAGCATGCTGCATCTACCTGCTGCTGCTTAATTCTGTCACTCATTTTCATCCTGGAACAAAGTTTGAACTGGAATCAATTCAATGTTGTGTAACAGGGAGGAATATAGTATATTTTAGTCTTAGAAAATCACAGGAATTAGCGAAGAAATATTTTTTATAAATATAGAAAATAGAATATCTGTGCCAATAATTGTGGAAAGAATATCTTAACAGATGTTCCTCCAATGAGTTCCATTTGAAATTGTATACATAGAGAAAAAATTAGTTTTCTTAGCGGGAAAGTGGTCTCAAAGGGAAAATAATTTTACTATTTGACTATAAACCAAATATTTTTTTGCTCAATCGCTTACTCAACCATAAGGGAACTCCTCAGCCAAGTCTGGGATAAAACAAGCGTCTGAATATTTTTTACTCCTTTAATTATAAACTTAAATTCCATGTTATGTTAATAAAGTTTCTTTTACATACTTCTATATGCACCCTGAAGATCAACCTCGGTGGACTTCAAATGCTATAAACAACATTATTCTTTAAAAATCTTGTGCGACTTATAAGATAATAATTCACCTGCACAGCCCAAGTATACCTAACTGCACTCCTGGTTTGTCTAAACAAGACGCTATAATTATTTATTATTTGTTTAGTTCTGACAACTTTATTGTGCACGTTAAAATATACACAGAATGGACTTACCTCAAGAACAGCAATTTCTTCAGGTTGCAAAAAAAAGACAATTATAACAATTAATAACGTGGAGAACTATACGAGATCACGAGTACAATACAAAAATTAGGGGAAAAAATAAGAAGAATCGAAATCATTAAAATAATTTTAGACATGCTCTAAACTCGGAAATAATTTTTTTCTTATACTAAAAATATATTAGTATACGAGTACACACATTTTAAATATATTATTCCAGCATGTTCAGCAACTGTTGTTTAGCATCGAGATAGCATAGCTCTCGACAATCGATAATGGTATAAGAGTATGTGACAGAGATGACTCATACCAACGACCATTTTCAAAGTGATCTATTGTCTAGTCACGCAATTGGTAAACAATTTGGTGTTCAAATTTTCTTTCTTCATAGAAGTTCAATATTCATATTGTAAAAATGTGTGTATGGGGATTTTTTTTATTAAATAACAATTACATTTTAAAGACATCACCGAGACGACGCTGTCCGCCCTGGACGAGGAACACGACGAGGATAAGATGCGGAACGAAGGAGCTGCCGCCGCCCCCGTCGCTCCCGTCGTCTCCACCCTGCCTTACGGACCAGCCTTACGATTTTCCATCCGATAAGGCAACAACGACAATGACGACATGTGTCGTCTTGACTTTGATCACCCGTGCTATATTTCATACCACTTTAGACCTTTTCCTCGACGTTGTCTCTCCTTCAATTCCATTGCCGATTCCTTTTTTTCCATACCCGGTACCTCTTCTGCTTCCTCTAATATAGCATTATTCATTCATTGAAGCGCCAACCTACGAGCAGTTGCGCCATCTCATGCGTTCGCGTACCTCTTTGAGTAATTTTCCTCTTGAAGTTTACATTGTCTTTCGGTATTATTTCAATAATACGATGAGCAATGAGACTCTTTGTCTCTCTCCTAATATCTTCACCCTTCGTTTTTTTATGGCACCCTATTAGGGCTTCCAACCCCGCAATAACGAGATCACGGTATTCCGAGATCCCCCACCATTTTCCAGTCTCGCGTGTTGTGGTATTACGGGCGCGTGATTCATTTTGTGTGCATGACTATTCTCAAAACCACTGCTAGGTCGACCAAAGGGTTACGCGTGCATTTGAAATCTAAGCATCATTTAGAGGATTTAAGCACAAGTGTCAGAAAATGTAGCGTCGTCGTCAAGTGTGAGTACAAGTTCATCGTCCCGTAAATTATCTCCAAAACCACCGTCAATTACGACGCTAAAGCGAATGAAGATCATGGACCATTTTCTAATCCAAAACAGTGGAAATTCAATGGAAGAAAGAGTTGCACGTATGACTGCAAAGGACGAATTACCCTTAAGTGTGTTCTTAACTTCTTCCGATTTACGAGCATTGTTTAAAGCAAAATGCTTCCTCCAGCCTCGATCTTCAACACCCATTCGAATGATGGTCATGATTCGTATGAAAGTTCTCCATGAAATGTCGCAATTGAAAGAAACTGACCACCGTTTCTTGCTTACTTTTGGCGAACGGCCATCTTCAAGTAACTCAGTCGTATTTTTGGAAGTATGCCAGCAACCGTTTGCGAAGAAATTTTTTTAAAAATTGGAAAAATTTGACCTTGATTTGGATATAGATATTGTCACAATTACAACTGACGGAGCGTCGGTTACGGTTAAAACCGGTAGTTTGATACCTACATTTCAACAACACAGCTATGCCCGTAGTGTGCAACTTGGAACATTGGACGTATTTTATAAAAAAAAAACATGAGTCTATTCAACAAGGACAAACTAAGAATCCACTTCAGAATTCTGATGTTGAAACAAATAACGACGAGCTGCTAAATTTACAGCTGAAGAAGTGTCTTTGGAGATGGAAGGAAAAATGATATCTGATTTTAGCGATATAATCAACAAGGAGGGAAAAATTATACATTTGTTTAAGGCTCAGCAACTAAAAATGGCTTGCTTCAAAGACACATCATTTTTGTCAAAAAAATTCGGACGAAAAATTGAGTTAGAGATTGTAAGACAATAGTTGAAACATTCAACAAACTAAAATTGTGCATTGCTAAAACCGTAATTGACCTGGGCCTTAGGACGAACATTGAGTATAGGTTTTCAGAACATGAATTTGATGCATTAGTAAATCTAGAAAATATCCTGAAGCCGGTGAAACTTGCCGTCGAAGTTCTTTATCGTCGAGATGCCAATCTCATTACAACTGAAGCTACGCTCAAATTTGTAATCAAGAAACTGGAAGATAATCATTCAGCGTTAGCTTCAGAACTAGCTTTGTCTTTGCGCCGAAGTATTTCACAACGACGAACAAATTTGACTTCACTTCTGATTTAACTTCTAAATCCTTACAGTTACCATGCGTTGTGTGATGATGAAACATTTCGTCTTCCAGTGACAAATTTACTTCGAAAAGAAATTAAAATTAAGTTCAGCCTTTCAAATTCATCTGAGTAATGACGACGAAGAGGCTATTCAAGTAACAAACAAAAATGAAGAGGTTTCGCCATCCGATTCCGATTTTACGTTGCAACAGTAGTTAGTGTTAACTATATCGTCAGCATCTATTGTAATTTACTCGTCACCATCTCGAGCTAATACACTTGCAGCCATCATAAAAAAATGGGGGGGGGGAGGTCAATGGTAAAATATCTAACATTTGCATATAAAGCTTTAAAAGGAATATCACCAACTAGCGTGGAAACCGAAAGGGCCTCTTCTGCTGCTGGCTATATTGCCTCTAATATACGCAATAGTTTGTTATGTTATGTTTTCTTCGGAAACATCTTCAATTGAATGCTGACCAAAGTGACCAAACTAAATAATTAAAGTCTTAATCAGTTTCGTCAACATTCAGTTGAAAATGTTTTTGGTTTTTGTTTCAATTGCAGTTGATTGATTTGTCTTTTCTGTACTTGATCTCTATAAATTAACAGTGCAATTTAATTGATCATACTAATAGTAAAGCTTAAATGAAAGTAAAGTTATATTGAATAATTCATTGTTTTATTTACCTTATACAAATATTATTAATTTATGTATGCGGGTCCCGCAAATACTGCGGGATTAAAAATTTCCAGTCCCGGAAATACCGAGATCGAAGATAGGCTGCGGGATTGGAAGACCCTACACACTACTGCCACGATTGCATGTGTCAAAATCAATGCCGTCTCGAGATCCGACCTTTTTCTTTTCTGGAGATTTCTTCCTACGACATATCTTAAGGCCCTGATCGACAGGCGAGTAAAACCGCGGTTTTATGGCTCGTCGGTAAAGCTCGCCGGTGTATCATCACTATAGCGCGGTTTTATATACCGACGAGCCTGGCTCGCGGCTCGTCATGTTTGTCATATTTTTTACTCGGCTCCTCGTGTAAAACCGCTCGTCGATCACGGCCGGCGTGTCGAGCCGGCAGTTATCCTGCGACAGCGCTTGAGGACGTACGTGTGACGCATCAATTTTTTTAAAATGGATCTACGAAATTACAGCCACGATTTTATAATCGAATTCATAAATTGTTTCCGAGAGTGTCCCTGTTTATGGCAAACAAAATCAAGCGATCATAAAAATAAAACAAATCGGCTTGTAGCATATAACAAACTCGTGGAAATTGCAAACAAATATGAACCGAACTCGGATATAGCGGGTATTAAGAAAAAAATTTAATCTTTGCGAGTTTCATACAGGAAAGAAAGAAAAAAGAGTTTTGAAAGCATGAAAACCGGCTCTGGAGTTGAAGATTTGTATGAGCCAAAGTTATGTTATTACAAAGAGCTTAAATTTCTGAACGATCCGGTTGAAAGTAAGTGACTACCAATTTCATTTTATTTTAATTAAGTACACAATTTTAATTTATTGCACACACATGTACAGACTACAAACAGTTAATACATAGATTTTAAATTAACAGGTACAGCATCAATGTCAACTCTCGATAGTGCCGACGTTGAGAATAGTAGTCAAGTATCAGCGCAAGATTCTCTGGAGAACGTAAGTATTATAACTATGTATTTATCATTTCTTCCTGCCATGATACAGCTCCAGTTGTATTGTAGTACTTCACAAAATCTTCCCGAACTTTTTTCGCATCATTGCTCGAGTTTCCAGTACTAGACACTTGTAAGGGCTCCAAAATACCACTCGTTCTCAGACCTTGAATTGTGCCAGTAATTTGATTTTCTGTGCTAATGTCACCTGGTATATACTCTCCCCGCGATATACTCTTGTCTTGATTTGCATCTTAAATAATTATGCAAAGTACAACGAGCTAATACGAGAAAATTTATGTCCTCAATTGATTTGAAATCAAGAGCAGAGTGAAATATTTGGAATCTTGCAGCTAAAATGCCAAACGCATTTTCGACTACCCTCCGGGCTCTGAACAGTCGGTAGTTATAGATTCTCTTGTCATGATCATTTAATTCTCTTTTTCGAAATGGCTTCAAAAAATCTGGTCTCAAGGCAAAAGCTTCATCGCCAATGTACACAAATGGTAAGGGATCCGAATCCTGTGTTGATTTTGCCAGGGGTGGTATATTTAAAGAGCCTTCATCCAAACGTTTATAAAATTCGGTACTTTTTAAAACTCCCCCGTCAGAAATGCGGCCGTTTGTGTCTACATCAACATATATAAATTGGTAATCAGCATCGACAATTGCCATAAGGACAATACTATGAAAACCTTTGTAATTGAAAAAATGAGATCCAGCGCCAGGGGGTGGAATTATTTTGACGTGTTTACCATCTACTGCGCCAAGGCAATTAGGGAATTGCCACTTATTTTTAAATTGCTCAGCTATCATTTTCATTTCTTCTGTATTATCAGGAAACTGAAACAAACGAAATGTTCGTAACTTACGTTATTTGTTTAATTGCAGATATCCAGTCCACCTCAGTCGGTTAATACATTGCCATCTCAGACTCCGACTCCATCTACAAGCCGACACTTCAAATCAGTTATTTCGTTTGATTCATCAACGACTCAGTCAACAAGAGGATGACTCAGATATTTTTGGTAAAAACGTTGCCAGTAAATTAAGGACAATGACTAATGAACAGAAAATTTTAGCTGAAAAACTTATCAACGATGTAATTTTTTATGGACAATTGGAACGACTCTCAATAAATTCAGAAGCGGTGTGCGGTTTATTTATGTAATCAAATTTATGTAATCAACAAGTTTATACGCCTGGCCCGCCTCCGATAAATACTAGATCATCCACTTCTACGTCCACATTCCCATATCAACCACAATTTCAAGTTCGTACAGCCACAGGCGATCAACAAATTTATAAGCCTGATCCTGCTCCAATATGTACCAGACCATCTACTTCGACATCCACATTCACATCTCAACCACAGATTCAAATTCTGCGAGCCACAGACGATCAACAGTATGACCCAGGAAATTAAAATGCCCTGTCGTATTATGTATCTAATTTTTCACCTTAATTATCTTTGTTGTTTATACTTGTTCAATATTTTTTATTAGTATTTAAATTTTTTTGTATTGTGCTGAATCATACCTACGGGAAAGAATTATAAGTACAGATGTATGTTTTTATCTACTGACAAAATAATAAAAAGCACAAATAAATGTCTCACCTTTATGTATTCGTTTTTTAATACACCGTAAATAGCTCTGCATGTTTCTGGAATAATTCTTCCCAAAGTTTGCCTCTATATTACAGTTGAATACTGCAAACTGGTTTGGGTTTTACCTTCTGCTAGGTATCTCAATGTTGCAGTCAATCGTTCATGAGGAGAAATAGCTTCTCGCATTATTATATATTTTTTTTGTATTATAGGTGTCACTAAAGATAACAACTCGTTGTACGATTCCGCAGACATTCTCAGATAATTTCTGTAATCCAGTGGTTGTGCTGCCAATTCTTTAATTAAACGAGTGTGCGACAGAGCTTGCTTTTTTCGATCCAACTTTTAACCTAAACTCTTGGTCGTTTACGCTTTTTGTTATTAATTTCGCCATATGCTATAGCGACATAACACAATGCTTCGGACTTCAAACAAGACATATTGCCACGATTCCACAAACACGACTGTTTTACTCGCTAGTCGATCAGCACCAACGAGCCGCGAGTAAAACCGTCGTTCTTTAAAACCGCGGTATAGGCTCGTACGTCGATCACCCACTTTAATCTATTCCAATACCTTACGCACTTCTATAGAATTAGAAGAGTTTTATTATGTCTATAAACTGCCTTTATTTTACATAATTATAATTATTGCGATGTAGTAAATGATACATGTTATGTATGACAATTGCTCGACTTTTCCCTACAGGCGCACATCAACCCGAGGCGTCGAGTGTGCCGAAATGAATGTGAAACAATTCTAACAACACTCCCACGTCGACGCAAAACGAGTGAAACGCAAGACGTGATGCTATCTCTCGCTTCTCGCTCCGAACTTTCACCACCTCAGTGGTTCCAGCGGTTGAGTTCAGATAATGGTTTTAGAAGAGCGAAGGTTGAAAGTGTGTGAAATAAGTAATACTATCGGGATCTCAGCTGAGTGGGTGTTTCATATTTTAACTAACGAATTAGGAATTAAAAACTCCCGTTTTTTTATCGCCAAACAAAAAATCAACCAGGTTGAAGTCTAGAGAGAGAGAAAATTTGGCGCTGTTTCGATCAAATACTAGCGATTTTTAAGATTTAATACCACCGATGAAATATGGATTTATCACTATATTCCGAAAACAAAAGTACAGTCGAAATAGTGGAATCATGGTGATTCTCCGCCACCATGGAAAACAAAGTCCCAAAAGTCAGCAGTAAAGGTCAGTGTTCTGGGATTAAAAGGGAATTATTTTTATTGACTACCTTCCTAAAGGACAAACTGTGACAGGCATAAATTAGCTAAAAAATTCACAAAAAGGCCGGGTATAAATACTGGTGGTAGTGGTTGTGGGACTTATTCAATTTTCGAGACTAGACGTTGATAGTTGCTTTGATTTTAAAAATTTAAATTTTTATACCAAAAGTTGAAACGAGTTACAGTCGTTAAAAATAATTAAATAACAAAAACCCCCAAGTTAGAAAATTGTTCAGCGCGACTTTTGGTCGACGCCTATGACGTCATGAAAAAAGTTGAACCTCGTCAAAATTACGGAGATCGCGAACGAGCATATTCAGAGGCGTACTGTAAATTATCAAAGTCCGAGAAAAAAGCAGTGGGTTTCAAAGTATAGGGGTTTCAAACTCAGCGTAGCTGGTAAGGAAATTAGAAATCAGTATAGGATCGATGGTAAACGCTATCCATCCACTCCTCACGCCACCCTTCAATCCGGAGACGACGACGAGCATCAGCCAGGACCTTCCGGAGGTGCAGCCGACTCCGGTGCTAATAGATATCAAGATTTTCAAGATCTTTTTGATATTTTTGATTTCCGTGATACTATAACAGATATTCAGAACAATGTTCCGTGCGTCGGAGAGTCTACTGAGAACGCAACGGGTGACGGAATGGACGTGGATACGGTGCAGACTGGAGCGGATGGAGGAGGGACAGGAGCTAGAGCAGGTGCCGTTGCGGGAGGACTCACGAGTATACCGCCAACTTTGAGACCGAAAAGTTTTCATAAGACTTGGTACAGGTAAAAGTTTTCATAAGACTTGGTACAGGTAAAAGTTTTCATAAGACTTGGTACAGGTATACGTATGGACTGACTCACACTCCCCTATTAGTGGCAAAAGCCTAAAATAGATGGACTACACCCTACGCATACTATCCTGTCGATTTGGTACCATATTACTTGAGTCCAAATAAATATATGCCGATATCGTACGGTATGAGGATTAAACGCGTAGCGGCCACGTTTCACTTGACCGGCACAAGGACATCGTTTGGTCATGGATCGACCTTAAGCGGAACGGCAACTACGGAGTACGTGCCGATGGTAAAGCGATGCGTCGGCATGTACCTGGAAATGTACCTGGAAAATAGATCGTTCAATTTAAAAGCGAGCGAACCGATGGTGCCGGAATTTTTTATACAGCAGGCCCTCGAAAAACATTATAAGCAAATGTATTAAAATCCGGCAGCTTTGGAAGTGCATAATAATTGGTATGCCATTATAAATTATAATAAAAATGACACCGTGTGGAATAGTTACACTACTAACGGTGTCTATAGAATGGATAAAATTTTGCATACTGATTATGTTAATAACTTAATGCATGAGCCATTATTGTATTACTCTTATACACCGACCAATGATTATATTAAACCACCGAAGAAAGCGTTAGGGTTAAATATGACGCGAGATGATGATTTTCCAGAAGACATAGATATAAATTAAATATTTTATAATCACTCTTCCGGGACGGTTGCATCTCGATACGAGCGAAAAATCTATATTAAAAATGGCTGGTACTGTTGAAGATTGACACTCACAAATTTCAAAATTGACATTCACAAATAGAGTAACGGCTAATTATTATCAAAGTGTCGATGGATTCGTATTTATAAATCCGCACCCTGGCATACAGGACTCGTTTCGAAATCAGCGACAGGTTCACATAATTTATAGCGAATAGAATTGACTTAGCGAATGATACTAAAGATTGTCTAATAAAACATCGCAAAGTCGTAAGGCGAGTACCTACACAATGTTATAGTAATATCTATAATGATTGGTCTTATCAAGGTTACTTTGAACAATTTTGATCTGAAATATTTAATGAGTTTAGATATGTTTATGATTACATATTAACTGATATAGAATATCCAAATAGAAGAATAAATTCTCTGTGGCATCTAACATTATATTTAAAATTATCGGTGCAAGAAACACAAAGTCCTTTTCATATCGTTAAAGCTATTGATAAAATTAACGACTTATCAACTGGTCTAACTTCATCCGCATCACGATTACGTTACGTCAAACGGAAATTGTCGAGCGCTGCGCATACAACGACGACAAACAAACCAATTAATCAACATGCCGATAAAACAATTAGTGTTAGTGGAAACTTCATAGTTAATAAGAATCATTGTACTCCGAATGTTTAATGTAATAAATATTGTTAACAACTTATGGTTCTTTGTTACCTTACTACTGATATAAAATAAAATACACAATGATTATTCAAAATATAATTATTTATTTATTTCAACATTTCCTTCTCCCAATCTTCAAATCCAATATTAGCTCTAGACATTAGTTTATATTTTAATAACAAATAGTAAAATGAAAATGCATGCGGCCTCTTCTTAAGATGCTTGAGGTACGACGCAACCCTCCATTCGTAACGCATCAACCTTTCATTGAATCCATCATTCTTGAGAAAAACTTCTTTATTTGTAGTAATTAGCACCGGCGTACGATCAATGTTGGCATCTTTCATATGCTTAACTTTCGCATTCAAGCTGTCTCCAACAAGTAACATCTTTAGAGTGTCATCCGATGGAGACTCAAAAATGGGCTCGTTCCAAATTAGCACTCGCTTATGTACGCATTCTTGAAGGGGGGAACCGCAGTACTTAGTGAAATTCCCAATCTGTCCCTAATTGACACAAGCGGATAGTACACAATCTATGAAGTAAGACTTACCTGAACCGGCTAGTCCGAGTATTTGAAAAGAATTCTTTTTAGGGTTAGATTTATTAAATACAGTATACAAGTCTTTTAGAAATATAAAGACTGAAGTCGACGAACGCATTTGATATTCTAAATAGAAAATCCTTTTTACCAGGATAATGCACCGCCAAACAAGTCAGTTGTTGCAATGACTAAGTTCCATGAACTCTGATTCCAAGTACTGTACCATCCCCCATATTGTCCTGATTTAGCACCATCTGACTATTACATGTTCCAGGGAACATTTAAAATATACCTGGCTAGAAAAAAGTTTTCAACAAACGAAGAGGTTTTAACTGAAGACAAACGGTTTATCGAAGAGTTGGTGGAATCGGCTCATAAGACCAGTATAGAAGTGCTAAAGCAGTAGAGACAAATTTTCAAACCGCTCTCGTATTTCATAAAATTGTAATTCTCAATAAAGCCGAGTGTTAAGCCATTATTAGTTAAATACATATTTTTGAGAATCTGGCGTAGCAGGTAAAATCTCACAACGCATGACCCAAGTCTGTGACCATGCAGCGAATATGACAACGATGCAGCCCAGGCATCATGGTGGACTTCTATCGTTCGTGCGAGATACCTTCAACCTGTGCAGTGACTTTTGGCGACCTGGACATTCGTCGGGAGAAAGATGCAAGTTCTCGAGTAGCAATAAAACTTGTATTCCTCCATTTTTTTGCTTTATTTTACTTCTTTTGTATTGACCTCCGCATAGGCTAAAATAGCTTTCGATTTTGCTGCATGGTGAGAGTTCTCGAAATCGGACAAACTAGGTTTAGTAGGTTAGCTCGGTTCAATTCAGGTACACAGGCACATTTAAATTAAATTTATTAAGAAATTTTAATGGATTTACTGCTTCATTATGCTATGGCAACGCTAAAAGGCTTAATTATTTTATTAGACAAACAGAAAAAGTAATCGTGATGAATAATACAGCCGCGAAAATTAACTTGCTTCGTAAAAAAATAAACTAATAGGTAACACATTAGACGTAATTGCTTACAAAAAAACAAAGATGAGGAAGGATATGAAAGTATTGTCAAGAAGGAGATTAGGTGAACCTAGAAATGAGAGACAAGTAATACAAGAATTGATCGGGACCACTAAACATAAATTGTAAAATGTAAAGAAATATAGGCGTAAGATTAGAGATCTATTAGTTCAATTCTTTCAAAAGGCACACATGATGATACTCGCTACCATGAAAATATACAATAGAACAATTCGTCAACAATATGGAATCAGGCATTAATACGTGTTCGTATTAATAAATCTATAACCCTAGAAAAAGAGATAGTACTCGTAAGACAAGAGGAGGCTAGCGTAGCAAATCGTCATTGTAGATGAATACCTCTTATGTCACACATTGAAAAAGACTTTTTATCCTAAAATTAAAATGAAAACTACATATACAAACACCAAAACCAATTCGGGAAGAGTAATGCCAAAGTACTTGGAAATAGATTTATAGCTGGTGGCGACTATAATGCCAAACATGCCAACGGTGGGTCAAGAGTTATTTGACCTAAAGGATGCCCAATCATCAAGTCAGGAACTAAAATTAAATGTTCCTCATCACCGGAACCCACACATTACCTTGTCGACATCTGTGTGACAAAATACATCGCAGATTATACATATCAGCTAAATTGTGTCTGGAATTACTATGGGACTACTGACTCATTATGATAATTCTAAAAAAAAGAAGTGATAAAGTGACAATTGCTGTGAAACATCTTAATAATTGTATTCGGACATCACTATGGGAGGTAACACTCACTCGAATGGAATTTATATCAAACTCTTTTCCCCAAATCATAAAAGATAACATTTTTGAAAAATGTTCCGCCGGAAAGAATGGCAGCAGATGATTAAAAAAAAATTGCTAATAGAAGACAAAAACCTAGATATTAAAACATATCTGATGAATCTGGACGCTACATCTTCAACTGATTATTCTCTTTGTGGAAGACTACAAGAAAATTAAAGCACACAATTCATAGGTCAACAGTGATCTAGAAAAGGCAAAAACATTCGTTACATATATGGATATGGCACAATAGAGAAAATCCATAAGGGCTAGTAAATAGCAGAAAATCTGCAGTATTTTCAAATATATCCCATGAAGGCCTCCTATATAAGATAAAGAAAATGCTTCAAATAACTTAACTATTTTTTTTTTAATTCATATTTAGACAAACGCCATATCTGTAAAACTAGGCACTTCGGGGCATTCAGGAAAATCTTGCACTTTTACGTTTGCTGATGATACAGTAATTCTTGCTGTTGACAAACTCGCCTCTAAATTATCTGTCTACTTCAGGTAAGCTTGAACAACATCTCCTTTGGCTGAAGAAAATGCATATAAACGACAATGAAACGAAGTCAGTCCATGTTACATATATATTAGGGAAAGAGACTTGCCCACTTGTTGCTTTAACTAAAACATACCCCAAGCCAAGGAAGCTAAATATCTTGCACTGTACTTAGAAAAAAGACTAACCTGGATGAAACACATATTCATAAAGTACAAACTCTTGATTTGCAACTCGGAAAAAAATGTTGGAAATTTAATAGAAATTCCAAGTAATCGTTGAAAAACAAACTGGTTATGTACAATTGTATTATCAAACAAACATGGAATTCAGCTATGGGGCACATCTACCAATATAGCATAGAAATATTGCACAGATTCCAATTCAAATTCTTAAGAATTATAACTGATACTCCTTGTTACATTACCAATGATCGAACGAGAGATTGCACCAAGATCTAAATATTCCCACTGCAAAGGAAGAAATAAAAGATCGAATGCCTAAATACAAAAACTACATTTTAAACCACATAAATGAGCTTGTAATTGAGCTTATGAAACAAAGAATTATATTCTTAAGACTAAAAACAAAAAAATCTCATCAGACTTACAGGTATGTCAATGACAAACTTGCAGAAAACCCAAAAAAACTATCTATTTTATATTAAGTGGCTAAATTGTTGGACTTGGACCACAAAAGCTATTGAAAATTAAATAAACCTATTACTGAATGACCATAATGTTACAGATTGCAGCATTAAAAAAATGTTTAATGAAATCAAATTTTAACAACACTTCTACGCTATTAGACGCACCCCTGTACAAATGTATGCGTTAATGCTATACTGCAATATATCATGCTGCATCTACTGCCGATGTCGGTCATCGCGTCTATCTCATTTTCATGCTGGAACGAAATTTGAATGTTATATAATCAGAAGTCATTTGAATGTTATGTAATAAGAAATGGTATAGTACATTTTAGTGGTCTGAGATCATAGGATTTACTGACGAAATACTTTTTATTAATCTAGAAAACAGAATATCTGTGCCAATAATTGTTGAATGAGTATCTTAACAGGTGTTCCTCCAATGAGTTATATCTGGCATTGTGAATATAGAGTGGAAATTTAGTTTTCCAAGCAAGAAAATGTTCTCAAAGAGAAAGCAGTTTTACTATTTGACAACTGGAAACAATTACTTTTGGACTCAAATGCTTACTCAACATAAGAGATTCCTTAGTCAAGTCTCCGACAACATAAAGAGTCTAAAAATTTCTCACTCTTAATTATAAACTTGAGTTTTATATGATGTTAATAAAGTATGTTTTATGCAGTTCAATGTGTATCCTTGTGGTCAACCTCGGTGGACTTCAAATGTTACAAACAAGACTCTACAAATCCCATTGGACTTACCGGAAGATAATAATTCAGTTAGTTGCAAAATACAAGTATAATATATCCAATTGCACACCTAATTTGTCTAAACAAGGTCCAATGTATAAGATTAAAAAGAAAACCCCATTTAACTTATGGTAATTATAAACTTCAAAAAAAAACAGAAAATTATCTATTTGATTGAAGTGGCTAATTGGACTTTCACCACAAAAGCTGTTGGAATATAAATAAACTATTTTGCTGAATGACCATAATGTGGCATTAAAAAAAAAGATTAAAAAACAAAAACAAATTTTTACAACATTGTATTTATGGGTTAATGCTAGACTGCAATATAGCATACCACATCTACTGCCGCTACTTAATTCTGTCGCTCGTTTTCATGCTGGAATAAAATATGGATTAGAATACTTTGAATGTTGTGTAATAAGGAAGGGCACAGTTAATTAAATAAAATAATTTAGTGGTGTGAGACACAGATGTTGTTCCAATGAGCTTCATTTGAAATTTTATACACAGAGTGGAAATTTAGTTTTCCGAGAAGAGAAACGGCCTAAAAGGGAAAGTAATTTTACTATCTAATATATAGAAAGCAATTAGTTTCATGTTCAATCGCTTATTCTACATAAGAGTTTCCTCAGTCAAGGACTCTGATAGATAAGTGTCTGAAAATTTTCATTTTTAATCATAAATTTTAGTTTTATATGATGTTAATAAAGTATGTTTTATGCAGTTCAATATGTACCATTGAGGTCGACCTCCATGGACTTCAAATGCTACAAACAACACTACTAATTCACTCGCAAATCCCGAGTATAAAGATGCTTGTTTACGAACAAAGGAACAGCTTCTGTGCGGATAGACAACCTCCTTTCCGATAACTTCCATCCCAAAACAGGGATCCGCCAAGGGTGTATAACATCGCCTCTCCTAGTCAACACCTACACCGAACTTGTGATGCGAATCACTCCGGAAGACTGGAATGATGGTGTTGTGGTTAGTGGCTACAAAATCGCAAACCTGCGTTACGTTGATGACACCACTCTGTTTGCATCAGATGCTGGTCAGATTAAGGAATTACTTCTTAAAATGGAACGCGTACGCCCCGAGTTTGGATTGAATATTAACTGGAGCAAAACCAAGATGATTGTGGACCGCGCCAATAACAACTTAGTGATACAGATTGCGAACCGCGATGTGGTTCAGTCCTAAATATATTTAGGTGCTTTAATCTTAAATAATGGGGGCTGCGTAGATGAAGTCAAGAGGCGAATGGCGATATGGCGAATGGCCACTAAGATCAAGCTCGTAAGAACGCGAAGAGAAGCGGAAAATGGATGCTCTAGAAATGTGGCGTTGGAAGAAAGTGCTGGCAATGTCATGGACATAATTTCGTACAAACACCTATCATGTACACCTGCTATGTCTCGAAGCGAAACAATGATTCCATAGAGCGTTTGGTGATCCAGAAGGTGAAGGGTGGAAAGAAACAGACCGGGTGGCAGATCATCCACGCGATAGGCTGATCAAATAAAATCAGCTGTTGGAGACCCTCTACATAAATAAACTAGGATATCGGCCAATAGGTTAAGAAGAAGAGAAATAGTGAAGAGGATCACATCAACAGCCAATGATGATGTAGCCTAATCATGACCACGACCACTCTGTCAAGAGCGACACGACTGAGAAGAAAGATTCTTACCACTCGGAGCTATCTCCCACAGATCTACACTGCATCCAGGGCAAATGGAATCATGTACCCACTTGCATACCTAGTTTGTCTAGACAAAGCACTACAATTATTTATTATTTGTTTAGTTGTTTGAAACTTTATTGTGCACATTAAACTGTACATAGGGTGGATTTCCTCCAGACACAGAAAGAAGACAATTACAACAATCAATAGTGTAGGGAACTATTAGATTGCGGGTACAATACAAAATTTAAGAAAAAGATAAGAAGAATGGAGCGATAAAAAAAAATTTAGCTGTATCCTAAATTCAGAAATGATTTTTTTCTTATTCTGAAAATATAACAGTATACACAAATTTTGAAGGTATTTCAACATGTTCAGCAACTACCCTTTAGCATCGAGATAGCAGAGATTTCAATAATCGATAATGTTTGTAACATGGTCGTTACGCATGACAACTAGTTTGAATACATCACTTTATAGTGTTATGGGCACAAGAAGTCTTGGATAATTATACTTGGGAAGCAATCTGGTGTTCAAATTTTCCTTCTTCGTGAAAGGTTAATATTCTCATTGTAAAAATGTCTTTATGGACAAATTTTTTATTAATCTTTACTCGTCGGGACACAAAATGAGACTGAGTGGTTTGTAAATTTATATTGCTCAACAAGAATATTTTAAATTGAATTTAAGGATTATAAGAGAATAGATAATACTGCACAACAATATTAGGAAAACATAATCGATTTAATAAAAACAAAAGTGAATGCCGACAAATTTCAGTACCATTATTTTGTCATTAAGAGCAACATCCTTTTTCTAATATACCCACCCTTATTTGAAGATCTATATTCTCATTTATATTGCTCACATTTATACATTACTACATTTTATTAGCGGTCTCAAACTTTTGTTCAGCAGTATTAATCAGTACTAGATTGCTGCCTCTGATCAGCAGTAATAATAGTCAGAAATATTTAGATTAAGTAAAAGACTTGTTTGAGTCCATTGGCTAATTATTTTGAATGGATGGAAACTTTGTTATCTGAAAAGCTGTACGTTATCCAGCAGGACGGTGTGGCCGCCACACAAGTAATTTGGTGCAAAATTCAGTGCGGACAATGCCAGTATGTTTTGGTCGAAAGAATTCTGGTCTCTCAACAGCCCAAATTTGAATCCTTTAGACTTCTATGTAGGAGCATAGTTGAACGGTCATGAACAAGTCTATACATGCAAACATTTCATCACTCGGAGCCGCTATTGAAGTGGCATTCACCCTAAAGCGCGCCTGCGTACGATTCAGATTAAAAATGCAGGAGGCCATTGAGGCAATTGGGATATATTGAGTGAATGTGTTCTTTACGGTCTTACAATGTGATTAAAAAAAAATTCATGGCGGTCTATCAATATGTTGTAATGTACGTAATGAATATACTTTACAAATTATGATTTAAAAATAAAATTTGGGAGACTTTCTCAGATTTCAAATAGCTTCGTAAAGAGCTAATTGCTATAGCAGCTTTTGAAAAAGTAGTTCCCATTGTACTGAAATGGCACAATCTGCACTTTATTAAGTGAAGGTAAAAATAAGATGCTCATCCCACCATTTTAACGGGTCGTCTGGACGTCTTATCAGTGGCTCACTCATATATTTATACAGCTCAACTTCACATTTCACTTCTCAACCAAATTCATCTCATAAAGCTGGAAGTTGGATGCCCTCCGGAACTCACGGCTGAAGGTTCGCTTTGCAATATTTCATCTGTTTAATAAGTGGAAAAATTTTGTAGTTTAATCTTAATTTTAAACATGGTTAATATTTTTCATGACGGCCAATGGCAAGCCGTTTAAATCGCAGATCGAAAAATGATGCCTCAGCCGCTAAAATGTTTCCTTTTATGTTATGGAATCGTTCATTTAGTTGGTTTCATAGTGAATGTACTAAGTTTACAAAATTGTCACGACTATCTTCAGTCAATTATTTTACCATTTTTCTTTCAACATCCTTAAAAATAGAACAGTTTGGAAATTCAAACTGATTCTTCCGAAATTATTTGCACGGAAACTTCATTAAATATTTTCAAAATTTCTACAGTTTTTTCTATCAGAATCCAATAGTCAGACGTCAGAGTATACACTCAAGAGTGTTCTAAGGCCAAGGTGCTGATCATTGCATCTTTTATTTTTATCTTACGTGGAATTCTATCTAGTAACTGCACTCTGTTTGATCTTTAGAGAAAGCGAGCCCCTCTGCACTCGTATGGCTAGACGTTTGCAGAAGTTAAAGCAAAAGTTGAAGTGCTCTAGCAGTGCCTTTACTTGATCTATGGGTGATTTAATGTTACTTCAGCTATTTCGCACCACGAGGTTGATATTATGAACGAAACAAATAAAATGTTACCAATTTTTCAATAGTAATGCAGCTACAATATTGGCCACATCATCGGTTATTATTGCAAATATTTTGTTTTCTATACCCTAAATCGATACTTTGTTTAATAGAAAGTTCAATAAATTTTGCACAGTAAGTCTTTGGTCTTATTCCATACACTCTAAGAGCACAGAAGCAAGTTTGTCAATTCAATTAATGTAATGTGCAGCAATCGCTACAAAAATTTCATTATTAATTAATAGACGTCAATAGTTATGCATATTGCTCCGCTAACAGAGATTGATACAGATACCTTCTTTGTAAAATTTCGGTACCAAACTTGAAGATATTTAATTTCAACCGCTACTGAAAATGGATGATATCACTTAACTATAAATTTCACTATTTGTTCTCCAAGCTGTTTTGACAGTGCGTTGCAATCTGGTAAAATGATCTATTCTCGATTGAATTTGCTCTGTGAGTCTAGACGGTGGATTCGGTATGGTAGAAGTCTTTAAAATGATAGTCTAAAGTAGAAATTTTAACATCAATTTCAATTTTAAAAACTATAATTAGTTTAAATAAAAAATGCTACAATGCGTGAGAGAGGAGTGGTATGAAAGAGCCACATTTCGAAAGAACCACTGTCATTTATTATATACTTTTTGAATGAATATGGTTCGGATTTATTTTTATAGAGCAACACTGGACATCTGACACCTACAAACATTTGACTGGATATCTGACACCTACAAACAATTGACAAACCGAAAACGATTGCAGGCCGACGCAACGCTTATGAAATTTGGACCTTAAATAGTAAGTATTTTAGTTAAGATCATTTGTTTTATAACTTTCTTACATTTCAAATTCAGTTTATACATACTTTTATGGATTTATTTGATTTTGTAGTTACCTAAATATTTCATGGTGGATGCTTGTACTTATTTTAATTCATTGAGGTTATAAATTGCAACAAAATATGTGTTGAAAGAGTCAAGCTATGGTGCCATGAAATAGCTGGCTCTTTCACAATTTCACTTATTATTGTATTACATTTTTAATTAAGCTTTATTTATTTTCCATTTTAGGAAATAATTATAAACATGTGTGAAATTGACAATTATAACACCAAGAAACGCATGAGGCAAACAAAATCTACTAAACAGCAAGGTGTTGATGGGGTAATACCGAAAGGACAGTCGATAAGTAAAACGGCATTTTATCATAATATCTCGAGAGCTACATAGCTAAAATAGTCAAGAAGGTGAACACATCTAATGAATATAACTATAAACATTGTCCTAATATTGAAAATAAACACATATTTACAACCGAACAGGAAAACTTGCTATCAAAGTATTTTAAAACTGCTTTAAAAATGTATGGCCTTTACAACACAACAAACTAGAAATACTGACATATGAATATACCACAGCTAAAGCTATTTGCCCAGAAAAATGGCAAGAGTCTAAAATTACAAGTGAAGTCTAGTTGAAAGGATTTATGAGTGGACAGAAAGACCTATAACTATGTAAGTCAGAAAGCATGTCTTTATCTAGAGGTACAAACTTTAATAAAACTGATGGACAAGAATTTGTTTTTAAAAATCTATCACCATTTTCAATAAATACCAGATTCCATCTCACAGGATTTTTAACACTGATGAAACCGGTTGCAGTACTGTAACAAATCCACCTAAAGTTATTACTCAAAGAGGATCAAAACAAATAGGGCAAGTGATATTAGCTGAAAGAAGGACTTTAGTGACAACATTGTTTTTGAGCAATTGCTGCTGGTGCTTTTAACCACCAACTTTCGTGTTGCTAAGATAAGCTGTGAAGATATTATGTTAACTAATGGTTTACCAGATTTTTGCATGAAAAATAGTTTGGCTAATATTTCTGGATGAATGATTTATGAAAGCCCTCAAAAGAGAATACCGCATTAATGCTAATGGACAATCACAGTTCTAATGTCAAGCTTGGTATGATTCAATTTACTAGATGAAATCCTATTATAATTGTGAAATTTCCTACCGCAATGTATTCCCAATTTGCTTGACGTGATAGCGTACAGTTAAATCAAAACCCGATACGAGATTGTCATGAATGTTCGAACCCACATAAAACAGTTATCTATCAAGTTGGTTATAGATGCATATTTATCAGCTTCAGTTCCAAAAATATTATACAAGACATCCTTTAAATTCAAACGATTTAACGAAGAATAGTCCCTATTCAGTTTTTGTAACTGCTAGACTTAATCCATTTAAAGATTTAATATGTTTATATTTTTTATTTCAGGTGATGACAACATTACTTATAGAAAAGAAAGGAAAACGATAAGGTAAACGCACCAATGCCCGATATTGAACCAAAATTTGTTCTACGTAAAGGGAATTTTTGTCCTTTGTTAAACAAAGTGTTAAAAGATACATTAGTACCCATAATATTTGTAAATGGCTTTCGTAAGTTCGGATTAGTACCATGGAATCCTGATGAAGTGTGTTGTATTGTAGAACCTTTAAACGACGAATTAACTGAATTAATACAGATGTAGAAAATAGCGATGATTAAAGAATTGGAATTGAGAAAGAAAATTTCGGAAAAATACATAAATAACGAAAAAATTGCTGATTTTAAAAATTGTGACGTATGGATTGGACCCAAAAAAGATCTAGAGTTATTTAAATTCTACAAAAATGTTGAAAAATCTTTGAACAACTTGGCAAATCCAAATTTACAAGTAGAACCCGACAGTGTCTCTGAAATAGCGCCTATAATTACAAATGACGACAATTCTGATGCACTATCAAACACCCTAAACGATGACATAAGCATACAAAATGAACAACCTCGTAATAACAACTTACTTTTAGATCTAAAAGAAGACAATACTACGTTGGACAATCAGGCTGAAAACTCTAAAACACCAGTTAAAATAACTGAACATAATACTGACAGTACGATTATCAGTGCGGATCCCTTGATAATGTCAACTACATCACAAAGTCTCTCACATGATAAGGGTGAAATTATACCCAATCCCTTTAAAAGAGCTTTGTTTTGGCCAACACCTAAAGAAAATTCTAAAAAAAGGAAAAAGAAAAAATACGTTCTGTTGTGTCTTTCAGTCAATGGCAACAATATTATGAAAATAAGGAGAAAAAAAAGAATGAAATGGAAGAAGAGAAAAAAAGGAGATTAGAGGAGAGAAAGAAGAAAAAACAGGAGGAAGAAGAAGCAAAAAAATTTTAGACTGGTCAGAAATTAGGTAAGAAAAACCAAAAAGCTGTGAAAAAAAAACAAAGACTGATAAGTATAGTGACTCAAGTACTGAAGAGGAATGGCAAGAATCTGGAGATAGCTTGGACGATCTTACTGATGAGCGTGAGACTGACAATGAAGAAAATGTATATGGAGATGAAGAAAATTACCATAAGAAAAATAAGATCACGCTCAGAAAAATAAGATTATGTAATTATTAAATTTCCGGGGAAAAAAAAGTTTCACAAGTTTGTATTATCCAAAAAATATTAAGCAAAGAAATTGAAGTTATGGCAATGGTATGCTGTGATAAAAACAGAACTGTATTTAAAGAAAATGAAAAAGATATTAGTTTAATAAGTGAATCTCAAATAGTTGAAGTTCTCAAGGCGCCAAATATGATTGTTGCAGGTGATAGGGTTAAATACAAATTTGATTTTCCATTGAATGTTGAAGGCTAATTTGATACTTATATTTAAGTTTTAAGTAGTTTAAGTCCTTAACATGCCAAAAATTAGTTACTTGCAACAAGTAATAACAGTAAATATTTATTTTCTGACAATTATATTTTATGTTATTTGATTAGATTGTATTTTGTTACTTAATTAATAATTTTCAGGCACAAGCCATACTCAATTTTAATTTTATAGTATTTTTTTATTTATTTGTTGTGATAAAACATATTGTTAAGTGATATTATAGTCGTGTCTACTATTGGTGCCAATGGGTGTCTACCTTTGGTGAATTTGATTTTTGAGACTGTCGTCTTTTGGTGCCTATGGCAAGAATATTTACGTCAAAATCATTTGACTAACATATCTTTGGAAGTTTTACCTGACAGAGTGATACGCCGTCGTTTCGATTTTAGTACCGACATATATCTGAATATCAGAAACATGTACGTTTAAGCACTAGAACAAAGAGATCAAATATATTTTGAAAACATAAATGAAATAGCAGTGGAGGATCTCAACTTTTGGACTGGTTTAAGTAACACTCAGTTCGATCAACTGCTCAGTCAAGTACTTGGATTAACACATAGGATAGTTTTTATCCCGAAAAAATGTTCCTGTGGGATTTTTATATATTTTGCATATTTTTCTGACTTTAATGTATTTGTTACTCCTTCACGCTAAAACTACTTATCAGATTTATTTATTTATTTTTTACCTAGACAAAATCTTATGGGATAATCCAGATTACCTTCTATATCTGTTTGCAAAATTTCATTTAAATCTGCCAACTACTTTTTGCGTGTACGAGTAATACTATAGTTCCAACAAAGTAAATTAGATGGCGCTGAGTATTAATCTGAATCGCGGTATTAAGATGGTGTTATAAATTGTTATGAAGACGTCATTGAATTAATGTGTAACTTTTCTTTACATTGCCGTTGTGTGTCAGATTGAAAGAGCGGCTCAGAGGCGTCAAGCTTTCACTAGAAATACGTGGGGTGTATTTAAAAACGCTGCATTTGAGTACGACGCGGTCTTAGACTACGGTAGTTATAGGCTTATAAAAATGGAGAGAATGGATAAAGAGTGTAGATTTTGTAGAGCGTTAAAATGGAAGGAAGAAACTCCTGGAATGTGTTGTTCAAGCGGGAAGGTAACTATACCTCTGTTAGAAGAGCCAGTGGAACCACTGAAAGAGCTTTTTTCATGTGACTCTGATGAATCGCGACATTTTCTAAATAATATCAGGAAATATAATATGTGCTTTCATATGAGTTCTTTTGACAGAGTTATTGTCATGCCAGGATTTTCACCAACTTTTACTATCCAAGGACAATTGTAGCATGGAGCTACCAGCATAAAATATTCAGCCACCATTTTTTAAAAGTCTATTTTATAGGCGATGAGGATGCACAGGTAGAAAGACGAACGCGATTAATTCAGGGAGTATGCAGGGAAACCGTACAAAAAATACAAAGTGTCCTTAATAATCACAACATATTAGTGCACGAATTTAAAACTGCCCTCGAAAATATGCCTGATGAAAGTTGCAAGGTAGTGATCCACCCAGATCGAGTGCCACGCGGCCAACACGAGTGGCGCTACAATGCTCCCGTTACCAACGAATTAGCTGCTGTTGTAGCGGGTACCGACCCCACTGCCCCCCGAGATAAAGTGTTGAGTGCGCGCGACGGACGACTCTCCCGAGTCGCCGATACGCATAGATTTTACGATGCCTTGGAGTATCCCTTTATTTTTTGGAAAGGTCAGAAAGGGTACCATTTTCATATTCCTTTAGTGAATCCGCAAACTAGGCAGCCAGTCCCCAAAAAAAAAGTTTCCTGTATGGACTACTACGCACGCTATCATTTGATGATGCGTGAAAATGATTTCAATTTGTTGCTACGATGCAGGCAACTTCTACATCAGTTTTTAGTGGATATGTACGTCAACATAGAAATCGAGCGTCTATGATACATAGCTTTAAATCAAAGCACGTTGAGAGCGAAAAACTACATACATTTACAGGATGCAGTTGGTTATCTTAGTTAGAACAAATGGTTATCCTTCCTTCCTCTGTCGTCAATAGCCCAAGATACCTGCACCAATATACTCAAGACGCTTTTGCATATGTCCATAATTATGGACGCCCCGACCTCTTCATCACTTTCACTTGCAACCCGGCATGGCCAGAAATAATTAACGAGCTAATCAAGAAGAAGTAGAAGTGGACAACAAGTGGGTTGTACCCTACAGTCCTGTTCTGACCAACATTTTTAATGCGTATATAAATGTTGAGTTCTTGGTTCCGTGGCGGCGATAAAATACATCTGTAAATACATTAACAAGGGAAGAGATCAAGCCATTTTCAATGTTCGCCAGGCTGGTGATGTCAATATCGATACACGGGACGAAGTTCAAACATTCAGGGCCGGTCGGTATGTGAGCAGCAATGAGGCAATATGGCGAATCTTGGGTTTTCCTTTGCATGAAAGACACCCTACCGTCACTCATCTTGCGATACATCTTCCAAACGGCGAACGCGTTTATTTTAATGAGCAAAATTTTGTAGAAAGAACGACTACGCCTCCTAGAACAACTCCGACTGCGTTTTTTATTCTTTGTCAAAGAGACGATTTCGCAAAAACTCTGGTTTACGCTGAAGTTCCTCGGTTTTATACTTGGAATGCTTCAAGAAAGGAATGGAAACGTCGAGTCCGGGGAACACCGGTAGACGGCTGGCCAGGTGTGGGCGGGTATACACCGTGCACGTTTCCAACTTTGACTGCTTTTGCTTGCGAATGTTACTGCATCATGTGAATGTTACTGCATCAGTCTGCTCTCGACAGCCGTCCCGGTCGGATGCATTTTTGTGAGCTCTGCGTTTCAAAAATATTTAAAATATCTTCTAAGTCTTTTCCCAAAAATTTTTTTCTTTTTCCGGTTCCTGAAGTTGTCCACTATCTCTGGGCACAATTTTCACGTTCGGGAAAGGTTGCTGTGTGCTGTTATATTCATTTGTAACATAGTGGTGTTTGGTGTTAGACTTCATTGAAGCGAATTTTTAATATAACTCAAGGAAAACCAATATTTTCCGGGAAGTGCTCACCTGATCTAAATTGGACAAGACCATATTTTGTGTTAAAAGTGTTGTGCTCTAAGTGTTTGCCCATTTTCATGTTATTTGGACCTATTATTGGCCTGTAAGTACTATAACCATAACCTTTATATACTGTGTCTACGCCGGAAAACTAAGCTTTTCCGGATAATTAAGTGCCTTAACACTAAGTTTACTTACACTGAAAGGATAGACAATTGTTTCTTTCGTTTAAACGGTGCCAGTTTAGTGCAATTTACAATATAAGTTCTGGAATATTCCATTAAAAACCACGTGGCGTATCAATTAGCTTCCGAGATCCGCAATGGGGTTTACAAGCCGCTGACGTCAGTGAATCCATTGGCAAGACGGCCTCTGATTGGCTCTCCCACATCACGCGGTCGGCGACATCGGACGGCCGACGAATCATCGGCCGCCAACTGGCGCGCCCGGCGATTGCATTGTCTACGCTGCGCTCTACGTCAGGCACCCACGCCGAACCGAGGTGTCTCCCCCCCGCCCCCTGGTTGCCTTAACAACTGGCTGGCAGGGCGCCATCTTGTTTGGAGCCACTAGGGTTGTGCAAGGAACTAGAGTTGTGCCTATAGTGTCGATAAATAATTATCGACCTCGATAACTTTTTAATTTTACTTTATTTTCTGTATTTTTTATGACTATTAACTTTTCTCTTTATTTATCGATAGTGTTGTGCCTAGGTACTAGTGCTGTACCTTTGTCCTTTTTTTCTTTATTATTACTCTTTTTCTTTTTTTCCTAACTATAACTTAAATTTATACTCACATTTTAAATACTTAGCTTTTCTATATATATAATTTTATATATAATTCTATAAATAGAAAGAATAGACATTAGGCTGGTGTCACACCGACACTTAAGGCGGTGTCACACCAACACTTTTTATTAATTTAAATCTTTTTTTTTATATTTTATTTGGACTGAGTGTGAGGTTTATTTATAAAAGACTACAAATGAGTGAGAGGGACGACCCTCCCGAAAAGGGAGGTAAGCGTGTGAGATCAGAAAGCCCGGAGACAGCAAGAAAGATAGTCCTGGATGAGGCTCTCTTTGCAGAGGTAATGTCTGACTACCTTAACCAGTCTAGGGAGAAGTCGGAGGAGGCTGCCAGTAAGGCGATGTCAGAGGAGCCCAGAACCTCTTCGAGGGCTGACACCAGCAGAGAGGTCACCGGACACATGGAAGAGGAGGAATCAACGGCTTACAGGTCAACCCCCTCAGCTACCAAGAGACCCATAGAAAAAAACGAACAACCCGAGGAGCGTAGCAGTGAGCAGCTCGAGCTGGCCATAGGAGCCCTTGAAGAGTTAAACTATCTCTCGAGTTCCTCCACCGGGCTATCTGCCACCATAAAAGAGCGTATGATGAGACTAACGGCGCTCGTCATGGCCCCAGTTGCCCGACTTGGGGAGAGTCTCACATATGAGCGCGGAGAAAACAAAAAACTTCGGGCCGAAAGAGACGCTGCTCGTAAGGAGGCTGCTGTTGCTGTTTCCCATAAGCAACCAATTTCTTATAGCTCGGCCGTGATATCTGGTCGCCCCTCTATCGCCCAACAGCCGATTAGGGAGAAGATACCGGCTGTAAAAAAGGACCCTGCGCCCACCCCTAAACCGGTCTTCATTTTCGACACGAACAAGGAGAAGCCGATGTCCAGTCGAGATATCATCGAAACTTTAAAGAAAAAAATAGAGCCCAAGGCATTGGGGATAAAGATCAATAGGACGGCACCGATCCGTAACATCGGTGTCGTCATTGATGCTGAGAGCGCGAGGAAGCTGCAGGCTGCGGCCTCGGAGCTCAAGGGACTGAAGGTGGAGGAGAAGAGGGAGAAGCTTCCCTCATTATCATTTAGGACGTCCCCAGAGACCTGTCAATGAGGACTTCCTACGCCACCTGAAGGAGGAGAATCTGGGCAGCTGCAGTACTGAAGAGCTCAACAAAATCAGATTGAACGCGAGAACCTCCAGAGCAGGCAACAAAAACTTCGTGGTGGAGCTGGCAGAATCTCCGAATCAATCTCCGAAGAATGTCAGAATCTCCGGGAAAGTTTGCTGCGATCGGGCCATGTTTTCTTCGCGTGGACGTCTTGCAGAGTCGCCGCAGACTTGCAGATTTCGTGCAGGTGACCAGGTGCTTCAAGTGCCACCTGTACGGCCATGGTGCAAAACATTGTAAAGACGAGCAATACTGTAACAGGTGCACCAAGAAGGAACATGATGGGAAGGACTGCCCCAGTGTCCCTGAAGTGGAGACTTGCGTTACCTGCACGAGGTTTAAAAAGGAAGCAGGACATCGAGTTGGCACTGATGCCTGCGCTGCATTCAGGGCAGCGCTTGAGCGATCGGTGAGACAAACGGCGTACTCATCATAAGCTGGATTTTATCCAGCTGAATGCAGGGCGGGGCTCGACAGTCATGACTTAGCTCTCGACGACCCTTAGAGACCAGGGTAAGTTTTGTATCGCGTGTGTCCAGGAGCAGTACGCCCCAAGGGGGAGTACCCTGGGGTTGGAACCCTTTCTCGTTCTGGAGAAGGGGCCTAATCCCAAGGCTGCTATCGTCCTCGACCCGAAAGGGCTGGGCGTCCTGTTCCTGGAACACTTATCGACAGAGCATTGCGTAGTGGCCCAGATTTCTCTCGGCTCAGTACATATTATGGTTATCAGTGTTTATTTCCAGTATTCAATGCCCACCGAATTCTTTTACGAGCACCTTAACACTGTCCTCCGCGCTATTGGGCGGAGTCCAGTTGTCATCTGTGCCGATGCCAACGCGCAGTCTTACCTGTGGCACTCGAGACGCCCGAATCTGCGTGGAGAAATCCTGGAGGATTTCATCCACCAGAACGGCCTCCTGTTGTGCAACTTGCCCGATATGCCCGCAACGTTCTCGGGACCCTCGGGAGAGAGTGATAATGATATCACTCTCATCTCGAGTGGGCTTGCGGGGGGTGTGTGCAACTGGCGGGTCGAACCGGGCGTTTTCTCCAGTGACCACAGCGCAATTCGATTCTCCATCTCCCAGGCGCGCCCCACGTTTCAAATCAGGGTGCCAAGACTGGGGTAGATTTGACCAAATTTTTCTCCGAGAGCTCGAAGATTTTTCTAAATTGTCGAAACGAATAGATTGTCCACATAATCTGGCTGTTGAGTTTCAGGAGAAGCTGATAATCAGTGCCGAGGGAGGTCTGGGTTCGGTTCGTCGGAGCCCAACCAAGAAAAACCCTTGGTGGAGCGGTACTCTACAGGCCCTGCGGCGGAACTATAGAAAAAAGAGACGTAACTACCAGCGCGCTAAGTACCACGAAACTGATGGGGAACTTGTTGAGGCTCACCGGGTGGCCTTGGTAGACGCCCGGTGTAACTACAATAGAGAGGTTAAGAGGGCTAGGCGCTTCCACTTTCGCAAATTTGTAACCAGAGTAGGTAATTCGGATCCCTGGGGAGTCGTATACAGGAGTGCACGAAGCCCCTTGAAACCCTTTGTTTTTAGCGCCCTTAAGAGGACCGATGGTAGTTACACCGGGAACATTCGCGAGACCCTCGAATACCTTCTGTCATCACTCTTCCCTGACGACGACCCTGACCTCGACACAGTCGAACATCAGGTACGCAACGAGCTTATTCCCAGATAGCAGCTCGGAGTTGGACGTAATCGTGGAGAACCTTGATTCGAAAAAGGCCCCAGGCATTGATAGAATCGATAATCGGCTAATTAAAAGCTACTACTATAACCCTGTTGGGTGGAAGCGCTGCGATTGTAGATACGGGACACTATTAGGGGACTTTCGAAGGTCCCCTTTTTGGAATGGCGGGAATAGTATGGAAAATCGCGGCGCTTGAGATACTTGCGATCTTTAATCGCTGCCTGCGCGCGGGCCACTTTCCGAAGATCTGGAAAGTGGGGAGGCTTAAAGTCATACCGAAGAGTAATGGGAAATCGCCTAGCGATCCAAAATTTTACAGAGTCATTACGCTCCTTCCGGCCTTCGGGAAGTTGCTCGAGCGAGTTGTGGCGGCGCGCTTATTGGCGCAATTATCTCATTCGCCGGGTTCCGGGAGACAGTTCGGTTTCCGTCCCGGAGTATCCACCAAAGACGCGATTTCAACAGCTTTATCCTGGGTCGATTCGTGCCCGGATAAATACGTGCTCGGTATTTTTCTGGATATCTCCGGCGCGTTTGATAATGCCTGGTGGCCAGCCATTTTGTTCGCGTTAGAGTCCCGGGGAGTGTCATCGGACCTCCGCCGGATTATTATGGACCATTTTTGTGATCGAGTTGTATTTTTACAGGACGGAGACACTGAAGTAAGGAAAACGTTGACGAGGGGCTGCCCGCAAGGCTCGGTCCTTGGACCAATCCTGTAGAATGTAATGTTCGATGGTCGGATGGACGGACGACACGCTGCTGTTGGTCGGAGGATCGAGCCGAAGAGAGATAGAGAACGGGGCGGCGGACTCCCTCGCCAAGCTACACGACTGGGGCACTAAGAACAAGCTTTGCTTTGCCCCACAAAAGTCCGAGGCTGTCCTCTTTAAGGGCAGGCTGGCGAGGGAGCCGTCTGTGACTAAGGCTGGCGCTAGAATCGGCGTGCGGGATCAAGTGACCTACCTGGGCGTGGTCCTCGATTCACGGCGGAGCTTTTTACCGCAGGCGCGGTACATCGGGGAGAGGGGTCGAGTTGCCTTCCACGCCATGGCCCGGCTTGCCGGTGCCGGCTGGGGTCTTAATAACTCGACCCTCAAGCTGATGTATACGGCAATATACCTCGGTATGTTGGCCTATGCGCCATCGGTTTGGGCTTCGTGGTGCGTCGGGGTCCAGCAAGTTAGACGGGTGGTGCTAAGATCGCAGCGTGCGCCGCTGATGGCGCTGACCAAGGCCTACAGGACCTGCTCAACGGATGCGTTGCCGGTTTTGGCAGGTCTCCTTCCTGCCGACCTCGCGATTGCAGAACGCGCGGCTAATTTCACCTTAGCTCGAGGCAAGAGTTTTGTTGCGGGTCCATTGAATTTTGAGTTTTTAGCAAATGAACCCCTTGCAACTAGAAAGAGACGTATTTCAGAGATCGTCGTTGCTCACTGGCAGTCTAGATGGTCCTCCCCCGATTCCAAGGGGGAAACGACCAGGTTATTCTTTCCCGATGTTTCCGAGCGGTTGAGTAAGAACTGGCTCGTTTCCGACTATTACGTTTCCCAATTTTAACGGGACATGGCGCATTCCGTGCCAGTTTGTTTAGATTTGCCCTCAGAGGACATGAATCATATCTTATTCCACTGTAGTGAGCACGACGATGCGCGTAGAGTTTTGTTAGAGAGCATACGTCTAAATAGTAACGTAGAATCACGCGGAGACTTAGAACGCGGTATCTTTAGTCACCGAGACTTGGTTGGGAATGGTCCGATCTTTGAGTCATTTAGAGCGTTCGCTAAATGCGTTCTTGAATAAATGGAGGTCCTAAATGACACATTGAGCAGGAGCAGACTCTAACCCTGTTGGGTGGAAGCGCTATGATTGTAGATACGGGGCACTATTAGGGGACTTTCGAAAGTCACCTTTTTGTATGAGGTGGGTCGTTACGGGTCCCAGGAGGGGCCCTGAGAATACCCGGGTGGTATGGCGGGAATAGTGCATCATGTGCGAGGTCCTACAAGCTTTGACGTACTTTAAATTGTGGATGGACAAGTCTGTGCGACTTTCAGGGCTGCATGTGAGGCACGTGGGCTATTAGAAAACAACAACTATTGGGATGAAACTCTAGAAGAAGCCGTTCTTTGTCGTTCAGTTAATAGTTTCAGAGAACTTTTTGCAATAATAATTTGCACTTGCGAGCCGTCTGACCCACTTCAACTGTAGAACATTTGGTCCACAGTTGAAGTTGGAAATTATAAGGACGTATTGTCAGAAGATATTGCACACAGGCTACAACTGCAAAGTTCGGGCTCCGACATAGTTACCAACGAATGCCTAAAACAGATTGAAGATAAAATAATATCATTGTCGGGGAAAAAATTGTCTGATTTCGGATTACCAATACCACAGCGAAGTGGAAAGTTGTCTAGCGAAGTGGTAAGGGAATTAGATTATAACGTCGGAGCATTACAAATCCATGTAAATGATATAGATCCAAGTTTACTTCCCGAGCAGCGACACGTAGTTGACACGATTTTGCGCCGCAAACAAGGAGGACTCTTTTTCTTGGATGCACCGGGAGGTACAGGCAAGACGTTTGTTTTGAACCTTTTGTTGGCCCATCTCCGCAAAGACCGTAAAATAGCTCTTGCAGTAGCATCCCCGTGTATCGCTGCAACGTTGTTTACTGGCGGACGAACAGTACATCCAGTGTCCAAATTGCCTTTGAACTTAACTACTGAGCAGGCTCCAACGTGTAACATCAGCAAGAGTAGCGGACGTGGCGCTCTCTTGCAGCAGTGCAAGTTGATCGTTTGGGATGAATGCACTATGTCCCATAAGCACGCAGTAGAAGCGGTAAATCACAGCTTACAAGATATTCGCGGCAACCAGGCTGTGATGGGTGGAGTTGTTGTTTTACTGGCTGGTGATTTCAGACAAACGCTGCCAGTTATTGTAAGAGGCACACCGGCTGACGAAATCAATGCCTGTCTGAAATCATCAACGCTATGGACCCGAGTTGAAAAGTTTCATTTGACATGTAACATGCGAGTTCATCTTTATAATGACCAGGAATCTGGTGCTTATGCAAGTAAGCTGCTGGAAATTGGAGAAGGTCGAGTTGTAACTAATAGAGATGGACAAATTGAATTCAATGAAGAATTTTGCCATCCAGTTACCACGGAGGCAGAGTTGATTGCGAACGTTTTATCGAATTTGGAGAGCAACATAAATGATCAGGAGTGGTTATGTGAGAGAGCAGATTTGTCTCCAAAAAATGACTCCGTTAATAAAATTAACTTGAACATATTGCAGGCGGTAGCAAGCGAATCAAAAATTTATGAATCCTTAGACACGGTTATGAGCAGTGACGACAGCACTGTTTATCCCATTGAATTCTTAAACTCTTGAGAATTAACAGGAGTACCCTCGCACAAATTAGAATTGAAGGTTGGAGTTCCAGTTCTACTGATGCGTAATCTTGACGCGCCAAGATTATGTAATGGCACAAGTCATCTCGGCACACCATGCTTCTCACATGGGCAATTATACGTCGGCCTGCTCTCGTGTTTCAAATCCGCAAAATTTACATGTACTGGCTGTAAATACAACATTGTCTACAGATCTGTGTTACAGTAATGTGCAAAACTTTTAAGTCAACATCATCATATCTGTCACAGGACGTCCACTAATGAACGTAGGCTTCCACCTTTTTCCACAACCACGCGGGCAACAGCTAGTTTTTATATAAAAGGGCTCGAATTTCCTTTTCAAAGGGACAATTATCACTACTCTCATAAATATCAACACTTGATCAAGCCATTTATGGTTGTCTGTGGAGACGGGTACATTTTTGACGTATTGGGGCCTTATGATGCAACGACATCTGATGCATTAATAATGCAGCAGATCTAACGAAACCACAGTGTCTCTATGGAAAAGACCCCCATTAATTATTTTTTGTCAGAAAGTGACGTATTTATTTTAGATAGACGATTTCGCGATAGTATTTTTCTCAGAGTCGTTTGGCTATGTTTCGTACATGCCCTTGTCTAAAACACGCGGTAAAGCCAGTTGACAACTGATCAAACAAACAAATCACGACAGGTTACATTATGCAGTTGGGTCGAGGAGAGAATAATCAGGTTAGGTTAGGTTAGGTTACTATTACTATCAGTGTACGTCACAATGTGCGACGCGTAAATAATCCTTCTGAATGGCACGAAGCGAGGACAACGGACGAGGTCACCAGACAACAAAGAGAGAACACGAAACAAGGACACAGACAACAAAGAAAGGTCAACGACTGAATAACACTGAACCATACCAACCACACCCTGCCCGGTTTACCCATTTTGGTGGTGAAAAGGCCCCGCAAGGCAAAAACTATCTAAAGGCCCGCACTGAACGAATTAATTCAGTATGTCTTCGGACACCGAAGCGGACGGTTGTGCATCCAGTCAAACCGGCGGACTGACGCTACCGGGATACAACTATTTGGGACCGGGAAATCCGTTGGACGCAGGAAACCCGATAAACATCTTGGACGCAATAGCGAGCAAACACGACACATATTACAATAAAATAACAAATTACTACAAAAAGACGAAAAACTACAAAGAATTTCAACAAAGAATTCAACAAGCCGACGCCGAATTCTTGGACTGCGTGAAACATTTTCAAGCGAGCACTCCGTACGAACTAGTGGCAAAGACTCTGGCAGAAGCGGGAATAGGAGCGAAAAAATTAATCGAAAAATACACCGGGATTATATATCCGAACCCCAAACTGACGGACGAAAGCGACACCATGGACTTAACGACGGGACCATCATCGACAGTAGTATTAGGATCGGGGGTAACTAATTCTCCAAACACACACATTTAGTTTCAGCATAAAATCAACAAAGGCTACGTTTTCAAAAAAAATTGAAAATTTAAACACAATGGTCACAATGAAGACGTACATACACACACTACCATGGCAATACGTATATTTCTACATGACAAAAAAAGAATACGAAGATATGAACTCGATATATCACACCGTGGCAATAAAACAAGTATCAATCGACGTGACAAACTTGGGAAATAGAACACCGTTCGTAACTTCGACCAACACCGTGAGCTACGCAAATGCAAATTCGCAAACGACAATAGGTATATGGGAAAATTTAGAAAGTGTAGGACCGGTGGAAATGGGAAAGGAGTTGAATGCAGAGAAATTATATGGCAAGACACTGAGAGATCTGACGGAGAACGCGACAAACGAAGGCGTAAACAGCGCGGCGACTCAAGCGCACACCATAGACAACGCAGCTACATACAAAATGTTGATAAAGAAACAAAGCACTCAATACAACGATGCAAACTTTCATCTGCCGTCACTACTGATGCAAGTGTCGTTACTGTACAACGCTACAAACTCAATAGGACCGATATATTCAAAACAATACAAACCGATAAACGGAATAATATACAGAAACACGGACGCATGGTACGAACCGGACGAAATGCTGAGATCAGACTAAGGAGTGATGTCGGTACATCAGGAAATGGGAAAAACTCACTTAGTGACGACAAAAAGAAACATGAAATATAAAAATTACGAAGAAGCTACAATAAAAAATGCGACATCGAGCGGAATCAGCTGCACACCGACGATCGCCTTTCCGCACAGCGTAGGAGTGGGAATCGTACCGTTGCTGAACGCGGACGAAACATTGGAAGACTCTGTATTGACATTACTGATAGAAACATCCATTATCATAGAGGCGATAAGTCACGGAAGCAACATACTGACTTCGTCCTCGAAAATACCGCAACCAAATACAAACTTTGTAAACATCACGAACGCAGACGACGATATGAAATTCAAGGATAAATACGGAGTGGGAGGATTACCCGTGTTTAAATAGGTGATTGCACAACAAAATACTAACAAAACGCTATAGATCGGACAGGACGAAAGTATCCCAATCTGCAATGTCAAATTCCTCCACGGCGACGAGCGGACCCTCCAAATTGAAAGTCGAAGGTGCAATCACAGATTCGAAGCGAACAAAACACATACTAAACAAAAAATATTAATATTTATCCATTTGAATTACGACAGCTGTGTCATCATAAGGTGTAGCATACAATCGAGGCACGTGAGAAGCAGAACGTATTCCACTTACGTTCTTTATAAAAGGGTTTTCCCTTTCCTTTCCTGGTCGAAATGCCGTATATATACTGTATAAATACTACTGTTCTTGCATTCACGGGAAGCGAACGTTGGGCTGTTGCGCCCATGTCATGAGCGTGCTATATTGCACAGGATGGGCTAGACATCAGGATTTGATCACCCCACATCCTTTTTGGATCGTGTAGTTTCGGTCCTGGAAAATCAGTAATTGTAACAATAGCATTTGAATTTTGTTTTCTACCTGACATCTTTAATCTTAATCTCAAAGGTGTAAAATGGCTACCTTCTTTTTGTAATATTATACGCTTTTAAGCCACAGCTATCACTATTTAATTCAATTTTTAGTAATACTGCGGATATAGCATAACTTGATTTCATAGAAATCTCAAAGGACAGTTTGGAAGAGTTTGTGTAGTGTTTTGGTTTAACTTTAGCAATATCTAACAATTGATTTCCGTTTTTATTCCAAAGTTTTTTGCTTATATTCAAGACATAACAATACTTCTTTTGGAGAGAAATGTCCAGCTTCACAGCTTTGTATGACGCATCAGCTTTGCATTTGATTTCATTACAATCTCAAGTACAGTTTGGAAGAGTTTGTGTTGTATTTTGATTTAACGTTAGTAATTTCTAACAATTTCAATTCATTTTTATATCAAAGTTTTTTTGCTTATACTGCAGATATCGCAATACTTATTTTGAAGAGAAGTTTCCGTTCAACAGCTTTGCACGGCCCATTAACATTGAATTTGATTTCATAGCAGTATTAAAGGACAGTTTTTAATAGTTTGGTTTGTGTTTTGGTTTAACGTTAGTAATTTCTAATAATTTCTATTAATTTTTACTTTAAAGTTTTTTGCTTACGTTGCAGATACAGTTATACGCAATTTGGGAGAGAAGGTTCCTGCTTAACAGCATTGTACGAGCCATTGGCATTGAGTTTCATTTCATAGCAATCTCAAAGGACAGTTCGGATTGGTCTGTGTTGTGTTTTGATTTAATGTTTGTAGTTTCTAACAAACTTCATTTTTATTTCATAGTTTCTCTAACCCAATAATATAGATGTGAACTATGATCTGATAAAGCTCCATGCTAAAGATATGCTTTCCAGATCCAACGATCATGATCCTGCTAAAGATATGCTTTCAAGATCCAACAAAACTAGAATAAATATTATCAATATTTAACAATATCTGATTTTAATCAATGATGAAATTAAAATTTTTACCTACAATTGATATTCAATCAATTAAAGAATATCGAAAATTACATCATATACATTTATATGGTAGATACCTGCGATGGTTGCAATTTGTATTTATTCACAGAACCATTCAGCTGCAGTTATTACAATGTTACATTTATAGTTGAATTACAAAACTACTTTCATGTTTTCTTCTGTATACCAATGACTAAATCCATAACTCATAGATATCAAAATAACGTAAATTTTATTGTTATTTGTTAAGAGCAATTGGACAGGATTGTAAGGATTGAGAATATCATTCTCACTGTGCCTGTTTATTGTAACAACTTAAGCTGTAAATATTTGTAAACTTTGAAGACTTTTCTCGTGTTCAATCTTGATTCTATAAAAGATGTGTACAATAAATTTGGAAGATAAAATGATCAGCTGTGTAAGATATTCTAGAAAACCTATTGAAAAAATCTTTCCAGAAATTGAAATTTTTATACATTGAACTCCAGTAAAAAATAATTAAATAATGAGAAATATTTGTTAAAAAATATCTAAGACTGATTTACCTAATTTTTTGGAAATTTGTTTCCTATTACCTATTATTTTATCAGGTTTCTTTAGGAAACATCTTTACAAATTAGGAATGGAAATTGTTCAATTAAAAAATCCTATAGAATGAACGAAAAAGAAATTTGCGCTAAGTTGATACTAACATTCGTAATTATCACATGGAGTGTTAACATATTTTGATCATTAGTTTCTTTACAGTAATAAGTTAGATAAATCGACCTCGAGTGTCCTCTGTGAAACAAACATTTTGTGTTGTCAACTAAATGTCTTGGTATTGAATTGTTGAAAATCTTAGGTATGGTCAATCGTGAGTCATACTTATAGAAAATGCGAGCATTTAAATACAACAATGCATTCAAAGGTAAGCGAGAAATGGTTGAAGACTGCCTTATTCAAACCAATTTTCGACTGAGGAAAACATCAACAATAGAAGGAAATTGTGACAAGTAATCATCATTTAAGCTTAAGGGAAATAATCCAGAATCTCACATATCTCATGAATGTGTGAGGCGCCGTAAAAGACAACTCAAGATAAAGAAGATACATTGATGCCTCCACCTGATGTGACATTATCGAATAATTCCTTCTTCGTTCATCACCTTCAAGATCTTCTATTGACAGCTCCGATACAAAATCCTGTGATGAACAGAATAAGGAACAAGTGAATTGTATTCAGGTAACCGCAGAAAAAGTATCGGATGAAAAGTAATCCGAGCAAATAAGCATTGGTGAACCTACAACAGAAAATTCAGGAAATCATGGAAATACTTTACAAAGAGAAGAATAAACGGAAACAAACAAAAAAGGAAAGCAACGTAAACGGAATGAAGAAAGCTGGAAACGGCATAAGGCTAAAAATCTAAGAAATACTGAAAAACAATACACAACCAAGAAACATAAAACAGTCAAACCTCGTTCTGTCAAATCACCTGTGCTTATCAGAGACAAATAATTTTTGATGTGTCTTGAAAACTTGGCCAGGTTAATACTTAAAGATGGTTTATTATGTCTTGTATGTCCGATATAGTCCCAAGATATAAATACATACATAACTGCTTGTAAGCCAAATGCAACAAAGCATTCAATTTTATAGTACAGGGGAGATCGGTGCGAGTCTATAAAACATTTTGTATATTTATTGCATCCACGTCTAGTCAGTTTAGGTGTGAAATGTGGTCAGAAGGAATAACTGGACCCTACTTCTTTGAAGATACTTCAGATTCTGCTGTAACAGTGAATGACAACCATTACCTGATCGGCCAACATATCACAAAGATCTTTCTAGGTCAATTAATTTAAAAAAATGGTGACCTTTATTGGCCCCCAATATCACCAGATTTAACAACCCCTGACTTTTTTTCTGTGGAGCTATCTAAAGGGACAGGTCTATGCCAACAAACCGACGAATCTTCAACTGTTAAAACAGAATATCCGAGATGCTGTCAGCGGGATAACGTCAAAATTATGCGAAAATATGATAAAAAAGAAAAACGATGAAAAGAGTACGCATTTGTTATTGTAATTGCTAAGCCATAATCCATAGGTAATTGCTAAGCCTAAATAAAGTACTTTTGGAAATACGTCTAGAATTGTTAATTCACAATAAAATAAATTATATAAAATAAATTGCATAGTTCTTATTCAACCACATGTATAATTACAATAATTTAAATATTTCAAATGACATATGTTTGATTCATGAAAAATGTTGATAAGTGATCTCTGATAGTAAAATGAAAATAGCAAATACAATGTTACATTTGAACACTCGAAAGTTAAAACATTGCTTTTGGTAGCGCTAAATCTGTGTAACCAAGGTCTACTACTTTCATGAATATTCAAAATATTAAAAATGAAATATTTATTCAATTTAATTATAATAATATTAAGATTTCAAGACGTAACTTTATTCCCACACTAATAATTTTATTTCTGGGTCCAAGATGAACAGTTTTGGATAAGCATTTTTTTTTTGTTAATAAATATGACGTAGAAGTATTTATTTACATTTATAGTTGCACAATCATTACAATCAGTTTTTTGAAAGATCCAAACTGACTATTTAAGAATAGATATATTGCTAATTAAAATGAATAGTTTTGTCAATTAAATATGCTTACTTGATATACATAAGAAAACATACATGTTTAATTGTAAAAAAATTCGTTTTGCGTATTGCTACATTAATATTATTAGAATGTTCCCTAATATAAGTTTTATTCTATTTTATCACACATACAACGAATTACACAGAAGAAAATTGCGAATTCATTAAAGAAATGTTTTTTTCCACAGGTGAATAAAATATAAATTCCAGTTAATTATAAAGGAACCACTACTACGTAAACGATATAAAGACGTTGTCAATACATAAAGAGTAAATACAGCAACATTTATTTTGGGGAGAAGTTTTCTGCTTAATATCTTTCTATAACCCTTCTGCATAGAGTTTAATTTTGTACACAATCACGTAGAACATTTCAGAAAGATTTGTGTTGTTTTGGTTTCACGTTTGTAGCTTCTAACAATTTCTATTTATTTTAATGTCAAAGTATACGGCGCATATAGCAATGCTCATTTTGGACAGAAGTTTCCTGCTTAACAGGTTATATACACACACACATATATATATATATATATATATATATATATATATATATATATATATATATGATTTCATAGACAATCTCAAACGACAGTTTGGGAGAGTTTATGTTGTCTTTTGATTCAACGCTAGTAAGGACAATGCTCAAAAAAACCCAGGTCCGGCGTTAACTAGATGCTACTAAAATCAAGGTTATAAATGAGTAAATAAATACTGCATTACGGCCATCATCAAAATCAATGGCTAAATATGTGAAATTGCGAGAGGGTTAAAAATTCGAATTTAGTATTTAATTATACAATGGGGGGGATAGTTACGTCAAAATCATTTCACTAACATATCTTTGGAAAATTTACCTGACAGAGTGATACGCCGCCGTTTCGATTTTAATGCCGGCAAATATCTGAATATTAGAAACATGGATGTTTAAGCACTAGAACAAAGAGATCAAGTATATTTTGAGAACATAAATGAAATAACAGTGGAGGATCTCCACTTCTGGACTGGTTTAAGTCACACTCAGTTCGATCAACTGCTCAGTCAAGTACCGAGCTTGCGTAATGTTCAAGTACACCACATACAGACTTAGTATTTATCTCGGCAAAATAAGGACTGGAGAACCCAGCATACGAATAAAATATTAAAAAGGCAAGGCAAAGTATAGACGGAAAAAATCATTTTACAGGAAGATTTCTATTCGATGACTTTGTTCACATCCATTTAAGCCTTGATCATATTAGATGAAGCTAAGTTATTGAAAGAAATAAGAGTGCTACCAAACTATATTTTTGGGAGTGGTTAATCACCTACAGCTATTTTAATACGTGATGAGTCATATATTTTTATCTAAAAGGGCTCGAATTTCCTTTTCAAAGGGACAATTATAACTACTCTCATAAGTATCAACACTTGATCAAGCCATTTATGGTTGTCTGTGGAGACGGGTACATTTTTGACGTATTGGGGCCTTATGATGCAACGACATCTGATGCATTAATAATGCAGCAGATCTAACGAAACCACAGTGTCTCTATGGAAAAGGCCCAATTAATTATATTTTGTAAAAAAGTGACGTATTTATTTTAGATAGAGGATTTCACGACAGTATTTTTCTCAGAGTCGTTTGGCTATGTTTCGTACATGCCCTTGTCTAAAACACGCGGTAAAGCCAGTTGATAACTGATCAAACAAACAAATCACGACACGACATTATGCAGGTGGGTCGAGGAGAGAATAATCAGCCGATTATTGTCTCCTCTGTATTGGAGGTATTTAATTGCACTTCACGTTCTACCGTGACGGATTTTGAGAATGCCGCAGTCTTGATCAATTGTTACCAAAAGCCAAATGTAGCAACATTAATATTTTTAGAATGTCCACTAATATAAGTTTTATTCTATTTTATCACACATACGTAGAATTACAAAGAAGAAAAATGGAAATTCATTAATGAGATGTTTTTTTTTTCCACAAACGAATAAAATAGAAATTCCAGATAACTATAAAGGCACTACCAATACGTAAACGATATAAAGACGTTGTCAACACATAAACGGTAAATATAGCAACACTTATTTTGGGGAGAAGTTTTCTGCTTAACACCTTTGTACTACCCATCTGCATAGAGTTTAATTTTGCAGACAATCACGAAGGACATTTCAGAAATGTTTGTGTTGTGTTTTGGCTTCACGTTTGTAGCTTCTAACAATTTCTATTTATTTTGATTTCATACTTTTTCTCATTTACGGCACAGAAGTTTCCTTCTTAACAGCTTTCTACGACCTACCTACATCGAATATGATTTCATAGACAATCTCAAAGGATACTTTGGGAGAGTTTGTGTTGTGTTTTGATTCAACGCTAGTAAGGACAATGCTCAAAAAAAGATGATTGATTTTAGTAGCATCGGCGTTAACGAGATGCTACCAAAATTAAGGTTATAAATGAGTAAATAAATACTGCATTACGGCCATCATCAAAATCGATGGATAAATATGTGAAATTGCGAGGGTTTAAAATTCGAATTTAGTACTTAATTATACAATGGGACGGGGAGGGGGGAATTTCCGTCAAAATCATTTGACTAACATATCTTTGGAAGATTTACCTGACAGAGTGATACGCAACCGTTCGCCACAGTATTTCTCTCGTTGTTGCGCACATACTCTTGTCTAAAACACACGGTGAAAGCTAGTTGACAACTGATCAAACAAATCACGATAGGTTACATTGTGCAGGTGGGTCGAGAAGACGATAAACAGCCGATTCAAGAGCGACTTTAAAATTTTCAGATACAGAGTATTTAATGGCACTTTACGTTCTACCGTGTCGGATTTTGAGAATGCCGCAGTCTTGATCAATTGTAACCAAAAGCCATACCAGGGTAGTAGACGCACAGGCTAATTTGTTGAAATAATTAATAATGATGGCAATCGATTATGTGATTACGTGCTTCAGCATAATTTGAATCGCCAAAAGGGTCGCATTTGTGCGGATGCACGCTGATGATGCAGACTTGAGACTTCCCAAGACTAACACAAAAAGATTTGATTTTAGTAACGTAAAGCTCACCCCCTCGTATTGCAATGTGCACATAAAATGAACAGGTGTTTATGAAATCGAAGTTTTTCGACATCCTCAGGTCATCCATTTGAATGACGACAACTGTGTCATGTAGCAGACAATCGAGGCACGTGAGAAGCAGAACGTATTCCACTTACGTTCTCTATGAAAGGGAAAATGGTCGAAATGCCGTATCTAAATACTACTGTTCTTGCATTCACGGGAAGCGAACGTTGGGTTGTTGCGCCCATGTCATAAGCGTGCTATTTTGCATAGGATGGGCTAGACATCCGGATGTGACCACCCCACATCCTTTTTGGATCGTGGAGTTTCCGGTCCTGGAAAATCAGTAATTGTAACAAGAGCATTTCAATTTTTTTTTCTACCTGACATTTTTAATCTTAATCTCAAAGGTGTAAAATGGCTACCTTGTTTTTGTAATATTATACACTTTTAAACCGTAACAATCACTATTTAATTCAACTTTTAATAATATATTAATGAATTACCCCTGTTCAAATTTTACGTATTTAGCGATGGCTATTCCGATGGTACTATTTATTTGCCCATTTTAGAGCATAATTTGAGTTACACCTTGTTTGCGCAGGGACTTGGTTTTTCCCACACTTCATGATTATTATTATCCATTCTAACAATTGTTAACTTATACTGCAGATATAGCAATACTTATTTTAGAACGAAGTTTCTTGCTTAACAGCTTTATACGACCCATCAGTACTGAATTTAATTTCATAGCAGTCTCAAAGGACAGTTTGGAAGAGTTTGTGTTATGTTTTGATTTAACGTTAGTAATTTCTAACAATTTCTATTCATTTTTATTTCGAAGTGTTTTGCTTATACTGCAGATATAGCAATACTTATTTTGGAGAGAAGTTTCCTGTTAACAAGTTTGCACGGCCCATCGTCATTGAATTTGATTTCATAACAGTCTCAAAGGACAGTTTTGAAGAGTTTGTTTTGTGTTTTGGTTTAACGTTATAATTTCTAATAATTTCTATTCATTTTTACTTCGAAGTTTTTTGGTTGCACTGCAGATATAGTAATATGTAATTTGGGAGAGAAGTGTCCTGCTTAACAGCATTCTACGAACCATCAGCATTGAGTTTCGTTTCATAGCAACCTCAAAGAACAGTTCGGATGGGTTTGTCTTGTATTTTGATTTAATGTTTGTGGATTCCAACAAACTATTCATTTTTATTTCATATTTTCACTAACCCATAGTATAGATGTGAACTATAACCTAAACATATGCTTTCAAAATCCATCAAAACTAGAATAAATATTATCAATGTTATAACAATTTCTGATTTTAATCAACGAGGAAGTTAAAATTATTAACTACAATCATATTCACTCAATTAAAGAATATCGAAAATTAAATCATATACATTTATATGGTACAAGTGATACCTGCGGTGGTTGCAGTTTGTGTTTATTCACAGAACCATTCAGCTGCAGTTATCAAATGTTACATTTACAAAACTAGTTTCATGTTTTCTTCTGTATACAGATGTGGCTAAATAAGTGTTTCCTACCCTGGGGGTAATTACCCCCGCAGGGGTAAAACGGCAATTCTAGGGGGGTGACAGAGTTGGCACAAAAAAGTATTAAAATAATAAACAAAATAATAGTACGGTAGCACGGCGCTCTCATGCGCGCGACTGATGGCGACGGCGGGTGAGCGGCGGTGTGGGAGGGGTGAAGCACGGCTTCGTCGTGGCTAGCGGCGGCGGCTAACGGCGGCGGCTAGAGGCGGCGACCGGGCCGGCGACGCGCGGCGACCGGGCCGGCGACGCGCGGCGACCGTTTCATTTTGAATTACCTAACCTTAGGAAGAACACGCGTTTTATTTGCTCCGCATCGCAGAAATCGTATTTTTTGGATGGTTTAAATTTAAAGGTAAGCAGCGTTTCTTAATATTGTCACGAGTGATTTGTTTACGTATGTATTTGTTGACTTTTATTTTAGGTACCTACAGGTGTTTTTGACATGGCTTCTACTTCATCTGGCAAAAAGCTCACTTATAAAGAAGCATTTCTACAATGGAGTTTCACAAGTATCGTAGACAAGAATATAGAAAAGCCTCAGTGTGTTTTATGTTATAAAGTGCTTAATCAAGAAAATGACGAAGACAAGTTATTTTTGTTATCCCTTTTAAGGGAATTCAAAAAAATTCCAGAATCCAATAAATTGGAAGCGAGATGTGAAATCATAAGAGATATTAGAAATGCTCAACAACCATCATTTCTTTATAGTTATCCTAATACGCAATTTGATCGAGGGTATCGAAACCATATGTATGAAAGTGAATATGCTGGAAGAGGATATCAAACACTTGATAGTGACTACACTGGCTACTCTATTACCTACTATTACTCTACTCTCATACCCCCGGGTATGAGAGTAGACTCAATAATAGAGAATCCACAACTACAGCCCTCGAGTGCCCGAGCGGCCGGAGCAGACCTAAGGCGATCTTCAACTATATGCCCGAGCGCACGGAACCGACCCAAAATGTAAACAACTTTTGGTTTCAAATTTCGAATAAACAAAAACAACATTGACGAATGAAAGACGCCTTGAAACATTTCCTTTATGTTTATAGATATATATATTTTAAATATCACCACGCCACGCGCCACTATTTTGTAAACAAGTCATTGGAAAAAAATCATAAAGTCAGTCTAGCATTAGCCATTGCTGCAAACGCGTGTGTTTATTAGTGCTCCGTAAAAAATGAGTGATTTACCTCGGTAAGTATTTGCAACTTGTATATAATCTATACTTATAATAAATCTGTAGAGAGGTCAATTCTGTACATGAAATATATTTCCAAAATAACTATCAGGGGGTGATTAGGGATCGATACTGATGCCAAAAATGCAATCAGTAAAATTTTTGTCTGTCTGTCTGCCTGTCTGTCTAAAAACTACTCGACGGATTTTAACGAAACTTAATACAATTATTTTTCATACTCCTGAGCTGGTTATAGTATACTTTTCATCACGCTACAATCAATAGGAGCAGAGCAGTGAAGGGAAATGTTGGGAAAACGGGAGAAGTTACTCCATTTTTTAAGCTTCCGTCGCGTGTGCAACCTTAATGGTTAAAGGTACACAGAAATCATGTATGACGGAAATGTTCTCCTTAAAACTATATAAAAAAATATCCCACGACAGCACATGTCTATCTTTTATGGTTGACTCACAATAACACGTGTAACTCCCGATAGCTTAGCAGTTCGAAGCTTTCTGATTATATTTGTCTAATCTTACGTTTATTTCACAAAAAAGTAAACAGTATTAACTATTCCATAAAAAAGAATCATAGAAATCGATATAGAAACACCAAAGTTATACATGAAATACGCTAATAATAAGCCATCGCGCGTGAATACTGAATCATGCTATAAGGATTATTTTTGCGTTTGAGAATCGGTCGCCGCAGCCGAAGGTATAAAAAGGCGGGGCGTCCGTGCGCGAGCTTCATACAATTTTTGCCTGTTGATGCGAATAGACGTTCAGAGCGTTCGACCTTATTGACAGACAATACTTAATTGATATTAACAAACCGTGCTTATCAGCGCGACTTTTAGTCTTCGATAATTTATTTTTAGATTCCTTTTGTTGTTATTTTATAAAATAGGTATTAGTTATTTTGATAGTGTTTAAATATTCGTTCAAATTACAAATTATTAATAGTTTACAATTGATTTCTTTTTACGTGGAGTAGTAGTTGGTACGTATAGATTTTTAGATACCGATAGGTGTTTTGGCAAATTTACGTTCACTTTTTTGATATTAGTTTTATTTTCATTTACGTTTTAGCTTTATTTTCATTTGCCTGCATCAATGCCACCTTAAAAATGATTATCTTTATCTCGAAATTCGAGAGAAGCTAGGAGAATGAGAAATAGGCGTTCTCAAGAATCGGCAGAGGAAAGAGCACATCGGTTAAACTCTATGAGAGTTAGTGCCTCAACTTCTCGAGCCAATGAAAGCTCTCCCGAGAGAGAGATGCGATTAGCAGCTGACAGAGCGAGACGAGCTACATCACGGGCGTCTCAAAGCTCTTCTCAACGAGAGCTAAGGCTTACCATTGACCGAGAACAACATGTGTTATCCCGAGAAGCTGAAACTGCTTCACAACGAGAATTGCGGCTCACAGCTGACCGCGAACGGCATACATTATCTCGCGAGTCCGAAACCTACACTGAGAGGGAATTTCGTCTCACAGCTGATCGCGAACGGCATGTACTATCCCGTGAGTCAGAAACCTTCACTGAGAGGGAATTCCGGCTTACAGCTGATCGCGAACGTCATATTTTATCTCGAGAATCTGAAACATTTACTCAATATGAAGACCGTTTGACAAATGATAGAGTGCACCATAATATTATTCGATCTCTTGAAGATGAACATGAGCATGAACAACGACTAGAGTCGGGACGCGAATATTACAATTCTTTGAGACAAGAACGATTAATAAGTTTGTTTAATGAAAGATTAAGAATTGAAAATATTCGGTCTCTTGAAACGGACGAACAGCGAGAGGCCCGTCTTACTGCAGACAGATTTCGACATAGTCTTAATGACTTAGATGTAAACATAGAAGATCAATCTACGAATTCGGTGGTGTGGTCCGACAAATATAAAAGTGGGTTTGCTTATAACCTCACAATTGATTACAGGTCATCTTCTGTAATAGGCGATATGAACGTAGTATGTTCTTTTTGTAATGCTTTAAAGTGGAGTAAGGAGTCGGCTGGTTTCTGTTGTTCTGGAGGTAAAATAAATTTGCTTTCGTTCGAAGACCCACCGGAACCTTTGAAATTAGTACTTTTAGGGGAACATGTGTAATCTAAACAGTTCTTAGACAATATTCGCACTTATAATAGTGCGTTTCAAATGACATCCTATGGTGCTCAACAAATCTCAGAAGGTCCTTTCATGTCTACTTTTAAGATACAAGGTCAGGTTTACCATTTGATAGGATCCCTTTTGCCTGAAGACCAACCTAAGTTACTTCAAATATATTTTGTATTCGACTACAACTAACAGTCAAATATAAGAAATCAATATTTCCCGAATTTAAATACTGAACTCATTTCACAACTTCAGAACATGTTTCATCAGGTTAATTCGTATGTATGCAGTTTTAAATCGGCATTAGAAGCTTTTCCTCAAGATGGTGATAATAATTATAAAATTGTTATAAATGCCGATAGGCGTCCAACTCAGGAACACCCTGGGCGTTATGACGCTCCATCCACGAATGAAGTTGCTGTAGTATTGGTCGACCAGGAATGTGATAGGCGTGATATCGTTATCCGTTCCAGAGACAATCGTTTGCAACGTATTTACGAAACCCACAGGGCTTACGACAGTTTGCAATATCCTTTAATATACTGTCGAGGGGAAGATGGTTATAATTTCGCTTTACACCAAACTGATCCGCGTACAGGCGTACCTAATTATAATAAAAAGATGTCATGCCTTCAATTTTATTGTTACCACTTGCAAGTGAGAAGGAATAGATTTGTATACTTTCAACGTTTTCGTGGCTTATTCAATCAGTTTATTGTTGACATGTACGCAAAATTTGAAACCGAAAGATTAGTTTATATACGATCTAATCAAAGGCAGCTGCGCGCTGAAGAATACGTGCACCTTCGCGACGCCATGCAGCAAGATAATGATACGGTGAATATGGGCCGTTTAGTTATTTTACCCTCTTCTTTTACTGGTGGTCCGCGCTACATGCACGAACGTACACAAGATGCTTTTTGTTACGTAAGAAAATATGGACGTCCCGACTTATTTATTACTGTAACTACCAATCACAAGTGGGATGAAATCACTCAGGAGCTTCTTGAGGGTCAAGCACCGCATGACCGCCATGATATTATCGCAAGAGTTTTTCATTCAAAATTAAAATCAATGATAGATCTACTTACCAAAGATAATATTTTTGGAGAAGTATTGTGTTATATGTATAGTGTTGAGTGACAAAAACGCGGCTTACCTCACGCACATATCCTGCTTTGGTTAAAAGATAAAGTTCGACCTAATGATGTAGACAGTTCAATCCGTGCTGAAATTCCAGATCCGATTGCAGATCCCGTGTTATACGACATTGTTAAAACTTTTATGATACATGGTCCAAGTGGTGCATTTAACGGGAATGCTCCTTGCATGCAAGGCGGTCGTTGCACTAAAAGATATCCAAAAGCCTTAGTGGATGAAACTGTAACAGGACATGATGGATACCCATTATATCGTCGCCGTTCAAGAGACAATGGTGGTTTTACTGTTGAAAAGCGAGTGTCTGGACAACAGGTTACTTTAGATAATAGGTGGGTCGTTCCGTATTCGCCTGTGTTGTCTAGAGCATTTCAAGCTCACATTAATGTTGAAATGTGTAATAGTGTAGAGTCAATAAAATATATTTGTAAGTATATTAACAAGGGCAGTGACCAAGCTACATTTGCGTTGAGAAATGAACATTATGAAGTTACTAGATTTCAGTCAGGCAGATATATCAGCTCTTCAGAAGCTGTGTGGCGGATCTTACGTTTCAACATTCACGATAGATATCCACCTGTGACTCATCTGGATGTTCATCTTGAAGGCGGTCAACGTATATATTTCAACGCCGAAAATATTACAGAACGATTAGAGAACCCTAGACAAACAACTTTATTAGCATTCTTTCGACTTTGCCAAACTGATGATTTTGCAAAATCTCTTTTGTATGAAGAAGTTCCATCGTATTATACCTACGATAAGCAACGATGTGTCTTTAATCGTAGACGCCATGGCAGGCCTGTAGATGGCGAGTCAGGTATTTTCAAAGAACATGTTCTTGGTAGAGTGTATACCGTTCATCCAAACAACGCTGAGTGTTTCTATTTGCGATTATTATTACATACAATGCGAGGACCAATATCATTTATAGATTTGAGAAAAGTAGATGATTTTGTTTATCTAACTTATCATGCAGCTTGCCAAGCGCGTCAATTGCTTGAAAACGATCAGCATTGGGATGACGCTTTAGCAGAATCTTGTGTTAGTGATAATCCACGACGGTTACGCCATTTGTTTGTAACATTACTCACATTTTGTAATTTGTCAGATACTGTACAATTATGGGGAAAATATAAAGAAAAAATTGCAGAAGACTTTCTTCGGAATATATCTCACAATGATGAAGGCGTAACTAATGATAATTTTCGTGATCTTGCCATAAATCAGTGCTTATTAGCTCTTCAGGAAGACTTAACAGCAGTAGGCGGTAAATCACTCTGTGAATATGGTTTGCCAACACCAACCTCACTCGGAGAGGTTACCAAGAGGGAATATTCCACAGAGATTGGTTACAACTCAATGGAACTGCTGGCAACATTAGAAAACGGTGTCCCAATGATGACTGCAGAACAACAGTCTATGATCGCGTGTGCGAGAGTGTTCAGAATAATTTGGGAACAATATGGTTTTTAGATGCACCTGGGGGAACTGGGAAAACCTTTTTGACTAAATTAATATTAGCTTATGTTCGAAATTAGCGTAAAATTGCTATTGCCATAGCTTCATCAGGTATAGCTGCAACATTGCTACCAGGAGGTAAAACTGGTCACAATATGTTTAAAATACCAATTGATTTAGATCGCACGGAAAGTCCAACCTGTAGTATTTCAAGAAATAGCGACAAAGCTAAGGTATTACGTGAGTGTAATTTAATCATATGGGATGAATGTACGATGGCCCATCGAAAAGGAGTAGAAGCGGTAGACAGAACTTTAAGGGATATAAGACAAAATGATCGACCAATGGGCGGTATTACGGTTTTATTTTGTGGTGATTTCCGACAAACCTTACCGGTAATACCACGGGGAACCCGAGCTGATGAGGTTAGGGCTTGCCTGAAAAGCTCTTATTTGTGGCGTGATATACAATCGGTGCATTTGACTATAAACATGAGTGAGAACTGGAGATAACCCAGATGATCGTCAATTTTCTGATACATTATTAAAGATTGGTGAAGGTACCTATCCACAACTACACCAAGGAAAACATATTCTGACACCTGAGTTATGTTGTATAGTGCAATCCCAACCACATCTTATATCGTCGGTTTACGGTGACGTAACAAATATATTAAATAGGGACAATTGTTGGCTATGCGAAAGATCCATTTTAACTCCTCGCAATGATCAGGCATTTGAGATTAATAACAATCATAATCATATAATCCGATACCATTTTCTTGTTTTGACCGTAATACTTTATAATGGTAAACAAATGTATTGAGAAATTTCATGGGCGCTTTGATTTATTGGTTTCTTGGGTTGTTTTTAGATTTTTTTTTGTACAAAATTAGCTTGAGCATTTTATGTATACCGTCTTTCGTTTATATCTATTTATTATAGGTTTATACGAAAGTACTCGATTTTAAAATGGAAATTTATCACAATAATATAGTATTTGTACAAATTATACTTGCTTTCTTATATTGTATAGTATTTATCTTTAAAATTTATTGATGATATATTTTTGTTAACAATAGCATTGACCGAGCGCCGTCGCCTGCAGCGTTTCTGGAACTGTAGGTCGAAGTAGCAGCCTCAACCTCCCCCACGACGAGCAGCGTGACTGACGATCAAAGGCAAATAAAGCGTGTATTTATTAGGGATGACTAAAAAGCATTTAGCATGCTATGCTAATTACAAAATACGTGTTAGCATGCTATTTACATTTAGCAACTAATGCTATTTAAGTATTAACTGCGGATGTAGCATAACCGATACGTTGTCATAGCAGATTGTTTACTTTTGGTCGCTACAGTATTATTTACATCGTGTTGCAAGCTGAGTGCGGCTTATAGGATGATATAAATAAATATTATTCATATATTAATTGATGCTGTTAAATAAATATTATTCTTATATTAATTGATTGATAATTGATACAGTAACGGCATAACTCTTCAGTTCATTACTATAAGTATATGTTTAACGTTGTAAATTACTAGTGATTATTTATATTTAAAATTCGTCATATATACACTCAATAATATCTCTAATTTAAAATGTTTCTTTTTCCTGTTTTTTTTAGACCATCCACCTCTGGCGCCACGTTTTGTCCTGCTCGCATTCGTCCTCGTCCAGAAGTATCTTTGGAGGTCGAGGACGAAAACGACTTCCAGCTAAGGTCATCTAATAGCGAGTCAGATCCAGACTACGATGATGGCCTTATGCTGGACACCGACAGAGCCGAGTTGGAAACTTTTATCGTAGAGGCGCGAATGGTTGGCACTGCCAATCGCAACATTGCTTCTGCTTTGCATCCACTGTCCTCTTCAGTTAACCATTACCCCAAAAAAAAATACGGTGACGTGCGGTCTCAAGAGACTGTACGCCGAAGATGTGTAGCTTGTAAGGCAAAAACCATGTTTTGGTGTAGGTTGTGTGACGTAGCATTGTGCATCGACCCGTGTTTTGAAAACTTTCATGAACAGGGACGTTCATGATCAGCGATGGGCTTTAAAGTTTCTTTGCATGGGTGTGAAAGTGAACAGTAAAGTTGACATTGCGTTTAGGTTTATCTTATCAGGGTGCAGACCAAATAGAGGAGTTTGCTATATATGTTTTTATAATGTGCCGTATACAATTCCAGTGATAAATAACATTAGACCCGTTTTTAGGGACTATTTGACCGTAACATTTAACGAAATAAAAAATGTAAGCTAATAGTAATAATATAACAATTAGATCAATTCACTTCCAAATATTTTAAGACGCATTTCAGTTCAGGTTCTATCCATAAATTCCCCAGGTCAGGCTTTTCTTTCAACGTAAATAAGTGTCGAAGGTGACGCTAGTCCACCTCTGGTCCCCAGAACCCGCTCACTTGTTTCCCAATTTATGGATAGAACCAGGTTAGTATGTAAGCGCGTGAATGTGTTTTATTTATTTCATAATGCAAAATGACACTTTTATGGAATTTATTGTTTGTGTTTACAAAACTTTCAAACCTGTTTTTGTTGTCTGTATCGTATATATCTATAATTATAAATAATAACTGTTATATTTGTTGAAAATTTATGAATAAACTTGTCTTGAAATTTATTCGAATTTTATTGCTCGTTGTTTGTTATTACCATTATTTCTTCTGCAAATAAAGCTTTCTTTTACGGGAAAAAATAAAATTTGGTAAACAATAAAATAGTCTTGTAAGTAGATAAAAAAAAATACACCTTCACATAAATTTCTTCGTTGCCTGTAACGTAATTCGTGTTATTGCAATTTTTGGAGTTATTTTTTTGATTCCATGTTCAACACAATCATTGTTAAATTGAGCAATTAATTTATAAATAAAGACTGATTAACAGCTAGTCAAGCTCGTTAATTTCGTAACTTTATCTTATTCGTGAAAGAAACTACATTAAAAGGTTGATATAAAGATATTTTTTCCTTTCATTATTGCAAAAACGTTAATTATTAGTTTATTCATGGTTACATAATTTGACTAAAACGATATAATCGCTAAAATGTGTTTAAATAAAGTATCATGTACAGACTAAACAATCAATGAGTCTTTATAACTAATCAATGACATTATATGTATAAAACAAGCTTAAAATTAAAATCAAAACTTATTTACTTTACTTTTTTATAGAAAACTGGCTTAACTAACGAGGCACATTATAAAATATTTTTTAAAAGTATAACTCAATTATTGCATTTTTTACTGAAATTTAATCAATGAACAATCATAAGTAGACACAAGCAATTATGTTTAATTAATGATTACTTTTGATTTTATTCGTCAATACGTGAACTAAGTACTAATCGCAAGATCGTTTTTGCGATTTCCCAGAAATCTACTTTTTTTAGTTAAGCCAGTATTCAATTGAGGATGCGACTTGTCTTTGTCTATAAGGACGTTGTCCACTCGGAATTCTTTTCGGAACTAAAAACTGTCGGCAAACAATATTATCTGGATGTTATGAGGCGTTTGACAGAAAAAATTGAAAAAGGCCAAATTCGTGAAGGAATCATTTTTGCAACATGCTTGTGTACTAATTTCTAACCGTTGCATCCATACTTTAATCAAAAACTCAATATGGATAATTCAACAGCACAAACAAAAGATAAATAAAATAAAGAACAGACAAGTCAAAGTAATATTTAAAAGAAATCTGTTAGAAAATCGACCTCTATCAATTTCACTCAGTGTACATCCTGTACCAGCTCAATAATCAGCAGAAAGCTTAAGGGCAAAATACAAAGATAATGAAGGTATAATTGGATTGAGATTCAAATAAGAAACAGCTCCCCAGCCAGAATAGTTTATCAGGGTAAGTAAAGAAACAAAACTAGGTTCTTATTGGTTATGTCAAATTATAAAAACATTCAAAGGTTTTGCTCAACTGGACAATTAAGAGAAACAGAACCCCTTAATGGAGAAGATAAGCAAGCCATCTCCAATTTTGGTAGATCGTGTTAGCAAGATTAACCTCCGATAAAATTGCTAAATGGACACATAAATGAAAAATATTATTAGAAAGCATATAGAGACATAATAAAATGATTGGAATAAAAAATTTGAATTCAACACATACAAACCTGAACAAGAAAGACGATTCGAAATGGTTTGAAGAAAATACATCCACATGCAGACAATGAAAAAATGAAACAAGCACTACGTTAGTTAGGCCACATTGCAACCAACATATGGAACTTAAAGTAAAGGAGTGTCAAAACACTGCTACATCTCTTCATTATATAATTTAACCAAAATGAAATTTACTTTTAAATACACAAAATAAGCTATCTACTGCATTACCGTGTAATATTTAGCCCCCAAAACCAAAGCGGAATATAACCCGGTGTGTAAATTATCAACAATATGGACACGCAAAACCATATTGTTACCAAATGCATCAAATGTGCTAATAGTCATAATTCAACCAAATGCACTGACAAAAGCAAATCAGACGATGTTAAGCGTTCACTCTACAGTGGACACCATCCAACCAATTATAAAGGATACAAATTGTATAAAAACAATCAATTACCACCTGGAAGCACAAAAACAACCACCTAGTATAGAAAACACACAATGGTGACTCGACAATTCAAAGTGCTCAAATATACTTAAGTAATCTAGATGCAAAACAAAAAACAAAAATCACTCGATGAAGTTTTTATCTCTGACAATGATATCGAGTTCCTCTAAAATCTAAAAGGTACCGAAGTACAGGTTGGTCCAAAAGTCCGTTAACATTTGAATCACCAGCTGCGTCGAGCAACGAGGGAAAGTTGGGCGGACGAGGTACGGAATGTTACAGCGGCCGATGGGAATTTAGTGCCATGGGGTCAATTCAACGAGAAACAACGTGCGTTCTTCGTAAGTGAGTGCTATCGAAACAATGATTCTTCGACTCTAGCGCAACGAAAATTTTGCGCTCATTACAATTTACGGCATAAAAATAAAGCTCCATCGATTCAATAGATTAAAAAATGGGTCCAGAACTTTGATGAAACTGGTTCAACAATAGATAAACCACGATCTGGCCAACCTAGAATATTAAACTCTTTAAGTGCAGTTCGCGAAATTTTCGGTCAAAAAGTTATATTTAAAGAGGCGACTGGCCTCCTCATAGCCCGGAGTTAGCCCCAATGGATTTTTTCCTTTGTGGGATAAATAATAAGTCTTTAACAGCAATCCAGCGACTCTTGAGGAATTAAAGGCTCACATTCGCAAGGAAATGCAAAAAATTTCCCGAAACACTTGTCAGTCGGTCATTGAAAATTTCCGCTCCAGGTTGCAGCAGTGTCAAAAAAATGAAGGATCGCATATGGACGATATGATTTTTAAGAAATAAAATCCCAAATTGTGTACTTTCAGAATAATTTTTTTTTCTTTCATATAATCAGTTTTTTTATCATCGTATAAAATGATAACGGACTTTCGGACCATCTGTACTTAAACCAGATTCGACAATTACATCTTCTGATGAAGAAGATTATTATTAATGAAGTCAAATCGGCCATTAATGATTTTGACTTGAACAAGGCTCACGGATGCAATTTGATCACAGCTAAATTATTGCAGGAGTTACCAAAATAAGCTGTTTCTTAACACAACATTTTAAACCAGTGCTTAAAATTAGAATTGGTTAAAAGATTGAAGCTTGAAAGGTCAATAGAACCAAATCCATGCCAAGTTACCTTTACCATGAAACAAGACACATTTCCTCCACCCATTGAAGTAAATGGAGTCATAATTCCATAGGCAAAGCAAGCTAGGTATTTGGGAATGTATCCAGATTAAAAACTATCATAAAAGAAAAATATATTTACAAAACGTCTTGCACTGCGTTAATAAACAGAAAATCACTGTTATCAATGGAAAATACACAACTAATTTATAAAGCTCTACTGAAGTCAACGCGAACTTTTTAAATACAAATATTACCACTAACTCAAACATAGAAATTCTCGTGATACTACCACTAACTCAAACATAGAAATTCTCGAGAGATTTCAGTGTTACTGATGCTCCTTGGTATATTACCAAAAACAGACTACAACATGAAATAGAAATAGCCACAATAAAGAAAGATAAAAGTCCGAACTGCCAAATTAAAAGCAGGCTTCTTGATCACCCCCAAAAAACGCGTTTGCCACCTTATGTATGCTAAATCTACCTTCAACAGAACTTAAAAGAAAGACTCCCCAAGATCTACTGCAATCACTAGATAATATTATAAATGCGGATTTGTCATAAGATGCGTACCGTGCAAGTCTTTTCAATTAAGATGAGGTGTAATGCAATTGTGGATAGAGGAATCTTGGCAATGACAATCAAGGCAGATTGATAAATAAAAATGAGAAATACAAACTATATATGCATCTTGAACAATGAAACCTAAAAATACATTATTCACAGGTACAAGAGTGTGGCCTGAGAACCTGTGGGCACTCATCACTGTTATTACAAACAGTAACTCTGCTTTACCTCAACTAACAAGAATATATGAGAAACTCTCCACGAGAACTTCAAGTCTCTTATCACTTCTGACAAAATATGCGCGGGATACACAAATGGTGAATACAGAAAGTTTTTCAAGTTTTGAATTTTATAAGAATATATTTTTCCCTTCTTTCATAAATCACGATGTATTGACATCGTTATACACCCTATTTCCCTTGTTCGTTTCACAGCTAATTTTAAATTGAAATTGGATGATGGTCAGGCACTCGGTTCAGGGAAACAATTTGGCTCGATCTCGCTAGCTAATACTCGTCTGCAGAACAGTCAACCTCGCTAAAGTTTACCCATTCCGATGCCCTTCTTATTAGCCACCCGAGGAGAGAATAATATCACATACCATTTTATAACTCATATATCTACAATAAATTTAAAATATTAACAATACTTTAAAAACAATAGAAAACATTTTGAATAGGAACACACCACTATTCTACGAAACATAACATTTTTTTTTGCAGTTCTTGTCTACTGAAAGGTTGAGACCTGAAGATGAGTTTTTTCTTTAAATTTATGTAAAATACGAGGGTGGATTAAAAAGTTCGCGGCCTGACACACAAATGACTATTTTGTTTTTACAATACTATCTCATTAGGTCCATACATTTTTTGGCTGTCACGGTACAAAATTTTGTTTGCTGTAGCATTTGCGATTTTTAAGTCATAACGTGTTAAGCGGGACGAAGTGAATCTCTTTCGGTGTTAATCTCTTTGTAAATACTTGTTTACAAAGAGATTAACACCGAAAGAGATCCACGATGATACGACAATAATATCAGGAGAATTTGCATCATTGTATACCTGTGAAACAATGAGTTAAACGTGGGCGAGAGAGCATTGAAGATGACCTTCGCTCCGGCCGGCCTACCGCGTCTACAACCGAAGAAAACATCATCAAAGTGTGTCATATATTAAGATTCACTATCAGAGATTGCAGACACAATATAGGCATCTCGTAATAATATCAATGAGAATGAACTTGGGTTTCCTTAAGTTTCCGCTAGGTGGGTCCCTAGATTGCTTTTAGTCAAGCAAAATCGAATTCGGCTTACAATTTCTCGTGAATGTTTGGACATGTTTGAGGATAACCCACAAGATTTACTTAACCGTTTTGTTACTATGGATGAAACCTGGGTTCATCACTATACTCCATAGTCCAATCAACAATCCAAGCAGTGGAAAGAATATGATGACCCAACCCCAAAAAAAGCAAAGGAAATTTCATCGACTGGCAAGGAGACGGCCTCAGCTTTTTGGGGTGCCGAGGGAGTCATAATGGTAGACTATTTTGTAAAAGGCGAAATAATAAACTCTGCATACTATAGTAGGGTGCAAACCCTATTGTATCGTTTGCGTGAAGAAGTTACAAAAAACGTCCAGGATTGCTCAGAAAGAAAGTGCTGTTTCACCAGGATAATGCACGCGGTCACACGTCTATTGTCTATTGAATCCATGGCTCAAATTCGTGATTGTGGTTTTGTATTACTGCCCCATCCAGCTTATTCTTATTTGGCACCTTCTGACTTTCATCTGTTTGCTAACTAAAAAATGTTGGAGGCCTAAAATTTTTGTCAAATGAATAGGTCAAAGCTGCAGCGAATCAGCATTTTGAAGACTTTGAAGAATTATTTTTTAAAAGTGGTGTAGAAGCTTTGAAAAACAGATGGAAGAAATGCATTGAGTATATGGAGATTATATGGAGATTATATGTTGAGAAATAAAAATATTTTTGTAGGTACTTTATTTTGTTCTCTTATTTAGGGCGCGAAATTTTCAATCCACTCTCGTATTTATAAAACAGTCTACAAAAACTTTTCTTAATTTAAGAAATGTAACACGTCCTTATTAAAAGAAATAGCCAGTTTAATAAAAATACAAATATTCTTCCATGTTCTTTTCATTATTTTAATCTTGTGTTGTACAAAAATGCAAGAAAATGTCATTGCAATAAAAGTAACTCATTTTTTTTATTTTATCGTAATTAATCACTTATCAGAGTTTTATGATAAGACCCTTTTCATTTTGACGTAACCCAAATAAGTGTTATAAGTTTTTGGAATGTTTATAAAGCGAGAGGTCCAGTGAAAATATAATCACAGAATTTTTTTATTAAAATCAGGCAATGTGCGATTTACACCAAAAAAACCTCATATTATGTCACAAACATGGTTGTATGATGTCTTATCAAGAATAGCAGGTTTATCTGAGATATAATACAAAAAATTACCACCAGAATCTAAGATGTGAAACAAACTTTGAGTATGAGCTAAAATTCAGTTTTTCTTACAAGCAAAGTGTCTTATGTAACCTTGGTTCAATTTTAAGTACAGCGCTCTGCCATGGCGATAGCGGTGGAGGCTTAGTATTCATTCGCAACAATGGCTTCAAAGACATCCATTACTTCTTCGGTATTGTATCTACCAGTTCGCATGGCCAACGTCTGGAACTTGTAAACGCAGTGTAAGCAAACAAAACACACAGCAGAAATATTTTAATCAAATTTCTTAATTATACTCCGTTTTGTTAACTAATTTTGTTATAATTTTCCACTCGGTGAAAACAAGAGTTGCGGTGGGAATCAGTTCAGGATCATCATCACAAAATATATCAAGAATCACCCATATACTTTCTACAAATTTATTATAGTTGAAGTAATTATGGATCCAGTAGCCCTAGCCTACTCGCAACAATGGCTTCAAAGATATCCATTATTTCTTCGGCATCGTATCTAACAGTTCGCATGCCCAATGTCTGAACCTTGTGTATTTTGTTTGCTTACACTACATTTACAATGTAACCAAAGAAAACACACAGCAGAAATATTTTAATCAAATTTCTTAATTATACTCCGATTTGTTAACTAATTTTGTTATCATTTTCCACTCGGTGAAAACAAGAGTTGCGGTGGGTCAGTTCAGGATCCTCATCACAAAATATATCAAGAATCACCCATACACTTTCTACAAATTTATTATAGTTGAAGAAATTATGGATCCAGTAGCCCTAGCCTACTCGCAACAATGGCTTCAAAGACATCCATTATTTCTTCGGCATAGTATCTAACAGTTCGCATGGCCAATGTAAGAACCTTGTGTATTTTGTTTGCTTACACTACATTTACAATGTAAGCAAAGAAAACACACAGCAGAAATATTTTAATCAAAATTTCTTAATTCTACTCCGTTTTATTAACTAATTTTGTTATCATTTTCCACTCGGTGAAAACAAGAGTTGCGATGGGTATCAGTTCAGGATCCTCATCAAAAAATATATCAAGAATCACCGATATACTTTCTACAAATTTATTATAGTTGAAGTAATTATGGATCCAGTAGCCCTAGCCTATTCGCAACAATGGCTTCAGAGACATCCATTATTTCTTCGGCATAGTATCTAACAGTTCGCATGCCCAATGTCTGAACCTTGTGTATTTTGTTTGCTTACACTACATTTACAATGTAACCAAAGAAAACACACAGCAGAAATATTTTAATCAAAATTTCTTAATTCTACTCCGTTTTATTAACTAATTTTGTTATCATTTTCCACTCGGTGAAAACAAGAGGATCCTCATCACAAAATATATCAAGAATCACCCATATACTTTCTGCAAATTTATTATTGTTGAAGTAATTATGGATCCAGTAGCCCTAGAGTACTCGCAACAATGGCTTCAAAGACATCCATTATTTCTTCGGCATAGTATCTAACAGTTCGCATGGCCAATGTCTGAACCTTGTGTATTTTGTTTGCTTACGCTATATTTACAATGTCAGCAAAGAAAACACACAGCAGAAATATTTTAATCAAATTCCTTAATTATACTCCGTTTTATTAACTAATTTTGTTATCATTTTACACTCGGTGACAACAAGAGTTGCGGTGGGTACCAGTTCAGGATCCTCATCACATAATATATCAAGAATCACCCATATACTTTCTACAAATTTATTATAGTTGAAGAAATTATTGATCCAGTAGCCCTAGCCTACTCGCCACAATGGCTTCAAAGACATCCATTATTTCTTCGGCATAGTATCTAACAGTTCGCATGCCCAATGTCTGAACCTTGTGTATTTTGTTTGCTTACACTACATTTACAATGTAACCAAAGAAAACACACAGCAGAAATACTTTTATCAAAATTTCTTAATTCTACTCCGTTTTATTAACTAATTTTGTTATCATTTTCCACGCGGTGAAAACAAGAGGATCCTCATCACAAAATATATCAAGAATCACCCATATACTTTCTACAAATTTATTAGAGTTGAAGAAATTATGGATCCAGTAGCCCTAGCCTACTCGCAACAATGGCTTCAAAGACATCCATTATTTCTTCGGCATCGTATCTAACAGTTCGCATGGCCAATGTAAGAACCTTGTGTATTTTGTTTGCTTACACTACATTTACAATGTAAGCAAAGAAAACACACAGCAGAAATATTTTAATCAAAATTTCTTAATTCTACTCCGTTTTATTAACTAATTTTGTTATCATTTTCCACTCGGTGAAAACAAGAGTTGCGATGGGTATCAGTTCAGGATCCTCATCACGAAATATACCAAGAATCACCGATATACTTTCTACAAATTTATTATAGTTGAAGTAATTATGGATCCAGTAGCCCTAGCCTACTCGCAACAATGGCTTCAGAGACATCCATTATTTCTTCGGCATAGTATCTAACAGTTCGCATGCCCAATGTCTGAACCTTTTGTATTTTGTTTGCTTACACTACATTTACAATGTAACCAAAGAAAACACACCGCAGAAATATTTTAATCAAAATTTCTTAATACTACTCCGTTTTATTAACTAATTTTGTTATCATTTTCCACTCGGTGAAAACAAGAGGATCCTCATCACAAAATATATCAAGAATCACCCATATACTTTCTACAAATTTATTATTGTTGAAGTAATTATGGATCCAGTAGCCCTAGCCTACTCGCAACAATGGCTTCAAAGACATCCATTATTTCTTCGGCATAGTATCTAACAGTTCGCATGGCCAATGTCTGAACCTTGTGTATTTTGTTTGCTTACGCTATATTTACAATGTAAGCAAAGAAAACACACAGCAGAAATATTTTAATCAAATTCCTTAATTATACTCCGTTTCATTAACTAATTTTGTTATCATTTTACACTCGGTGACAACAAGAGTTGCGGTGGGTACCAGTTCAGGATCCTCATCACATAATATATCAAGAATCACCCATATACTTTCTACAAATTTATTATAGTTGAAGAAATTATGGATCCAGTAGCCCTAGCCTACTCGCTACAATGGCTTCAAAGACATCCATTATTTCTTCGGCATAGTATCTAACAGTTCGCATGCCCAATGTCTGAACCTTGTGTATTTTGTTTGCTTACACTACATTTACAATGTAACCAAAGAAAACACACAGCAGAAATATTTTAATCAAAATTTCTTAATTATACTCCTTTTTATTAACTAATTGTGTTATCATTTTCCACTCGGTGAAAACAAGAGGATCCTCATCACAAAATATATCAAGAATCACCCATATACTTTCTACAAATTTATTATTGTTGAAGTAATTATGGATCCAGTAGCCCTAGCCTACTCGCAACAATGGCTTCAAAGACATCCATTATTTCTTCGGCATAGTATCTAACAGTTCGCATGGCCAATGTCTGAACCTTGTGTATTTTGTTTGCTTACGCTATATTTACAATGTAAGCAAAGAAAATACACAGCAGAAATATTTTAATCAAATTCCTTAATTATACTCCGTTTTATTAACTAATTTTGTTATCATTTTACATTCGGTGACAATAAGAGTTGCGGTGGGTACCAGTTCAGGTTCCTCATCACATAATATATCAAGAATCACCCATATACTTTCTACAAATTTATTATAGTTGAAGAAATTATGGATCCAGTAGCCCTAGCCTACTCGCCACAATGGCTTCAAAGACATCCATTATTTCTTCGGCATAGTATCTAACAGTTCGCATGCCCAATGTCTGAACCTTGTGTATTTTGTTTGCTTACACTACATTTACAATGTAAACAAAGAAAACACACAGCAGAAATATTTTAATCAAATTTTCTTAATTATACTCCTTTTTATTAACTAATTGTGTTATCATTTTCCACTCGGTGAAAACAAGAGGATTCTCATCACAAAATATATCAAGAATCACCCATATACTTTCCACAAATTTATTATAGTTGAAGAAATTATGGATCCAGCAGCCCTAGCCTACTAAATATTTCTTCGATTAAAATAACATAGTTACAACACTGTTAAGAATCTAACTTACAACATGTACCTATCAAGCTACCAACATTTACAAAGAATTAATATAGTAAAATGGCTCTAAATTATTTCACGCCATTAATAGAAATATTAACTGGATAGAAATGTCAATGGTGAAAATGATTCCACATAGATATTCACCATTAAAACTTATTTCCGTCCCGACAGATCACGGAATTCTATTGTTTCGATTCGATTCGGAGACGATTCGAAACTACATCCGAAGTAAAATTCATAGGCCACAGAAAATAATACCATAAAAAGATCCAACAAACTATGTGCACATAGAAAAAAATTAACTTTCAAGGAAAATCTCTCTGTAAAATCTGCCGGCGAACACCTATAGTTCTGAGTCTTTTGGTGGAAAATTTAAACGAGTTTATAAAAATGCAAAATAAACCATGTGAACTTTTGTTTTTTGCTTAAATATTTAAATTTTAGGTAAAGCAGACTGTAAAGTAAAATATTAACTAGTTTCTGAAAAATTGTCAACTGGCCTATTTATGCATACATACATATCCAATGTTAATTATATGGACATTTTCTTGGGGCACCAGCGTCAAGGTCATAAACATTTGCATGACTTAAAAAAAATTATCTAGAGACATCAAAAAATGTTTCCAAGTTCCTAAAAGGTGCCAGAATCATACACCAAATAACCAAACTACACACACCAAATAACCAAACTACACACACCAAACAGATTGACATTGCAGAAAGTATAAACAAAAACTGAAGAAATTTGGTAAAATAAAGACTTAAACCGGCATGAGTAAGGTCGGGTATGTCTTACACGAGAAATTTTTAAACACAGATTATTTAACCCATTGTGACGCCCACCATCCCCAAACGAGGGCGATTCTTTAACTACCCACATTTTATTAATATTAAACGTAACATTTATTATAATGGAGGATATGTGAAATTAAGTAGGGGCTCTTTACGTTTCTTACGTAGAGTCAAAACTATATTTTTAAGTGTATAAAGTTGTTATATCATTGATTTAGTGGAGTGGAATTTACGCGAAACTATTACCGAGAAGTGTGTATTACTTTTGTATATCGCACACCTAGATAAAGAGTTCCACAACTGCAAATAATTAAAAATCGAGTTATTTCTATTATAGGAATTTGCCTTGAAAACTACATCGACTCCAAAGACACCCGTATAAAAATCTTCATTAACCCTAGATTCATAACCATTCGTCCCACAGACCGCGCGAAACGTAAATTCGTTTCTAGTGTCTCGAGTGAAAGAGATATAATGCTGACCTCTCAAGTACCTTCCTAGGTCGCTTGATCATTAATAACGCGAGTGTCGTTTCGCAGTGACGTTTTGTTTACAAGTTATAGACCTTCGAACGTCTGAGAGACGAATGTTTATGAATATTGCTACTTTTGACGGGACTGCAAGTTATTTTTGTAAAATTGTTTTTAACGAGTTTCGGTTATTTAGAGTAAATGTAAGTATATGATATTATTCTATACGAGTTATTGGTTATAGGTACATTTTATGTGATTATTCAAAGTGTATTATTGAGTGTATTTTACATCAAATCTTTTTTTTTAGAATGGAAGATCGGCAAATTGAGGACTATTTGAATCATTTATCTGATTCTGTAGATGATGGTTTTACCAGTCAGCAAACGGATGCGGATTTGAGCGATGTCGAGTTCCTACAGATTCCGACAGTGATTACGACGTCCAACCAATACGAGAACAGCAACGCCAAAGTGGCGTCATTTTTTCTTCTGATTCCGAAACTGAAGAAACTCCAGGTACTTCTAACATTTCTACACATTCACGACATATAATTATTTCATCAACTCATAATCTTAGAGGGAAAAATGGTCATAAGTGGTCTTCAATGCCTCTTGAATCTATAAATACAAGAACCCCAGCTAGAAATATCGTGCATATAATTCAGGGACCAGCTAATAACGCTAAGGATATTACGGAACCAGTTGATTGCTTTACTAATTTTATAACTGCTGATATGATTCGTAAAATACTTATACATGCAAATAAAGAAATTGAGTTGAGAAGTTCAAAATATAAAGAGAAAACTGCAACTATTTCTTCTACATGTGAAGAAGAATTGACTGCCTTGCTTGGATTGCTTTTGTTATCAGCTACAAATAAAGACAATCATGTCACGAGCTTAGAACTTTTTAATCCTACTTTTAGTGGAACTCGCTACATATCAGTAATGTCCCATGAAAGATTTGACTTTTTATTGAACTGCTTGAGATTTGATGATAAAGCTACTAGAAATGAACGCAAAGCTCAAGATAGTTTCGCGCCTATCAGAGAATGCTGGGAAGCGTTCATTCAGATATGCAGGGATAGTTACAAAGCTGGAAGTTATCTCACCATAGATGAGCAACTGTTGGGGTTCAGAGGTCGTTGCCCATTTAGGATGTATATTCCATCAAAACCAAACAAGTATGGTCTATAATATTGATGCTATGTGACTGTAAAACAAATTACATGCTAAACGCTATGCCTTATGTTGGAAAAACTGAAACGAATGGTGATTCACTTGGATCTTACTATGTCAAGACTTTGACAGAAAAATTATGGGGTAGCAACCGCAATGTCACCATGTACAATTGGTTTACTTCAGTCCCTTTGGCCCTTTTTATTTTTGAAAAAATAAACGCGAAATACCGCCTGAATTGCTTCAGATCAAAAAAAGGTCAATAGGTTCATCTGTATTTTGTTATGACTGGAAGTGTACGCTAGTATCATACAAGCCTAAAAATAACAAGAACGTTTTCTTGCTTTCTACCATTCACGGGAACGGTACTATTGCAGCTTCTGGTAAACCGGAAATGATCGAGTTCTACAATTCGACGATAGTAAAAGACGCGAAATGCCAACTTTGAAGAGATGCCTAAAAAGGAAAATCGCCGAAATTTTGGGTGAAACGCCTACCATTGAAACAGCTGGTCCTAGTGGTACCCAAAAACATGTACTATGGCAGTTGCAAGTTCTTGTCGGACATCTAGCGGACGGTGAAAAATTCTCCATTTGTTGGCTAGAATCCCAAACGTGCATTCTATGTACCGCCTTGCCCGAGACAGTCTATAGTTGAAGATTCTTTTCTTCGCTGCTAAACTCCTACCTCCATAAGGTCTCATTAAATTTTCTGATAAGCCAAATGCCTCATCTCCCACTATGACGTATGGCATCGGTACTCCATTATTTGATATGGGGCGCTTCTCCGGGATTTGTATATCTTTGTTGACAAGTTTTTGATACAAAATGGATTCTTTATATATAGATGAGTCACTACATTTTTCATAAGCCCCAATATCTATATATGTGAACTTGTAATCTGCATCGCATACAGCAAGTAAAACGATGGAAAAATAATTTTTATAATTATAGTAAAGTGATCCTGAATCGCTTGGTTTTATTACTCTTGCATGCTTTCCATCGATGGCACCAACGCAATTGGGATAGTTTGCATTTTCATTGAAACCTTTTGCTATTTCAAGCCACCTTTCTTCATTTAATTCTGGAAACGATGACTGTCTCATATTCTCCCAAATCGCCATGCAAACTTCGTATATGATATCTCGGACAGTTGTATGTCCAATCCGATAATGATGACTCAATTCCATCATAGAACAACCTGTAGCAAGATATCTGTAACAAAGAACAAATATAAATTTTCAGGTAAATCTCTACAGAGCAAGTGGAAGAACATTAGGACTAGTTACAGCAGGGAAGTAAAACGTAGAGCCGGTGCTAAAAGTGGATCAGCAGCTTCGCGCAAGAGTCCATACGTATATTTCGAACAACTTCATTTTCTTCGGCCCACTGTAGTAATTAATGAAACTCAAAATAGCATGGATGAAACACGCACTGCCGAAACCAACACTAACAGCGATAGTGCTCAAAGTGAACGACCTGTTTCTAAAAAGAAGAAGACACGTGGAGACGATGACTTAGTTCAGGTATTAAAGGAAAGTATCGTAATGAGAGAAGAGCGTGAAAGACAGCAAGAGTCTGATTCAGATAGTTTATGCTTTTACTTCTAGATGATTTTAAAAACATCCAGAGACATCGTAACCTTTCTACGAAAATGGAGTTACTTGAAGTGATAAAAAGAGCTCAAATGGAAACTTACGATTCCGAATTTGGTCCGTTTCGCCAACGTTATGTTGATTATGAACCAGGAACATCGGCCGACAGATCATACAGACCACAAACATCAACCAGTGGACAGTATCGCCAAAGCCAAGGATACTCGACTGAATATGGATCGGAAACCGTAAGCAGTGGGCAGCATCGCTATGGATAGTCAACACACTTGAATTATAGGCCAGAAGCCTCGACCACTGAAAGCCGCCGTGCGTATTCTACGGCTGTTCCAGACAGGCAAGACAATACTGTTTATACTGAGGTGTTATCACCAACTGACACAAATGCAACAGATACGTCTCAGGGTTCTGAATTATTAAAACTATTTCAGGACAACTTGAACTAATTAATTACCATAAATGTAAGAAATAAATAGTAAATGTTATGACAATTACAATATTTTTCATTTTCGCACTCACCTCAAAGTAATCACCAGCTTTTCTTCTGGACGTATACAAGCTCGCATAAGAGTATCAATGCCTTTGATTGAATTTCGTATTTTTTCCAAAAGGTTATCAAACGATTGCACTGACATCCTCGTGTAGTTAAAAAACCGGTCTGGGAATGCGCGAACATCTTTGAAATAGGTATGGAACAAGCCGTTTGAGTGCCTTTCTAGAAAAAGAGGATGAATCCAGTGTCTTTTCTTTGTTTTACGTTTTTTACGAGATAGGTAAACAATAATTATAAGTTCTTCCACATCCATATCGCTCGACGGATGGAGCTCGAATAGTCATGGATTGGCTGCTATAACTGGCTGCCGCAGCCTGGCTGCGCAGCCAGGCTGCCTAGTGCGCGGGGGGCCTAACGCATCACTAGTTGCGACATGTCAACCAAACGGATGGGTGCAGTTCATACGCGCACAAAAACTAGATTATTTCGAGTTAGTTTTGTATTCGTGATTAACCCACACTCAATGATTTATTGTTGTTGAAATAATTTTACAGTATTTGAGTTGGTCGAGTATTGCTGGCTTTTGTTTATTTTGATTTTGGCATATTTAGTGCTGACGTTGTATTTTTGACAGTGATTAAAAAAATATAATGACTACTTCCATTTACAAGTTTTTTTTGAGTTAATGTAGTATTCGTGAATTTAAGCAAATGAATGATTTTTTACAGAAGATGAAGGGTCGTCACCTACTCTTATGGCAGCCACACACGATACAGTATACTTTCGCAAGTCTGGACTTGCGCAAGTATACTGTATCGTGTGTTGGAAGATAATTGCGCAAGTTGTTCACTTGCACAAGTTCTTTATAAAGTTCCAATTTTCAACTTGTACAAATTTGCGTTTGCGCAAGTTTACATGAACGTGTGTGGGAGCGCGCGCAAGTTTCAGTACTGTTCTAGCCACCTACACGTACGCACGTCGTTTTGGCGCCAAAATGAACGAGACTTCCGAGCGACATAGAGTTCGCGACATTATGGAAGAATTTATAAATATTTACAGAAATGAGCCATGTCTTTGGCAAATAAAAAGTAAAGACTACCATCACAGGGACCAAAAAAATGCTGCTTATAATAAATTAATTGAACAATACCAAAAATTAGAACCAAACGCCAACCATGATGCAGTTGTTAAAAAATTGAATGCTTTGCGTACGAATTACCGTAAAGAAAAGAAAAAGGTTTTAGGGTCAACTCGATCTGGAGCAGGTACCAGTGATGTGTATGAACCTACATTACGAATTATTAAATTTTTTGGATGACGACCAAGGGACGCCAAGATTTGGTCGTAGTAACATCGATGGAGTTGAAAGTTCACAAGTAAGTACCTACTCGTATATCTATCTATAGTAATAAAATAAAGCTTAATATTTTGTTTATAATTATGAATATTGATATTAAAAAGCAGGTGGTACTCATTGTATTTATTTATTTATTGTTGGTAAATACATATTTAATTCAGGTAATTAAGACAAAAAATAAAATATAAAGTATCATGTAAGGTTAGTACGCAGGAGCCAGTGTTTCCTCATTCTGATTAAAATCACCTTATGGCCGGTCGGTTTCAATAATTTACTATATCCGTAACTGGAGATATGACAGTATACCTGTCACTGTTTTTAAAATTTTAAACAACAAAGACAGGTATACTTTAAATCTCCAGTAACGGATTATAGTAGGTTATTAAAACCGGCCGTTAATGAATAAAGTTATCTTGCCAAGGTACACTTCCCTCATTATTAAAGTAGTGTACATACTGGTTTCTTATATTTTTGGCAACAGTTGGATTATTTCCAGAGCTTCTTCGTAGTAAAGGTTCCATGTTCGAATCAATTGAATTTAAAGCTGGAGTAATAATTCCATCTTCTCTGTTTTCATGGTCGAAACATTCTGCAGAACTATATGAGTTCGAAGATACAGACATTAAAAAGTTGTGCAAAACACAGCTAGCCATTACTACCTTCTAAATACTTTTTGGTTCTATATTAATTTGAGTTTTATATATTCTAAATCTAGAAGACAAAATGCCAAACGCATTCTCAACAATGCGTCTAGCTCTAGAAACTCGATAGTTGTATATCTTTTTTTCCCGTGAAATTAAATCAGCCTGTCGAAACGGCTTCATCATGTCAGTTCTCAAAGCAAATGCGTCGTCGGTTACAAATACATATGGAAGTACTTCAGAACTTCCTCTGATAGGTTCATCTATAGGGATATTTAATTGGTTTGTCTGAAGCTTTTCGAAGAATTTAGTAGTATGAAGCACGCCTCCGTCTGATATTCTGCCATTAACTCCAAAGTCACACATTGTGAATTTATACTTTGCATCCACTATTGCAAGAAGTATCATACTGTGTCGACCTTTATAATTATAAAAATATGAGCCGCTTCCACTTGGGGGAATAATATCTATGTACTTCCCGTCCATAGCTCCAAGGCAATGTGGGAAATTCCATCTTTCTTCAAAATGTATCGCGATGTTCTTCCATTCTTCTTCGGTTTGTGGGAACTAAAAAATAAAAAAATATTTATGTTATTGTTTCAGGAACCCGAATCAGCTTTACATTCACAAGATATACATGGCAACTCTTCGGAAACTGATTCTACCTCTGAACAAACATCAAGTCGTGCTAGACCTCCCAAATGAAAAACTAGGACAAGATTTGTCTAATGAAGTATTACATTCCGTCAACGAGCATTTTAAACGTCCTTTGTTAAAGGACGATCGATTTGATATTTTGGGCAAAAATGTCGCAATTAAATTGCGTGAATTACCTAAATAGCAGAGACTAATTGCTGAAAAAATTATAAATGATACACTATTTCACGCGGAATTAGGCAGTTTGACACTACCACAGTACATTCATACAAATCCAACTCCTAGTCCTCCACCACACCAAACACAACAATACATCCGTAGAACTCCAACTCCTAGCCCTCCGCCACACCAAACACAACAATACATTCGTACAACTCCAACTCACAGTCCTCCACTACACCAAACACCACACCAAACAAAAGAATACATTCATGCAACTCTAGAACCACAAGACTTAATTCATTTAGAATCAACTCCATCTCCTTCCACTCCGGTAGCAGATAATCAACAAGAATATGATGATAGTTCTTCATTGCAATATAACTCAGACTCACAACATTCATCTGAAAATATCACAGTGCAATTATCTATTCCAGAACATTCTGTTGGAACATATTTATCAAACTTCAATGCATGATTGCACTATGAACGATGGTACGTTCAGATGAATGTCGTGAGTCCAAAATAAACAGTGTAACTTAGTTTTTTAGCTATAAATACATATTGTGTTACCTACATAATTATAATTTTTATTAATATGGAAAACTTGTATTTTTATTACTCACCTTCAAATAATCTTTCCACAGTACTTTATAAATGGCGTCACATGTTTCCGGAATAATTACACCCAAAGCTTGAGGTGATATAATTGTTATAAATTCCAGGTCTTCGTAGCTCCTTCCAGTTGCGAGATACCTTAAAGTGGCTGTTAATCTTTCGTGCGGTGATATGGCTTGCCTCATAACAGTATCTCGTTTTTTGATGTATGGTGTTACCATAGACAGAAGTTTTAAATAAGTTTCTTCGTCCATACGCAGATAGTTATGCCAGTCTTTGGGTGCAAATTTCAATTCATTTAACAAATTGATGTGCGAATAATGGTTTCTTTTTCTTAACCACTCTTTACTCGGAACTGTTCGATTTCTCTTTTGAGTTTTCAGTTTTTTCATAGCTACAATAAAGCCAACTACTGCCACTGCATAATCCATATCACAAAACAACACAACCAGGTAGCTCACTTTCAAAAAATTATATTGTTTTAAATGGAGCAGGTACGCACGCTTGTACGAATATCGGTGAAATGATATTTGTGCAAGCATGCTTGAGCCGTTTGTGGTCGGCTCCGAAATACGTGAATTTGTACAAGTCCAGACTTGCGAAAGTATACTGTATCGTGTGTGGCTGCCATTACGTTTAAAGACGAATGAATGAAAAATGAAAATGCCATGGAGGAAAACAAAGCAAGGAACGCCTTACACTTCTCCAGTGTGTAAACATTGAGTGGTACGGACAAACTTCCACTTCTCATCATCGGGAAATCAAAGCGACTTAGATGTTTTAATCTGTCAAGACTCTACCCGTTGATTATGCCAATAATATAAAGGCTTGGGTGACCAAGATATTATTTAAAGATTGATTGAAAAAAGTTGACAAACAAATGAAGATGAACCGAAAAAAAATTCTGCTATTAATTGACAGCTGTGCTGCCCATACGGACTTACCAACACTTGCAAACGTAAAAGCAATGTTTTTACCTGCTAACACCACTAGTAAACTTCAATCATTAGATCAAGGCATCATTCACACTTTTAAACGCTTTTGTCGCAGAGAAGTCGTTAAACATTCTTACAAGTCTGGAAGAAAACAGTAGCTCTGACATTAACGTACTTCTAGCTATGAAATTTGCTAGAAAAGCATGGTACTTAATCAGTGACGTTACTGTCAAAAACTGCTTCAAGAAAGCTGGGTTTTGGAAAAGTACAGATGAGCAAGACCTGCCAGAGGAAAATGATGTTGAAGTTGGACCTAGCAACGAGGAATGGACTAAGCTTGTGTCTCAAATCCTATATGTTAATGCCGAGCTTCGAAGATTTCGTTCCAATTGACGACGACGTAACTACCGCTGGAGAACAAACCGACGACGATATCGTTAAGAATTGTGTGAACACCTGTATTGCTGAAAATGACAGTGAAGACGAGGCACAGATTCCGGAAACAGAAATAAAGATCATTCCAATGATGCTAGCTTTAAATGCGTTGGAGACGGTCGATCAATACTTCGAATACGCGGCGGTTGTTGATCAAGCAATATTCGACAAAATTTGTGAGTTAGAAAAAAACATTCAAAATACAAAAACAGAAACCCAAACGAAATTAACGAATTTTTTTAAGTGTAAATAAGTTCTAAATAAAATAAAATTACATAGTGCATGAATTTTTGTTTTGTTTTCGTAAGCATCTTGATACCTACCCTTATAAAGTACTTATATGTCGAAATCTAATGAACGTAACATACACACACTATTAAAAATATATATGTACATAATATATGTTGTGCATATTATGCACATAATTTTATCATATTTTACATATTTACTACATTCGTACTTGCTGTGACTTGTTATTCCTGCGTACCTCTATAAGAGAGAAACGCTACCCATGTACCTGCATTAGCGAAAAACTCGGGTTAGTGAGAAACCTCTATAAGCGAGAATGAGATTGTGCTCCCTTGAACTCTCGCTTATCCAGGTTTGACTGTATATCAAATGAACAAGCGGAACTCTGAACTCATAACACGATCTATACTTAAACATGCATGATCAACAATCTACCAAATTGCTGATCATGCAAGACTCGCCGACAATTCTCACGCCAAAGCTGACACAGTAGATCGGAAGAGAACGTGACACCGGACGACAGATGCTTCATACACCGCACGAAGCAGCATTAAGAGGGCATTCATTAGTTGTATTGGATAGAATTAAGTCTGTTTGTATTTTAATTTATAATACATTTTTATTTTAACTGTAGAAACTGAGTTTAATCAAGTAGTCACCTCACCGTGCAGCAACTCATAACTGGCGCAGTCGGTAGTTCCTGCTACCAAAACATTGATCGAGTTTTTGGTAAACGTTTCAACGACTTAAGCTGTACCTACGAAAAAATAAATACGTTTTGGCGTTGTTTACGGGACCAGAGTCCAGGGCAAATGCAGACTATCGGATTGGTGGCGACACTGTGAGTAAAATCCTTTCATAACTGTTACCATTTCCTTTTGTTCTTTTTGCTTTGCCTTACGTACTTTGTTAGTGTGACTGTCTTATAATTATTCATTCATATTTGCTCAATTTGTTTAATCATGGCGGAAAACATTGAAAATGTCAAGTTTTCAAGTACACTTATTCCAATGTATGAGGGAGATTCTAGCGAATTATACGCGTATTTAAATGCTTATGAAGATTTAGGCGCATATATTAAAGAGCCAGTATTGTGTAAAGTTATGTTGAGTAAATTAACGGGGAGAGCCCAAATGAAAATTTGTCCTACAATTCATAATTACAACTGGGTTATTGTGAAACAAACACTCATACACTTTTGGGGACAGACGTATAGTTCAAACAATTCAACAAGAACTAATGAATTTGAAAATAAAATATGGGGAAACTTATAGAGGCAATTTGCTAATAGAATATAGGAAATATTACTTACATTATTTCTATGAAACTTAAAATACAATACGCTGCGCAAGATTCTTTAAAGATAGCAATGGAAGCATACAATAATACTGCGCTTGCAACTTTCCTAAATAACCTGCCATATAGATATAGCATACCAATCAGACTTCAAAATCCACAAACTATAAATGAAGCACTAGACCTAGTTATCAAAGTAGAAGAGCTAAGCCTAAAATGTTTTATAATACTAAAAGTAATTTAACTTACGGAAATTATAATCAGTTTATTCCGCGGAGAAATAATATGTCCGAAACGGAGAAACGTGAATGGGTAAATAGGCATTTACCCTGGAAAAATAACAACGGGTATCGTCATCATAATAATAATAATTTTAATTACAATGAAAATCGTCGATATTCTTCTGGAATAAGTCAGCAGCAGTACAACCGCTACCCAAACGACGTATCAATGAGAACAGTAAATAAACCGCCATCTCAGCATTATAATCATTTTAATCATTCACGTAATAAACAAGATCCTAAATATATAGCAGAAGGAACTATTTTATCAAAATGAACCTCGACAAAATTTTCCTCGGGACGATTCACCCGAAAACCTAACATAATTAACTTAAACATTAATGTTTGTAGCGAATTGCCATATGTTATAATTCCTGAAGTTAAGGGTAAATTTTTAATTGATACAGGTTCATCTAAATCATTTATTCATCCTCGATTAGTTCAAAAATATTTTAAAAATTTTGTTATAACAAAAAAATTTTGTTATAACAAAAAAATTTTCAGTCCGCACAGCCCATAGTACTTCGCAACATAAATATGTCTTGTACAAGGGTGATCTGAAAAGTTTCCGACCTCAACGTGAAGATCTCGTAAGTCAGCACTCGTAAATAAAAGCTAGTGAATTTTGTTTTTCATCTGTTGACAGTTACTCACCAAAGCCATTTTCCAGCCATTTTGGACGCATAGTTGTTATGTACCAGTCGTTTGAGTGAGTTGATGTGAGTGTTTTTGTGAAAATGGACAAAATCGAGTATCGAGCTGTCATTAAATATTTGCTTTTGAAAGGCAATACGCCTAAGCAAATCAAAGATGAGTTGGATCGTGTGTATGGGAACTCTGCACCATCATTTACAACAGTGAAATTTTGGGCAGCTGGATTTAAACGTGGCCGTAAGAGCTTGAGAGACGATGAACGTTCGGGACGTCCGAAAACTGCAACTACCGACGATTCACCAAATAGTGCTAGACGACCGCCGAATTAAAGTGAGAGAGATAGGCAGAGGTTATGAACATGTCAAAAGAACGGATTTTTCACATATTAAATGAACATTTAGGCATGAGAAAGCTGTCCGCGCGTTGGGTGCCGCGTTTGCTCACGTTAGACCAAAAACGTGTTCGAATGAACATTTCCAACGCTCTGTTGGCGCAGTTTAGGTGCAATAAATCTGAGTTTTGGCGCCGACTATTTACTGTAGATGAAACTTGGATACACCATTATACGCCCAAAACAAAAATACAGGCCAAACAGTGGACTGCAATGGGGGAACCCGCTCCAAAAAAAGCCAAAACTGTTTTTTCGGCTGGGAAAGTGATGGCGACTGTTTTTTGGGATAGTCATGGAGTTATTTTAATCGAATATCTTCAAAAAGGAAAAACCATTACAGGAACATACTACGCATCATTATTTGACAAGCTGAAGGCAGAACTTGCGAAAAACGGCCACATTTGCAGAAAAAGAAAATCCTGTTTCACCAAGACAACGCACCGGTGAAAATACACGAATTACGGTTTGAACTGCTTGGCCATCGCTGGGAGAAGTGTGTAGACTTACAAGAAGACTATATTGAAAAATTAAAGAAAATTTCAGAATAAATGTCTTCTATCTTTATTAGGTAGGAAACTTTACAGACCACCCTCGTACATTCTCATCTGTCAACTCGTTAGTTATAAAAATCTTGATTATAATTTGTTTTGACAAAAGACAATAAGTCTTTTTTTTCGTTAAGTCATTTGTCGTGGATTCTACGACATATAACTTTTATGTCGAAAGTAGGATAACTCTGATGTCAAAAGTGGGATAAATTTGGTGTCAGAAGTGGGATATCGTCGTTTCTTCAAAATAAAGAGATTGCTTGACTTCTCATAGAAAGGGAGAAACTACCGAAAATTTAAAATAGACTTGATTAGCCAATATGAACTAAATGACTTCGCCAGAGATTTAGATTTGACCAAAGAAAAATCTGAAATATTGGGCTCAAGATTAAAACAGTGGAATCTATTGCAAGCTGGAGTTAAAATTACAACTTATCGTAAACGTCACATTTCTTTACCTACCTTTTATTCAAAAGCAGGTGGATTAGTGTTCTGTAATAATATTGATGGATTAATGTCAGCATTAGGTCACAGACACGTATCACAAGAGTGGAGACTGTTTATTGACGGATCGAAACGAAGTTTAAAGGCAGTTTTACTTCATAACGGCAACATACTTCCATCTTTGCCTGTAGCGTACGGCGCTCACTTAAAATAAACCTACGATATTTTGAAACTAATTCTGGAAAAAGTTGATTATGTAAAACACAAGTGGCAAATATGTGCACATTTAAAGGTAGTGGCTTTAATTTTAGGATTGCAAACTGGCTATACAAAATATTGTTGTTTTCTCTGTGAATGGGATAGCAGAGCTCGTTCCGATCACTACACAAAACTGGCCTCTAAGAACTGGGTTCGTGCTTGGACAGAAAAATATAAAAAATGAACCATTAGTATCACCTGAGAAAATCATTTTACCCCCACTACACATCAAACTTGGTTTGGATAAAGAATTTTGTGAAAGCACTTCCCCGAGACGGACCTGGATTTTCATTTCTCAAAACCAAATTTCCTACGCTAAGTGTGACGAAAATTAAAGAAGGAATTTTTATTGCACCTGACATAAGAAAATTAATCAATGATCCCGATTTTTTATCTACCCTCAGACCCATTGAAAGACAGGCATGGTTGGCTTTTGTCGATGTCACAAAAAATTTTCTCGGCAATCACAAATCACTCGAAAATAATGCTGGATGCTTGTCACAAACTAGGATGCAATATGTCGCTTAAGATCCATTTCCTACACTCCCATTTAAGTTTTTTTCCAGAAAACATGGGCACAGTGAGCGATGAACATGGAGAAAGATTTCATCCAGAAATTGCAGAGTGTGAGAAGCGTTATAAGGGTAGATGGGAGCCAGCCATACTTGCAGACTACTGTTGGAGCCTCCAGAGGGACACTGTGTCTACTGGCTATAATAGAAAAGCCAAACGTTCCAAAAAAAACATGTTTTCTAGTGCAGAATAAAAATGTATATCACACTTTCATACGAATTTTACTAAAATCAATGTCTTTCACTACTAAATCTGATGTGATGTAATAATTTTATTTATATATTACGAATAGTTTTAAGGTAATTAGTCATAATTATATACTGTAAGTCCAGTGAAAATATTTTTATTCAAATTTGTTGCATAGTGTTATTAGAAATATAGGATTGCAAGCACACAATGAAAATATTGCTATCTAATATCAAACAATTTTATACCTTATCACCGGGACAAATAGAAAGCACGCATCAGCTAGCACTTTAATTCTTTCTTATTAGGATTTAATCCTCAAATTTCTCAAATGTTGAGATCCCGTGAGCCACAAAATTTAAATGAAGGTTTTAACCCTACAAGGCCCCCAGTACCACATGTAGGACAACCACTTTTATCGTTCTTCCAGCAATAAAAAACGTGCAGCGACATCTACTGTCGTCTCCATTACGACCTATTGATATTGAGTAATACAAAGCATTGCGCATAGATGTCATTACTGTTTTCTGTTTATGGAGTTTAGCGGGACATTTGAGTTTAAGTTAAACGTTTGCGGTTTGCGTGATTTCAAACTTTCTAAAAAATAATAATTGATAGTTTTGAGTTAGAAAAAAATACAGTGGGTCATAAGGGAGTGTATATTTTGCAGAGGTAATAGTCCGGTCAATTTAAACATAAAAATAGTGATCAAATAACAAAAATTCCCATAAAGCTAAATTTTTGTAGATACCTTGGGTTGACCATTACAAATAAAGTTTCAAAAGTCCCCATCGATCCCATGTGTGCTAAAAAAGTTATTCGGGGTCAAAGGTCAAAATTTTAAGTTTTTTGGATTTTTCTCGGAAACGGTAAATTTTATCGAAAAAGTACCTCAGACCAAAGTTGTAGAGCTCAAACACATACATACCTGGAGTTGGCCAATATACAGGAAGAAATCCAGGAACACACGAAAGACTTTATAACGGTCCTTGGAAGCTCGTCGTTGATCATAAAGGAACCAAACAACACCATTGGCATTTCATCTACATATCTCGAAGTAAACAGTGGGGACATTCCTCAAAGCTTGGAGCAAATATTCGAGCCAAACCTTACAAATGTTCCACAATTGAGTGTATCGTTTGTCTTCGTCAGTATCTTTATTCCGGGAATGGTCGTCAAGTTTTACAAGACATTCTCACCCCAGCAGATGTTGAAGTTGGTATCTGCGCCAATCATCAGCTTGGTGTGGCGAGGGATACTAAAAGGCACGAAGAGACGATGCATATTGAATGTACCGCGTGGGGAAATACAATACATGAGAGAGAAGGCTGGACACATGGAGAAAGGGACGAAGGAATGGTGGATACAACTAGTGAAACCGATGCAGATCAAGATGGAAACGAAAGATGCGACGATGATGCCCACAATGATATCGTTCAATTGGAAGGATCTGTGTCTAATGAAAGATTACCGACGAGTAATAGACAAAGAGTTCACACACGAATACGCAGCGAAAATGACGAGCGCAATACAACTATCGTCTTACTACTATGTAAGGAACGCGCTTTTACGGAAGGAGAGGCACTTGTCAGCCTCGCAAAAACTCCTCAAGGGATTAACCTCATACTCAGCTCAGGGTTCAACGAAAAGATTCGGCAAATTACCACAGTGTCCCGAATACTGGTATTTCAGGAATCGTTAAAAGCGCGATTCGAACGAGCGAAAGCACACAGTCTGGAGAGGAATCAGCAAGCAAACAAAGAGATAAACATAATGGAACTGAGAATGAAATTTGAAAATTTACTAATGGCAAATCACATAGATCTAGAAACATTCGCGAAGGCGACATTCGAACACATGAACGGAAGACTGAATAAAAAAAACAACTTATTCTTCCGGGGACCGCCGTCGACGGGAATAACGATGATCATGCAGAGTTTAGTAGACTGTCAATACAACTTTGTGAGACTGACAGGATTAACGGCGAACTCGTCGTTCAACTTTAGCGGATTGCTGCATTGTAACGCGTGCTTCATGGACGAATGCAAACTAACTGACCAATTCGAACAATGGAAACTGTTGGCGTCGCGAAATCCGATGGCTACAGATGTGAAATACAAAGACAGATGCTACATAATGAATTGCACTCTCAATTTTCTATAAAAATAGTTCTTATGATTTTTTCTCTTAGACCAACCATTTTCCAGATATTGCGCTTGTAAGAATCACGTTCTACATAATCTGCACCCATATGCCACGTATATACATATTCAGGTACTTAAACAAACAAAAATGCGTACTTGTGTCTCTTTCATGTATACATTATACTATTCTAAAGAAATATACTCTAAAAAGACAGCCAGTCTTCCAGAATCCCCTCTACTCGCATGGCCTTGAATAACATCTACCTATTCTATTGTCCGTATGGCGTCGTTCACGTACCTGCTTCTTTTCGTGTTAGACGTACAGTTCGAGTGAATAAACGTGTCTATTTCAAGCGCTTACTGTTGTTTGTGTTGATCAATATTTAAAAAATGTCACAATTTTGTTTTATTTGTAATAAACTTTTGGCTGAAGGTGAAACTGTTGTGGTTAGTCGTGGACTGCAAACTTTAATCGATGCAAGTGTCGCGAGAAATGATGATTTTGCTGATTATTTACGAAGCCAGAAGTCCGTTGTAATTCACGTGGATTGCCGTAAATCATATACCCGGAAAAGTTCTATCTCTGCAGCAAAAAGACAACGTGAAGATCAACAGGCCAGTACTTCAAAAGTAAGTCCACCTCGTACTAGAGCGCGATTAAGTGAATCTGAATCCACCTTTTGTTTTAAAAAACATTGCTTATTTTGTGGCGAAGAAGCGGATGAAGAGGCTGAGAAGAAGAAAGCGCTGAATTATCGCCGAAAAATTCATAAAGTTTCTACACTTACATTCAAAGAATCCCTTTTAAAAGTAGCTAAAGATCGTTCTGATGATCTATCATAAACTGTCCTTGCACGTATTAATTTTGAGTATGATTTAGTCGCTGCTGATAATAAATACCATGGCAGTTGTTATACATCGTTCCTGAAACCTAATACTGGCAGTAAAACTGGTCGTCCTCAAAGTGAGGATATAAACTCTGCAATGGAGGACATTTTCAATTTCATTGAAAGTAGCGATGACTGCCAGTTTACGTTGGATGAATTAAAGAATGTTTGCCAAAATGTAGATTTAGAAAACAGAATTATAAAAATACGATTGAAGTTAAAGTATGGTAGTAGAATTATTATTACAAAGAAGCCAGGAAAATTAACATTTATTTGTTTTGTTGACAATTACCAAGACATTTTAAATCAAGCCTGGTCCGATAACAAAAACTTGAATGAAAATGAAAAACGTCGGAAAACTTTAGAAGCTGCGGCAGAAATTATTCGAAAAGATATTCAATCTTGTGTGTTCGATAATACTATGTACCCACAACCGGGTAGGATGTTTGAGGATATAAATAACGATATTCCCGAATCATTATCATATTTTTTGGAACAAGTCATTCTTAAAAACAAGCGTCATAATTTGAATCATTTGAAATTAGTTTGTACAAATATTAGTCATAGCATAATGACTGCTGTTCGGCCTAGAACCTTCAAATCTAAACTACAATTAGGCCTTTCAGTTTTTTTCCATCGGCGGTTTGGTTCAAAACTCCTTATACAAATTGTCTCGTCATTTGGATTATGCGCATCTTATAGTGAAACAATGAACTATGAAGCAGCAGCAGTTTTCAGTCGCCCACCTCACATTTTATCACCAGAAAGTGGCACATTTATTCAATATGTCGCAGATAATGCTGACATTAATGTAAATACTTTGGACGGCAATAATACGCTTCATATAATGGTTATTATACAAATTGTAACTCCCAAAGATTCAGTCTTACTAGAAGAGCCGATGCCGCGAGTAACTGAAGTTCTTTCAGCTAAAGATTTTGCAGCCAAGGCTCATGTACCTATACAGGTTTATCAAAATACTGGCGTAATAGGATACAGCAAAATAAATGTGCGAGATTTTAAATACGAAAATGAAACAAAAGTATCTTTTATAAAAAAAAGTTGATGTAATATGGTTTTATGGAAAATGCAAAAATTTTCTTTTACCTGGTTGGAATGGTTACATTGAACACGTGACTAGTAATATTGTAAATTTTTCGAAATCAAAAATTACATTTCTGCCATTTGTTCATCAACCTGCAAGTAATTACAGTACTATATATACAACTTTACTTTGTGCTTTAGAAGATGCTAAACGTTACAACCATAGAGTTTGCATAATTACTTTTGATCAACCTCTGTATGCGAAAGCTCACGAAATCGTATCTGCTGCACCTGAAGGATCGGAATTATCAAAGATTGTAGTTAGACTCGGTGGATTTCATTTGTTAATGTCATTTTTCGGCGCAATAGGTTATATTATGCAAGGAAGTGGTTTAAAAGTACTTTCGGAGATTTATGCACCTAAGTCTTTAGAGAAAATGCTTATTGGCCATGCTTATGCGAGAGCAGTTCGAGCTCACACGTTACTTCAACTCACTTTAGCATTAATAATATTAAAAGAACTAGTTATTGATGATATTATGGATGCAAATCTTATCATTACAGTTGAAAATATTCTCAATAAAACTCTTTCATACTATGATATTGAAGATGATGAGGAAGTATCTGGACCTTTACTTGATTTATTTAATGAAAAATTAACAGAATATCAGAAACGAGGACCAACTGCACAATTATGGGTTCAATATTTTAGAATGGTGTCTATTGCAGAGGAATTTTTAAGAGCTGAACGTATGGGAGATTGGCAAGCACATTTGAACAGCATTAAAGAAATGCTTCCTTACTTCCATGCATCGGGGCATTTACCTTACGCCAAGTCTGCGCACCTATACTTGCAGGATATGCTTCAATTAGAAAAGGTAATTGATCCTAGTGTTTATCAAAGGTTTACCGAAGGATTTTTTACTGTTCGACGTTCTGATAAACATAGTTGTGGAACTTCAACAGATATGATTATCGAGCAATCAATGATGAAAGTCATGAAGACAGAAGGTCTTTCTCGAGGAAGAAGTACAAAAGAAAGTGTGATAAGCAAATGGGTTTACGGAATGCATGCAATGAACACAGTGTGTGACGGGTTGGAAGTTCTTGCTAATGTTCGAATGGACACGACAGATCAACATGTAGATGCGAGTGAATCAAGAGTTAAGAAAGATGTTAAAGATATCAAAACACTCCTTGACTGGTTTTCATCACATGATCCTTTTCCTCAAATAAATAAAATCTTATCTATTGCTTCAGGAGACGTTGGTGATGATAAAATTAATTGTCATAAAGCTCGTGAAGTTGGGATTGCCTCCATGTCTAAAATGACAGGTCAAAGTTTCAATAATATAAAACTAAAACGCTCTGAGAAAGTGCTTCCTCTTTTAGCTGCAAGTAGCACTGTGAAAGTTCACGAAGAAGAAGCACCAATAGACCCAGTATTATTATTTCAACGTATGAGTGTCGCTGAGGCTTTTGAAGATGAGATTGAAAAATTCTTCGCATATGAATTAGCTCCTTACCCGTTATCACTCTTCGATGCAGCTGGAATGCGTAAAACAATGAAGTCAGCTATTTACGACTGCTTTCAAGCAATCAATGATGAAGTTGATTGTACAAACGCTGCTTACATTATTGATGGCGGATATCTACTGCATCGCGTTGTGTGGGATCGAGAAGAAACCTTTAATGTCATTTTTGAAAAATATGTTCAGTATTTACCTAGACATTATGGTCATTCAGTGATGGTAGTATTTGATGGCTATAGTGACACAACAAAGAGTATAAAAGCTGCAGAACAACATCGTCGAGCTACTAAAACATCCTCAGGTTCCGACATAATCTTTGATGAATTTATGACTGTTCAAGCAAACCAACAACAATTTTTTGCAAACATTAAAAATAAATCTCGTTTTATTTCCATGTTAAGTAACAAATTGACAGCTCAAAATATTACTGTGAAACAAGCTCAAAATGATGCCGATGTCCTCATAATTGAAACAGCAATAGAAAAATGTAATGATTAGTCCGGTCAATTTAGACAATTGAAATAGCGAAAATTCCCATAAAGCTAAATTTTTGTAGAGACCTTGGGTTGACCATTATAAATGAAGTGTCAAAAGTCCCCATTGATCCCATGTGTGCTAAAAAAGTTATTCGGGGTCAAAGGTCAAAATTTTAGGTTTTTTGGATTTTTCTTGAAAACGGTAAATTTTATCGAAAAAGTACTTCAGACCAAAGTTGTAGAGCTCAAAATTTTCTATAAAAATTCGTTCTTATAATTTTTTCTCTCAGACTTACTATTTTCCAGATATTGCGCTTGTAGGATTCACGCTCTACATAATCTGCACCCATGTGCCACACCGCCTATGAGGTAGTGTACTCGGCGCTTATTTTTAACGTAGTTTCCCCGGTAGGTCTATTTCACGAATCTTTATGACGTTATTGTTAATAATAATAGAAGGAATATTAATATGAGGTAAAAAAAAACGAGCAATATAAGATTTAACACTTATGAAGTATATATTCAATACAATACAGTATATATAGTGCAATACAATAAGTATATAATATCATTTTAATTTTTTTTTGATACTTTAATCTGATTCATACTCTTCATAGTTAACTTCAACAACCATTTTTTCTTCGATTTCTTCTTCTTCTTCGTCTTTTTCTTCTTCTTCGTCTTTTTCTTCTTCTTCCTCTTGCTGAATGTTTAAAAATTGTTGAAATGAAGATAAATCAGTTGTCTCTTGATCAGAATAATATGAATCTTCCTCTCTTGTATTCAATTCAACATTTGCGCAAGACAGACCTTGGCAATTAGTACACGCTGAAGAACACTGTAACCCTACTTTTCTACAGCCACATTTGGCACTACAACCTTTTTTGCAATTGTAAAAAATAGTGTTAAGAAGTTTTTCTGGAGCAGGGGGCAATAATGTTTGAATCGGTTCCAAAATATTATTTATTAATTTCCAACCCCAGTCTTCAGGGTTCAATTGATTGCCTTGCCACGTCTGAACTTGATAGTATACTCGATACAAGTGTTGAATAGCAGATACCGATGTTGGAGGAAGACAAGATAGTTGTACTTGCTTTTTGTTTTTTGTATTTTTCACAAATGTTAAATATCTATACTTATCTATGCAATCAATTTTTTTTGGAGCTCCATAAACAGCAAGAAGAAACCGAATTCCTTTTGTAATTATAGTTTGAGGTGAAGAATCAATTTCTGTAAATACTTTTGCGCAGTCAATCAAATCTTTTTTTTTTCAAATAATTTTAATACTGAATTTTTTCCTCTTCTGAACATTGCTGACGTAGTATCGCAGCCGGTTATCGCATGCAAAAATAAAATACAGTTTTGGCATTTTGGATAAGTTGATAAACTTTTTGAAGAATATATTTCTGTTCGTTGTTGCGCCTTTCCAGGTTTCAAAAAGTAAATAATTTTATCAGATGGAGTCCTTGCAGTGAGTAGTACTAACAAATCAACATCTTCACCCACTACAATAGTGGTGTCTGTATCTATGTTATTTTTTTCTGATATTGTAGTAATTGTACCAGCAATTTACATTTTTATCTTTGTTCCACATACGGTACGTCGAGCTTTCGTGCTCGTTTTTACTATTTTATACTTACGCCAACTTTTGCCATGAATACTTTTATCTTTTACAGATTATGTCGCGTAAAATATTGCGTAGTGAAGAAGTAGAAGAATTCTTGAATATCCCTTCTGGGAGTGAAGATGAGGAGGACTTTTCTGAGGCTGGAAGTGATGATGACGTCGAAAAAATTCAGTCAATCCAAAACAATGTCTGAATTACTTAGAGACGACGAAACTTCATTATCGCCGTAAACACAACGACCTTCGTCTCCCGCCAACGAGGATATTCATGTTATGAACGTTGAACAAGATCCGCAGCCTAGCACATCAGGGATAACTACAGGTACCATTAGACAATCACAGGCACCTTGGCGATCAACAACAAGAACACCTAAAAGAAGATTCATTTGGAGAAAAACAACTTTTCAAACACCTTATTTTCCGTTTACGACACAACTTTACAGTCACCAATTATAGACTTCGAAAGTCCCCTTCAATATTTTTTGTGGTTCTTTGATGACGAGTTACTTGAGCATATTGTTGAAGAAATGCTCAAATTTAGTATCCAAAAAAATTCCTCCAAGCCATTTACAATTTCAGTCGTTCAATTGAAAAAGTTTTTAGGTGTCTGTCTGATTATGAGCTTGGCACCATTACCCAATATTCGAATGTATTGGGCAACCGAATTGGGTATTCCTTTGATTATGGAGACAATGTCACTAAATGATTTTAAAAAAATCTGCCAGTTCCTACATTTCAATGATAACTCCACACAACCACCATCGGATAATCCAGGGTATGATCGTTTGCATAAGATTAGACCAATATTAGAAACATTGAAGAAAAAATGTCAAAGTGTGCCCAAACGGGAGGCACTCTCCGTCGACGAACAAACGCGCGACAAAAGCATCTAATGTCCTCCGACAATACCTACCAAACAAGCCACATAAATGGGGCTATAAGCTACGGGTGCTATACGATGATCGTAGCTTTGCTTACGATTTCGAAATTTATTCCGGAATGGAGAATGATCCCTCACTACGGTATTCCAATAAACCAGACTTAGAAGCAAGTTCAAATATCGTAGTACGTTTAGCTAGAACAATACCAAAGAATCAAAATTACAAGTTGTTTTTTGATAATTATTATACGTCAACGGAATTGATTGCATATTTGGCCAAAGAAGGGATACAGGGTTTTGGAAAAGACCTAAAATTACCTACCATACAGGACCTAAAAAAGGAAAAGGTGCAAAGGGGGTATTCAGATCAATGGGTAGCAAACTGTGATAACACAGATATTGTAACCATTTTGTGGTATGATAACAAGCCGGTCGTTTTATCGTCGTCTTTTGTGGGCGAAGAGCCAAAAGAATGTATAAGAAGATATGGCAAGAAAGAGGAAAAGTATATTCAAGTAGATTGCCCCAAAATAATAAAAATATATAACCAGCATATGGGTGGTGTTGATCTTCTAGATTCGTTCCTAGGGAAATATAAAATAAAAATTAGGACTAGAAAATGGTACTTGAGACTATTTTATCATCTTCTTGATATTACTCTGATCAATAGCTGGTTATTGTACAAAAGAGTTGGGGAACAGAAAAATACACCAATCACAATGAAACAAAAAAATTTCAAATTTGAGGTAGGCAAAAGTTTATGTATGTATGGGCCATCCATGAATAAGAGGAGAGGCAGACCACCATCAATACTGTCTGAAGAAATTGAGAAGAAAAGAAAGAAGCCTAATGCTGCAATCTTACCTCCTCGTGATGTCCGACGTGACGGGTTTGAACATTTTCCAGTCTGTGATGAAAAAAGACAAAGATGCAAATTTCCTGGTTGCAAAGGAAAAACCTTTATTTCTTGTGAGAAATGTCAGGTAGAACTTTGTTTGAATAAAGATAATAATTGTTTCCGAAACTTTCATAAGTAACTTTTTAGCTTTATTTTATTTTATTTTATTTCCATCTTTGTGACATATCTCATTATTATGTAAAGTTAAAAATAACAAACAGCTTGTAATAATTAAAATAAGATACTAATTTCCAAATAATAACATTTATTCTAGTTCAGTACCAAATAGTATAGTTAAGGTTCAGTGTACCACATATGGTACTGAAATAAAAAGTTGATTTTCTGGTCAAATATTGAATTATTATTTTTTTTATTATTTTTCCCTATCTACTTATCACTAATTACATAACATATATTTTTTTCACAACCAAAAATAAAATTGAGCCTTGAGAATAAAAATTCATCATTCTTCAAATACGCAAAACAAATTTCGTCATAAATGTAAAAAATCAGAACATACTTCTCTTTTTTGTTGAAAATTCCCAATAAGTAATAATTATGACAATCAAAATATTAATAATAATAATCGACAATTCAACTTCAATAAAAACAAAAAACCAATTTATCACATTCAGAATGAATCTATAAAATATTGCAAATGTTGTAAAAAAGAGGGTCATACAATTAATTATTGTTTTGAAATAGAACTGGTTCAAATAATAATCCTAATAAAAATAATAATAACAATATTCATCATTTAAACTGGAATCAACCCTCGGAAAGTGCCATTCCGAGTGTTCTAATACAGGGTATATACCAAAAGTAGTAGGACTAATTTTTTTGTAGCGCGAGCGGAGCTGTGTAAGGGTTTTGGCGAGGTGGAGAGGACACTTAGCGACAGAGAAACACCAGCTGCAGTCGTCTACGGGTTTTGCTGGGCGAGGTGGAGAGGACACTTAGCAACAGAGAAACACTAGCCGAAGTCACCTGCGGACTTTGGTTCAGTAAGGACACCGGTTATTGTGAACCGTGTTTTTGTAGTATCGATGCACAAAATGGGTCAAAATCACGAGCAGCGATATTTGATAAAGTTTTGTATGAAACTGTGGAAATCGGCAACCGAGACCCTAGAAATGGTTAAGCAGTCTTACGGGAATACTAAGCCGTTCCAGTATTTTTGAATAGCACAACTGTTTACAGAAGTTGACGAGTTGAACACACAAGCCTTCAACGCATCGTTCACGAGGATTTGGCCATGCTCAAGGTGTGCGCCAAGATGGTGCCGAAAATTCTGAGGTACGACCAAAAAGAAACGCGTGTGCCTTTCCTAAGAAGTTTTGAACTTTTTGCACACAGACGATAACTTTTTGGACAATGTGGTAACAGGCGATGAAACTTATGTTTTCCAATATGGCCCGGAAACCAAAAGGTAATCTGCGAAATGGCACACTTACACGTCCCCACGTCCATGAGCACAAGCAAATCGAAGACCAAGACAATGCTGATCGTGTTTTTTGTCCGTCGCGGGGTGATTCATAAGGAGTTCGTTCTCCTTGGAGAAACTGTCAAATTTGAACTTTTACGTGCAAGTGCTAACACGCCTGCGAGACAGAGTGAATCGCGTGCGACCAGCAATCTCCGACAACTGGACGATGACTGGATGCATCACGGCAATGCGCCGTGCCATGGCGCGCTCGTCGTGAGGCAACTGTTGACCCGATTCGGCGTCGCCATGTTGCCGGTCTCGATCTGGCCCCACCTGATTTTTTATTCCCACGGATAAAAACACAGCTGAAGGGACATCGATTTAACTCGATTCAGGACATCAAGCGGTATCGAGAAGGGATCTCAACAGCATCCCCGAAGCTGACTTCCAAATGGAGTACGGCGAATGGCAGCAACGTTACTTTAAGTGTGTAGCTGCCCAAAGGTGCTATTTCGAAGAATATTAAGGAATTTGCATACATATCTTCAATATTTTTTTTAAATCAGTTCTATTACTTTTGATGTAGACCCTGTAGGTGATATGAAAGCACAGAAAATAAATTAAAAATCCATATAAAATTCAAATTGTTAAAGATTGTGATTCTGACTTTGAATTAAGAAAAACTTACGCGGAGGTGATGTTGTTGAGATTTCGTACTGCTACCCGGATGGTCAACATATTCTTTAGTGACGAAGCTCACTTTCACATTGGAGTGAATAAGCAGAACTTTCGTTACTGGGATATCCAAAATCCAAGACAAATGCATCAAGAGCCTTTACATAAGCCTAAAGTAACAGTCTGGTGTGCCATGTCTACGTCTGCAATCATAGGGCCTTATCCTAGATCACCCGATTTAAGCCCATGTGACTTTTTCTTATGGGGATACTTAAAGTCCGTTGTTTACAAAACAAATCCGAGCACTGTGACACAACTTAAAGAAAATATTCGAGCCGAAGTCAGTAGGATACCCCAGTCACTCTGCAAACGCGTTTTTGAAAACATGCGTGCTAGACTCGAAGAGTGTGTCAGACTCGATGGCCGCCATTTGGAAAACGTGGTTTTTAAAAAAATTAAATCCGGATTTGTTGTTATAAAGTTAAAATAAACCTACTTCGTATTAGAGGTGTAGTTTTTTATTTTACAATTTTTCAAACATTGAAATCTGCCACTGGACGCCCTGTATATCATAAATCCAAACTCACCATTTTTTTATGTCGAACTAAAATGCAAAGAATTAGAAACTAATAAAACCCTAAAATTTCTAATTGATACCGGTGCGGGAATTTCTAGGAATCAAGCGGAAAGTTTATTACCTTCTACTTACATTTTTAAGGAACAAAAATTAACTATCGATACGGACACGGTTATTTCAATTTATTACTAAATAAATCCAGCATAAATCATGTATTTTATGATAAACATGTAAGTCTTTAAACTCTTTTAAAGGCTAACGTTTTAAACCGGAAATAAAAGTAGGACTCGTCGAAAATATTAAAATATTAGATAGTATTTATCTGGCTATACTCTTTTACTAGAGTTGAAGAAAACAACAACAGCATTTGTCTCTATTCTTAACACTCTAGATCAGTGAATCCCAAAGTGGTCAGGTGGACCCCCAAGGGACATCGGGGGATTCGACGAAACAAAATGGTTGGTTCTACGTTGGCGTGAAAAAAAATGGTGGTTCACTAAGTGTAAGTGGGGGTCCACGATAATTTATCTGGTTTCGATAGTAAGGAACAAAAATGCTGACTTGACTCTACCTATCGATGTAGGCAGATAATGTTTTAAGAAGGTCAGCAACTGTCACGTGTAAAAACTTGCATATTCGATATTCAGTACACCGCGTGTCGAGATTTGCAAAGCGCCGGCCGCCCGCCTGCAACGCTTGTTCAGATGTGCAAAGGCATGTGAAATACGACTTGTGCTGTGCTTGCAATCTTGCATGAACTTGTTTGATTCTTCACCAATGTAAATACGAATGCCAAGGACAAACGTTACTCATTTGTTTCCGGAGTTTTGAAAAGGTGTGAGTGAATCGATGTCAGTATTTGCCAGTGCTGGAAGAAGTAAGTACCTGTCTATTTGTTATACATACTTTCATTTTATATTCCAATTATGTATATTATGTTTGCATGCAGTAGGTGTGTAAAAATAAATACTGAACAGAGCCATTATTTGATACTTCCATAAAAAACAGAAAGCCGAGAAAGATTGAACTTTTAGTACCTTTTATTATAAAATTATTTATTTACCCGAATCTGGTGATTCACTAAAGGAGAGATACGTGATTGACCAGCATGTTTGTACATATTTCAGTGCCCTCATAGTGGCTAATGCTCAATGACTAAAAATATTTTCATAAATTGTATGTGTCTTTATGTACCACTCGTAACGTACGACAAAGTAATAAATCATTAAAATCGCGGTGTTTTAATGTCAAAATATTCTTTAAAAGTATTCTCTCTCAAATTTAGAGAAATGTATCAAAATATAATTAATCAAAAAATGTTTTATATTACATTAAAATAGGTTCAGTCGTTTTGTGAAAGCCTCTACATGGGTCTTAGCGGTTTATTGCTTTTATATTGGACTCGGCCGCGATACAAATTTCCATCGTTAGATCTAATTCTACACATTTTTTGACGAGTTTCGGGAATATGATAGAAATGTAGCAGCAGGGGGTTCACCGAAACCAGTAAAATTTTGAAAGTAGTCTAAGAGAAGAAAAGTTTGGGAACCTCCGCTCTAGATAATGAAGTTTTAATAAAAACTTTTAATGTCGTACTCTTACCAATGAATTCATTTAAATTTAATTATAGCAGCCTTCGAGTGTCTGTAATCCGTGCGACTTCGTAAAGAGTTCAATTCTATATTTTATTCAGAGGGAGATGAACTCTCGCACACTAATTCAATAACCCATCAAATAGAAACTAATAATAGTCCTCCAATCCGAAACAAAGCGTATCGATATCCGGAAATTCATAAAGAAGAAGTAAATTCTCAAATAAATAAAATGTTAAAAGAAAACATAATACAACAATCTAATAGTCCATGGTCGTCGCCATCTGGATTGTTACAAAAAAAAGACGCATCAGGAAAAATTAAACGGGAATAGTAATAGACTACCGTAAATTAAATAATGTCACTATAGGAAACGCTTAGGGTAGCGTGGTACAAGATTGCGCGGGCGATAAAATTGCGCACATGTCCTAACAAGTCAACGGAGAGAACTTCGTAACCAACTTCAGGTGTGTTTTGTTTGCTATCTTAGCCGGTATGTGCTCCTGAATTTTTTTTTGGATTCAGCGGAAAACAAGAGAAATACGTGAGTATAAAGTTTTAATCTATTTTTATTATTATTTTTTTAATAAATAAAAGTGTTATTGAACAAAAAGTATTGTTAATTTTAGCGATGTAGTAACATTTTTGTACAGCAGTATAGTTCAAGTTTCAGCCTATTCTGATGATTTTAGATAACCACGTCTCACACTGCACACTAAGAGCTGTGGAGTTTTACCGCCAGAACAACATAATTGCCTTAACGTTACCTACAAGATGCAACCTCTTGATCGCGGTTTCCATGGAGTTCTGAAAAAGTTTTATTCAAATGGCATCGTTATCACCCTGGGAGAGCTATTACCATCTATCAGATGACGTCCATTTTTACACCTGCTTTTCATCAGGCTGCAACCACTGGCCGAAGAGTAGAACTTTTCAAATGCACCGGTATCGAACCCTGACATTTTTACTGACGCTGATTTTCTGGCAAGCAACGTTACTGAAAGAGAAGATCCAGATATGAATCAAAGTACACAATCTAATTGTGAGGAGCTGTCAGTTTCGGTATCGAATACATCACGTGAATGTGTGCAATCTTCGATTTCTCCTGCACAAGTTCATTCAACACAGCCTGGACCTTCCCATTCAGTAGCAAGTGTGTGTAATGAGACTGTTCAAACTGATACACCATAGCCCGGATCTTCCCGTTCCGAAGCAATATTTTTGCAATCTTCAAAAACATTTACTTCTGTACCCGAGAAGCTATCATCAGCAGTTGCAGAAGCAAGGTTTAGTCTCCAAATAAGGTCACCTCCATTGTCGGACTTAATTCCGTTTCCAAACTGTACTCAAAACCGGAGTTCTAACCGGAAGCATAAAAATCAGATGTGATTAGTAGTTCACCGTATAAAGCTCAATTAGAGAAAAATGAGCAGAAAAATAAACCTAAACAGGAACCAAAAACCAAAAAGATGAAAAAAGCATTTAAGAAACCAAAGACTAGTAAAAAAAAGAAAATGTGGACATGTCTGGCATGTAACGAAGTATACAAGGAGCCAAAAGAAGAAGACTGGATCGCGTGCAGCACCTGTGGAGAGTGGTGGCACGAAAATTTTTCAGACTATAGTGGCTCCGGGGCTTATGTTTGTGATTTGTGCAAATAACATAGCTGCGCAATCTTATCGATATCAATACGCAATTTTACACACTGGGATGTATAAAATTGCGCATTTCCCGATTTGTGGTTTTAAGTTAATTACTCAGAAGGTTACACATTTTTTGTTATAATTAGTATGTCGATTTGTTGCTTAGATACTAAGGATTAAAAAATAAATAATTGATCTCAGATAACATTTGTATTTTTCATTTTATGAGCCGTTGATTGCAAATTGCGCAAACTTATACCACTCTACCCTATGCATTACCAAATATAAACGAAATATTAGATCAATTGGGTCATTCAAAATATTTTACAACTCTTGATCTAGCAAGCGGTTTCCGACAAATAAAAGTTAATCCTAAAGATATATCTAAAACAGTTTTCTCTACTCCAAACGGTCTTTACGAATATATAAGAGTGCCTTTTGGCTTAAAAAACGCTCCTGCTACATTCCAAAGACTAATGACACTGTTCTCAGTGGTATACAAGGTTTATATGGTTTTGTTTATATGGATGACATAGTAATCTATGTAAATTATATTCAAGATCGTTTTAAAAAACTTAAAGCAGTATTCGAAAAATTAAAAACTAGTAATCTTAAATTTCGACGGTGCAAATGAAAGTTCATGCGACACGAAGTAAGTTATTTAGGGAACATAATAACTGTACCTCCAGACCCTAATAAAAAACAAGTCATAAAAGATTTCCCTATACCTAAGAATCCGAACAACATAAAATAATTCCAAGGTTTAGCTGGATATTACAGACGATTTAATAACATCTTTTTTTAAATTACTAAACCACTAACAATATTATTAAAGAAAGATATACAATTTTCTTGATCCGAAGAAGAACAAAATTCGTTTGATACTCTAAGAGAAATTCTTATTTCTCCACAGATCCTACAGTTTCCGCATTTTAACAAAGAATTTACATTGACTACAGACGCAAGCAATTACGCTATCGGTGCAATTCTTAGCCAAGGTGAAATAGATAAAGATTTACCAATCCAGGACACTCAATAAAACAGAAGGAAATTAGAGCACGACTGAAAAAGAACTATTGGTATTAAAGTGGGGAATTCAGCACTTTAGACCATATTTATATGGAATACATTTTAAAATTGGAAGTGATCATTGCCCTCTCACTTAATTATTCAATGTAAAAAACCCTCATAGTAAACTCATTCATTGGAAATTACAATTGGAAGAGTTTGACTACGAAATTATTCATAACAGAGAAAAGTGAATTTCAATGTAGACTGCCTATCATAAGTAATAGTGAAAACAGTAAATTCGGAAATCTTTCAAAACTTCTCACAAAATCAAGAATTTACCAAGACTAATTACCTTGAAATCGACGAACATTTATTTAATGACTAACACAATAAAGTAGCATACGAGTATATTACTAACGTTTCGCTAGACAAAGAAATCCCCTTTGCAATGGAAGGCTTTAGTAAAAGTAGTAATATTAATATATTACTCTCACAAGATAAAGAGTTATACCAGGTATTGAAATTCGAAAATAAGAATCAGAATATTTACCACTGTACAGTTAAGCATAATTATTATGAAAAACTGCCACTCAAAAGATTTATTTTATACCATGATAAATCTACGAAATAAATTAATTTCTGATTAAACAAAGTCAATTTATATTTCAGATTTCAAAGATCCGTATAGTTCCATACACCCAGAATAAATATGTGAATAATTGTAAATCCTCTCAATTAAAAAAGTCAAAGCACCTATGATAAACACTACGACAACATTTATAGCATTTAAAAGAATAGCTATGGACATATAAGTCCACTACCAATTACTATTAGCGGAAATAGATTTATTTTCACAATACAAGACGATTTAACAAAATTTTCCCCCATTTATGCTCTGAACTCTCACGATGCATCCTCAGTAGATGATAAACTAAAATTATTCATTTCACATTTTGGAATACCAAAATCAATTCTTACAGACAAAGGTAGTGAATTTATGTCTGACCTGTTAAAAGAAATAACCAAATTATTTAAAATAAAGAGATTGAATTCAACTGCTTATCACCCCTCAGATTAACGGAGCTTTAGAAAGAAGTCATTCTACCCTTAAAGATTATCTGAAACAATATATCTCAGAAGAACAAAATGATTGGGATAAATATGTTTCACTTGCTATCTTTAATTATAATACGAATGTACATTCTACAAGTCAATTCACACATCACTTAGTATTTAGACAAAAAACATTACCTTCTTCAATTAATGAAAATAAAACGAAAGCAACTATTACACCTATATACAAAACTTAAGACAGAAATTAAAAAAGGATCAAGGATTAGCCAGAGATAATATCAACCGAAGCGAAGAATCTTCCAAAAGAAGATACAACATAAAAATCAAAGATCCAAAATATGAGAACGGAGACTTCGTTTTAATAGACGTAAAACTTCGTAACAATTAAAAACCAAATTGGAAGGGACCATACGAAATAATAAATATAAATCCATTTCAACCAAATTTATTAATAAAGAGGGAAAAATTAAAATTGACTAAAATCCACATAAAACCAACTAAACCAGCACTTAAAGCCATGATTAACGAATTCGTTTTCAGGATATGTTCTACATTCACGTCCTCCGCGAAATTAATCGAAATTACTCCATTTGACAAAAGTGTTGGACTATATTTTGTCCGAATTGGAACTATGAAGATGCTAATTGATCATTGGAAATTGATATCATTCAAAGACATTGGATCCATTCCAAAAGCCATAGAATTTATTGAAACACGATGCAGATTTACTAAAAAACTGTAACGAATTAGAATATCATCAAATTCGCTGTAACGAAATAGAGAAAATATCATCAAATCTAAAATGTGCGAAAAGTTTGAATGTCATTAACAAAAAGAAATATCATCAAGTCTAAAATATGCAAAAAGATTGAATGTCACTGACAAAGCTATAAATTTAAATCAATCCCTATCTCATATGACATATTTTAGAAGAACCAAACGAGGATGGTTCTATGGAATAGGATCAGTTTCAAAAACTGTACTCGGAATATTAGATAGCGAAGATGCACAATATTATGAAGGAATAATTGATAGTTTTAGAAGATGATAAATAAATATATGCAATTATGAACAATCAAGTTCGGGTAACTCCGTCTGCTATCCAAAATTTCAATAATACCATTAAAAAGCTGAATGAAAATGAACAAATTTTAAGTATAAACTGTGCAATAGTTCAAGATTACATTGACAAATTAGATTCGAACATCTCAACTACTTTGAACTCTATGATCTATGACTTGACTGAAGATTTAAATATAACTATTAGTTCTACACTCTTTGTTAAACAAAATGTTTTACACCCTGCTATAACATCGCCTAATAAAATATATAATGAACTATCTACAAATCTGAAATTTTTGAGACAAAACAAAGAATTCCCAACACCTCTAAATATCGAAGACACATACTTGTTAATCGATATATCCACTTTAAATGTTTTCTATATAAATTATAAATCAATATTTATATTGAGTATACCTGTAGTTACACCCTAAGAATTCGAACTACATCACGTTTTTCCTCTACCATTAAAAATTTGACCTATGCTTTGGTACAACCAACTAAAAGATTTATAGGTATAACTTACTATTTAAATAATTTAATGAACTAAATACGCGTAAGAAACTTTCTAATGAACATTTCATCTGCGAAGACATAAATATTCAGTCATGTCAAACCCATCTTGCGAATCTCAATTATTAACGAAAGTATCAAAAACTCATGAAGAAAAATGAAAAAAAAATGTATGTACAGACAAGTCGAAATTTGGCAAGAATTCTCTAAATAATCATTGTATATATATATATATATATATATATATATATAAACTAAAAACCTACAACACTAACTGTAGATTGTTCAGACATATCAAGGAATACGAACTCGCTAATGTAGGAATCGTTCAATTGGAAAAAGACTAAAAGTTATGCAAACCTCATTCAAATAGATTATGATACAATTAGATTATAATTCACCAGCTATTCATTTTGACCTTACCCAAGATGAATGTTGAAATGAAATAAAATTTAACAAAACAAAACATTTGTTTAGTCCTGTAAACATAGGAAACATTCAACTAGACGATTTGAATTTAGCCTCAGTAAAATTACATTCTATAAAAGAGAAAATTGAATCTCAACAGAAAAGTCAATTATTAAATAAACCTAGGTCTCACATTACCTATTTGATTTATTTTCTTTGTGGAATTGTTTTGATATATCTATATAGATTTTGTAGAATCATGAAACTTAGATATAATAGATATAGAACAAATGACGATGATAATTCAAGGTGTTGTGTACAAATATTTAATCAATGTTATACTAAAGTTACTAGACAGTCAAGCACAAGAATAGACCTATTAAATTAAAAAAAAATTACTATGCAGTTGACGTTTCTACTCCAATAAGAGCAACTCGATCTGCAGAACTCGAAGGGCAGTATCGAAAAAAAAATCTATGCTAATATTATAAAGAGGAAACATTTCATTCTTTGTTTTTTTTTCGTTAGTTTGCAATGGACAAACTCCAAAAACTACCGGACCGATTTTGAAATACGATCAACCAATATAAAGCTGCTACATTATCAGCGAGTGACATAGGCTATATTCTATTTTGAAAAATTTATTTATTCCTCATAAAAATGTCGATAGTTCTACACAAGGTCACATTGCTACAACATTGCCTACAAATATGCTTTCTTCGCGCGCCCTGCAAAAACTATTGCTATTACATAAAAAAAAATGGGATACATATTGAAAGTTCTCATTAATATGAACAAAAAGTTCGCGAATGTGTAATTGTTGTTACAATAAACGTTGTTTGGTCAAATTAGTCATCTAAAACACAGATGTGAACAAAAACGTGATTATACCCGTATCCAAATCAATTATTAAATAATTTAGGCTGTTTACGTAGTAGTAAATTACTTTTTGAATTATTCAAATCGGTACATTCGTTTTAAAGTTATGTTGAGTATAACAAATTAAAAATTGTCCCGTATGTTGCGAGCCGCTGTATGTTAAGTAGGTAAACAGAAGTGTTACTATCTAAACTAACCTTACAAAGTGTATTAATTTAATATTCATGAAAATTGCGATAAGGTAACCCAAAGTATATAATGACATTCGTATCATGGTATTAATCCTTTTGGTACTAGATATTTTCATTATCCAGATTGATTATTTTCATGTAAATTCGCAATTAAATGAAACTACGTGATGTAGTATTATTTCTACTTTCTTTAAGTTCTTTACCACGACCTAGGTTTCGTTGTATTACAACATCTTCAGGTGGGCTATTAGCAAATATATATAAGATATCGAATAGCAAAGATATCGTATAAGAATCTTTGCTAATAGCCCACCTGAAGATGTTGTAATACAATGAAACCTAGGTCATGGTTAAGAATTTAAAGAAAGTAGAAATAATACTACATCACATAGTTTCATTTAATTGTGAATAATGAATTTCTACAAAATTAACGCAAAATATATTCATATTTCATGTAAATTCCTCTTTAAAGTTTTTCAAATCGGACCTTCCGTTTAAACGTGGGTTATAAAATTCTAAAAGTAAGGTTAAAGTTTCTCGAACTCGAACGCCGCCACCCGCTACAACGAAGTGGACGTCACGTCTATGAGTTTACGTCTATGAATACCGTACCCGCTCGGCTCAGATGCGTGGTCAGCTTCTTACGCAGCGGTCGCGCGTGGTATTTAATAATTTTCATTTGAAAATATTTTGATATCGTCGTTTAAAACCAAAGCTGCCAAAAAGTTATTATCAGAGCTAAACAAAAGTTCTTTGCCGAACTATTAAACAATTCTTTTAAGAACTATTAAACATTTTCTTTTCAGAACTATTAAAAACTTATTTTCAAAACTATTTAAAATTTCTCCTCAGGACTATATCACATTTTATTTTAAGTACATTTGTCTAAAACTGTCGTATCTAAAATATTTTATTCACTGCTAGACATTTGTAGTGCATTTGGTCGTTCACCTAGAAAACGGCCAAAGGGTTTATTTTACAGCAGGAACAGCTCAACAAGTAGCCCAAAACCCACGTAACACGATGTTGCTGGCGTTTATTGATCTCTGTAATGGAGATGAATTCGCAACAAACCCTTCTTTACTATACATGGGCAAATAATAAATTCACTAGAAGGAAGCGTGATGAAGATGTAGGCCACCCGGGGATGAAAAAAGATGCCGCTTTAGGTAGAGTCTACGGCGTACATCCATCCCAATACTTAACCATTAGTTTAAAGACTGCAGAATGCATAAAAGAGCAAGGTCTCAACTTTCGAAACATAGTTCCCAGGCGAGGACAGCCAGAATACGTCGTATTGGAGAATCTTCATCTGAACATTCACAACGTCTTGCCGAACAAAATTTGAGAACCTCACAGGCAGGCAGGCGCACGAGAGAGAATCTCTAGAATCTCACAAACACGTGCAAGAGAATCAAGTGCTGAACATTCACGACGTCGAGAACCTCACTAGTAGTCTAAGATCCGAGCTAAGAACGACCTTAACCCATCTGTTTAATGGATGAAAAGTATTTTATATCCAATTTAGTATATTAAAAAATATATTGCGAGTGGGTTGGCTAAAAAAATTTTGGCCAGACTATAATTAATAAAAAACTTACTTTTTTCTTAATCATTGCACTACTTACTGAGTTTAACGAATAAGTTTAATACCAATCGAAAGTATGAAGCCTGTTGTCTATTTTTTTCCTGGCGTATCTACTGGGTTGGCAGGTACAAACAGGAATATGGATACTAGTTATTTTCACTCATTTGTTTAATAAATAAATCTTATATTAAAATGAGCGCTGTTTTATTGGGAACACGATGATGTAGGGTTGGCTGCAATAAATCTGGTTTGAATAGCGGTTGTCTAATTTTTAGAAGTAAAATTTTGAGGCGGCTAGAATCTTGCAACAAAGAGGTCCGAGCTAAGTATCCCCATGCGATAGAAAAGGACGCAGCGTTGCAGCTGCGCGTGACGTCACCGTCAGATAAAAGAGAGTGCGCATGCTATTTGTTCATACAATAGAGAACGACAGCGATACACTAAAACACTGAGCATTATGTTGGAATAGATATAAACTACAATATTGTATTAAAATAGAGAATACGTGCTACTACGTATCGTTGTGATAAAAAATGGTTAAAAAGTGTTTATTGTGTGATTCGGAAGAATCATTAATTGATTTTAATGATGAAACTTTTATAAATTGTTTATTAAAGTTAGCTTTTCGTAAAAAAAGGTGTTAAGAACAATGAACTTGAGTTAACTAAAGCATCACTCGATGTTGTTTGTTACCACACGACGTGTTATAAAAAAGTGACTGTTTGGGAAATAAATATAATGAAGAATTTCCAACTTTTTGTACGAAATATACAGTAAGTACATAATATATGATTCTAAATTATTTTATGACAGCAGATACATCTTCTATATTTAAATTGTAATGAAAGAATATAACACTGAAAATTGGGAAATTCTAATGTTGATTAAATTTGTTTCAATGAAACAAATTATTTTAAAAAAAAAATTTAAAATCCTTGTACCTATGGTTTTTTAATTTCTACATTTGTTGGTTTTTTATTTTTTCTTTTGAAATTTTGTTGAGTAAATAAGCCAGTAAAAATATATATTATTTTTGCGACTTTCTGCAATAGATAAAAAAAATATTCTTATTTAACGATGTAAATAAAAAATATCATAAAAATTAAGTCTCAAACATTATCATTTCGTAATAAAAAATGACTTCTAAGAAGACGTCAATACTTCTGTTGCTGATGAAGGACCAAAATATCTGGATTCTAGTGTTAATTCCCGTACGACAGTTACAGAGGGTGAAGAAAATAGTGTTGATATCATATCTCACACTTCTGCGGATTTTGACGAGATAAGAAAATACTTCGTTTTAATAATTTTGAATTTTTTTATAAGTTTTTATATTTTTCTTCCGTAATTTAATGTGAGAAAAATAATTTCATTATAAAGAACTTAAGACATTTAACTCTCCCTACACATTTAACTGCTGATGACATCATTCGAGGAGAATGCGAGATTCCTCAGGAATTATTTGATTTTATGAGAAATCTTATTCAAGGGCCTAACGTTTATGACGATAATTCTGATCAAACCATAAGTAAAATAACGTCCATATGTAGTAATATAATATATGCTACTTCCAGAGAAAGATGTAAACCTGCAAACAGATTACGCAAATTCATCAGTTTATGCAAATACAAGAGAAAGAGGTCAATATTTGATAAAATTGTTGTAAACTTGTGAACGTTTCACATGAAGATGGCATTTGTCAAAGCGATCGGGAAATATATAGACTGCAGTGGATTAGTAAATATTAGTTCAAGCAGAAGTTTTAGCCGACGGCTCGATGAACAGCTTTCTAGACAGCAAGCATTTCGATCTTTGTAAGCGTTTACACACATTAAACGCTGCTGCATAGCAAGTGTTACATTTTGAGAAATACTTAGTCACAAGTAATATATCTCCTGAGATGTTAGATGAATTATTACAAGCACAAATACAGAATGCATCGAATCAGAATGCGTGTGACGTCAAGGAAATAATGGGAATCACTAGAGAATAGGAGGATTCCATATACAACATGGCTGATTTCTTTTCTACCCTTTACCAGCCTAACGATGCCCGATGGACCCTATTATACTTGAGTAATTTGATCCAATTGTATAATAAAAATTCGTCTTTAGTGGATGAATTTCGCTGAGGCGCTTTTGGAGTTAAAAGAACCAACGCCAATTTCTCTCGATCACCAGTCGACTTGACACTGGAACAAACCAACAATGCTGATGCTAGCAATCAATTGACAGATAACCTTCCCGTAGACTCAATATCTGCGCGTCAAAGATGGACGCTCAGCCACAGCATGCGGACCAAACTATTAACAACAATTAAAGAAGATATCAGATTAGCAAAGAAATATGATACTTCGCATTCTTTGCAAAAAAGCAAACTTCAGAACGACAAAAAAAGCCTGGATAATATCCTTGAAACAATAAAAGAAACGATGAATCCATTTGATGACACAATCGATAAGAAACTGTCATTCAATATTTCGACTGGTAAATCGACATCTGAAGAAGTTGCTGATTTCCTGCTGAACGTCAAGGCAGTCGAAAGTCAACAAAAATTAGATTTTATTTCAGATTGCTCAACACCTGTAAGATTCGAGAAACCGATTAAACGTAACAAAATCATAAATTTTGCTTCTCAGTGCACCAGTAAAGTTCTCAGGACTAAAGATAAAAATAAGAAGGTATTTCTGAAAAAGGAACGATACATTTTTGGACGACTCTTAGCAATTAGTATAAAGAATTAAATTAATTTAGAACATTGCTTGACCTTCCCACTGGCACTATTGCCGCCTGCTTTTTCTCACGTACTAGTGAAATGTTGAAAACTCCTAAATAAACATTTGCGAAAATGTTGAAATCTCAAACCGAAATATTAACGTAGAAATAATAAATGGTTTTTATTATTTGCATCTAATCGGAAAGTCTGCCACAAACATTTGAAAAAGTTGCAGTCAATACTCATAAAAATTTGTTCAACAAATGCTACTGACCGCTATTTATCACCCTCAATTAAAGATTCCGAACGTCGAAGTCGAAAGTAGTTCGATATTCCATATAAAATTTCAGGACCTCAACAAATGAAAAAACAGGCCTAAAGATTTTTTGCAAAGCCTTAAAAATTATCGATTTAAAGAGGCAATGATACAGTTTTTGGCTAATTATTGGGAGACCAAAAATTTACTCCCAATAATCCAAAACAAAAAAATTGTTTAACCGTTGAACATCAATGCTACTCTTATCAAGCTCAGGATAATTACATAAAAAAACGAAAGAAGTTGATTACACATGTTATCATGAAGAGGCGGATACGAGAATTATTTTCACGTTCATAAAGTAGCAAAATTATAATAAAAGCTTCTGATATTGATGTTTTGGTAATTTTGGTTGGAAATATGCACAACATTTCACAATCTGCAATTTGGCTCGCTACTTCAGCGACTAAAACGCAGCTTAGTCAAATGCTAAATCGATGCATTAATTGCCTCGATTTAGCATTGAAGTTGGGATCTAAATTATGTCAAAGTCTACCAGTCTCTACCTGTTTTCCATGCATAAAGAGGTTGTGATTATACGGCAGCATTTTACAATAAAGGAAAAATTAGACCATTTAAAATATTTTCCGAGAATCAAAAATATCAAACCACTTTTGCATCATTAACTGATGAAGCTGATATTTTTATTAACGAAAAAATGGATATTGTTCAAGAATTTACAGCAAAAATGTATGGCGTGTTAAGCCGGGTCCAGGCGGGTGTAACATGTAATGTAATCTACCGTGTAATGTAACAGGAATTCTACGTGTGGACGGCACTACGAGCATTACATGTAACGCTCGCGCCGGTGCTCGGGCTGATCCGTCGGCTGTCGGTTTTTTTGCGCGAACACAAAGGCGCTCGCAGTGCTCGATTGGACGGTGTTCGTGACGGTTGTGTCGTGTGGACGCTCATGATGTGGAGTGACGAACAATCACTTGAACTGATTAGTTTATATCAAGATAAACCTGTTATATGGAATCCAAAAAATCCGGATTACTTTAAAAAAAATATTAAAAACGATGCTTGGAGTGATATTGCTCATTCATTGGGAAGAGATGTAGAAGAATGCAAGAACAAAATGATTAGTTTGCTTGCTTCACATCGAAGGGAAAAAGGAAACGAAAAGAAGAGTCACATGTCCGGCAAAGGTATGTTTATTATAATTATTTCTAATGCATTTACATACATATTTCATAGTTTTATTTATTACTTACCATTTACATTATGTTACTTACTTATATTAGTTACATAATGGAAATAGTAATATCTGAAATGGATTCATCTTGGAAAAAAAATAGGCAAAACGGTGCTTATCAAAAGTGGATTTTTGAATTGACTTGGCTTTTACACAATCACAGAACTGGAACTAGTATAAAATGTAAACAAATAACAAATAAATATTTTGCACATTTAGACTAAGTAGTGTGAATACCCCTATTATCACATACTTGCTATTAGTACAATGATTACTTCTATTGTATGATCTTCCGTCCTTGTCTTTTGATTTTTTGTGTTAACTGTTATTTATTTTACAGGTGCGAATGAAACGTACAAAAGTACATGGTTTGCTTACAAGGCGCTAGCATTTTTAGGAGATAGAAATAATCCAAGGAAACGAATCAACACAGAGGTAACTGCATTCAACTAGTTTTTTCCGAATTGATAAAAAAAAATTAACAATACGTATTCTGCCAAGGAACTTTACCCTCGTTCATAAAATAGTCATTAAACTCGTCTCTAATTTGTTTTGCTGTTAAGGCAGCCCTTCTAGGTACATTATTCAATGGAAGTAAAGATGACATTTCAGTATCTTTCCGCCAACTACCTTCACATAATCTTCCGTTTTCGTCACTATCAACTGTTCCGGGGGGCGCATACAAGTTTTTAGATGTAGCCGTGTTTCTCAAAAAATTATGCAAGTGCGCAATAGCCATGACTATAGTCTCCGCAGTTTGGGGCTGAAGAAGCATAGGTTTTCGTAAAACTCTGAACACAGATGCTGTGATACCAAATACGTTTTCTACAGTCCTGCGAGCTCTACTAAGCCGGTAATTAAAAGTTCTTCGCGGTGATCCCTTAGGGTATTCTCCTGGATAAGGTTTCATTATATTGTTTTGTAAAGGGAAGGCAGAGTCTCCTACAAAAACATATGGTACTAAGTTATTTCTACCTTGCAGTGCTTCAGATGCAGGTAATCTTAACGAGCTATTTTCTAGTTTTTTATATAATTCAGTGTCCTTAAAAATTCCACCATCTGAAATTCGGCCTTGACATCCGACATCCAGGAATGTATAATTATATTCCGCGTCAACTAAAGCAAACATTACTATACTGAAATTCGATTTGTAGTTACGATAGTCTGTGCCAGTATGTATTGGAGCCTCAAGAATCACATGTTTGCCGTCCATGGCTCCGGCACAATGGGGAAAATTCCACAATTCATCGAATCGGTTTGAAATCTTGATCCATTCTGACTCTGTTTTTGCGAGCTGAAACAATGAATTTTTTTTCAGATTACAAATGAACCGGATCAGAGAGCATCTACAAGTGCAGAAAATGATAACAGTTCAGAACTTATATCACCGACTGGTCTGGCTCCCAAGAAAAAGAAACCAGACGAAAATACAAAACTGAGTATGCTTTCAGAAGCTCTTGGCGTGCTTAAAAGTGTTGCTTTTACTCGTGCTGCCGAACCCCAAAACAATAATCCAAATAATTTTGACACTGAAACCCTTTTCTTTTCAAATTTTATATGCAGCAAGATGCAACAATATAACAGGAGTACTAAAATGCCGTGCAGCGAGCAATAATGGACATAATATTCAAAGCCGATGAAGGCTTTCCTCAACATTATAATCCATCGGCATTCAATTCCAACGAGTACACAAGAACAAGATATTGCAATGAACAACCTTCTTCACATATTAGCTCAGAACGATATACTTCAGGGTATACAACAGGTCAGAATCAGACAAGTTACGCTACGGCTCCATATACTTCACCTGTTCCCTCAGAATCATCCCAAACTTCATATGAAGAGGTAGATTTTGTAGATAACCTGATTTGAATAATTTTTTTTTTACTACATAATTTGAAGATGCAGACTATGTGGATGTCTTGATTTAACTTTCTAATTTTAATGTTATAATACGTAATTAAACACCTTATTTTCTTTTTTAATAAATAAATACAAATATGTAAAACTCACCTTGATGTTTTCTTTCAAAGATTCTATAATCGCTTCACAAACTTCTGGTACAATGCAAGAGATTGACTGTTTTGAAATTCTGAAGGTGTATTGAAGGCTTGTATATGAATCTCCTGTTGCCAAAAATCTTAGTGTTAGAGCCAGTCTATCTTGCGGCGAAATTGCAGATCTCATTATAGTATCTTGTCTTGATATTTTAGGCGCAATGATTGTTAACAAATATTCAAAATCATTAGGCGACATCCGGGTAAAGTTTTTATATTGGCCACTTATTTGCTGAGATTTTAGTTCCACGATTAAAGAAGATCTTCTTTTATACAATTTAGTTTTCCACCATCGACGGTTTAAACGTTTCCGGTCTTCAGCTAGTAAATACATATAAATAAAAGCAGCACCACTTATCACGACCTTCCTATTCGGCATGTTCGTAGCAACTGTGGAAACAGCTGCTCGTGAAATAGATTCGCGTACCGTTCGTGTGCCGTCCACACTATTGACGCAAAATTACATGTAATCTTACATTACAAGTTACACCCGTCAGGACCCGGCTTTAGAAGTCTACTTTCACTACCTGATCTGGATCAGGTCACTACCTGATCTTGAAAGGGACAGTCTTCCACATGCGCTTCGGAGGATCGCGAGAAAGGTCAAGTATCGGATCTAGATTGCTCCCAAGACATTGTAGCATGTGAGGACGATTTTTACCAAATTTCGGCCTTGGACGATACTACAAAGTCGAAAGATGTAGCATTGCCCGAAGAGGAGGACTTGGCGTCGACGCAGGCTATCCTGCAATCGCCACGCCAACATGTGACCAAGGCTCTGAAACTAGCAAAAGGAAAAGGAGTGGGGAAGAAATCGAAGGGAGTAAACGTAGGTGCAACGACGAATTCGAAGCAGAAACAGAACATCGCCAAGAACAATGTTGTTATCAACTGGCTCTTGACATACTGGATAACCGGCTCAACATTGGCGGTGATGGGAGACGTAATAAAGGAGGCGAAGCACGTAGCCCTGACGCAGAAGAAGCCGGATCTGTATCAAATCCTGGTGAGAATGATGAAAATTATCAAAGAGTTCCTACTTCATTTAAGCAAGCAAAAGATCGCCTCGCAGACGGTTTCATCAGAGCACTTCGCCGAGTGGGCCTTAGGAGACGGATTGTCCACGACATACTCGACATGCCACGATATGGAACCAACGAACATTTTGGAAGATATTTTGTACGATATATCCAAAATATATTTTATCTTGTCAAAAAATCGGAAAAATGTATGAACTAAATCGCCGGTTCATTTTTGTTATGAGAATATTGGGCTTAGGGCTCGCCGGATGCAAGAAATTCTGCGGTTTGATGGACATAAGCAGTTCATTTTTAAACCAATCTACATACGATTTTTATATTGATAAAATACATGAGTGTATTGAGACAGTTACTCAGGCTCTATTGTCATCTGCTGCTGAAGAAGAAAAACAATTTACAAATATTGAAAACGATTTACAAGATACGACAGATGTGAGTGTTTCCGGTGACGGTAGCTGGAAGAAACGTGGTTTCTCATCACTATATGGTGTGAGTTCACTAATCGGATTTTATTCGGGAAAAGTGTTGGATGTGTTGGTGAAATCTTCTTATTGTAAGTTATGTGAGAGCTGGAAATAAACATTAGGTACTGCAGAATATGGAGAATGGAATGAAGAACACATTGAAACAAATCAATGCACCGCCAATCACACTGGACCATCAGGAAACATGGAAGTCTCATCGATTATTGAAATGTTTAAACGCTCGGTTGTCAAATATGGACTGAGGTTCGTTAATTATATAGGAGATGGGGACTCAAAAACCTACTCTGGTCTTCTCAAAGCCCAACCTTACGGTGAAGATTTTGTTATCAATAAAAAAGAATGCGTTGGACACGTGCAAAAAAGAATGGGGACTCGTTTGCGTGAGTTAATAAAGAAAACAACTGAGAAAAAAATAGTAAAAGGTAAAGAAACACAAAAAAAAACTCTTTCTGGCAAAGGTAAACTGACCAGTAAACTAATAGACAAATTAACTGTGTACTATGGTTTGGCGATAAGAAGAAACTGTGAATCAGTAGAAAAAATGAAAGACGCTATATGGGCTACCTATTATCACTATAGCTCTACAGATACAAAACCTCAGCACGATAACTGCCCAAAAGGTCCAGGACTCTTGGTGCGCTTGGCAACGAGCATCAGCTACAAATACTCTTTCATCATTTAAACATGAGTATACTCCATTACCAGATGAAGTTTTGATTGCTATGAAACCAATATACGATGAGCTCAGTAAGGATGAGCTTCTCGAACGGTGTGTTGGTGGTTTCACACAAAATAACAACGAGAGCTTCAACCAGTTGATCTGGAAAATTACTACAAAAATACTTCCTGCTGGTTCAAAGATTGTTAATATTGCGGCATTGGTCGCTGCTTGTATCTTCAATGAAGGAACATCAGCTTTATTATTGATTATGCACGGTATGGATTTAAAACTAGGCCGAAACTCCCACGAATATGCCCGAATTTCGGATGAAAACCGTGTGTGCGCAGCCGAAAAAATATCTGCGAGCGAGACTCGCGAAGCCAGAATCCGTCATCGACAGGAGCAAAAGGATGCCCTGGACATTGCAACTGCTGCAGGATCTTTACTTTATGGCCCAGGAATCGACGATTCACTGTAAGTTACAAAAAAAATAAAATGTCAAGCAAATTTGACCGAAATTTTTATTTTTTTGGAAAAATGTCTGCCAAAATTCCAATTTTTAATTTTTTTTTCTTTCCTTCGTTCAAGCACGAGTTTATGGTCTTAACTAAAACACTTATTTTTGTTTTTTCATTTTAGATGATCCTGTCAGGAGTTATGCTGACAACGCGGACGCACCTTTTTTTCGAGGGGTCACCGGAAATGACGTCACAATGGAGGAGTTTTAATTTTTTTTTTTTTAAATTTCAGAAATTATTCTTTAAATATGTATCTATAAGACAGAAAAAAGTTTGAATGAAATAAATATTTTTTTACATAGAAAAAAAAATATTGAAAATAGGCCTTTTTTACCCAACGAAACCCATGTAACCGCTTAAAAAACGCTCCTGCTACATTCCAAAGACTAATGACACTGTTCTCAGTGGTATACAAGGTTTATATGGTTTTGTCTATATGGATGACATAGTAATATATGTAAATTCTATTCAAGATCATTTTAAAAAACTTAAAGCAGTATTCGAAAAATTAAAAACTAGTAATCTTAAATTTCAACGGTGCAAATGAAAGTTCATGCGACACGAAGTAAGTTATTTAGGGCACATAATAACTGTATCTCCAGACCCTAATAAAATACAAGTCATAAAATATTTCCCTTACCTAAGAATCCGAAGAACATAAAATAATTCCAAGGTTTAGCTGGATATTACAGACGATTTAATAACATCTTTTTTAAATTACTAAACCACTAACAATATTATTAAAGAAAGATATACAATTTTCTTGATCCGAAGAATAACAAAACTCGTTTGATACTCTAAGAGAAATTCTTATTTCTCCACAGATCCTACAGTTTCCGAATTTTAACAAAGAATTTACATTGCCTACAGACACAAGCAATTACGCTATCGGTACAATTCTTAGTCAAGGTGAAATAGATAAAGATTTACCAATCCAGGACACTCAATAAAACAGAAGGAAATTAGAGCACGACTGAAAAAGAACTATTGGTATTAAAGTGGGGAATTCAGCACTTTAGACCATATTTATATGGAATACATTTTAAAATTGGAAGTGATCATTGCCCTCTCACTTAATTATTCAATGTAAAAAACCCTCATAGTAAACTCATTCATTAGAAATTACAATTGGAAGAGTTTGACTACGAAATTATTCATAACAGAGAAAAGTGAATTTCAATGTAGACTGCCTATCATAAGTAATAGTGAATACAGCAAATTCGGAAATCTTTCAAAACTTCTCACAAAATCAAGAATTTACCAAGACTAATTACCTTGAAATCGACGAACATTTATTTAATGACTAACACAATAAAGTAGCATACGAGTATATTACTAACGTTTCGCTAGACAAAGAAATCCCCTTTGCAATCGAAGGCTTTAGTAAAAGTAGTAATATTAATATATTACTCTCACAAGATAAAGAGTTATACCAGGTATTGAAATTCGAAAATAAGAATCAGAATATTTACTACTGTACAGTTAAGCATAATTATTACGAAAAACTGACACTCAAAAGATTTATTTTATACCATGATAAATCTACGAAATAAATTAATTTCCGATTAAGCAAAGTCAATTTATATTTCAGATTTCAAAGATCCGTATAGTTCCATACACCCAGAATAAATATGTGAATAATTTAAATCCTCTCAGTTAAAAAAGTCAAAGCACCTATGATAAACACTACGACATCATTTATAGCATTTAAAAGAATAGCTATGGACATATAAGTCCACTACCAATTACTATTAGCGGAAATAGATTTATTTTCACAATACAAGAAATAGATTTATTTTCACAATAGCTATGGACATATAAGTCCATTACCAATTACTATTAGCGGAAATAGATTTATTTTCACAATACAAGACGATTTAACAAAATTTTCCCCCATTTATGCTCTGGACTCTCACGATGCATCCTCAGTAGCTGATAAACTCAAATTATTCATTTCACATTTTGGAATACCAAAATCAATTCTTACAGACAAAGGTAGTGAATTTATGTCTGACCTGTTAAAAGAAATAACCAAATTATTTAAAATAAAGAGATTGAATTCAACTGCTTATCACCCCTCAGATTAACGGAACTTTAGAAAGAAGTCATTCTACCCTTAAAGATTATCTGAAACAATATATCTCAAAAGAACAAAATGATTGGGATAAATATGTTCCACTTGCTATGTTTAATTATAATACGAATGTACATTCTACAAGTCAATTCACACATCACTTAGTATTTAGACAAAAAACATTACCTTCTTCAATTAATGAAAATAAAACGAAAGCAATTATTACACGTATATACAAAACTTAAGACAGAAATTAAAAAAGGATCAAGGATTAGCTAGAGATAATATCAACCGAAGCGAAGAATCTTCCAAAAGAAGATACAACATAAAAATCAAAGATCCAAAATATAAGAAAGGAGACTTCGTTTTAATAGACGTAAAACTTCGTAACAATTAAAAACCAAATTGGAAAGGACCATACGAAATAATAAATATAAATCCCTTTTAACCAAATTTATTAATAAAGACGGAAAAATTAAAATTGAGTAAAATCCACATAAATCCAACTAAACCAGCACTTAAAGCCACGATTAACCAATTCATTTTCAGGATATGTTCTACATTCACGTCCTCCGCGAAATTAATCGAAATTACTCCATTTGACAAAAGTGTTTGACTATATTTTGTCCGAATTGGAACTATGAAGATACTAATTGATCATTGGAAATTGATATCATTCAAAGACATTGGGTCCATTCCAAAAGCCATAGAATTTATTGAAACACGATGCAGATTTACTAAAAAACTGTAACGAATTAGAATATCATCAAATTCGCTGTAACGAAATAGAGAAAATATCATCAAATCTAAAATGTGCGAAAAGTTTGAATGTCATTAACAAAAAGAAATATCATCAAGTCTAAAATATGCAAAAAGATTGAATGTCACTGACAAAGCTATAAATTTAAATCAATCCCTATCTCATGTGACATATTTTAGAAGAACCAAACGAGGATGGTTCTATGGAATAGGATCAGTTTCAAAAACTGTATTCGGAATATTAGATAGCGAAGATGCACAATATTATGAAGGAATAATTGATAGTTTTAGAAGATGATAAAGAAATATATGCAATTATGAAAAATCAAGTTCGGGTAACTCAGTCTGCTATCCAAAATTTCAATAATACCATTGAAAAGCTGAATGAAAATAAACAAATTTTAAGTATAAACTGTGCAATATTTCAAGATTACATTAACAAATTAGATTCGGAACATCTCAACAGCTGATATAAGAACAACCATAAATACTCATTTTTCTACTTTGAACTCTATGATCTATGACTTGACTGAAGATTTAAACATCATTATAAGTTCTACACTCTTTGTTAAACAAAATGTTTTACACCCTGCTATAACATCGCCTCATAAAATATATAATGAACTATCTACAAATCTGAAATTCCCAACACCTCTAAATATTGAAGACATATACTTGTTAATCGATATATCCACTTTAAATGTTTTCTTTATAAATTATAAATTAATATTTATATTGAGTATACCTGTAGTTACACCCCAAGAATTCGAACTACATCACGTTTTTCTTCTACCATTAAAAATTTGACCTATGCTTTGGTACAACCAACTAAAAGATTTATAGGTATAACTTACTAATCAACATATATATATTAAATTTAATGAACTAAATACGCGTAAGAAACTTTCTAATGAACATTTCATCTGCGAAGAAATAAATGAATATTCAGTCATGTCAATCCCATCTTGCGAATCTCAATTATTAACGAAAGTATCAAAAATTCTACAAAAAAATGGATTAAAAAATGTATGTACAGACAAGTCGAAATTTGGCAAAAATTCTCAAATAATCATTGGATATACATAAACTAAAAACCTACAACACTAACTGTAGATTGTTCAAAGACATATCAAGGAATACGAACTCGCTAATGTAGGAATCGTTCAATTGGAAAAAGACTAAAAGTTATGCAAACCTCATTCAAATTACTGCAACTAGTGATACAATTACAGATTATAATTCACCAGCTATTCATTTTGACCTTACTCAAGATGAATGTTGTAATGAAATAAAATTAAACAAAACAAAACAAAACATTTCGTTAGTCCTGTAAACATAGGAAACATTCAACTAGACGATTTGAATTTAGCCTCAGTAAAATTACATTCTATAAAAGACAAAATTGAATCTCAACAGAAAAGTCAATTATTAAATAAACCTAGGTCTCATATTACCTATTTGATTTATTTTATTTGTGAATTGTTTTGATATATTTTCTATATAGATTTTGTAGAATCATGAAACATAGATATAATAGATATAGAACAAATGACGATGATAATTCAAGGTGTTGTGTACAAATATTTAATCAATGTTATACTAAAGTTACTAGACAGTCAAGCACAAGAATAGACCTATTAAATTTAAAAAAATTGACTATGCAGTTGACGTTTCTACTCCAATAAGAGCAACTCGATCTGCAGAACTCGAAGTGCAGTATCGAAAAAAAAATCTATGCTAATATTATAAAGAGGAAACATTTCATTCTTTGTTTTTTTTTTCGTTAGTTTGCAATGGATAAACTCCAAAAACTACCGGACCGATTTTGAAATACCATCCACCAATATAAAACAGCGAGTGACATAGGCTATATTTTATTTTGAAAAATTGATTTATTCCTCAAAAATGTCGATAGTTCTACACAAGGTCACATTGCTACAACATTGGCTACAAATATGCTTTCTTCGCGCACCCTGCAAAAATTATTGCTATTACATAAAAAAAAATGGAATACATATTGAACGTTCTCACTAATATGAACAAAAAAGTTCGCGGGTGTGTAATTGTTGTCACAATAAACGTTGTTTGGTCAAAAGTCATCTAAAACACGGATGTGAACAAAAACGTGATTATAACCGTATCCAAATCAATTCTTAAATAATTTAGGCTGTTTACGTAGTAGTCAATTACTCTTTGAATTATTCAAATCGGTACATTCGTTTTAAAGTTATGTTGAGTATAACAAATTAAAAATTGTCCCGTATGTTGCGAGCCGCTGTATGTTAAGTAGGTAAATAGAAGTGTTACTATCTTAACTAATATTAAAAAGTGTATTAATTTAATATTCATGAAAATTGCGATAAGGTAACCCAAAGTATATAATAACATACATGGTATTAATCCTTTTGGTACTAGATATTTTCATTATCCAGATTGATTATTTTCATGTAAATTCACAATTAAATGAAACTAAGTGATGTCGTATTATTTCTACTTTCTTTAAGTTCTTTACCACGACCTAGGTTTCGTTGTATTACAACATCTTCAGGTATTAGCAAATATATAAAGATATATAAGATATCGAATAGCAAAGATATCGTATAAGAATCTTTGCTAATAGCCCACCTGAAGATGTTGTAATACAACGAAACCTAGGTCGTGGTAAAGAATTTAAAGAAAGTAGAAATAATACTACATCACATAGTTTCATTTAATTGTGAATAATGAATTTCTACAAAATTAACGCAAAATATACTCATATTTCATGTAAATTCCTCTTTAAAGTTTTTCAAATCGGACCTTCCATTTAAACGTGGGTTATAAAATTCTAAAAGTAAGGTTGAAGTTTCTCGAACTCGAACGCCGCCACCCGCTACAACGAAGTGGACGTCACTTCTATGAGTTTACGTCTATGAGTACCGTACCCGCTCGGCTCAGATGCGTGGTCAGCTTCTTACACAGCGGTCGCGCGTGGTATTTAATAATTTTCATTTGAAAATATTTTGATATCGTCGTTTAAAACCAAAGCTGCCAAAAAGTTATTATCAGAGCTAAACAAAAGTTCTTTGCAGAACTATTAAACAATTCTTTTAAGAACTATTAAACATTTTCTTTTCAGAACTATTAAAAACTTATTTTCAAAACTATTTAAAATTTCTCCTCAGGACTATATCACATTTTATTTTAAGTACATTTGTCTAAAACTGTCGTATCTAAAATATTTTATTCACTGCTAGACATTTGTAGTGCATTTGGTCGTTCACCTAGAAAACGGCCAAAGGGTTTATTTTACAGCAGGAACAGCTCAACAAGTAGCCCAAAACCCACGTAACACGATGTTGCTGGCGTTTTTTGATCTCTGTAATGGAGATGAATTCGCAAAAAACCCTTCTTTACTATACATGGGCAAATAATAAATTCACTAGAAGGAAGCGTGATGAAGATGTAGGCCATCCGAGGATGAAAAAAAATTGCCGCTTTAGGTAGAGTCTACGGCGTACATCCATCCCAATACTTAACCATTAGTTTAAAGAATGCATAAAAGAGCAAGGTCTCAACTTTCGAAACATAGTTCCCAGGCGAGGACAGCCAGAATACGTCGTATTGGAGAATCTTCATCTGAACATTCACAACGTCTTGCCGAACAAAATTTGAGAACCTCACAGGCAGGCAGGCGCACGAGAGAGAATCTCTAGAATCTCACAAACACGTGCAAGAGAATCGAGTGCTGAACATTCACGACGTCGAGAACCTCACTAGTAGTCTAAGATCCGAGCTAAGAACGACCTTCACCCATCTGTTTAATGGATGAAAAGTATTGTATATCCAATATAGCATATTAAAAAATATACCGCGAGTGGGTTGGCTAAAAAAAATTTTGGACAGACTATAATTAATTAAAAATTGACTTTTTTCCTAAGCATTGCACTACTTACTGAGTTTAAACGAATTAGTTTAATACCAATCGAAAGTATGAAGCCTATTGTCTATTTTTTTCCTGGCGTATCTACTGGGTTGGCAGGTACAAACAGGAATATGGATACTAGTTATTTTCACTCATTTGTTTAATAAATAAATCTTATATTAAAATGAGCGCTGTTTTATTGGGAACACGATGATGTAGGGTTAGCTGCAATAAATCTGGTTTGAATAGCGGTTGTCTAATTTTTAGAAGTAACATTTTGAGGCGGCTGGAAACTTGCAACAAAGAGGTCCGAGCTAAGTATCCCCATGCGTTAGAAAAGGACGCAGCGTTGCAGCTGCGCGTGACGTCACCGTCAGATAAAAGAGAGTGCGCATGCTATTTGTTCATGCAATAGAGAACGACAGCGATACACTAAAACACTGAGCATTATGTTGGAATAGATATAAACTACAATATTGTATTAAAATAGAGAATACGTGCTACTACGTATCGTTGTGACAAAAAAAAGGTTAAAAAGTGTTTATTGTGTGATTCGGAAGAATCATTAATTGGTTTTAATGATGAAACTTTTATAAATTGTTTATTAAAGTTAGCTTTTCGTAAAAAAAGGTGTTAAGAACAATGAACTTGAGTTAACTAAAGCATCACTCGATGGTGTTTGTTACCACACTACGTGTTATAAAAAAGTGACTGTTTGGGAAATAAATATAATGAAGAATTTCCAACTTTTTGTACGAAATATACAGTAAGTACATAATATATGATTCTAAATTATTTTATGACAGCAGATACATCTTCTATATTTAAATTGTAATGAAAGAATATAACACTGAAAATTGGGAAATTATAATGTTGATTAAATTTGTTTGAATGAAACAAATTATTTTTATAAAAATTTTTAAAAACCTTGTACCTATGGTTTTTTATTTTCTACATTTGTTAGTTTTTTTATTTTTTCTTTTGAAATTTTGTTGAGTAAATAAGCCAGTAAAAATATATATTATTTTTGCGACTTTCTGCAATAGATAAAAAAAATATTCTTATTTAACGATGTAAATAAAAAATATAAAAATTAAGTCTCAAACATTATCATTTCGTAATAAAAAATGACTTCTAAGAAGACGTCAATACTTCTGTTGCTGATGAAGGACCAAAATATCTGGATTCTAGTGTTAATTCCCGTACGACAGTTACAGAGGGTGAAGAAAATAGTGTTGATATCATATCTCACACTTCTGCGGATTTTGACGAGATAAGAAAATACTTTGTTTTAAGAAAATAATTTTGAATTTTTTTGTAAGTTTTTATATTTTTCTTCCATAATTTAATGTGAGAAAAATAATTTCATTATAAACAACTTAAGACATTTAACTCTCCCTAGACATTTAACTGCTGATGACATCATTCGAGGAGAATGCGAGATTCCTCAGGAATTATTTGATTTTATGAGAAATCTTATTCAAGGGCCTAACGTTTATGACGATAATTCTGATCAAACCTATACCTATATGCTGCTTCCAGAGAAAGATGTAAACCTGCAAAAAAATTACGCAAATTCATCAGTTTATGTAAATACAAGAGAAGGACGTCAAAATTTGATAAAATTTTTGTAAACTTGTGAGCGTTTCACATGAAGATGGCATTTGTCAAAGCGATCGGGAAATATATAGACTGCAGTGGATTAGTAGAAATATTAATTCAAGCAGAAGTTTTAGCCGACGGCTCGATGAACAGCTTTCTAGACAGCAAGCATTTCGATCGTTGTAAGCGTTTACACCCATTAAACGCTGCTGCATTGCAAGTGTTACATTTTGAGAAATACTTAGTCACAACTAATATATCTTCTGAGATGTTAGATGAATTATTATAAGCACAAATACAGAATGCATCGAATCAGAATGCGTGTGACGTCAAGGAGATAATGGAATCACCAGAGAATAGGAGGATTCGATATACAACATGGCTGATTTCTTTTCTGCCCTTTACCAGCCTAACGATGCCCGATGGACCCTATTATACTTGAGTAATTTGATCCAATCGTATAATAAAAATTCGTCTTTAGTGGATGAATTTCGCTGAGGCGCTTTTGGAGTTAAAAGAACCAACGCCAATTTCTCTCGATCACCAGTCGACTTGACACTGGAACAAACCAACAATGCTGATGCTAGCAATCAATTGACAGATAAACTTCCCGTAGACTCAATATATGCGCGTCAAAGACGCTCAGCCACAGCATGCGGACCAAAATATTAACAACAATTAAAGAAGATATCAGATTAGCAAAGAAATATGATACTTCGCATTCTTTGCAAAAAAGCAAACTTCAGAACGACAAAAAAAGCCTGGATAATATCCTTGAAACAATAAAAGAAACGATGAATCCATTTGATGAACAATCGATAAGAAACTGTCATTCAATATTTCGACTGGCAAATCGACATCTGAAGAAGTTGTTGATTTCCTGCTGAACGTCAAGGCAGTCGAAAGTCAACAAAAATTAGATTTTATTTCAGATTGCTTGTAAGATTCGAGAAACCGATTAAACGTAACAAAATCATAAATTTTGCTTCTCAGTGCACCAGTAAAGTTCTCAGGACTAAAGATAAAAATAAGAAGGTATTTCTGAAAATGGAACGATACAATTTTGGACGACTCTTAGCAATTAGTATAAAGAATTAAATTAATTTAGAACATTGCTTGACCTTCCCACTGGCACTATTGCCGCCTGCTTTTTCTCACGTACTAGTGAAATGTTGAAAACTCCTAAATAAACATTTGCGAAAATGTTGAAATCTCAAACCGAAATGATTGAGCCTACAAATATTAACGTAGAAATAATAAATGGTTTTTATTATTTGCATCTAATCCGAAAGTCTGCCACAAACATTTGAAAAAGTTGCAGTTAGTACTCATAAAAATTTGTTCAACAAATGCGACTGACCGCTATACATCACCCTCAATTAAAGATTCCGAACGTCGAAGTCGAAAGTAGTTCGATATTCCATATAAAATTTCAGGACCTCAACAAATTGGGCCTAAAGATTTTTTGCAAAGCCTTAAAAATTACCGATTTAAAGAGACAATGATACAGGTTTTGGCTACTTATTGGGAGAACAAAAATTTACTCCCAATAATACAAAACAAAAATTTTTTTTTAACCATTGAACATCAATGCTACTCTTATCAAGCTCAGGATAATTACATAAAAAAAACGAAAGAAGAGGCGGATACGAGGAATGTTTTTCACGTTCATAAAGTAGCAAAATTATAATAAAAGCTTCTGATATTGATGTTTTGGTAATATTGGTTGGAAATATGCACAACATTTCACAATCTGCAATTTGGCTGGCTACTTCAGCGACTAAAACGCAGCTTAGTCAAATGCTAAATCGATGCATTAATTGCCTCGATTTAGCATTAAAGTTGGGATCTAAATTATGTCAAAGTCTACCAGCCTCTACCTGTTTTCCATGCATAAACAGGTTGTGATTATACGCCAGCATTTTACAATAAAGGAAAAATTAGACCATTTAAAATATTTTCCGAGAATCAAAAATATCAAACCACTTTTGCATCATTAACTGATGAAGCCGATATTTTTATTAATGAAAAAATGAATATTGTTCAAGAATTTACAGCAAAAATGTATGGCGTGTTAGAAGTCTACTTTCACTACCTGATCTGGATCAGGTCACTACCTGATCTTGAAAGGGACAGTCTTCCAAATGCGCTTCGGAGGATCGCGGGAAAGGTCAAGTATCAGATCTAGATTGCTCCCAAGACATTGTAGCATGCGAGGACGATTTTTACCAAATTTCGGCCTTGAACGATACTACAAAGTCGAAAGATGTAGCATTGCCCGAAGAGGAGGAGTTGGCGTCGACGCAGACTATCCTGCAATCGCCACGCCAACATGTGACCAAGGCTCTGAAACTAGCAAAAGGAAAAGGAGTGGGGAAGAAATCGAAGGGAGTAAACGTAGGTGCAACGACGAATTCGAAGCAGAAACAGAACATCGTCAAGAACAATGTTGTTATCAACTGGCTCTTGACGTACTGGATGACCGGCTCAACATTGGCGGTGATGGGAGACCTAATCAAGGAGGCGACGCACGTAGCCCTGATGTAGAAGAAGCCGGATCTGTATCAAATTCTGGTGAGAATGACGAAAATTATCGAAGAGTTCCTACTTCATTTAAGCAAGCAAAAGATCCTCGCAGACGGTTTCATCAGAGCACTTCGCCGAGTGGGCCTTAGGAGACGGATTGGCCACGACATACTCGACATGCCACGATATGGAACCAACGGACATTTTGGAAGATATTTTGTACGACATATACGGCAAAGCCGTGGTGGCGTTCGAACAATCACTAGAGCAGGAGGTGACGAACGAATCATCGGACGAGGAATCTTCCTCGTGGCGAACCATCAAAGCCACCTCCACGTCATCCACGACTGTACATATGCCGGAAGTACGTGCAGATGTCGCCATATCGAGGCACTCCGTTCCTATCCTAAAAGAGGCGAAGAAACCGAAAACGAAAGATGGCGAGAAGATGAAATCGAGCAGCGACAACAATCAACAGAATACGAAGCGGAAACGAGCGGAATCGGCACAAGCATTGAAGGACACCCAGGACTGGGACTCGGATCTTTTAGATTACGAGAATCGCGCCAAATTGATGCGTACGAAGACGGAAGTGGACGTGAAGACGAAATTGTCATCGACCAAAACATCCAAACGGGTACGCTTCGAGGAGGAAAGCGAGGGCGAATCTCCCGAGACTCGGGAACGGATGGATTACGCCTACTTGCTCGACGACATTCAGCGAGCTCACAGTTCGACGCGTGGCACTGGGTCAGTACTGCAATCTATCTGTGTACAGAAGGAAGGCGAATATATCACCTTGAAGTCGCCGGGCGCAACTGGGTATATAGTGGTGAAATTAGATATATACCCCTTTCGCTCTGTTTGCAGCATAGACAAGAAAGACTGGTGGAAACAAGCAGAGTCACGCGCCTGCATGGTAATATCTTCTCGTCACTCACGTGCGGGAAGAGCCATGATGAATCTATAAAAGATTCTCCTGGAAGAATTGAGGGACCATCCACAAGTGCAGGTAAATACCAAACCCACAGGCTCCAGAAGTGGCTTCAGCAATATATAATATGCCCTCCGACAAAAATTTTCTATACGAAACACTGGACCACTGGTCCGTTTCGTTATATCAAAAAAATTCTCACCTCTATAATAACTGCATTCATAACATGAGCAGGATATTAATGATTCTTCCATGAAGGAATTATTTCTCTCTATGCGTACTAAGTCGATGAATAAATTGATTTTTAGTGCGCCATGGGATAAAATTGAAGAATATTATTATTCGGTAGAACAATCAATGATTGTTTTAGAGACTTTATTAGAATATCAATTAGATTCACACATTGAATGTGTGTTCAATTTCCTTAAAGATTTATATAATGTTCTTAATAAAAGTAATCCTAAAAAGAATGCATTTCAAATATTAGGTCCAGCCGGTTCAGGCAAATCCTATTTCATAAATTGTGTTTTGGCTGCTTGTGTTAACTGGGGCCAAATTGGAAACTTCAATAAATATTGTGGTTTTCCACACCAAGAATGTATTCATAAAAGAGTTTTAATTTGGAATGAACCAAATTTCGAATCGGCTGCTGAGGACACTTTAAAAATGCTTTTTGGTGGCTACTCGTTGAATGTGAAAGTCAAGCACATGAAGGATGCCAATGTCGATAGAACGCCAGTTTTAATAACTAATAAGGAAGTGTTTCCGCTCAATGCTGCTTTTGATCAACGTTTGTTAAGATATAATTGGAAGTCTGCGCCATACTTACGATACTTAAAGAAGAAGCCTCATCCTTTTGCTGTTTATTATTTATTTTTGAAATCTCTTTCACTACCTGATCAGGATCACTGAATACTAATGACAAGATTAAACGGACAATAGACAGTTAAGAAAGTGGATACCTGTGCTAAATGGTTTTTCTTTCAATATAAAAAGGGGTCCTCCCAAAAGGACGTCGCATTTATTCTGGATTTGTTTTAGATTTAACAAGTAACTAGTTCCGTTTGTTCTGAGCAGATGCTCAGTCAATTTTGTATAATAGTTAAAATTATATTATTAAATACGTAAATATTAATTTTATTATTCAAGTAAAATAGTCAAAGCGATTTGTAATCAGCATAAATAAATTTATTACGATCACGACCTATCGGTTCACGTACTTAATTCACTTGATTCTTTAGATATAAATACTGGTGGTGGCTGTTGTGGCTGTCATATCATTTTCAACAGCCGTTGAGTATAAAATTTTTAAAATCAATTAATTTAAACAAAGTTTAACAAAAAACCAACCAAGTTAGACAATTGTTCAGCGCGACTTTTCACCATTGATGTATTAAAAGGTATACTTTTCAAAGTTTATAATGGCATTGAATATCCGGGCTTCCAAGTACCAAGGGGAACAATCTTCGAAATCCGGTGTGGCCGAAGAGAAGAAAAATCAATCCAAGGATAGGGGAAAGTACCCTAATATCGGATAGGTGCCTAATTCCGGATACCTCAATATTTCATAAACAAAGCAGCATCATCTATCAACCATTCTCGGTACTGTTAACACACAGCTAGATAGAAGCTCTACAGCGCGCTCGTTGACCCCCTCGGCAAGATGGCGATTGACCGAGCGAAAAAGTAAATTAACGCCGAACGAAAATTCAAATACTGTGCTTTAAAAGTGTTATTTTAAGTAAGTAGTTTATTATATTACATTATCATTGAACGTCATTGTGCATGTATTTGCTTTACGAAAAACAAAGTTTTCTTGATAAATTTTAAGAATGTATTCAGATATTATTATTTATTTTGCATATGTGTGAATTCTTTATATCGGATACTTGGTGTTGCTCAATATCGGATATCCGATAATAGGGATCTTTTTTGCCGAAGTTTTCGTTTGACTTCAAATGAGAAGAGAGTTATTGACTGATTGTGTGCGAATGTATACATGTGTGTGTGTTAGAGAGAGAGAAAGAGAGTGAGAGAGAGACACTCTGTGTGGTCATATGGGTTGCGGTGAGGGTGGTGTATATAATTGTGTGAATTATTGAATTTGTACCAGTTTTTAACCTAATATTTCATTTCAGTTGGCAAAATGGATAAAAAAAGAAAATCGTGGTGTCCAGAAGCTATGAAAAAAGCATACATGGCTGTGAAATGTAAAGAGATGGGTTACCTAAAGGCTGCAAAGGTATTTTCTGTCCCAAAATCTACATTAGAAGACTATATTAAAAGCAAAAAAAATATTGATGAGTTACTGCAAACTAGGCTGGGCAGAAGACCTACCTTTGATCAACAAATCGAAGAATTAGTAAGATACTGCTTAGAAATGGTGAACAGGTATTATGGCTTACGTGCGTCAGATTTGAGAAATATGGCGTTTCAACTGGCCATAAAAAATAACCATCCAAATCGATTCGCTGATAAAGAGGCGCAGCCGGCAAAAAATGGCTGTCTTGTTTTCTGAAAAGGCATCCAGAGCTGACATTCCGTACTCCAGAAGCTACCACAGCTCTGCGGGCTAGAGGGTTCTCTAGAGACAAAGTTGCCTTCTTTTTTGATAACATTTTGCAAGCTGAAATGGCAAAAGTTAACTTTGATCCGCCTCGAGTGTTCAACGTAGACGAAACCGGCGTAACCGTAGTGCAATCAAAAATGGCCAGAGTCATTTGCAGAAAAGGTCAGAAACAGGTGGGCGGTATAAGTTCTGCTGAAAGGGGCAGTCTAGTGACGCTTGTGTTCTGGCCTCTACGTACCGCCAATGTTTGTGTTCCCGAGGGTGCACATGAAACGTGAGCTAGAGGACGGGGCACCACCCGGATCTATATTTGCAGCTCATAAATCGGGTTGGATCCAAATGGATCTGTTTACTAAATGGTTCCAACATTTTTTAAAGTACGTAAAGCCCAGTAAAGAATGTCCCGTTCTCTTATTGCTCGACGGTCATTTCTCACATACGAGAAATTTAGATCTAATTGAATTAGCAAGGGAAAATGGAGTAATTCTCGTATCAATACCGCCACATTCCTCTCACAAACTCCAACCGCTTGATGTGGGATTTATGTCACCTTTTAAGACATACTATTTACAAGAGATATTAGATTATAGAGTCATGGCTCAGGTCTCACCCAGGGAGGATAGTAACTGCCTATCAGATCTCTAATTTGGTAGGGAAAGTCTATTTACGTGCTGCAAGTACAGATATAGCTGTTAAAGCATTTGAAAAATGTGGAATTTGTCCCTTTAATAAAAATGTGTTCAAGGACCATGACTTTGCAGTAGATTGTCAAGAACCCGATAGCATAATTGAAGAATCTGGATCTGTTGTATCCGATTCTGGTCCTACAGTTATAAACAGACCTTTGACTCCTTTACCGTCAACTTCAACGGACGATGTGCCTAGTGAAACTTCAACTAGAAACACATCTTTGACTCCTTTACCATCAACATCTAAGGATGACATGCCCTATGAAGCTTCAACTGTTAACAGACCTTTGACTCCTTTACCCTCAATTTCTAGGAATGATGTGCCCTGTGAAACTTCTACGCCAAAGACAAGTGCGCGGAATAGTTCAAAATTACTGGTATCTCCTGAAATGATTAAACCTATTCCGTCCATTAACAAAAAAACAGGCAAACAAAGTAGTAGACAGACAAAACCCGCGGTTCTTACAGCATCGACATACAAATATGAGCTTCAACAGGTGTAACTGCTAGAAAGAGAAACGAAAGTCTTACAAAAAAGAAAACAGCAAAATCAGAAAAATCAGAAAAACAAAAGAAGAGCAAAGACATGAAAAGAGGAAAATCGAATAAGCGCCAAACTAATTATGAGTCTGAAACTGATGAATCTGATATTGAAATGATTTTAGATAGTGATGGGGACAGTGAAAATAATGACGGTGTAGAATGTATCTTTTGTAATGGAGCCTATTCTAATGATAAATCTGGTGAAAAATGGATACGTTGCATAGCGTGTTACAGATGGTGTCATGAACTCTGTGCTGGTGTCGAAGACAGTAATATAATAGATTTTATTTGTGATCTCTGCATAAAAGGTTAAGAATAATTACAATCTGCAGATATGAAGATATGTTTAGATATTTTACTGTAAGAGAAAGTTTATAGATTTTATTTGTGATCTCTGCACATAAGGGTAGCTATGAGTAAACAAAGACTGAGGCTATTAAGACTGACAGGTAAAAATAACGGTTGTTTAGATATTTTTTTTAAATTACCCATTATGAAAAAGTTTTACATTTTATTTGTGATCTCTTATTGTTATCTCTGCATACGGGTTTAGATAAGTTAAGAGTAATTGAAGGCTGTGGCTATTGGATACTGACATAGGTCAACATAATGTTTATTTTTGTTTGTGTTTGTTGATTTTTTTCTAGTTACTACTTATGATTTGTTTTAGATTGTAAATTTTGTGATCTCTACGTAACCTAGACTACCTACAGACAGGGTTAGTATAAGTACTTAGTATTGACAAATTGAAGGCTGTATTCTATTTAAGAACAAGTTTTTAAGCGCTAAACTACATTAAGTGTTAGGTATTTTTAAAGAAATTTTATTAAAATATTAAAAACAAAAATTTTAGAGCAATAGTACTTAATATGGAAAATTTTAAAAAATAATATAATTTGTTTCGAAAACATGAAACCAAATGTAACAACTACCTAGTAAAGTAAATAAAGTGACATGATTTATAATATAAAACTGTTCTTATCTATTACAATTGAGTATATAATCTAGGTTTCATAATATCGGATATCCGATATTGAGATAATATCGGATATCCGGTATTAGAAGCCTTCTTTTTATAACCTAAATTTTGCATTAAAATGGAAAATTAAAATTTGTGATTATTTTTACAATTCAATATCGAATTCCTTTAAAGTCCACATAATGTATGAAACTAAGCTTACGTATACCAATTTTCATTCGTGTAGGGTTTTATTTCATACCTTTTTTCGGCATTTACAAAAAGTATCCGATATGCGGGTACTTACCCCTAATGTTGCGCGCGCATTTTTATACACCACTATTTTTTAATTTGATAATATTTTAAAATAGCTTGTTATTTCAAATTCAGTTATATTTATTATATTTTTATTGTATAAATAGATTTATTTTCAGAATGTCTAGAAGACAAAGGACAACTTCGCGACAGACTTGTTCTGATGATATTATGAAGGAAGCTCGCAGACTAATTGACAGTGGTAAAAGCAAAAGAGCTGTGGCATCATCTTTAGGGATGGCAGAATCTACTTTAAGATTCCGTTTGCAACAATCACATTGTGCCACAAAGTTAGGCAGATTCGATACAACATTTTGGTGGAGGTTGAAAAAGATTTTTGCGATCACTTGAAGAGCTTAGACGAAATATACTTCGGTTTAACAGCTAAAGGGTTGAGGAGTGCAGCTTACGAGTATGCAGAACAAAACAACATCCCTCATCGATTCAACACAGACTCTAAAATTGCAGGAAAGGAGTGGCTCCGTGCATTTTTGAAACGGCATCCTGATATTTCCTCAAGGCAGCCAACTTCCACAAGCATTGCACGTGCAATGTGATTCAACAGACCACAGGTGGAACGATTTTATATAATTTTATCAGCTATTATGGACAAATAAAACTTTCCACTCCAGTCTATTTATAATATGGGTGAAACAGGTATATCCACTGTACCTAACAACCTAAAGTTCTGTCTAGAAAGGGTAAACGACCAGTCAACAAAATAGCCAGCGCAAATGTGACAGTCATCAATGCTGTGTCCGCGACTGGTCATTTTATTCCGACTGCATTTATATTTGGAAGGAAGAGGATGAAAGCAGAACTCTTAGATGCTGCACCACCTGGGTCTGTCGGTATGGTATCAGACACCAGTTTTATAAACTCGGCTCTTTTTCTCGATTGGCTTACCCATTTCAAAGATCACACGAAACCGTCAAAAGATCAGCCTATTCTGCTGATTTTAGATAACCACGTCTCACACTGCACACTAAGAGCTGTGGAGTTTTACCGCCAGAACAACATAATTGCCTTAAGGAGTTACATGGGTTTCGTGGGTTCAAAAAAACAACAATTTCTACAACATCTCAAGAATATTATCCTAAATTTTCAAGTCGATCCGAATAATAGTTTCGGAGATACAGCCTTTGGAAGGTGTGCGCTCCAAGTCAGGTATAGAAGGGTCAGCGCGCCTCAGGATGTGAGTGTTTCCGGTGACGGTAGCTGGAAGAAACGTGGTTTCTCATCACTATATGGTGTGAGTTCACTAATCGGATTTTATTCGGGAAAAGTGTTGGATGTGTTGGTGAAATCTTCTTATTGTAAGTTATGTGAGAGCTGGAAATAAAAATTAGGTACTGCAGAATATGGAGAATGGAATGAAGAACACATTGAAACAAATCAATGCACCGCCAATCACACTGGACCATCAGGAAACATGGAAGTCTCATCGATTATTGAAATGTTTAAACGCTCGGTTGTCAAATATGGACTGAGGTTCGTTAATTATATAGGAGATGGGGACTCAAAAACCTACTCTGGTCTTCTCAAAGCCCAACCTTACGGTGAAGATTTTGTTATCAATAAAAAAGAATGCGTTGGACACGTGCAAAAAAGAATGGGGGCTCGTTTGCGTGAGTTAGTAAAGAAAACAACTGAGAAAAAAATAGTAAAAGGTAGAGAAACACAAAAAAAACTCTTTCTGGCAAAGGTAAGACAGGAGCAAAAGAATGCCCTGGACATTGCAACTGCTGCAGGATCTTTACTTTATGGCCCAGGAATCGACGATTCACTGTAAGTTACAAAAAAAAATTTTTTTTCCTCGTTTATTGTTACTCAAAACTTTAAACGCGTTTTTCTCGGAACCGTGTTTTCAAAGTCGGTTGTCAAATGTTCTCGAAAACTACTCAACCGATCTTGATGAAATTTTACACAGGTGCTCGAGATATAATTTACTCGTGCTTGAACGAAGGATTTTTTTTTTCAATTACAACTATTTAAAAAAAAATAAAATGTCAAGCAAATTTGACCGAAATTTTCATTTTTTTGGAAAAATGTCTGCCAAAATTCCAATTTTTAATTTTTTTTTCTTTCCTTCGTTCAAGCACGAGTTTATGGTCTTAACTAAAATACTTATTTTTGTTTTTTCATTTTAGATGATCCTGTCAGGAGTTATGCTGACAACGCGGACGCACCTTTTTTTCGAGGGGTCACCGGAAATGACGTCACAATGAAGGAGTTTTAATTTTTTTTTCTTTTAAATTTCAGAAATTATTCTTTAAATATGTATCTATAAGACAGAAAAAAGTTTGAATGAAATAAATTTTTTTTTTACATAGAAAAAAAATATTGAAAATAGGCCTTTTTTACCCAACGAAACCCATGTAACCCCTTGACAAACGCTCCTGCTACATTCCAAAGACTAATGACACTGTTCTCAGTGGTATACAAGGTTTATATGGTTTTGTCTATATGGATGACATAGTAATCTATGTAAATTCTATTCAAGATCATTTTAAAAAACTTAAAGCAGTATTCGAAAAATTAAAAACTAGTAATCTTAAATTTCAACGGTGCAAATGAAAGTTCATGCGACACGAAGTAAGTTATTTAGGGGACATATTAACTGTATCTCCAGACCCTAATAAAATACAAGTCCTAAAAGATTTCCCTATACCTAAGAATCCGAAGAACATAAAATAATTCCAAGGTTTAGCTGGATATTACAGACGATTTAATAACATCTTTTTTTAAATTACTAAACCACTAACAATATTATTAAAGAAAGATATACAATTTTCTTGATCCGAAGAATAACAAAATTCGTTTGATACTCTAAAAGACATTCTTATTTCTCCACAGATCCTACAGTTTCCGAATTTTAACAAAGAATTTACATTGACTACAGACACAAGCAATTACGCTATCGGAGCAATTCTTAGTCAAGGTGAAATAGATAAAGATTTACCAATCCAGGACACTCAATAAAACCGAAGGAAATTAGAGCACGACTGAAAAAGAACTATTGGTATTAAAGTGAGGAATTCAGCACTTTAGACCATATTTACATGGAATACATTTTAAAATTGGAAGTGATCATTGCCCTCTCACTAAATTATTCAATGTAAAAAACCCTCATAGTAAACTCATTCATTGGAAATTACAATTGGAAGAGTTTGACTACGAAATTATTCATAACAGAGAAAAGTGAATTTCAATGTAGACTGCCTATCATAAGTAATAGTGAATACAGTAAATTCGGCAATCTTTCAAAACTTACAAAATCAAGAATTTACCAAGACTAATTACCTTGAAATCGACGAACATTTATTTAATGACTAACACAATAAAGTAGCATACGAGTATATTACTAACGTTTCGCTAGACAAAGAAATCCCCTTTGCAATCGAAGGCTTTAGTAAAAGTAGTAATATGAATATATTACTCTAACAAGATAAAGAGTTATACCAGGTATTGAAATTCGAAAATAAGAATCAGAATATTTACCACTGTACAGTTAAGCATAATTATTATGAAAAACTGACACAAAAGATTTATTTTATACCATGATAAATCTACGAAATAAATTAATTTCTGATTAAGCAAAGTCAATTTATATTTCAGATTTCAAAGATCCGTATAGTTCCATACAACCAGAATAAATATGTGAATAATTGTAAATCCTCTCAATTAAAAAAGTCAAAGCACCTATGATAAACACTACGACATCATTTATAGCATTTAAAAGAATAGCTATGGACATATAAGTCCACTACCAATTACTATTAGCGGAAATAGATTTATTTTCACAATACAAGACGATTTAACAAAATTTTCCCACATTTATGCTCTGAACTCTCACGATGCATCCTCAGTAGCTGATAAACACAAATTATTCATTTCACATTTTGGAATACCAAAATCAATTCTTACAGACAAAGGTAGTGAATTTATGTCTGACCTGTTAAAAGAAATAACCAAATTATTTAAAATAAAGAGATTGAATTCAACTGCTTATCACCCCTCAGATTAACGGAGCTTTAGAAAGAAGTCATTCTACCCTTAAAGATTATCTGAAACATTATATCTCAGAAGAACAAAATGATTGGGATAAATATGTTCCACTTGCTATCTTTAATTATAAGACGAATGTACATTCTATAAGTCAATTCACACATCACTTAGTATTTAGACAAAAAACATTACCTTCTTCAATTAATGAAAATAAAACGAAAGCAACTATTACACCTATATACAAAACTTAAGACAGAAATTAAAAAAGGATCAAGGATTAGCTAGAGATAATATCAACCGAAGCGAAGAATCTTCCAAAAGAAGATACAACATAAAAATCAAAGATCCAAAATATAAGAAAGGAGACTTCGTTTTAATAGACGTAAAACTTCGTAACAATTAAAAACCAAATTGGAAGGGACCATACGAAATAATAAATATAAATCCATTTCAACCAAATTTGTTAATAGAGGGAAAAATTAAAATTGACTAAAATCCACATAAATCCAACTAAACCAGCACTTAAAGCCATGATTAACCAATTCATTTTCAGGATATGTTCTACATTCACGTCCTCCGCGAAATTAATCGAAATTACTCCATCTGACAAAAGTGTTGGACTATATTTTGTCCGAATTGGAACTATGAAGATGCTAATTGATCATTGGAAATTGATATCATTCAAAGACATTGGATCCATTCCAAAAGCTATAGAATTTATTGAAACACGATGCAGATTTACTAAAAAACTGTAACGAATTAGAATATCATCAAATTCGCTGTAACGAAATAGAGAAAATATCATCAAATCTAAAATGTGCGAAAAGTTTGAATGTCATTAACAAAAAGAAATATCATCAAGTCTAAAATATGCAAAAAGATTGAATGTCACTGACAAAGCTATAAATTTAAATCAATCCCTATCTCATGTGACATATTTTAGAAGAACCAAACGAGGATGGTTCTATGGAATAGGATCAGTTTCAAAAACTGTACTCGGAATATTAGATAGCGAAGATGCACAATATTATGAAGGAATAATTGATAGTTTTAGAACATGATAAATAAATATATGCAATTATGAACAATCAAGTTCGGGTAACTCCGTCTGCTATCCAAAATTTCAATAATACCATTAAAAAGCTGAATGAAAATGAACAAATTTTAAGTATAAACTGTGCAATAGTTCAAGACTACATTGACAAATTAGATTCGAACATCTCAACTACTTTGAACTCTATGATCTATGACTTGACTGAAGATTTAAATATAATTATTAGTTCTATACTCTTTGTTAAACAAAATGTTTTACACCCTGCTATAACATCGCCTAATAAAATGTATAATGAACTATCTACAAATTTGAAATTTTTGAGACAAAACAAAGAATTCCCAACACCTCTAAATATCGAAGACACATACTTGTTAATCGATATATCCACTTTAAATGTTTTCTATATAAATTATAAATCAATATTTATATTGAGTATACCTGTAGTTACACCCTAAGAATTCGAACTACATCACGTTTTTCCTCTACCATTAAAAATTTGACCTATGCTTTGGTACAACCAACTAAAAGATTTATAGGTATAACTTGCTATTTAAATAATTTAATGAACTAAATACGCGTAAGAAACTTTCTAATGAACATTTCATCTGCGAAGACATAAATGAATATTCAGTCATGTCAAACCCATCTTGCGAATCTCAATTATTAACGAAAGTATCAAAAACTCATGAAGAAAAATGAAAAAAAAATGTATGTACAGACAAGTCGAAATTTGGCAAGAATTCTCTAAATAATATCATTGTATATATATATAAACTAAAAACCTACAACACTAACTGTAGATTTTTCAGACATATCAAGGAATACGAACTCGCTAATGTAGGAATCGTTCAATTGGAAAAAGACTAAAAGTTATGCAAACCTCATTCAAATTACCTCAACTAGTGATACAATTACAGATTATAATTCACCAGCTATTCATTTTGACCTTACTCAAGATGAATGTTGTAATGAAATAAAATTAAACAAAACAAAACATTTCGTCAGTCCTGTAAACATAGGAAACATTCAACTAGACGATTTGAATTTAGCCTCAGTAAAATTACATTCTATAAAAGACAAAATTGAATCTCAACAGAAAAGTCAATTATTAAATAAACCTAGGTCTCATATTACCTATTTGATCTATTTTCTTTGTGGAATTGTTTTGATATATTTTCTATATAGATTTTGTAGAATCATGAAACTTAGATATAATAGATATAGAGCAAATGATGATAATAATTCAAGGTTTTGTGTTACTAGACAGTCAAGCACATGAATAGACCCTATTATTAAATGAAAAAAAATTGACTATGCAGTTGACGTTTCTACTCCAATAGAGCAACTCGATCTGCAGAACTCGAAGTGCAGTATCGAAAAAAAAATCTATGCTAATATTATAAAGAGGAAACATTTCATTCTTTGTTTTTTTTTCGTTAGTTTGCAATGGATAAACTCCAAAAACTACCGAACCGATTTTGAAAATCCATCCACCAATATAAAGCTGCTACATTATCAGCGAATGACATAGGCTATATTCTATTTTGAAAAATTGATTTATTCCTCATAAAAATGTCGATAGTTCTACACAAGGTGACATTGTTACAACATTGCCTACAAATATGCTTTCTTCGCCCGCCCTGCAAAAACTATTGCTATTACATAAAAAAAAATGGGATACATATTGAAGTTTCTCACTAATATGAACAAAAAAGTTCGCGAGTGTGTAATTGTTATCGTTACAATAAACGTTGTTTGGTCAAATTAGTCATCTAAAACACGGATGTGAACAAAAACGTGATTATAACCGTATCCAAATCAATTATTAAATAATTTAGGCTGTTTACGTAGTAGTAAATTACTTTTTGAATTATTCAAATAGGTACATTCGTTTTAAAGTTATGTTGAGTATAACAAATTAAAAATTGTCCCGTATGTTGCGAGCCGCTGTATATTAAGTAGGTAAACAGAAGTGTTACTATCTAAACTAACCTTAAAAAGTGTATTAATTTAATATTCATGAAAATTGCGATAAGGTAACCCAAGGTATATAATGACATTCGTATCATGGTATTAATCCTTTTGGTACTAGATATTTTCATTATCCAAATTGATTATTTTCATGTAAATTCGCAATTAAATGAAACTACGTGATGTAGTATTATTTGTACTTTCTTTAAGTTCTTTACCACGACCTAGGTTTCGTTGTATTACAACATCTTCAGGTATTAGCAAATATATAAAGATATATAAGATATCGAATAGCAAAGATATCGTATGAGAATCTTTGCTAATAGCCCACCTGAAGATGTTGTAATACAACGAAACCTAGGTCGTGGTAAAGAATTTAAAGAAAGTAGAAATAATACTACATCACATAGTTTCATTTAATTGTGAATAATGAATTTCTACAAAATTAACGCAAAATATATTCATATTTCATGTAAATTCCTCTTTAAAGTTTTTCAAATCGGACCTTCCGTTTAAACGTGGGATATAAAATTCTAAAAGTAAGGTTGAAGTTTCTCAAACTCGAACGCCGCCACCCGCTACAACGAAGTGGACTTCACCTCTATGAGTTTACGTCTATGAGTACCGTACCCGCTCGGCTCAGATGCGTGGTCAGCTTCTTACGCAGCGGTCACGCGTGGTATTTAATAATTTTCATTTGAAAATATTTTGATATCGTCGTTTAAAACCAAAGCTGCCAAAAAGTTATTATCAGAGCTAAACAAAAGTTCTTTGCCGAACTATTAAACAATTCTTTTAAGAACTATTAAACATTTTCTTTTCAGGACTATTAAAAACTTATTTTCAAAACTATTTAAAATTTCTCCTCAGGACTATATCACATTTTATTTTAAGTACATTTGTCTAAAACTGTCGTATCTAAAATATTTTATTCACTGCTAGACATTTGTAGTGCATTTGATCGTTCACCTAGAAAACGGCCAAAGGGTTTATTTTACAGCAGGAACAGCTCAACAAGTAGCCCAAAACCCACGTAACACGATGTTGCTGGCGTTTTTTGATCTCTGTAATGGAGATGAATTCGCAACAAACCCTTCTTTACTATACATGGGCAAATAATAAATTCACTAGAAGGAAGCGTGATGAAGATGTAGGCCACCCGGGGATGAAAAAAGATGCCGCTTTAGGTAGAGTCTACGGCGTACATCCATCCCAATACTTAACCATTAGTTTAAAGACTGCAGAATGCATAAAAGAGCAAGGTCTCAACTTTCGAAACATAGTTCCCAGGCAAGGACAGCCAGAATACGTCGTATTGGAGAATCTTCATCTGAACATTCACAACGTCTTGCCGAACAAAATTTGAGAACCTCACAGGCAGGCAGGCGCACGAGAGAGAATCTCTAGAATCTCACAAACACGTGCAAGAGAATCGAGTGCTGAACATTCACGACGTCGAGAACCTCACTAGTAGTCTAAGATCCGAGCTAAGAACGACCTTCACCCATCTGTTTAATGGATGAAAAGTATTTTATATCCAATTTAGTATATTAAAAAATATATTGCGAGTGGGTTGGCTAAAAAAATTTTGGCCAGACTATAATTAATAAAAAACTTACTTTTTTCTTAATCATTGCACTACTTACTGAGTTTAACGAATAAGTTTAATACCAATCGAAAGTATGAAGCCTGTTGTCTATTTTTTTCCTGGCGTATCTACTGGGTTGGCAGGTACAAACAGGAATATGGATACTAGTTATTTTCACTCATTTGTTTAATAAATAAATCTTATATTAAAATGAGCGCTGTTTTATTGGGAACACGATGATGTAGGGTTGGCTGCAATAAATCTGGTTTGAATAGCGGTTGTCTAATTTTTAGAAGTAAAATTTTGAGGCGGCTAGAAACTTGCAACAAAGAGGTCCGAGCTAAGTATCCCCATGCGATAGAAAAGGACGCAGCGTTGCAGCTGCGCGTGACGTCACCGTCAGATAAAAGAGAGTGCGCATGCTATTTGTTCATACAATAGAGAACGACAGCGATACACTAAAACACTGAGCATTATGTTGGAATAGATATAAACTACAATATTGTATTAAAATAGAGAATACGTGCTACTACGTATCGTTGTGATAAAAAATGGTTAAAAAGTGTTTATTGTGTGATTCGGAAGAATCATTAATTGATTTTAATGATGAAACTTTTATAAATTGTTTATTAAAGTTAGCTTTTCGTAAAAAAAGGTGTTAAGAACAATGAACTTGAGTTAACTAAAGCATCACTCGATGTTGTTTGTTACCACACGACGTGTTATAAAAAAGTGACTGTTTGGGAAATAAATATAATGAAGAATTTCCAACTTTTTGTACGAAATATACAGTAAGTACATAATATATGATTCTAAATTATTTTATGACAGCAGATACATCTTCTATATTTAAATTGTAATGAAAGAATATAACACTGAAAATTGGGAAATTCTAATGTTGATTAAATTTGTTTCAATGAAACAAATTATTTTAAAAAAAAAATTTAAAATCCTTGTACCTATGGTTTTTTAATTTCTACATTTGTTGGTTTTTTATTTTTTCTTTTGAAATTTTGTTGAGTAAATAAGCCAGTAAAAATATATATTATTTTTGCGACTTTCTGCAATAGATAAAAAAAATATTCTTATTTAACGATGTAAATAAAAAATATCATAAAAATTAAGTCTCAAACATTATCATTTCGTAATAAAAAATGACTTCTAAGAAGACGTCAATACTTCTGTTGCTGATGAAGGACCAAAATATCTGGATTCTAGTGTTAATTCCCGTACGACAGTTACAGAGGGTGAAGAAAATAGTGTTGATATCATATCTCACACTTCTGCGGATTTTGACGAGATAAGAAAATACTTTGTTTTAATAATTTTGAATTTTTTTATAAGTTTTTATATTTTTCTTCCGTAATTTAATGTGAGAAAAATAATTTCATTATAAAGAACTTAAGACATTTAACTCTCCCTAGACATTTAACTGCTGATGACATCATTCGAGGAGAATGCGAGATTCCTCAGGAATTATTTGATTTTATGAGAAATCTTATTCAAGGGCCTAACGTTTATGACGATAATTCTGATCAAACCATAAGTAAAATAACGTCCATATGTAGTAATATAATATATGTTACTTCCAGAGAAAGATGTAAACCTGCAAACAGATTACGCAAATTCATCAGTTTATGCAAATACAAGAGAAAGAGGTCAATATTTGATAAAATTGTTGTAAACTTGTGAGCGTTTCACATGAAGATGGCATTTGTCAAAGCGATCGGGAAATATATAGACTGCAGTGGATTAGTAGAAATATTAGTTCAAGCAGAAGTTTTAGCCGACGGCTCGATGAACAGCTTTCTAGACAGCAAGCATTTCGATCTTTGTAAGCGTTTACACACATTAAACGCTGCTGCATAGCAAGTGTTACATTTTGAGAAATACTTAGTCACAAGTAATATATCTCCTGAGATGTTAGATGAATTATTACAAGCACAAATACAGAATGCATCGAATCAGAATGCGTGTGACGTCAAGGAAATAATGAGAATCACCAGAGAATAGGAGGATTCGATATACAACATGGCTGATTTCTTTTCTGCCCTTTACCAGCCTAACGATGCCCGATGGACCCTATTATACTTGAGTAATTTGATCCAATTGTATAATAAAAATTCGTCTTTAGTGGATGAATTTCGCTGAGGCGCTTTTGGAGTTAAAAGAACCAACGCCAATTTCTCTCGATCACCAGTCGACTTGACACTGGAACAAACCAACAATGCTGATGCTAGCAATCAATTGACAGATAACCTTACCGTAGACTCAATATCTACGCGTCAAAGATGGACCCTCAGCCACAGCATGCGGACCAAAATATTAACAACAATTAAAGAAGATATCAGATTAGCAAAGAAATATGATACTTCGCATTCTTTGCAAAAAAGCAAAATTCAAAAGGACAAAAAAAGTCTGGATAATATCCTTAAAGCAATAAAAGAAACGATGAATCCATCTGATGACACAATCGATAAGAAACTGTCATTCAATATTTCGACTGGCAAATCGACATCTGAAGAAGTTGCTGATTTCCTGCTGAACGTCAAGGCAGTCGAAAGTCAACAAAAATTAGATTTTATTTCAGATTGCTCAACACCTGTAAGATTCGAGAAACCGATTAAACGTAACAAAATCATAAATTTTGCTTCTCAGTGCACCAGTAAAGTTCTCAGGACTAAAGATAAAAATAAGAAGGTATTTCTGAAAATGGAACGATACATTTTTGGACGACTCTTAGCAATTAGTATAAAGAATTCAATTAATTTAGAACATTGCTTGACCTTCCCACTGGCACTATTGCCGCCTGCTTTTTCTCACGTACTAGTGAAATGTTGTAAACTCCTAAATAAACATTTGCGAAAATTTTGAAATCTCAAACCGAAATGGTTGAGCCTACAAATATTAACGTAGAAATAATAAATGGTTTTTATTATTTGCATCTAATCGGAAAGTTTGCCACAAACATTTGAAAAAGTTGCAGTCAATACTCATAAAAATTTGTTCAACAAATGCTACTGACCGCTATTTATCACCCTCAATTAAAGATTCCGAACGTCGAAGTCGAAAGTAGTTCGATATTCCATATAAAATTTCAGGACCTCAACAAATGAAAAAACAGGCCTAAAGATTTTTTGCAAAGCCTTAAAAATTATCGATTTAAAGAGGCAATGATACAGTTTTTGGCTAATTATTGGGAGACCAAAAATTTACTCCCAATAATCCAAAACAAAAAAATTGTTTAACCGTTGAACATCAATGCTACTCTTATCAAGCTCAGGATAATTACATAAAAAAACGAAAGAAGTTGATTACACATGTTATCATGAAGAGGCGGATACGAGAATTATTTTCACGTTCATAAAGTAGCAAAATTATAATAAAAGCTTCTGATATTGATGTTTTGGTAATTTTGGTTGAAAATATGCACAACATTTCACAATCTGCAATTTGGCTGGCTACTTCAGCGACTAAAACGCAGCTTAGTCAAATGCTAAATCGATGCATTAATTGCCTCGATTTAGCATTGAAGTTGGGATCTAAATTATGTCAAAGTCTACCAGTCTCTACCTGTTTTCCATGCATAAAGAGGTTGTGATTATACGGCAGCATTTTACAATAAAGGAAAAATTAGACCATTTAAAATATTTTCCGAGAATCAAAAATATCAAACCACTTTTGCATCATTAACTGATGAAGCTGATATTTTTATTAACGAAAAAATGGATATTGTTCAAGAATTTACAGCAAAAATGTATGGCGTGTTAAGCCGGGTCCAGGCGGGTGTAACATGTAATGTAATCTACCGTGTAATGTAACAGGAATTCTACGTGTGGACGGCACTACGAGCATTACATGTAACGCTCGCGCCGGTGCTCGGGCTGATCCGTCGGCTGTCGGTTTTTTTGCGCGAACACAAAGGCGCTCGCAGTGCTCGATTGGACGGTGTTCGTGACGGTTGTGTCGTGTGGACGCTCATGATGTGGAGTGACGAACAATCACTTGAACTGATTAGTTTATATCTAGATAAACCTGTTATATGGAATCCAAAAAATCCGGATTACTTTAAAAAAAATATTAAAAACGATGCTTGGAGTGATATTGCTCATTCATTGGGAAGAGATGTAGAAGAATGCAAGAACAAAATGATTAGTTTGCTTGCTTCACATCGAAGGGAAAAAGGAAACGAAAAGAAGAGTCACATGTCCGGCAAAGGTATGTTTATTATAATTATTTCTAATGCATTTACATACATATTTCATAGTTTTATTTATTACTTACCATTTACATTATGTTACTTACTTATATTAGTTACATAATGGAAATAGTAATATCTGAAATGGATTCATCTTGGAAAAAAAATAGGCAAAACGGTGCTTATCAAAAGTGGATTTTTGAATTGACTTGGCTTTTACACAATCACAGAACTGGAACTAGTATAAAATGTAAACAAATAACAAATAAATATTTTGCACATTTAGACTAAGTAGTGTGAATACCCCTATTATCACATACTTGCTATTAGTACAATGATTACTTCTATTGTATGATCTTCCGTCCTTGTCTTTTGATTTTTTGTGTTAACTGTTATTTATTTTACAGGTGCGGATGAAACGTACAAAAGTACATGGTTTGCTTACAAGGCGCTAGCATTTTTAGGAGATAGAAATAATCCAAGGAAACGAATCAACACAGAGGTAACTGCATTCAACTAGTTTTTTCCGAATTGATAAAAAAAAATTAACAATACGTATTCTGCCAAGGAACTTTACCCTCGTTCATAAAATAGTCATTAAACTCGTCTCTAATTTGTTTTGCTGTTAAGGCAGCCCTTCTAGGTACATTATTCAATGGAAGTAAAGATGACATTTCAGTATCTTTCCGCCAACTACCTTCACATAATCTTCCGTTTTCGTCACTATCAACTGTTCCGGGGGGCGCATACAAGTTTTTAGATGTAGCCGTGTTTCTCAAAAAATTATGCAAGTGCGCAATAGCCATGACTATAGTCTCCGCAGTTTGGGGCTGAAGAAGCATAGGTTTTCGTAAAACTCTGAACACAGATGCTGTGATACCAAATACGTTTTCTACAGTCCTGCGAGCTCTACTAAGCCGGTAATTAAAAGTTCTTCGCGGTGATCCCTTAGGGTATTCTCCTGGATAAGGTTTCATTATATTGTTTTGTAAAGGGAAGGCAGAGTCTCCTACAAAAACATATGGTACTAAGTTATTTCTACCTTGCAGTGCTTCAGATGCAGGTAATCTTAACGAGCTATTTTCTAGTTTTTTATATAATTCAGTGTCCTTAAAAATTCCACCATCTGAAATTCGGCCTTGACATCCGACATCCAGGAATGTATAATTATATTCCGCGTCAACTAAAGCAAACATTACTATACTGAAATTCGATTTGTAGTTACGATAGTCTGTGCCAGTATGTATTGGAGCCTCAAGAATCACATGTTTGCCGTCCATGGCTCCGGCACAATGGGGAAAATTCCACAATTCATCGAATCGGTTTGAAATCTTGATCCATTCTGACTCTGTTTTTGCGAGCTGAAACAATGAATTTTTTTTCAGATTACAAATGAACCGGATCAGAGAGCATCTACAAGTGCAGAAAATGATAACAGTTCAGAACTTATATCACCGACTGGTCTGGCTCCCAAGAAAAAGAAACCAGACGAAAATACAAAACTGAGTATGCTTTCAGAAGCTCTTGGCGTGCTTAAAAGTGTTGCTTTTACTCGTGCTGCCGAACCCCAAAACAATAATCCAAATAATTTTGACACTGAAACCCTTTTCTTTTCAAATTTTATATGCAGCAAGATGCAACAATATAACAGGAGTACTAAAATGCCGTGCAGCGAGCAATAATGGACATAATATTCAAAGCCGATGAAGGCTTTCCTCAACATTATAATCCATCGGCATTCAATTCCAACGAGTACACAAGAACAAGATATTGCAATGAACAACCTTCTTCACATATTAGCTCAGAACGATATACTTCAGGGTATACAACAGGTCAGAATCAGACAAGTTACGCTACGGCTCCATATACTTCACCTGTTCCCTCAGAATCATCCCAAACTTCATATGAAGAGGTAGATTTTGTAGATAACCTGATTTGAATAATTTTTTTTTTACAACATAATTTGAAGATGCAGACTATGTGGATGTCTTGATTTAACTTTCTAATTTTAATGTTATAATACGTAATTAAACACCTTATTTTCTTTTTTAATAAATAAATACAAATATGTAAAACTCACCTTGATGTTTTCTTTCAAAGATTCTATAATCGCTTCACAAACTTCTGGTACAATGCAAGAGATTGACTGTTTTGAAATTCTGAAGGTGTATTGAAGGCTTGTATATGAATCTCCTGTTGCCAAAAATCTTAGTGTTAGAGCCAGTCTATCTTGCGGCGAAATTGCAGATCTCATTATAGTATCTTGTCTTGATATTTTAGGCGCAATGATTGTTAACAAATATTCAAAATCATTAGGCGACATCCGGGTAAAGTTTTTATATTGGCCACTTATTTGCTGAGATTTTAGTTCCACGATTAAAGAAGATCTTCTTTTATACAATTTAGTTTTCCACCATCGACGGTTTAAACGTTTCCGGTCTTCAGCTAGTAAATACATATAAATAAAAGCAGCACCACCTATCACGACCTTCCTATTCGGCATGTTCGTAGCAACTGTGGAAACAGCTGCTCGTGAAATAGATTCGCGTACCGTTCGTGTGCCGTCCACACTATTGACGCAAAATTACATGTAATCTTACATTACAAGTTACACCCGTCAGGACCCGGCTTTAGAAGTCTACTTTCACTACCTGATCTGGATCAGGTCACTACCTGATCTTGAAAGGGACAGTCTTCCACATGCGCTTCGGAGGATCGCGAGAAAGGTCAAGTATCGGATCTAGATTGCTCCCAAGACATTGTAGCATGTGAGGACGATTTTTACCAAATTTCGGCCTTGGACGATACTACAAAGTCGAAAGATGTAGCATTGCCCGAAGAGGAGGACTTGGCGTCGACGCAGGCTATCCTGCAATCGCCACGCCAACATGTGACCAAGGCTCTGAAACTAGCAAAAGGAAAAGGAGTGGGGAAGAAATCGAAGGGAGTAAACGTAGGTGCAACGACGAATTCGAAGCAGAAACAGAACATCGCCAAGAACAATGTTGTTATCAACTGGCTCTTGACATACTGGATAACCGGCTCAACATTGGCGGTGATGGGAGACGTAATAAAGGAGGCGAAGCACGTAGCCCTGACGCAGAAGAAGCCGGATCTGTATCAAATCCTGGTGAGAATGATGAAAATTATCAAAGAGTTCCTACTTCATTTAAGCAAGCAAAAGATCGCCTCGCAGACGGTTTCATCAGAGCACTTCGCCGAGTGGGCCTTAGGAGACGGATTGTCCACGACATACTCGACATGCCACGATATGGAACCAACGAACATTTTGGAAGATATTTTGTACGATATATCCAAAATATATTTTATCTTGTCAAAAAATCGGAAAAATGTATGAACTAAATCGCCGGTTCATTTTTGTTATGAGAATATTGGGCTTAGGGCTCGCCGGATGCAAGAAATTCTGCGGTTTGATGGACATAAGCAGTTCATTTTTAAACCAATCTACATACGATTTTTATATTGATAAAATACATGAGTGTATTGAGACAGTTACTCAGGCTCTATTGTCATCTGCTGCTGAAGAAGAAAAACAATTTACAAATATTGAAAACGATTTACAAGATACGACAGATGTGAGTGTTTCCGGTGACGGTAGCTGGAAGAAACGTGGTTTCTCATCACTATATGGTGTGAGTTCACTAATCGGATTTTATTCGGGAAAAGTGTTGGATGTGTTGGTGAAATCTTCTTATTGTAAGTTATGTGAGAGCTGGAAATAAAAATTAGGTACTGCAGAATATGGAGAATGGAATGAAGAACACATTGAAACAAATCAATGCACCGCCAATCACACTGGACCATCAGGAAACATGGAAGTCTCATCGATTATTGAAATGTTTAAACGCTCGGTTGTCAAATATGGACTGAGGTTCGTTAATTATATAGGAGATGGGGACTCAAAAACCTACTCTGGTCTTCTCAAAGCCCAACCTTACGGTGAAGATTTTGTTATCAATAAAAAAGAATGCGTTGGACACGTGCAAAAAAGAATGGCGACTCGTTTGCGTGAGTTAATAAAGAAAACAACTGAGAAAAAAATAGTAAAAGGTAAAGAAACACACAAAAAAACTCTTTCTGGCAAAGGTAAACTGACCAGTAAACTAATAGACAAATTAACTGTGTACTATGGTTTGGCGATAAGAAGAAACTGTGAATCAGTAGAAAAAATGAAAGACGCTATATGGGCTACCTATTATCACTATAGCTCTACAGATACAAAACCTCAGCACGATAACTACCCAAAAGGTCCAGACTCTTGGTGCGCTTGGCAACGAGCATCAGCTACAAATACTCTTTCATCATTTAAACATGAGTATACTCCATTACCATCTGAAGTTTTGATTGCTATGAAACCAATATACGATGATCTCAGTAAGGATGAGCTTCTCGAACGGTGTGTTGGTGGTTTCACACAAAATAACAACGAGAGCTTCAACCAGTTGATCTGGAAAATTACTCCAAAAATACTTCCTGCTGGTTCAAAGATTGTTAATATTGCGGCATTGGTCGCTGCTTGTATCTTCAATGAAGGAACATCAGCTTTATTATTGATTATGCACGGTATGGATTTAAAACTAGGCCGAAACTCCCACGAATATGCCCGAATTTCGGATGAAAACCGTGTGTGCGCAGCCGAAAAAATATCTGCGAGCGAGACTCGCGAAGCCAGAATCCGTCATCGACAGGAGCAAAAGGATGCCCTGGACATTGCAACTGCTGCAGGATCTTTACTTTATGGCCCAGGAATCGACGATTCACTGTAAGTTACAAAACAAATAAAATGTCAAGCAAATTTGACCGAAATTTTCATTTTTTTGGAAAAATGTCTGCCAAAATTCCAATTTTTAATTTGTTTTTCTTTCCTTCGTTCAAGCACGAGTTTATGGTCTTAACTAAAAAACTTATTTTTGTTTTTTCATTTTAGATGATCCTGTCAGGAGTTATGCTGACAACGCGGACGCACCTTTTTTTCGAGGGGTCAGCGGAAATGACGTCACAATGGAGGAGTTTTAATTTTTTTTTTAAATTTCAGAAATTATTCTTTAAATATGTATCTATAAGACAGAAAAAAGTTTGAATGAAATAAATATTTTTTTACATCGAAAAAAAAATTGAAAATAGGCCTTTTTTACCCAACGAAACCCATGTAACCCCTTAAAAACGCTCCTGCTACATTCCAAAGACTAATGACACTGTTCTCAGTGGTATACAAGGTTTATATGGTTTTGTCTATATGGATGACATAGTAATTTATGTAAATTCTATTCAAGATCATTTTAAAAAACTAAAAGCAGTATTCGAAAAATTAAAAACTAGTAATCTTAAATTTCAACGGTGCAAATGAAAGTTCATGCGACACGAAGTAAGTTATTTAGGGCACATAATAACTGTATCTCCAGACCCTAATAAAATACAAGTCATAAAATATTTCCCTATACCTAAGAATCCGAAGAACATAAAATAATTCCAAGGTTTAGCTGGATATTACAGACGATTTAATAACATCTTTTTTAAATTACTAAACCACTAACAATATTATTAAAGAAAGATATACAATTTTCTTGATCCGAAGAATAACAAAATTCGTTTGAGACTCTAAGAGAAATTCTTATTTCTCCACAGATCCTACAGTTTTCGAATTTTAACAAAGAATTTACATTGACTGCAGACGCAAACAATTACGCTATCGGTGCAATTCTTAGTCAAGGTGAAATAGATAAAGATTTACCAATCCAGGACACTCAATAAAACCGAAGGAAATTAGAGCACGACTGAAAAAGAACTATTGGTATTAAAGTGGGGAATTCAGCACTTTAGACCATATTTATATAGAATACATTTTAAAATTAGAAGTGATCATTGCCCTCTCACTTAATTATTCAATGTAAAAAACCCTCATAGTAAACTCATTCATTGGAAATTACAATTTGAAGAGTTTGACTACGAAATTATTCATAACAGAGAAAAGTGAATTTCAATGTAGACTGCCTATCATAAGTAATAGTGAAAACAGTAAATTCGGAAATCTTTCAAAACTTCTCACAAAATCAAGAATTTACCAAGACTAATTACCTTGAAATCGACGAACATTTATTTAATGACTAACACAATAAAGTAGCATACGAGTATATTACTAACGTTTCGCTAGACAAAGAAATCCCCTTTGCAATCGAAGGCTTTAGTAAAAGTAGTAATATTAATATATTACTCTCACAAGATAAAGAGTTATACCAGGTATTGAAATTCGAAAATAAGAATCAGAATATTTACCACTGTACAGTTAAGCATAATTATTACGAAAAACTGACACTCAAAAGATTTATTTTATACCATGATAAATCTACGAAATAAATTAATTTCTGATTAAGCAAATTCAATTAATATTTCAGATTTCAAAGATCCGTATAGTTCCATACACCCAGAATAAATATGTGAATAATTTAAATCCTCTCAGTTAAAAAAGTCAAAGCACCTATGATAAACACTACGACATCATTTATAGCATTTAAAAGAATAGCTATGGACATATAAGTCCACTACCAATTACTATTAGCGGAAATAGATTTATTTTCACAATACAAGAAATAGATTTATTTTCACAATAGCTATGGACATATAAGTCCACTACCAATTACTATTAGCGGAAATAGATTTATTTTCACAATACAAGACGATTTAACAAAATTTTCCCCCATTTATGCTCTGAACTCTCACGATGCATCCTCAGTAGCTGATAAACTCAAATTATTCATTTCGCATTTTGGAATACAAAAATCAATTCTTACAGACAAAGGTAGTGAATTTATGTCTGACCTGTTAAAAGAAATAACCAAATTATTTAAAATAAAGAGATTGAATTCAACTGCTTATCACCCCTCAGATTAACGGAGCTTTAGAAAGAAGTCATTCTACCCTTAAAGATTATCTGAAACAATATATCTCAGAAGAACAAAATGATTGGGATAAATATGTTCCACTTGCTATGTTTAATTATAATACGAATGTACATTCTACAAGTCAATTCACACATCACTTAGTATTTAGACAAAAAACATTACATTCTTCAATTAATGAAAATAAAACGAAAGCAATTATTACACGTATATACAAAACTTAAGACAGAAATTAAAAAAGGATCAAGGATTAGCTAGAGATAATATCAACCGAAGCGAAGAATCTTCCAAAAGAAGATACAACATAAAAATCAAAGATCCAAAATATAAGAAAGGAGACTTCGTTTTAATAGACGTAAAACTTCGTAACAATTAAAAACCAAATTGGAAAGGACCATACGAAATAATAAATATAAATCCCTTTTAACCAAATTTATTAATAAAGACGGAAAAATTAAAATTGAGTAAAATCCACATAAATCCAACTAAACCAGCACTTAAAGCCACGATTAACCAATTCATTTTCAGGATATGTTCTACATTCACGTCCTCGGCGAAATTAATCGAAATTACTCCATTTGACAAAAGTGTTTGACTATATTTTGTCCGAATTGGAACTATGAAGATACTAATTGATCATTGGAAATTGATATCATTCAAAGACATTGGGTCCATTCCAAAAGCCATAGAATTTATTGAAACACGATGCAGATTTACTAAAAAACTGTAACGAATTAGAATATCATCAAATTCGCTGTAACGAAATAGAGAAAATATCATCAAATCTAAAATGTGCGAAAAGTTTGAATGTCATTAACAAAAAGAAATATCATCAAGTCTAAAATATGCTAAAAGATTGAATGTCACTGACAAAGCTATAAATTTAAATCAATCCCTATCTCATGTGACATATTTTAGAAGAACCAAACGAGGACGGTTCTATGGAATAGGATCAGTTTCAAAAACTGTATTCGGAATATTAGATAGCGAAGATGCACAATATTATGAAGGAATAATTGATAGTTTTAGAAGATGATAAAGAAATATATGCAATTATGAAAAATCAAGTTCGGGTAACTCAGTCTGCTATCCAAAATTTCAATAATACCATTGAAAAGCTGAATGAAAATAAACAAATTGTAAGTATAAACTGTGCAATATTTCAAGATTACATTGACAAATTAGATTCGAACATCTCAACAGCTGATATAAGAACAACCATAAATACTCATTTTTCTACTTTGAACTCTATGATCTATGACTTGACTGAAGATTTAAACATCATTATAAGTTCTACACTCTTTGTTAAACAAACTGTTTTACACCCTGCTATAACATCGCCTAATAAAATATATAATGAACTATCTACAAATCTGAAATTCCCAACACCTCTAAATATTGAAGACATATACTTGTTAATCGATATATCCACTTTAAATGTTTTCTTTATAAATTATAAATCAATATTTATATTGAGTATACCTGTAGTTACACCCCAAGAATTCGAACTACATCACGTTTTTCTTCTACCATTAAAAATTTGATCTATGCTTTGGTACAACCAACTAAAAGATTTATAGGTATAACTTACTAATCAACATATATATATTAAATTTAATGAACTAAATACGCGTAAGAAACTTTCTAATGAACATTTCATCTGCGAAGAAATAAATGAATATTCAGTCATGTCAATCCCATCTTGCGAATCTCAATTATTAATGAAAGTATCAAAAATTCTACCAAAAAAATGGATTAAAAAATGTATGTACAGACAAGTCGAAATTTGGATATACATAAACTAAAAACCTACAACACTAACTGTAGATTGTTCAAAGACATATCAAGGAATACGAACTCGCTAATGTAGGAATCGTTCAATTGGAAAAAGACTAAAAGTTATGCAAACCTCATTCAAATTAACGCAACTAGTGATACAATTACAGATTATAATTCACCAGCTATTCATTTTGACCTTACTCAAGATGAATGTTGTAATGAAATAAAATTAAACAAAACAAAACATTTGTTTAGTCCTGTAAACATAGGAAACATTCAACTAGACGATTTGAATTTAGCACAGTAAAATTACATTCTATAAAAGAGAAAATTGAATCTCAACAGAAAAGTCAATTATTAAATAAACCTAGGTCTCATATTACCTATTTGATTTATTTTCTTTGTGGAATTGTTTTGATATATTTTCTATAGATTTTGTAGAATCATAAAACTTAGATATAATAGATATAGAGCAAATGATGATGATAATTCAAAGTGTTGTGTACAAATATTTAATCAATGTTATACTAAAGTTACTAGACAGTCAAGCACAAGAATAGACCTATTAAATGAAAAAAAATTGACTATGCAGTTGACGTTACTACTCCAATAGAGCAACTCGATCTGCAGAACTCGAAGTGCAGTATCGAAAAAAAAATCTATGCTAATATTATAAAGAGGAAATACTTCATTCTTTGTTTTTTTTTCGTTAGTTTGCAATGGATAAACTTCAAAAAATTACCGGACCGATTTTGAAATACCATCCACCAATATAAAGCTGCTACATTATCAGCGAGTGACATAGGCTATATTCTATTTTGAAAAATTGATTTATTCCTCATAAAAACGTCGATAGTTCTACACAAGGTCACATTGCTACAACATTGGCTACAAATATGCTTTCTTCGCGCGCCCTGCAAAAACTATTGCTATTACATAAAAAAAATGGGATACATATTGAACGTTCTCACTAATATGAACAAAAAAGTTCGCGAGTTTGTAATTGTTATGTTACAATAAACGTTGTTTGGTCAAATTAGTCATCTAAAAGACAGATGTGAACAAAAACGTGATTATAACCGTATCCAAATCAATTATTAAATAATTTAGGCTGTTTACGTAGTAGTAAATTACTTTTTGAATTATTGAAATCGGTACATTCGTTTTAAAGTTATGTTGAGTATAACAAATTAAAAATTGTCCCGTATGTTGCGAGCCGCTGTATATTAAGTAGGTAAACAGAAGTGTTACTATCTAAACTAACCTTAAAAAGTGTATTAATTCAATATACATGAAAATTGCGATAAGGTAACCCAAGGTATATAATGACATTCGTCTCATGATATTAATCCTTTTGGTACTGGATATTTTCATTATCCAGATTGATTATTTTCATGTAAATTCGCAATTAAATGAAACTACGTGATGTAGTATTATTTCTACTTTCTTTAAGTTCTTTACCACGACCTAGGTTTCGTTGTATTACAATATCTTCAGGTGGGCTATTAGCAAATATATAAAGATATATAAGGTATCGAATAGCAAAGATATCGTATAAGAATCTTTGCTAATAGCCCACCTGAAGATGTTGTAATACAACGAAACCTAGGTCGTGGTAAAGAATTTAAAGAAAGTAGAAATAATACTACATCACATAGTTTCATTTAATTGTGAATAATGAATTTCTACAAAATTAACGCAAAATATATTCATATCTCATGTAAATTCCTCTTTAAAGTTTTTCAAATCGGACCTTCCGTTTAAACGTGGGTTATAAAATTCTAAAAGTAAGGTTGAAGTTTCTCGAACTCGAACGCCGCCACCCGCTACAACGAAGTAGACGTCACGTCTATGAGTTTACGTCTATGAGTACCGTACCCGCTCGGCTCAGATGCGTGGTCAGCTTCTTACGCAGCGGTCGCGCGTGGTATTTAATAATTTTCATTTTAAAATATTTTTATATCGTCGTTTAAAACCAAAGCTGCCAAAAAGTTATTCTCAGAGCTAAACAAAAGTTCTTTGCAGAACTATTAAACAATTCTTTTAAGAACTATTAAACATTTTCTTTTCAGATCTATTAAAAACTTATTTTCAAAACTATTTAAAATTTCTCCTCAGGACTATATCACATTTTATTTTAAGTACATTTGTATAAAACTGCCTTATCTAAAATATTTTATTCACTGCTAGACATTTGTAGTGCATTTGATCGTTCACCTAGAAAACGGCCAAAGGGTTTATTTTACAGCAGGAACAGTTCAACAAGTAGCCCAAAACCCACGTAACACGATGTTGCTGGCGTTTTTTGATCTCTGTAATGGAGTTGAATTCGCAAAAAACCCTTCTTTACTATACATGGGCAAATAATAAATTCACTAGGAGGAAGCGTGATGAAGATGTAGGCCATCCGGGGATGAAAAAAAGATGCCGCTTTAGGTAGAGTCTACGGCGTACATCCATCCCAATACTTAACCATTAGTTTAAAGACTGCAGAAAGCATAAAAGAGCAAGGTCTCAACTTTCGAAACATAGTTCCCAGGCGAGGACAGCCAGAATACGTCGTATTGGAGAATCTTCATCTGAACATTCACAACGTCTTGCCGAACAAAATTTGAGTACCTCACAGGCAGGCAGGCGCACGAGAGAGAATCTCTAGAATCTCACAAACACGTGCAAGAGAATCGAGTGCTGAACATTCACGACGTCGAGAACCTCACTAGTAGTCTAAGATCCGAGCTAAGAACGACCTTCACCCATCTGTTTAATGGATGAAAAGTATTTTATATCCAATTTAGTATATTAAAAAATATATTGCGAGTGGGTTGGCTAAACAAAATTTGGCCAGACTATAATTAATAAAAAATTGACTTTTTTCTTAATCATTGCACTACTTACTGAGTTTAACGAATAAGTTTAATACCAATCGAAAGTAGAAGCCTATTGTCTATTTTTTTCCTGGCGTATCTACTGGGTTGGCAGGTACAAACAGGAATATGGATACTAGTTATTTTCACTCATTTGTTTAATAAATAAATCTTATATTAAAATGAGCGCTGTTTTATTGGGAACACGATGATGTAGGGTTGGCTGCAATAAATCTGGTTTGAATAGCGGTTGTCTAATTTTTAGAAGTAAAATTTTGAGGCGGCTAGAAACTTGCAACAAAGACGTCCGAGCTAAGTATCCCCATGCGATAGAAAAGGACGCAGCGTTGCAGCTGCGCGTGACGTCACCGTCAGATAAAAGAGAGTGCGCATGCTATTTGTTCATACAATAGAGAACGACAGCGATACACTAAAACACTGAGCATTATGTTGGAATAGATATAAACTACAATATTGTATTAAAATAGAGAAAACGTGCTACTACGTATCGTTGTGATAAAAAATGGTTAAAAAGTGTTTATTGTGTGATTCGGAAGAATCATTAATTGATTTTAATGATGAAACTTTTATAAATTGTTTATTAAAGTTAGCTTTTCGTAAAAAAAGGTGTTAAGAACAATGAACTTGAGTTAACTAAAGCATCACTCGATGTTGTTTGTTACCACACGACGTGTTATAAAAAAGTGACTGTTTGGGAAATAAATATAATGAAGAATTTCCAACTTTTTGTACGAAATATACAGTAAGTACATAATATATGATTCTAAATTATTTTATGACAGCAGATACATCTTCTATATTTAAATTGTAATGAAAGAATATAACACTGAAAATTGGGAAATTCTAATGTTGATTAAATTTGTTTCAATGAAACAAATTATTTTAAAAAAAAAATTTAAAATCCTTGTACCTATGGTTTTTTAATTTCTACATTTGTTGGTTTTTTATTTTTTCTTTTGAAATTTTGTTGAGTAAATAAGCCAGTAAAAATATATATTATTTTTGCGACTTTCTGCAATCGATAAAAAAAATATTCTTATTTAACGATGTAAATAAAAAATATCATAAAAATTAAGTCTCAAACATTATCATTTCGTAATAAAAAATGACTTCTAAGAAGACGTCAATACTTCTGTTGCTGATGAAGGACCAAAATATCTGGATTCTAGTGTTAATTCCCGTACGACAGTTACAGAGGGTGAAGAAAATAGTGTTGATATCATATCTCACACTTCTGCGGATTTTGACGAGATAAGAAAATACTTCGTTTTAATAATTTTGAATTTTTTTATAAGTTTTTATATTTTTCTTCCGTAATTTAATGTGAGAAAAATAATTTCATTATAAAGAACTTAAGACATTTAACTCTCCCTACACATTTAACTGCTGATGACATCATTCGAGGAGAATGCGAGATTCCTCAGGAATTATTTGATTTTATGAGAAATCTTATTCAAGGGCCTAACGTTTATGACGATAATTCTGATCAAACCATAAGTAAAATAACGTCCATATGTAGTAATATAATATATGCTACTTCCAGAGAAAGATGTAAACCTGCAAACAGATTACGCAAATTCATCAGTTTATGCAAATACAAGAGAAAGAGGTCAATATTTGATAAAATTGTTGTAAACTTGTGAACGTTTCACATGAAGATGGCATTTGTCAAAGCGATCGGGAAATATATAGACTGCAGTGGATTAGTAAATATTAGTTCAAGCAGAAGTTTTAGCCGACGGCTCGATGAACAGCTTTCTAGACAGCAAGCATTTCGATCTTTGTAAGCGTTTACACACATTAAACGCTGCTGCATAGCAAGTGTTACATTTTGAGAAATACTTAGTCACAAGTAATATATCTCCTGAGATGTTAGATGAATTATTACAAGCACAAATACAGAATGCATCGAATCAGAATGCGTGTGACGTCAAGGAAATAATGGGAATCACTAGAGAATAGGAGGATTCCATATACAACATGGCTGATTTCTTTTCTACCCTTTACCAGCCTAACGATGCCCGATGGACCCTATTATACTTGAGTAATTTGATCCAATTGTATAATAAAAATTCGTCTTTAGTGGATGAATTTCGCTGAGGCGCTTTTGGAGTTAAAAGAACCAACGCCAATTTCTCTCGATCACCAGTCGACTTGACACTGGAACAAACCAACAATGCTGATGCTAGCAATCAATTGACAGATAACCTTCCCGTAGACTCAATATCTGCGCGTCAAAGATGGACGCTCAGCCACAGCATGCGGACCAAACTATTAACAACAATTAAAGAAGATATCAGATTAGCAAAGAAATATGATACTTCGCATTCTTTGCAAAAAAGCAAACTTCAGAACGACAAAAAAAGCCTGGATAATATCCTTGAAACAATAAAAGAAACGATGAATCCATTTGATGACACAATCGATAAGAAACTGTCATTCAATATTTCGACTGGTAAATCGACATCTGAAGAAGTTGCTGATTTCCTGCTAAACGTCAAGGCAGTCGAAAGTCAACAAAAATTAGATTTTATTTCAGATTGCTCAACACCTGTAAGATTCGAGAAACCGATTAAACGTAACAAAATCATAAATTTTGCTTCTCAGTGCACCAGTAAAGTTCTCAGGACTAAAGATAAAAATAAGAAGGTATTTCTGAAAAAGGAACGATACATTTTTGGACGACTCTTAGCAATTAGTATAAAGAATTAAATTAATTTAGAACATTGCTTGACCTTCCCACTGGCACTATTGCCGCCTGCTTTTTCTCACGTACTAGTGAAATGTTGAAAACTCCTAAATAAACATTTGCGAAAATGTTGAAATCTCAAACCGAAATATTAACGTAGAAATAATAAATGGTTTTTATTATTTGCATCTAATCGGAAAGTCTGCCACAAACATTTGAAAAAGTTGCAGTCAATACTCATAAAAATTTGTTCAACAAATGCTACTGACCGCTATTTATCACCCTCAATTAAAGATTCCGAACGTCGAAGTCGAAAGTAGTTCGATATTCCATATAAAATTTCAGGACCTCAACAAATGAAAAAACAGGCCTAAAGATTTTTTGCAAAGCCTTAAAAATTATCGATTTAAAGAGGCAATGATACAGTTTTTGGCTAATTATTGGGAGACCAAAAATTTACTCCCAATAATCCAAAACAAAAAAATTGTTTAACCGTTGAACATCAATGCTACTCTTATCAAGCTCAGGATAATTACATAAAAAAACGAAAGAAGTTGATTACACATGTTATCATGAAGAGGCGGATACGAGAATTATTTTCACGTTCATAAAGTAGCAAAATTATAATAAAAGCTTCTGATATTGATGTTTTGGTAATTTTGGTTGGAAATATGCACAACATTTCACAATCTGCAATTTGGCTCGCTACTTCAGCGACTAAAACGCAGCTTAGTCAAATGCTAAATCGATGCATTAATTGCCTCGATTTAGCATTGAAGTTGGGATCTAAATTATGTCAAAGTCTACCAGTCTCTACCTGTTTTCCATGCATAAAGAGGTTGTGATTATACGGCAGCATTTTACAATAAAGGAAAAATTAGACCATTTAAAATATTTTCCGAGAATCAAAAATATCAAACCACTTTTGCATCATTAACTGATGAAGCTGATATTTTTATTAACGAAAAAATGGATATTGTTCAAGAATTTACAGCAAAAATGTATGGCGTGTTAAGCCGGGTCCAGGCGGGTGTAACATGTAATGTAATCTACCGTGTAATGTAACAGGAATTCTACGTGTGGACGGCACTACGAGCATTACATGTAACGCTCGCGCCGGTGCTCGGGCTGATCCGTCGGCTGTCGGTTTTTTTGCGCGAACACAAAGGCGCTCGCAGTGCTCGATTGGACGGTGTTCGTGACGGTTGTGTCGTGTGGACGCTCATGATGTGGAGTGACTGATTAGTTTATATCAAGATAAACCTGTTATATGGAATCCAAAAAATCCGGATTACTTTAAAAAAAATATTAAAAACGATGCTTGGAGTGATATTGCTCATTCATTGGGAAGAGATGTAGAAGAATGCAAGAACAAAATGATTAGTTTGCTTGCTTCACATCGAAGGGAAAAAGGAAACGAAAAGAAGAGTCACATGTCCGGCAAAGGTATGTTTATTATAATTATTTCTAATGCATTTACATACATATTTCATAGTTTTATTTATTACTTACCATTTACATTATGTTACTTACTTATATTAGTTACATAATGGAAATAGTAATATCTGAAATGGATTCATCTTGAAAAAAAAATAGGCAAAACGGTGCTTATCAAAAGTGGATTTTTGAATTGACTTGGCTTTTACACAATCACAGAACTGGAACTAGTATAAAATGTAAACAAATAACAAATAAATATTTTGCACATTTAGACTAAGTAGTGTGAATACCCCTATTATCACATACTTGCTATTAGTACAATGATTACTTCTATTGTATGATCTTCCGTCCCTGTCTTTTGATTTTTTGTGTTAACTGTTATTTATTTTACAGGTGCGGATGAAACGTACAAAAGTACATGGTTTGCTTACAAGGCGCTAGCATTTTTAGGAGATAGAAATAATCCAAGGAAACGAATCAACACAGAGGTAACTGCATTCAACTAGTTTTTTCCGAATTGATAAAAAAAAATTAACAATACGTATTCTGCCAAGGAACTTTACCCTCGTTCATAAAATAGTCATTAAACTCGTCTCTAATTTCTTTTGCTGTTAAGGCAGCCCTTCTAGGTACATTATTCAATGGAAGTAAAGATGACATTTCAGTATCTTTCCGCCAACTACCTTCACATAATCTTCCGTTTTCGTCACTATCAACTGTTCCGGGGGGCGCATACAAGTTTTTAGATGTAGCCGTGTTTCTCAAAAAATTATGCAAGTGCGCAATAGCCATGACTATAGTCTCCGCAGTTTGGGGCTGAAGAAGCATAGGTTTTCGTAAAACTCTGAACACAGATGCTGTGATACCAAATACGTTTTCTACAGTCCTGCGAGCTCTACTAAGCCGGTAATTAAAAGTTCTTCGCGGTGATCCCTTAGGGTATTCTCCTGGATAAGGTTTCATTATATTGTTTTGTAAAGGGAAGGCAGAGTCTCCTACAAAAACATATGGTACTAAGTTATTTCTACCTTGCAGTGCTTATATCACCGACTGGTCTGGCTCCCAAGAAAAAGAAACCAGACGAAAATACAAAACTGAGTATGCTTTCAGAAGCTCTTGGCGTGCTTAAAAGTATTGCTTTTACTCGTGCTGCCGAACCCCAAAACAATAATCCAAATAATTTTGACACTGAAACCCTTTTCTTTTCAAATTTTATATGCAGCAAGATGCAACAATATAACAGGAGTACTAAAATGCCGTGCAGCGAGCAATAATGGACATAATATTCAAAGCCGATGAAGGCTTTCCTCAACATTATAATCCATCGGCATTCAATTCCAACGAGTACACAAGAACAAGATATTGCAATGAACAACCTTCTTCACATATTAGCTCAGAACGATATACTTCAGGGTATACAACAGGTCAGAATCAGACAAGTTACGCTACGGCTCCATATACTTCACCTGTTCCCTCAGAATCATCCCAAACTTCATATGAAGAGGTAGATTTTGTAGATAACCTGATTTGAATAATTTTTTTTTTTACTACATAATTTGAAGATGCAGACTATGTGGATGTCTTGATTTAACTTTCTAATTTTAATGTTATAATACGTAATTAAACACCTTATTTTCTTTTTTAATAAATAAATACAAATATGTAAAACTCACCTTGATGTTTTCTTTCAAAGATTCTATAATCGCTTCACAAACTTCTGGTACAATGCAAGAGATTGACTGTTTTGAAATTCTGAAGGTGTATTGAAGGCTTGTATATGAATCTCCGGTTGCCAAAAATCTTAGTGTTAGAGCCAATCTATCTTGCGGCGAAATTGCAGATCATTATAGTATCTTGTCTTGTTATTTTAGGCGCAATGATTGTTAACAAATATTCAAAATCATTAGGCGACATCCGGGTAAAGTTTTTTATATTGGCCACTTATTTGCTGAGATTTTAGTTCCACGATTAAAGAAGATCTTCTTTTATACAATTTAGTTTTCCACCATCGACGCTTGAAACGTTTCCGGTCTTCAGCTAGTAAATACATATAAATAAAAGCAGCACCACCTATCACGACCTTCCTATTCGGCATGTTCGTAGCAACTATGGAAACAGCTGCTCGTGAAATAGATTCGCGTACCGTTCGTGTGCCGTCCACAGTATTGACGCAAAATTACATGTAATCTTACATTACAAGTTACACCCGTCAGGACCCGGCTTTAGAAGCCTACTTTCACTACCTGATCTGGATCAGGTCACTACCTGATCTGGATCAGGTCACTACCTGATCTGGATCAGGTCACTACCTGATCTTGAAAGGGACAGTCTTCCAAATGCGCTTCGGAGGATCGCGAGAAAGGTCAAGTATCGGATCTAGATTGCTCCCAAGACATTGTAGCATGTGAGGACGATTTTTACCAAATTTCGGCCTTGAACGATACTACAAAGTCGAAAGATGTAGCATTGCCCGAAGAGGAGGAATTGGCGTCGACGCAGGCTATCCTGCAATCGCCACGCCAACATGTGACCAAGGCTCTGAAACTAGCAAAAGGAAAAGGAGTGGGGAAGAAATCGAAGGGAGTAAACGTAGGTGCACCGACGAATTCGAAGCAGAAACAGAACATCGTCAAGAACAATGTTGTTATCAACTGGCTCTTGACATACTGGATAACCGGCTCAACATTGGCGGTGATGGGAGACGTAATCAAGGAGGCGAAGCACGTAGCCCTGACGCAGAAGAAGCCGGATCTGTATCAAATCCTGGTGAAAATGATGAAAATTATCAATGAGTTCCTACTTCATTTAAGCAAGCAAAAGATCGCCTCGCAGACGGTTTGATCAGAGCACTTCGCCGAGTGGGCCTTAGGAGACGGATTGTCCACGACATGCCACGATATGGAACGAACGAACATTTTGGAAGATATTTTGTACGATATATCCAAAATATATTTTATCTTGTCAAAAAATCGGAAAAATGCATGAACTAAATCGCCGGTTCATTTTTGTTATGAGAATATTGGGCTTAGGGCTCGCCGGATGCAAGAAATTCTGCGGTTTGATGGACATAAGCAGTTCATTTTTAAACCAATCTACATACGATTTTTATATTGATAAAATACATGAGTGTATTGAGACAGTTACTCAGGCTCTATTGTCATCTGCTGCTGAAGAAGAAAAACAATTTACAAATATTGAAAACGATTTACAAGATACGACAGATGTGAGTGTTTCCGGTGACGGTAGCTGGAAGAAACGTGGTTTCTCATCACTATATGGTGTGAGTTCACTAATCGGATTTTATTCGGGAAAAGTGTTGGATGTGTTGGTGAAATCTTCTTATTGTAAGTTATGTGAGAGCTGGAAAAAAAATTAGGTACTGCAGAATATGGAGAATGGAATGAAGAACACATTGAAACAAATCAATGCACCGCCAATCACACTGGACCATCAGGAAACATGGAAGTCTCATCGATTATTGAAATGTTTAAACGCTCGATTGTCAAATATGGACTGAGGTTCGTTAATTATATAGGAGATGGGGACTCAAAAACCTACTCTGGTCTTCTCAAAGCCCAACCTTACGGTGAAGATTTTGTTATCAATAAAAAAGAATGCGTTGGACACATGCAAAAAAGAATGGGGACTCGTTTGCGTGAGTTAGTAAAGAAAACAACTGAGAAAAAAATAGTAAAAGGTAAAGAAACACAAAAAAAACTCTTTCTGGCAAAGGTAAACTGACCAGTAAACTAATAGACAAATTAACTGTGTACTATGGTTTGGCGATAAGAAGAAACTGTGAATCAGTAGAAAAAATGAAAGACGCTATATGGGCTACCTATTATCACTATAGCTCTACAGATACAAAACCTCAGCACGATAACTACCCAAAAGGTCCAGACTCTTGGTGCGCTTGGCAACGAGCATCAGCTACAAATACTCTTTCATCATTTAAACATGAGTATACTCCATTACCAGATGAAGTTTTGATTGCTATGAAACCAATATACGATGATCTCAGTAAGGATGAGCTTCTCGAACGGTGTGTTGGTGGTTTCACACAAAATAACAACGAGAGCTTCAACCAGTTGATCTGGAAAATTACTCCAAAAATACTTCCTGCTGGTTCAAAGATTGTTAATATTGCGGCATTGGTCGCTGCTTGTATCTTCAATGAAGGAACATCAGCTTTATTATTGATTATGCACGGTATGGATTTAAAACTAGGCCGAAACTCCCACGAATATGCCCGAATTTCGGATGAAAACTGTGTGTGCGCGCGCAGCCGAAAAAATATCTGCGAGCGAGACTCGCGAAGCCAGAATCCGTCATCGACAGGAGCAAAAGGATGCCCTGGACATTGCAACTGCTGCAGGATCTTTACTTTATGGCCCAGGAATCGACGATTCACTGTAAGTTACAAAAAAAATAAAATGTCAAGCAAATTTGACCGAAATTTTCATTTTTTTGGAAAAATGTCTGCCAAAATTCCAATTTTTAATTTTTTTTTCTTTCCTTCGTTCAAGCACGAGTTTATGGTCTTAACTAAAACACTTATTTTTGTTTTTTCATTTTAGATGATCCTGTCAGGAGTTATGCTGACAACGCGGACGCACCTTTTTTTCGAGGGGTCAGCGGAAATGACGTCACAATGGAGGAGTTTTAATTTTTTTTTTTTAAATTTCAGAAATTATTCTTTAAATATGTATCTATAAGACAGAAAAAAGATTGAATGAAATAAATATTTTTTTACATAGAAAAAATAAATTGAAAATAGGCCTTTTTTACCCAACGAAACCCATGTAACCCCTTAACAAACGCTCCTGCTACATTCCAAAGACTAATGACACTGTTCTCAGTGGTATACAAGGTTTATATGGTTTTGTCTATATGGATGACATAGTAATCTATGTAAATTCTATTCAAGATCATTTTAAAAAACTTAAAGCAGTATTCGAAAAATTAACTAGTAATCTTCAATTTCAACGGTGCAAATGAAAGTTCATGCGACAGGAACTAAGTTATTTAGGGGACATAATAACTGTATCTCCAGACCCTAATAAAATACAAGTCATAAAAGATTTCCCTATACCTAATAATCCGAAGAACATAAAATAATTCCAAGGTTTAGCTGGATATTACAGACGATTTAATAACATCTTTTTTTAAATTACTAAACCACTAACAATATTATTAAATAAAGATATACAATTTTCTTGATCCGAAGAATAACAAAATTCGTTTGATACTCTAAGAGAAATTCTTATTTCTCCACAGATCCTACAGTTTCCGAATTTTAACAAAGAATTTACATTGACTACAGACACAAGCAATTACGCTATCGGTACAATTCTTAGTCAAGGTGAAATAGATAAAGATTTACCAATCCAGGACACTCAATAAAACAGAAGGAAATTAGAGCACGACTGAAAAAGAACTATTGGTATTAAAGTGGGGAATTCAGCACTTTAGACCATATTTATATGGAATACATTTTAAAATTGGAAGTGATCATTGCCCTCTCACTTAATTATTCAATGTAAAAAACCCTCATAGTAAACTCATTCATTGGAAATTACAATTGGAAGAGTTTGACTACGAAATTATTCATAACAGAGAAAAGTGAATTTCAATGTAGACTGCCTATCATAAGTAATAGTGAATACAGTAAATTCGGAAATCTTTCAAAACTTCTCACAAAATCAAGAATTTACCAAGACTAATTACCTTGAAATCGACGAACATTTATTTAATGACTAACACAATAAAGTAGCATACGAGTATATTACTAACGTTTCGCTAGACAAAGAAATCCCCTTTGCAATCGAAGGCTTTAGTAAAAGTAGTAATATTAATATATTACTCTCACAAGATAAAGAGTTATACCAGGTATTGAAATTCGAAAATAAGAATCAGAATATTTACCACTGTACAGTTAAGCATAATTATTACGAAAAACTGACACTCAAAAGATTTATTTTATACCATGATAAATCTACGAAATAAATTAATTTCTGATTAAGCAAAGTCAATTTATATTTCAGATTTCAAAGATCCGTATAGTTCCATACACCCAGAATAAATATGTGAATAATTTAAATCCTCTCAGTTAAAAAAGTCAAAGCACCTATGATAAACACTACGACATCATTTATAGCATTTAAAAGAATAGCTATGGACATATAAGTCCACTACCAATTACTATTAGCGGAAATAGATTTATTTTCACAATACAAGAAATAGATTTATTTTCACAATAGCTATGGACATATAAGTCCACTACCAATTACTATTAGCGGAAATAGATTTATTTTCACAATACAAGACGATTTAACAAAATTTTCCCCCATTTATGCTCTGGACTCTCACGATGCATCCTCAGTAGCTGATAAACTCAAATTATTCATTTCACATTTTGGAATACAAAAATCAATTCTTACAGACAAAGGTAGTGAATTTATGTCTGACCTGTTAAAAGAAATAACCAAATTATTTAAAATAAAGAGATTGAATTCAACTGCTATCACCCCTCAGATTAACGGAACTTTAGAAAGAAGTCATTCTACCCTTAAAGATTATCTGAAACAATATATCTCAAAAGAACAAAATGATTGGGATAAATATGTTCCACTTGCTATGTTTAATTATAATACGAATGTACATTCTACAAGTCAATTCACACATCACTTAGTATTTAGACAAAAAACATTACCTTCTTCAATTAATGAAAATAAAACGAAAGCAATTATTACACGTATATACAAAACTTAAGACAGAAATTAAAAAAGGATCAAGGATTAGCTAGAGATAATATCAACCGAAGCGAAGAATCTTCCAAAAGAAGATACAACATAAAAATCAAAGATCCAAAATATAAGAAAGGAGACTTCGTTTTAATAGACGTAAAACTTCGTAACAATTAAAAACCAAATTGGAAAGGACCATACGAAATAATAAATATAAATCCCTTTTAACCAAATTTATTAATAAAGAGGGAAAAATTAAAATTTAGTAAAATCCACATAAATCCAACTAAACCAGCACTTAAAGCCATGATTAACCAATTCATTTTCAGGATATGTTCTACATTCACGTCCTCGGCGAAATTAATCGAAATTACTCCATTTGACAAAAGTGTTTGACTATATTTTGTCCGAATTGGAACTATGAAGATACTAATTGATCATTGGAAATTGATATCATTCAAAGACATTGGGTCCATTCCAAAAGCCATAGAATTTATTGAAACACGATGCAGATTTACTAAAAAACTGTAACGAATTAGAATATCATCAAATTCGCTGTAACGAAATAGAGAAAATATCATCAAATCTAAAATGTGCGAAAAGTTTGAATGTCATTAACAAAAAGAAATATCATCAAGTCTAAAATATGCAAAAAGATTGAATGTCACTGACAAAGCTATAAATTTAAATCAATCCCTATCTCATGTGACATATTTTAGAAGAACCAAACGAGGATGGTTCTATGGAATAGGATCAGTTTCAAAAACTGTATTCGGAATATTAGATAGCGAAGATGCACAATATTATGAAGGAATAATTGATAGTTTTAGAAGATGATAAAGAAATATATGCAATTATGAAAAATCAAGTTCGGGTAACTCAGTCTGCTATCCAAAATTTCAATAATACCATTGAAAAGCTGAATGAAAATAAACAAATTTTAAGTATAAACTGTGCAATATTTCAAGATTACATTAACAAATTAGATTCGGAACATCTCAACAGCTGATATAAGAACAACCATAAATACTCATTTTTCTACTTTGAACTCTATGATCTATGACTTGACTGAAGATTTAAACATCATTATAAGGTCTACACTCTTTGTTAAACAAAATGTTTTACACCCTGCTATAACATCGCCTCATAAAATATATAATGAACTATCTACAAATCTGAAATTCCCAACACCTCTAAATATTGAAGACATATACTTGTTAATCGATATATCCACTTTAAATGTTTTCTTTATAAATTATAAATTAATATTTATATTGAGTATACCTGTAGTTACACCCCAAGAATTCGAACTACATCACGTTTTTCTTCTACCATTAAAAATTTGACCTATGCTTTGGTACAACCAACTAAAAGATTTATAGGTATAACTTACTAATCAACATATATATATTAAATTTAATGAACTAAATACGCGTAAGAAACTTTCTAATGAACATTTCATCTGCGAAGAAATAAATGAATATTCAGTCATGTCAATCCCATCTTGCGAATCTCAATTATTAACGAAAGTATCAAAAATTCTACCAAAAAAATGGATTAAAAAATGTATGTAAAAAATGTATGTACAGACAAGTCGAAATTTGGCAAAAATTCTCAAATAATCATTGGATATACATAAACTAAAAACCTACAACACTAACTGTAGATTGTTCAAAGACATATCAAGGAATACGAACTCGCTAATGTAGGAATCGTTCAATTGGAAAAAGACTAAAAGTTATGCAAACCTCATTCAAATTACTGCAACTAGTGATACAATTACAGATTATAATTCACCAGCTATTCATTTTGACCTTACTCAAGATGAATGTTGTAATGAAATAAAATTAAACAAAACAAAACAAAACATTTCGTTAGTCCTGTAAACATAGGAAACATTCAACTAGACGATTTGAATTTAGCCTCAGTAAAATTACATTCTATAAAAGACAAAATTGAATCTCAACAGAAAAGTCAATTATTAAATAAACCTAGGTCTCATATTACCTATTTGATTTATTTTCTTTGTGAATTGTTTTGATATATTTTCTATATAGATTTTGTAGAATCATGAAACATAGATATAATAGATATAGAACAAATGACGATGATAATTCAAGGTGTTGTGTACAAATATTTAATCAATGTTATACTAAAGTTACTAGACAGTCAAGCACAAGAATAGACCTATTAAATTTAAAAAAATTGACTATGCAGTTGACGTTTCTACTCCAATAAGAGCAACTCGATCTGCAGAACTCGAAGTGCAGTATCGAAAAAAAAATCTATGCTAATATTATAAAGAGGAAACATTTCATTCTTTGTTTTTTTTTTCGTTAGTTTGCAATGGATAAACTCCAAAAACTACCGGACCGATTTTGAAATACCATCCACCAATATAAAACAGCGAGTGACATAGGCTATATTTTATTTTGAAAAATTGATTTATTCCTCAAAAATGTCGATAGTTCTACACAAGGTCACATTGCTACAACATTGGCTACAAATATGCTTTCTTCGCGCACCCTGCAAAAATTATTGCTATTACATAAAAAAAATGGAATACATATTGAACGTTCTCACTAATATGAACAAAAAAGTTCGCGGGTGTGTAATTGTTGTCACAATAAACGTTGTTTGGTCAAAAGTCATCTAAAACACGGATGTGAACAAAAACGTGATTATACCCGTATCCAAATCAATTCTTAAATAATTTAGGCTGTTTACGTAGTAGTCAATTACTCTTTGAATTATTCAAATCGGTACATTCGTTTTAAAGTTATGTTGAGTATAACAAATTAAAAATTGTCCCGTATGTTGCGAGCCGCTGTATGTTAAGTAGGTAAATAGAAGTGTTACTATCTTAACTAATATTAAAAAGTGTATTAATTTAATATTCATGAAAATTGCGATAAGGTAACCCAAAGTATATAATAACATACATGGTATTAATCCTTTTGGTACTAGATATTTTCATTATCCAGATTGATTATTTTCATGTAAATTCACAATTAAATGAAACTAAGTGATGTCGTATTATTTCTACTTTCTTTAAGTTCTTTACCACGACCTAGGTTTCGTTGTATTACAACATGTTCAGGTGGGCTATTAGCAAATATATAAAGATATATAAGATATCGAATAGCAAAGATATCGTATAAGAATCTTTGCTAATAGCCCACCTGAAGATGTTGTAATACAACGAAACCTAGGTCGTGGTAAAGAATTTAAAGAAAGTAGAAATAATACTACATCACATAGTTTCATTTAATTGTGAATAATGAATTTCTACAAAATTAACGCAAAATATACTCATATTTCATGTAAATTCCTCTTTAAAGTTTTTCAAATCGGACCTTCCATTTAAACGTGGGTTATAAAATTCTAAAAGTAAGGTTGAAGTTTCTCGAACTCGAACGCCGCCACCCGCTACAACGAAGTGGACGTCACTTCTATGAGTTTACGTCTATGAGTACCGTACCCGCTCGGCTCAGATGCGTGGTCAGCTTCTTACACAGCGGTCGCGCGTGGTATTTAATAATTTTCATTTGAAAATATTTTGATATCGTCGTTTAAAACCAAAGCTGCCAAAAAGTTATTATCAGAGCTAAACAAAAGTTCTTTGCAGAACTATTAAACAATTCTTTTAAGAACTATTAAACATTTTCTTTTCAGAACTATTAAAAACTTATTTTCAAAACTATTTAAAATTTCTCCTCAGGACTATATCACATTTTATTTTAAGTACATTTGTCTAAAACTGTCGTATCTAAAATATTTTATTCACTGCTAGACATTTGTAGTGCATTTGGTCGTTCACCTAGAAAACGGCCAAAGGGTTTATTTTACAGCAGGAACAGCTCAACAAGTAGCCCAAAACCCACGTAACACGATGTTGCTGGCGTTTTTTGATCTCTGTAATGGAGATGAATTCGCAAAAAACCCTTCTTTACTATACATGGGCAAATAATAAATTCACTAGAAGGAAGCGTGATGAAGATGTAGGCCATCCGAGGATGAAAAAAAGATGCCGCTTTAGGTAGAGTCTACGGCGTACATCCATCCTAATACTTAACCATTAGTTTAAAGAATGCATAAAAGAGCAAGGTCTCACCTTTCGAAACATAGTTCCCAGGCGAGGACAGCCAGAATACGTCGTATTGGAGAATCTTCATCTGAACATTCACAACGTCTTGCCGAACAAAATTTGAGAACCTCACAGGCAGGCAGGCGCACGAGAGAGAATCTCTAGAATCTCACAAACACGTGCAAGAGAATCGAGTGCTGAACATTCACGACGTCGAGAACCTCATTAGTAGTCTAAGATCCGAGCTAAGAACGACCTTCACCCATCTGTTTAATGGATGAAAAGTATTTTATATCCAATATAGCATATTAAAAAATATACCGCGAGTGGGTTGGCTAAAAAAAATTTTGGCCAGACTATAATTAATTAAAAATTGACTTTTTTCCTAAGCATTGCACTACTTACTGAGTTTAAACGAATTAGTTTAATACCAATCGAAAGTATGAAGCCTATTGTCTATTTTTTTCCTGGCGTATCTACTGGGTTGGCAGGTACAAACAGGAATATGGATACTAGTTATTTTCACTCATTTGTTTAATAAATAAATCTTATATTAAAATGAGCGCTGTTTTATTGGGAACACGATGATGTAGGGTTAGCTGCAATAAATCTGGTTTGAATAGCGGTTGTCTAATTTTTAGAAGTAACATTTTGAGGCGGCTGGAAACTTGCAACAAAGAGGTCCGAGCTAAGTATCCCCATGCGTTAGAAAAGGACGCAGCGTTGCAGCTGCGCGTGACGTCACCGTCAGATAAAAGAGAGTGCGCATGCTATTTGTTCATGCAATAGAGAACGACAGCGATACACTAAAACACTGAGCATTATGTTGGAATAGATATAAACTACAATATTGTATTAAAATAGAGAATACGTGCTACTACGTATCGTTGTGACAAAAAAAAGGTTAAAAAGTGTTTATTGTGTGATTCGGAAGAATCATTAATTGGTTTTAATGATGAAACTTTTATAAATTGTTTATTAAAGTTAGCTTTTCGTAAAAAAAGGTGTTAAGAACAATGAACTTGAGTTAACTAAAGCATCACTCGATGGTGTTTGTTACCACACTACGTGTTATAAAAAAGTGACTGTTTGGGAAATAAATATAATGAAGAATTTCCAACTTTTTGTACGAAATATACAGTAAGTACATAATATATGATTCTAAATTATTTTATGATAGCAGATACATCTTCTATATTTAAATTGTAATGAAAGAATATAACACTGAAAATTGGGAAATTATAATGTTGATTAAATTTGTTTGAATGAAACAAATTATTTTTATAAAAATTTTTAAAAACCTTGTACCTATGGTTTTTTATTTTCTACATTTGTTAGTTTTTTTATTTTTTCTTTTGAAATTTTGTTGAGTAAATAAGCCAGTAAAAATATATATTATTTTTGCGACTTTCTGCAATAGATAAAAAAAATATTCTTATTTAACGATGTAAATAAAAAATATAAAAATTAAGTCTCAAACATTATCATTTCGTAATAAAAAATGACTTCTAAGAAGACGTCAATACTTCTGTTGCTGATGAAGGACCAAAATATCTGGATTCTAGTGTTAATTCCCGTACGACAGTTACAGAGGGTGAAGAAAATAGTGTTGATATCATATCTCACACTTCTGCGGATTTTGACGAGATAAGAAAATACTTTGTTTTAAGAAAATAATTTTGAATTTTTTTGTAAGTTTTTATATTTTTCTTCCATAATTTAATGTGAGAAAAATAATTTCATTATAAACAACTTAAGACATTTAACTCTCCCTAGACATTTAACTGCTGATGACATCATTCGAGGAGAATGCGAGATTCCTCAGGAATTATTTGATTTTATGAGAAATCTTATTCAAGGGCCTAACGTTTATGACGATAATTCTGATCAAACCTATACCTATATGCTGCTTCCAGAGAAAGATGTAAACCTGCAAAAAAATTACGCAAATTCATCAGTTTATGTAAATACAAGAGAAGGACGTCAAAATTTGATAAAATTTTTGTAAACTTGTGAGCGTTTCACATGAAGATGGCATTTGTCAAAGCGATCGGGAAATATATAGACTGCAGTGGATTAGTAGAAATATTAATTCAAGCAGAAGTTTTAGCCGACGGCTCGATGAACAGCTTTCTAGACAGCAAGCATTTCGATCGTTGTAAGCGTTTACACCCATTAAACGCTGCTGCATTGCAAGTGTTACATTTTGAGAAATACTTAGTCACAACTAATATATCTTCTGAGATGTTAGATGAATTATTATAAGCACAAATACAGAATGCATCGAATCAGAATGCGTGTGACGTCAAGGAGATAATGGAATCACCAGAGAATAGGAGGATTCGATATACAACATGGCTGATTTCTTTTCTGCCCTTTACCAGCCTAACGATGCCCGATGGACCCTATTATACTTGAGTAATTTGATCCAATCGTATAATAAAAATTCGTCTTTAGTGGATGAATTTCGCTGAGGCGCTTTTGGAGTTAAAAGAACCAACGCCAATTTCTCTCGATCACCAGTCGACTTGACACTGGAACAAACCAACAATGCTGATGCTAGCAATCAATTGACAGATAAACTTCCCGTAGACTCAATATATGCGCGTCAAAGACGCTCAGCCACAGCATGCGGACCAAAATATTAACAACAATTAAAGAAGATATCAGATTAGCAAAGAAATATGATACTTCGCATTCTTTGCAAAAAAGCAAACTTCAGAACGACAAAAAAAGCCTGGATAATACCCTTGAAACAATAAAAGAAACGATGAATCCATTTGATGAACAATCGATAAGAAACTGTCATTCAATATTTCGACTGGCAAATCGACATCTGAAGAAGTTGTTGATTTCCTGCTGAACGTCAAGGCAGTCGAAAGTCAACAAAAATTAGATTTTATTTCAGATTGCTTGTAAGATTCGAGAAACCGATTAAACGTAACAAAATCATAAATTTTGCTTCTCAGTGCACCAGTAAAGTTCTCAGGACTAAAGATAAAAATAAGAAGGTATTTCTGAAAATGGAACGATACAATTTTGGACGACTCTTAGCAATTAGTATAAAGAATTAAATTAATTTAGAACATTGCTTGACCTTCCCACTGGCACTATTGCCGCCTGCTTTTTCTCACGTACTAGTGAAATGTTGAAAACTCTTAAATAAACATTTGCGAAAATGTTGAAATCTCAAACCGAAATGGTTGAGCCTACAAATATTAACGTAGAAATAATAAATGGTTTTTATTATTTGCATCTAATCCGAAAGTCTGCCACAAACATTTGAAAAAGTTGCAGTTAGTACTCATAAAAATTTGTTCAACAAATGCTACTGACCGCTATACATCACCCTCAATTAAAGATTCCGAACGTCGAAGTCGAAAGTAGTTCGATATTCCATATAAAATTTCAGGACCTCAACAAATTGGGCCTAAAGATTTTTTGCAAAGCCTTAAAAATTACCGATTTAAAGAGACAATGATACAGGTTTTGGCTACTTATTGGGAGAACAAAAATTTACTCCCAATAATACAAAACAAAAAATTTTTTTAACCATTGAACATCAATGCTACTCTTATCAAGCTCAGGATAATTACATAAAAAAAACGAAAGAAGAGGCGGATACGAGGATTGTTTTTCACGTTCATAAAGTAGCAAAATTATAATAAAAGCTTCTGATATTGATGTTTTGGTAATATTGGTTGGAAATATGCACAACATTTCACAATCTGCAATTTGGCTGGCTACTTCAGCGACTAAAACGCAGCTTAGTCAAATGCTAAATCGATGCATTAATTGCCTCGATTTAGCATTAAAGTTGGGATCTAAATTATGTCAAAGTCTACCAGTCTCTACCTGTTTTCCATGCATAAACAGGTTGTGATTATACGGCAGCATTTTACAATAAAGGAAAAATTAGACCATTTAAAATATTTTCCGAGAATCAAAAATATCAAACCACTTTTGCATCATTAACTGATGAAGCCGATATTTTTATTAATGAAAAAATGAATATTGTTCAAGAATTTACAGCAAAAATGTATGGCGTGTTAGAAGTCTACTTTCACTACCTGATCTGGATCAGGTCACTACCTGATCTTGAAAGGGACAGTCTTCCAAATGCGCTTCGGAGGATCGCGGGAAAGGTCAAGTATCAGATCTAGATTGCTCCCAAGACATTGTAGCATGCGAGGACGATTTTTACCAAATTTCGGCCTTGAACGATACTACAAAGTCGAAAGATGTAGCATTGCCCGAAGAGGAGGAGTTGGCGTCGACGCAGACTATCCTGCAATCGCCACGCCAACATGTGACCAAGGCTCTGAAACTAGCAAAAGGAAAAGGAGTGGGGAAGAAATCGAAGGGAGTAAACGTAGGTGCAACGACGAATTCGAAGCAGAAACAGAACATCGTCAAGAACAATGTTGTTATCAACTGGCTCTTGACGTACTGGATGACCGGCTCAACATTGGCGGTGATGGGAGACCTAATCAAGGAGGCGACGCACGTAGCCCTGATGTAGAAGAAGCCGGATCTGTATCAAATTCTGGTGAGAATGACGAAAATTATCAAAGAGTTCCTACTTCATTTAAGCAAGCAAAAGATCCTCGCAGACGGTTTCATCAGAGCACTTCGCCGAGTGGGCCTTAGGAGACGGATTGGCCACGACATACTAGACATGCCACGATATGGAACCAACGGACATTTTGGAAGATATTTTGTACGACATATACGGCAAAGCCGTGGTGGCGTTCGAACAATCACTAGAGCAGGAGGTGACGAACGAATCATCGGACGAGGAATCTTCCTCGTGGCGACCCATCAAAGCCACCTCCACGTCATCCACGACTGTACATATGCCGGAAGTACGTGCAGATGTCGCCATATCGAGGCACTCCATTCCTATCCTAAAAGAGGCGAAGAAACCGAAAACGTAAGATGGCGAGAAGATGAAATCGAGCAGCGACAACAAGCAACAGAATACGAAGCGGAAACGAGCGGAATCGGCACAAGCATTGAAGGACACCCAGGACTGGGACTCGGATCTTTTAGATTACGAGAATCGCGCCAAATTGATGCGTACGAAGACGGAAGTGGACGTGAAGACGAAATTGTCATCGACCAAAACATCCAAACGGGTACGCTTCGAGGAGGAAAGCGAGGGCGAATCTCCCGAGACTCGGGAACGGATGGATTACGCCTACTTGCTCGACGACATTCAGCGAGCTCACAGTTCGACGCGTGGCACTGGGTCAGTACTGCAATCTATCTGTGTACAGAAGGAAGGCGAATATATCACCTTGAAGTCGCCGGGCGCAACTGGGTATATAGTGGTGAAATTAGATATATACCCCTTTCGCTCTGTTTGCAGCATAGACAAGAAAGACTGGTGGAAGCACGCAGAGTCACGCGCCTGCATGGTAATATCTTCTCGTCACTCACGTGCGGGAAGAGCCATGATGAATCTATAAAAGATTCTCCTGGAAGAATTGAGGGACCATCCACAAGTGCAGGTAAATACCAAACCCACAGGCTCCAGAAGTGGCTTCAGCAATATATAATATGCCCTCCGACAAAAATTTTCTATACGAAACACTGGACCACTGGTCCGTTTCGTTATATCAAAAAAATTCTCACCTCTATAATAACTGCATTCATAACATGAGCAGGATATTAATGATTCTTCCATGAAGGAATTATTTCTCTCTATGCGTACTAAGTCGATGAATAAATTGATTTTTAGTGCGCCATGGGATAAAATTGAAGAATATTATTATTCGGTAGAACAATCAATGATTGTTTTAGAGACTTTATTAGAATATCAATTAGATTCACACATTGAATGTGTGTTCAATTTCCTTAAAGATTTATATAATGTTCTTAATAAAAGTAATCCTAAAAAGAATGCATTTCAAATATTAGGTCCAGCCGGTTCAGGCAAATCCTATTTCATAAATTGTGTTTTGGCTGCTTGTGTTAACTGGGGCCAAATTGGAAACTTCAATAAATATTGTGGTTTTCCACACCAAGAATGTATTCATAAAAGAGTTTTAATTTGGAATGAACCAAATTTCGAATCGGCTGCTGAGGACACTTTAAAAATGCTTTTTGGTGGCTACTCGTTGAATGTGAAAGTCAAGCACATGAAGGATGCCAATGTCGATAGAACGCCAGTTTTAATAACTAATAAGGAAGTGTTTCCGCTCAATGCTGCTTTTGATCAACGTTTGTTAAGATATAATTGGAAGTCTGCGCCATACTTACGATACTTAAAGAAGAAGCCTCATCCTTTTGCTGTTTATTATTTATTTTTGAAATCTCTTTCACTACCTGATCAGGATCACTGAATACTAATGACAAGATTAAACGGACAATAGACAGTTAAGAAAGTGGATACCTGTGCTAAATGGTTTTTCTTTCAATATAAAAAGGGGTCCTCCCAAAAGGACGTCGCATTTATTCTGGATTTGTTTTAGATTTAACAAGTAACTAGTTCCGTTTGTTCTGAGCAGATGCTCAGTCAATTTTGTATAATAGTTAAAATTATATTATTAAATACGTAAATATTAATTTTATTATTCAAGTAAAATAGTCAAAGCGATTTGTAATCAGCATAAATAAATTTATTACGATCACGACCTATCGGTTCACGTACTTAATTCACTTGATTCTTTAGATATAAATACTGGTGGTGGCTGTTGTGGCTGTCATATCATTTTCAACAGCCGTTGAGTATAAAATTTTTAAAATCAATTAATTTAAACAAAGTTTAACAAAAAACCAACCAAGTTAGACAATTGTTCAGCGCGACTTTTCACCATTGATGTATTAAAAGGTATACTTTTCAAAGTTTATAATGGCATTGAATATCCGGGCTTCCAAGTACCAAGGGGAACAATCTTCGAAATCCGGTGTGGCCGAAGAGAAGAAAAATCAATCCAAGGATAGGGGAAAGTACCCTAATATCGGATAGGTGCCTAATTCCGGATACCTCAATATTTCATAAACAAAGCAGCATCATCTATCAACCATTCTCGGTACTGTTAACACACAGCTAGATAGAAGCTCTACAGCGCGCTCGTTGACCCCCTCGGCAAGATGGCGATTGACCGAGCGAAAAAGTAAATTAACGCCGAACGAAAATTCAAATACTGTGCTTTAAAAGTGTTATTTTAAGTAAGTAGTTTATTATATTACATTATCATTGAACGTCATTGTGCATGTATTTGCTTTACGAAAAACAAAGTTTTCTTGATAAATTTTAAGAATGTATTCAGATATTATTATTTATTTTGCATATGTGTGAATTCTTTATATCGGATACTTGGTGTTGCTCAATATCGGATATCCGATAATAGGGATCTTTTTTGCCGAAGTTTTCGTTTGACTTCAAATGAGAAGAGAGTTATTGACTGATTGTGTGCGAATGTATACATGTGTGTGTGTTAGAGAGAGAGAAAGAGAGTGAGAGAGAGACACTCTGTGTGGTCATATGGGTTGCGGTGAGGGTGGTGTATATAATTGTGTGAATTATTGAATTTGTACCAGTTTTTAACCTAATATTTCATTTCAGTTGGCAAAATGGATAAAAAAAGAAAATCGTGGTGTCCAGAAGCTATGAAAAAAGCATACATGGCTGTGAAATGTAAAGAGATGGGTTACCTAAAGGCTGCAAAGGTATTTTCTGTCCCAAAATCTACATTAGAAGACTATATTAAAAGCAAAAAAAATATTGATGAGTTACTGCAAACTAGGCTGGGCAGAAGACCTACCTTTGATCAACAAATCGAAGAATTAGTAAGATACTGCTTAGAAATGGTGAACAGGTATTATGGCTTACGTGCGTCAGATTTGAGAAATATGGCGTTTCAACTGGCCATAAAAAATAACCATCCAAATCGATTCGCTGATAAAGAGGCGCAGCCGGCAAAAAATGGCTGTCTTGTTTTCTGAAAAGGCATCCAGAGCTGACATTCCGTACTCCAGAAGCTACCACAGCTCTGCGGGCTAGAGGGTTCTCTAGAGACAAAGTTGCCTTCTTTTTTGATAACATTTTGCAAGCTGAAATGGCAAAAGTTAACTTTGATCCGCCTCGAGTGTTCAACGTAGACGAAACCGGCGTAACCGTAGTGCAATCAAAAATGGCCAGAGTCATTTGCAGAAAAGGTCAGAAACAGGTGGGCGGTATAAGTTCTGCTGAAAGGGGCAGTCTAGTGACGCTTGTGTTCTGGCCTCTACGTACCGCCAATGTTTGTGTTCCCGAGGGTGCACATGAAACGTGAGCTAGAGGACGGGGCACCACCCGGATCTATATTTGCAGCTCATAAATCGGGTTGGATCCAAATGGATCTGTTTACTAAATGGTTCCAACATTTTTTAAAGTACGTAAAGCCCAGTAAAGAATGTCCCGTTCTCTTATTGCTCGACGGTCATTTCTCACATACGAGAAATTTAGATCTAATTGAATTAGCAAGGGAAAATGGAGTAATTCTCGTATCAATACCGCCACATTCCTCTCACAAACTCCAACCGCTTGATGTGGGATTTATGTCACCTTTTAAGACATACTATTTACAAGAGATATTAGATTATAGAGTCATGGCTCAGGTCTCACCCAGGGAGGATAGTAACTGCCTATCAGATCTCTAATTTGGTAGGGAAAGTCTATTTACGTGCTGCAAGTACAGATATAGCTGTTAAAGCATTTGAAAAATGTGGAATTTGTCCCTTTAATAAAAATGTGTTCAAGGACCATGACTTTGCAGTAGATTGTCAAGAACCCGATAGCATAATTGAAGAATCTGGATCTGTTGTATCCGATTCTGGTCCTACAGTTATAAACAGACCTTTGACTCCTTTACCGTCAACTTCAACGGACGATGTGCCTAGTGAAACTTCAACTAGAAACACATCTTTGACTCCTTTACCATCAACATCTAAGGATGACATGCCCTATGAAGCTTCAACTGTTAACAGACCTTTGACTCCTTTACCCTCAATTTCTAGGAATGATGTGCCCTGTGAAACTTCTACGCCAAAGACAAGTGCGCGGAATAGTTCAAAATTACTGGTATCTCCTGAAATGATTAAACCTATTCCGTCCATTAACAAAAAAACAGGCAAACAAAGTAGTAGACAGACAAAACCCGCGGTTCTTACAGCATCGACATACAAATATGAGCTTCAACAGGTGTAACTGCTAGAAAGAGAAACGAAAGTCTTACAAAAAAGAAAACAGCAAAATCAGAAAAATCAGAAAAACAAAAGAAGAGCAAAGACATGAAAAGAGGAAAAGAGGAAAATCGAATAAGCGCCAAACTAATTATGAGTCTGAAACTGATGAATCTGATATTGAAATGATTTTAGATAGTGATGGGGAGTGAAAATAATGACGATGTAGAATGTATCTTTTGTAATGGAGCCTATTCTAATGATAAATCTGGTGAAAAATGGATACGTTGCATAGCGTGTTACAGATGGTGTCATGAACTCTGTGCTGGTGTCGAAGACAGAGTAATATAATAGATTTTATTTGTGATCTCTGCATAAAAGGTTAAGAATAATTACAATCTGCAGATATGAAGATATGTTTAGATATTTTACTGTAAGAGAAAGTTTATAGATTTTATTTGTGATCTCTGCACATAAGGGTAGCTATGAGTAAACAAAGACTGAGGCTATTAAGACTGACAGGTAAAAATAACGGTTGTTTAGATATTTTTTTTAAATTACCCATTATGAAAAAGTTTTACATTTTATTTGTGATCTCTTATTGTTATCTCTGCATACGGGTTTAGATAAGTTAAGATTAATTGAAGGCTGTGGCTATTGGATACTGACATAGGTCAACATAATGTTTATTTTTGTTTGTGTTTGTTGATTTTTTTCTAGTTACTACTTATGATTTGTTTTAGATTGTAAATTTTGTGATCTCTACGTAACCTACACTACCTACAGACAGGGTTAGTATAAGTACTTAGTATTGACAAATTGAAGGCTGTATTCTATTTAAGAACAAGTTTTTAAGCGCTAAACTACATTAAGTGTTAGGTATTTTTAAAGAAATTTTATTAAAATATTAAAAACAAAAATTTTAGAGCAATAGTACTTAATATGGAAAATTTTAAAAAATAATATAATTTGTTTCGAAAACATGAAACCAAATGTAACAACTACCTAGTAAAGTAAATAAAGTGACATGATTTATAATATAAAACTGTTCTTATCTATTACAATTGAGTATGTAATCTAGGTTTCATAATATCGGATATCCGATATTGAGATAATATCGGATATCCGGTATTAGAAGCCTTCTTTTTATAACCTAAATTTTGCATTAAAATGGAAAATTAAAATTTGTGATTATTTTTACAATTCAATATCGAATTCCTTTAAAGTCCACATAATGTATGAAACTAAGCTTACGTATACCAATTTTCATTCGTGTAGGGTTTTATTTCATACCTTTTTTTCGGCATTTACAAAAAGTATCCGATATGCGGGTACTTACCCCTAATGTTGCGCGCGCATTTTTATACACCACTATTTTTTAATTTGATAATATTTTAAAATAGCTTGTTATTTCAAATTCAGTTATATTTATTATATTTTTATTGTATAAATAGATTTATTTTCAGAATGTCTAGAAGACAAAGGACAACTTCGCGACAGACTTGTTCTGATGATATTATGAAGGAAGCTCGCAGACTAATTGACAGTGGTAAAAGCAAAAGAGCTGTGGCATCATCTTTAGGGATGGCAGAATCTACTTTAAGATTCCGTTTGCAACAATCACATTGTGCCACAAAGTTAGGCAGATTCGATACAACATTTTGGTGGAGGTTGAAAAAGATTTTTGCGATCACTTGAAGAGCTTAGACGAAATATACTTCGGTTTAACAGCTAAAGGGTTGAGGAGTGCAGCTTACGAGTATGCAGAACAAAACAACATCCCTCATCGATTCAACACAGACTCTAAAATTGCAGGAAAGGAGTGGCTCCGTGCATTTTTGAAACGGCATCCTGATATTTCCTCAAGGCAGCCAACTTCCACAAGCATTGCACGTGCAATGTGATTCAACAGACCACAGGTGGAACGATTTTATATAATTTTATCAGCTATTATGGACAAATAAAACTTTCCACTCCAGTCTATTTATAATATGGGTGAAACAGGTATATCCACTGTACCTAACAACCTAAAGTTCTGTCTAGAAAGGGTAAACGACCAGTCAACAAAATAGCCAGCGCAAATGTGACAGTCATCAATGCTGTGTCCGCGACTGGTCATTTTATTCCGCCTGCATTTATATTTGGAAGGAAGAGGATGAAGGCAGAACTCTTAGATGCTGCACCACCTGGGTCTGTCGGTATGGTATCAGACACCAGTTTTATAAACTCGGCTCTTTTTCTCGATTGGCTTACCCATTTCAAAGATCACACGAAACCGTCAAAAGATCAGCCTATTCTGCTGATTTTAGATAACCACGTCTCACACTGCACACTAAGAGCTGTGGAGTTTTACCGCCAGAACAACATAATTGCCTTAAGGAGTTACATGGGTTTCGTGGGTTCAAAAAAACAACAATTTCTACAACATCTCAAGAATATTATCCTAAATTTTCAAGTCGATCCGAATAATAGTTTCGGAGATACAGCCTTTGGAAGGTGTGCGCTCCAAGTCAGGTATAGAAGGGTCAGCGCGCCTCAGGATGTGAGTGTTTCCGGTGACGGTAGCTGGAAGAAACGTGGTTTCTCATCACTATATGGTGTGAGTTCACTAATCGGATTTTATTCGGGAAAAGTGTTGGATGTGTTGTGAAATCTTCTTATTGTAAGTTATGTGAGAGCTGGAAAAAAAAATTAGGTACTGCAGAATATGGAGAATGGAATGAAGAACACATTGAAACAAATCAATGCACCGCCAATCACACTGGACCATCAGGAAACATGGAAGTCTCATCGATTATTGAAATGTTTAAACGCTCGATTGTCAAATATGGACTGAGGTTCGTTAATTATATAGGAGATGGGGACTCAAAAACCTACTCTGGTCTTCTCAAAGCCCAACCTTACGGTGAAGATTTTGTTATCAATAAAAAAGAATGCGTTGGACACGTGCAAAAAAGAATGGGGGCTCGTTTGCGTGAGTTAGTAAAGAAAACAACTGAGAAAAAAATAGTAAAAGGTAGAGAAACACAAAAAAAACTCTTTCTGGCAAAGGTAAGACAGGAGCAAAAGAATGCCCTGGACATTGCAACTGCTGCAGGATCTTTACTTTATGGCCCAGGAATCGACGATTCACTGTAAGTTACAAAAAAAAATTTTTTTTCCTCGTTTATTGTTACTCAAAACTTTAAACGCGTTTTTCTCGGAACCGTGTTTTCAAAGTCGGTTGTCAAATGTTCTCGAAAACTACTCAACCGATCTTGATGAAATTTTACACAGGTGCTCGAGATATAATTTACTCGTGCTTGAACGAAGGATTTTTTTTTTCAATTACAACTATTTAAAAAAAAATAAAATGTCAAGCAAATTTGCCAAAATTCCAATTTTTAATTTTTTTTTCTTTCCTTCGTTCAAGCACGAGTTTATGGTCTTAACTAAAACACTTATTTTTGTTTTTTCATTTTAGATGATCCTGTCAGGAGTTATGCTGACAACGCGGACGCACCTTTTTTTCGAGGGGTCACCGGAAATGACGTCACAATGAAGGAGTTTTAATTTTTTTTTCTTTTAAATTTCAGAAATTATTCTTTAAATATGTATCTATAAGACAGAAAAAAGTTTGAATGAAATAAATATTTTTTTACATAGAAAAAAAAAATATTGAAAATAGGCCTTTTTTACCCAACGAAACCCATGTAACCCCTTAACAAACGCTCCTGCTACATTCCAAAGACTAATGACACTGTTCTCAGTGGTATACAAGGTTTATATGGTTTTGTCTATATGGATGACATAGTAATCTATGTAAATTCTATTCAAGATCATTTTAAAAAACTTAAAGCAGTATTCGAAAAATTAAAAACTAGTAATCTTAAATTTCAACGGTGCAAATGAAAGTTCATGCGACACGAAGTAAGTTATTTAGGGGACATATTAACTGTATCTCCAGACCCTAATAAAATACAAGTCCTAAAAGATTTCCCTATACCTAAGAATCCGAAGAACATAAAATAATTCCAAGTTTTAGCTGGATATTACAGACGATTTAATAACATCTTTTTTTAAATTACTAAACCACTAACAATATTATTAAATAAAGATATACAATTTTCTTGATCCGAAGAATAACAAAACTCGTTTGATACTCTAAGAGAAATTCTTATTTCTCCACAGATCCTACAGTTTCCGAATTTTAACAAAGAATTTACATTGCCTACAGACACAAGCAATTACGCTATCGGTACAATTCTTAGTCAAGGTGAAATAGATAAAGATTTACCAATCCAGGACACTCAATAAAACCGAAGGAAATTAGAGCACGACTGAAAAAGAACTATTGGTATTAAAGTGGGGAATTCAGCACTTTAGACCATATTTATATGGAATACATTTTAAAATTAGAAGTGATCATTGCCCTCTCACTTAATTATTCAATGTAAAAAACCCTCATAGTAAACTCATTCATTGGAAATTACAATTTGGAAGAGTTTGACTACGAAATTATTCATAACAGAGAAAAGTGAATTTCAATGTAGACTGTATATCATAAGTAATAGTGAATACAGTAAATTCGGAAATCTTTCAAAATTTCTCACAAAATCAAGAATTTACCAAGACTAATTACCTTGAAATCGACGAACATTTATTTAATGACAAACACAATAAAGTAGCATACGAGTATATTACTAACGTTTCGCTAGACAACGAAATCCCCTTTGCAATCGAAGGCTTTAGTAAAAGTAGTAATATTAATATATTACTCTCACAAGATAAAGAGTTATACCAGGTATTGAAATTCGAAAATAAGAATCAGAATATTTACCACTGTACAGTTAAGCATAATTATTATGAAAAACTGACACTCAAAAGATTTATTTTATACCATGATAAATATACGAAATAAATTAATTTCTGATTAAGCAAAGTCAATTTATATTTCAGATTTCAAAGATCCGTATAGTTCCATACACCCAGAATAAATATGTGAATAATTGTAAATCCTCTCAATTAAAAAAGTCAAAGCACCTATGATAAACACTACGACATCATTTATAGCATTTAAAAGAATAGCTATGGACATATAAGTCCACTACCAATTACTATTAGCGGAAATAGATTTATTTTCACAATACAAGAAATAGATTTATTTTCACAATAGCTATGGACATATAAGTCCACTACCAATTACTATTAGCGGAAATAGATTTATTTTCACAATACAAGACGATTTAACAAAATTTTCCCACATTTATGCTCTGAACTCTCACGATGCATCCTCAGTAGCTGATAAACTCAAATTATTCATTTCACATTTTGGAATACCAAAATCAATTCTTACAGACAAAGGTAGTGAATTTATGTCTGACCTGTTAAAAGAAATAACCAAATTATTTAAAATAAAGAGATTGAATTCAACTGCTTATCACCCCTCAGATTAACGGCGCTTTAGAAAGAAGTCATTCTACCCTTAAAGATTATCTGAAACAATATATCTCAGAAGAACAAAATGATTGGGATAAATATGTTCCACTTGCTATCTTTAATTATAATACGAATGTACATTCTACAAGTCAATTCACACATCACTTAGTATTTAGACAAAAAACATTACCTTCTTCAATTAATGAAAATAAAACGAAAGCAACTATTACACCTATATACAAAACTTAAGACAGAAATTAAAAAAGAATCAAGGATTAGCTAGAGATAATATCAACCGAAGCGAAGAATCTTCCAAAAGAAGATACAACATAAAAATCAAAGATCCAAAATATAAGAAAGGAGACTTCGTTTTAATAGACGTAAAACTTCGTAACAATTAAAAACCAAATTGGAAGGGACCATACGAAATAATAAATATAAATCCATTTCAACCAAATTTATTAATAGAGGGAAAAATTAAAATTGACTAAAATCCACATAAATCCAACTAAACCAGCACTTAAAGCCATGATTAACCAATTCATTTTCAGGATATGTTCTACATTCACGTCCTCCGCGAAATTAATCGAAATTACTCAATTTGACAAAAGTGTTGGACTATATTTTGTCCGAATTGGAACTATGAAGATACTAATTGATCATTGCAAATTGATAACATTCAAAGACATTGGATCCATTCCAAAAGCCATAGAATTTATTGAAACACGATGCAGATTTACTAAAAAACTGTAACGAATTAGAATATCATCAAATTCGCTGTAACGAAATAGAGAAAATATCATCAAATCTAAAATGTGCGAAAAGATTGAATGTCACTGACAAAGCTATAAATTTAAATCAATCCCTATCGCATATGACATATTTTAGAAGAACCAAGCGAGGATGGTTCTATGGTATAGGATCAGTTTCAAAAACTGTACTCGGAATATTAGATAGCGAAGATGCACAATATTATGAAGGAATAATTGATAGTTTTAGAAGATGATAAAGAAATATATGCAATTATGAACAATCAAGTTCGGGTAACTCCGTCTGCTATCCAAAATTTCAATAATACCATTAAAAAGCTGAATGAAAATTAACAAATTTTAAGTATAAACTGTGCAATAGTTCAAGATTACATTGACAAATTAGATTCGAACATCTCAACAGCTGATATAAGAACAACCATAAATACTCATTTTTCTACTTTGAACTCTATGATCTATGACTTGACTGAAGATTTAAATATCATTATAAGTTTTACACTCTTTGTTAAACAAAATGTTTTACACCCTGCTATAACATCGCCTAATAAAATATATAATGAACTATCTACAAATCTGAAATTCCCAACACCTCTAAATATCGAAGACATATACTTGTTAATCGATATATCCACTTTAAATGTTTTCTTTATAAATTATAAATCAATATTTATATTGAGTATACCTGTAGTTACACCCCAAAAATTCGAACTACATCACGTTTTTCCTCTACCATTAAAAATTTGACCTATGCTTTGGTACAACCAACTAAAAGATTTATAGGTATAACTTACTAATCAACATACATATATTAAATTTAATGAACTAAATACGCGTAAGGAACTTTCTAATGAACATTTCATCTGCGAAGAAATAAATGAATATTCAGTCATGTCAATCCCATCTTGCGAATCTCAATTATTAACGAAAGTATCAAAAATTCTACCAAAAAAATGGATTAAAAAATGTATGTACAGACAAGTCGAAATTTGGCAAAAATTCTCAAATAATCATTGGATATACATAAACTAAAAACCTACAACACTAACTGTAGATTGTTCAAAGACATATCAAGGAATACGAACTCGCTAATGTAGGAATCGTTCAATTGGAAAAAGACTAAAAGTTATGCAAACCTCATTCAAATTACCGCAACTAGTGATACAATTACAGATTATAATTCACCAGCTATTCATTTTGACCTTACCCAAGATGAATGTTGAAATGAAATAAAATTAAACAAAACAAAACATTTGTTTAGTCTTGTAAACATAGGAAACATTCAACTAGACGATTTGAATTTAGCCTCACTAAAATTACATTCTATAAAAGAGAAAATTGAATCTCAACAGAAAAGTCAATTATTAAATAAACCTAGGTCTCATATTACCTATTTGATTTATTTTCTTTGTGGAATTGTTTTGATATATTTTCTATATAGATTTTGTAGAATCATAAAACTTAGATATAATAGATATAGAGCAAATGACGATGATAATTCAAAGTGTTGTGTACAAATATTTAATCAATGTTATACTAAAGTTACTAGACAGTCAAGCACAAGAATAGACCTATTAAATTAAAAAAAAATTACTATGCAGTTGACGTTTCTACTCCAATAAGAGCAACTCGATCTGCAGAACTCGAAGTGCAGTATCGAAAAAAAAATCTATGCTAATATTATAAAGAGGAAACATTTCATTCTTTGTTTTTTTTTCGTTAATTTACAATGGATAACCTCCAAAAACTACCGGACCGATTTTGAAATACCATCCACCAATATAAAGCTGCTACATTATCAGCGAGTGACATAGGCTATATTCTATTTCCTCAAAAATGTCGATAGTTCTACACAAGGTCACATTGCTACAACATTGGCTACAAATATGCTTTCTTCGCGCGCCCTGCAAAAACTATTGCTATTACATAAAAAAATGGGATACATATTGAACGTTCTCACTAATATGAACAAAAAAGTTCGCGAGTGTGTAATTGTTATGTTACAATAAACGTTGTTTGGTCAAATTAGTCATCTAAAACACAGATGTGAACAAAAACGTGATTATAACCGTATCCAAATCAATTATTAAATAATTTAGGCTGTTTACGTAGTAGTCGATTACTTTTTGAATTATTCAAATCGGTACATTCGTTTTAAAGTTATGTTGAGTATAACAAATTAAAAATTGTCCCGTATGTTGTGAGCCGCTGTATGTTAAGTAGGTAAACATAAGTGTTACTATCTAAACTAACCTTAAAAAGTGTATTAATTTAATATTCATGAAAATTGCGATAAGGTAACCCAAAGTATATAATGACATTCGTATCATGGTATTAATCCTTTTGGTACTAGATATTTTCATTATCCAGATTGATTATTTTCATGTGAATTCGCAATTAAATGAAACTACGTGATGTAGTATTATTTCTACTTTCTTTAAGTTCTTTACTACGACCTAGGTTTCGTTGTATTACATCATCTTCAGGTGGGCTATTAGCAAATATATATATAAGATATCGAATAGCAAAGATATCGTATAAGAATCTTTGCTAATAGCCCACCTGAAGATGTTGTAATACAACGAAACCTAGGTCGTGGTAAAGAATTTAAAGAAAGTAGAAATAATACTACATCACATAGTTTCATTTAATTGTGAATAATGAATTTCCACAAAATTAACGCAAAATATATTCATATTTCATGTAAATTCCTCTTTAAAGTTTTTCAAATCGGACCTTCCGTTTAAACGTGGGTTATAAAATTCTAAAAGTAAGGTTGAAGTTTCTCGAACTCGAACGCCGCCACCCGCTACAACGAAGTGGACGTCACGTCTATGAGTTTACGTCTATGAGTACCGTAACCGCTCGGCTCAGATGCGTGGTCAGCTTCTTACGCAGCGGTCGCGCGTGGTATTTAATCATTTTCATTTGAAAATATTTTTATATCGTCGTTTAAAACCAAAGCTGCCAAAAAGTTATTATCAGAGCTAAACAAAAGTTCTTTGCAGAACTATTAAACAATTCTTTTAAGAACTATTAAACATTTTCTTTTCAGAACTATTAAAAACTTATTTTCAAAACTATTTAAAATTTCTCCTCAGGACTATATCACATTTTATTTTAAGTACATTTGTCTAAAACTGTCGTATCTAAAATATTTTATTCACTGCTAGACATTTGTAGTGCATTTGGTCGTTCACCTAGAAAACGGCCAAAGGGTTTATTTTACAGCAGGAACAGCTCAACAAGTAGCCCAAAACCCACGTAACACGATGTTGCTGGCGTTTTTTGATCTCTGTAATGGAGATGAATTCGCAAAAAACCCTTTACTATACATGGGCAAATAATAAATTCACTAGAAAGAAGCGTGATGAAGATGTAGGCCACCCGGGAATGAAAAAAGATGCCGCTTTAGGTAGAGTCTACGGCGTACATCCATCCCAATACTTAACCATTAGTTTAAAGACTGCAGAATGCATAAAAGAGCAAGGTCTCAACTTTCGAAACATAGTTCCCAGGCGAGGACAGCCAGAATACGTTGTATTGGAGAATCTTCATCTGAACATTCACAACGTCTTGACGAACAAAATTTGAGAACCTCACAGGCAGGCAGGCGCACGAGAGAGAATCTCTAGAATCTCACAAACACGTGCAAGAGAATCGAGTGCTGAACATTCACGACGTCGAGAACCTCACTAGTAGTCTAAGATCCGAGCTAAGAACGACCTTCACCCATCTGTTTAATGGATGAAAAGTATTTTATATCCAATTTAGTATATTAAAAAATATATTGCGAGTGGGTTGGCTAAAAAAAATTTGGCCAGACTATAATTAATAAAAAATTGACTTTTTTCTTAATCATTGCACTACTTACTGAGTTTAACGAATAAGTTTAATACCAATCGAAAGTAGAAGCCTATTGTCTATTTTTTTCCTGGCGTATCTACTGGGTTGGCAGGTACAAACAGGAATATGGATACTAGTTATTTTCACTCATTTGTTTAATAAATAAATCTTATATTAAAATGAGCGCTGTTTTATTGGGAACACGATGATGTAGGGTTGGCTGCAATAAATCTGGTTTGAATAGCGGTTGTCTAATTTTTAGAAGTAAAATTTTGAGGCGGCTAGAAACTTGCAACAAAGACGTCCGAGCTAAGTATCCCCATGCGATAGAAAAGGACGCAGCGTTGCAGCTGCGCGTGACGTCACCGTCAGATAAAAGAGAGTGCGCATGCTATTTGTTCATGCAATAGAGAACGACAGCGATACACTAAAACACTGAGCATTATGTTGGAATAGATATAAACTACAATATTGTATTAAAATAGAGAATACGTGCTACTACGTATCGTTGTGATAAAAAATGGTTAAAAAGTGTTTATTGTGTGATTCGGAAGAATCATTAATTGGTTTTAATGATGAAACTTTTATAAATTGTTTATTAAAGTAAGCTTTTCGTAAAAAAAGGTGTTAAGAACAATGAACTTGAGTTAACTAAAGCATCACTCGATGTTGTTTGTTACCACACTACGTGTTATAAAAAAGTGACTGTTTGGGAAATAAATATAATGAAGAATTTCCAACTTTTTTGTACGAAATATACAGTAAGTACATAATATATGATTCTAAATTATTTTATGACAGCAGATACATCTTCTATATTTAAATTGTAATGAAAGAATATAACACTGAAAATTGGGAAATTCTAATGTTGATTAAATTTGTTTCAACGAAACAAATTATTTTAAAAAAAAATTTAAAAACCTTGTACCTATGGTTTTTTAATTTCTACATTTGTTGGTTTTTTTTATTTTTTCTTTTGAAATTTTGTTGAGTAAATAAGCCAGTAAAAATATATATTATTTTTGCGACTTTCTGCAATAGATAAAAAAAATATTCTTATTTAACGATGTAAATAAAAAATATCATAAAAAGTAAGTCTCAAACATTATCATTTCGTAATAAAAAATGACTTCTAAGAAGACGTCAATACTTCTGTTGCTGATGAAGGACCAAAATATCTGGATTCTAGTGTTAATTCCCGTACGACAGTTACAGAGGGTGAAGAAAATAGTGTTGATATCATATCTCACACTTCTGCGGATTTTGACGAGATAAGAAAATACTTTGCTTTAAGAAAATAATTTTGAATTTTTTTATAAGTTTTTATATTTTTCTTCCGTAATTTAATTTGAGAAAAATAATTTCATTATAAAGAACTTAAGACATTTAACTCTCCCTAGACATTTAACTGCTGATGACATCATTCGAGGAGAATGCGAGATTCCTCAGGAATTATTTGATTTTATGAGAAATCTTATTCAAGGGCCTAACGTTTATGACGATAATTCTGATCAAACCATGAGTAAAATAACGTCCATATGTAGTAATATAATATATGCTGCTTCCAGAGAAAGATGTAAACCTGCAAACAAATTACGCAAATTCATCAGTTTATGCAAATACAAGAGAAAGAGGTCAATATTTGATAAAATTGTTGTAAACTTGTGAACGTTTCACATGAAGATGGCATTTGTCAAAGCGATCGGGAAATATATAGACTGCAGTGGATTAGTAAATATTAGTTCAAGCAGAAGTTTTAGCCGACGGCTCGATGAACAACTTTCTAGACAGCAAGCATTTCGATCTTTGTAAGCGTTTACACACATTAAACGCTGCTGCATAGCAAGTGTTACATTTTGAGAAATACTTAGTCACAAGTAATATATCTCCTGAGATGTTAGATGAATTATTACAAGCACAAATACAGAATGCATCGAATCAGAATGCGTGTGACGTCAAGGAAATAATGGGAATCACTAGAGAATAGGAGGATTCCATATACAACATGGCTGATTTCTTTTCTGCCCTTTACCAGCCTAACGATGCCCGATGGACCCTATTATACTTGAGTAATTTGATCCAATTGTATAATAAAAATTCGTCTTTAGTGGATGAATTTCGCTGAGGCGCTTTTGGAGTTAAAAGAACCAACGCCAATTTCTCTCGATCACCAGTCGACTTGACACTGGAACAAACCAACAATGCTGATGCTAGCAATCAATTGACAGATAACCTTCCCGTAGACTCAATATCTGCGCGTCAAAGATGGACGCTCAGCCACAGCATGCGGACCAAACTATTAACAACAATTAAAGAAGATATCAGATTAGCAAAGTAATATGATACTTCGCATTCTTTGCAAAAAAGCAAACTTCAGAACGACAAAAAAAGCCTGGATAATATCCTTGAAACAATAAAAGAAACGATGAATCCATTTGATGACACAATCGATAAGAAACTGTCATTCAATATTTCGACTGGTAAATCGACATCTGAAGAAGTTGCTGATTTCCTGCTGAACGTCAAGGCAGTCGAAAGTCAACAAAAATTAGATTTTATTTCAGATTGCTCAACACCTGTAAGATTCGAGAAACCGATTAAACGTAACAAAATCATAAATTTTGCTTCTCAGTGCACCAGTAAAGTTCTCAGGACTAAAGATAAAAATAAGAAGGTATTTCTGAAAAAGGAACGATACATTTTTGGACGACTCTTAGCAATTAGTATAAAGAATTAAATTAATTTAGAACATTGCTTGACCTTCCCACTGGCACTATTGCCGCCTGCTTTTTCTCACGTACTAGTGAAATGTTGAAAACTCCTAAATAAACATTTGCGAAAATGTTGAAATCTCAAACCGAAATATTAACGTAGAAATAATAAATGGTTTTTATTATTTGCATCTAATCGGAAAGTCTGCCACAAACATTTGAAAAAGTTGCAGTCAATACTCATAAAAATTTGTTCAACAAATGCTACTGACCGCTATTTATCACCCTCAATTAAAGATTCCGAACGTCGAAGTCGAAAGTAGTTCGATATTCCATATAAAATTTCAGGACCTCAACAAATGAAAAAACAGGCCTAAAGATTTTTTGCAAAGCCTTAAAAATTATCGATTTAAAGAGGCAATGATACAGTTTTTGGCTAATTATTGGGAGACCAAAAATTTACTCCCAATAATCCAAAACAAAAAAATTGTTTAACCGTTGAACATCAATGCTACTCTTATCAAGCTCAGGATAATTACATAAAAAAACGAAAGAAGTTTATTACACATGTTATCATGAAGAGGCGGATACGAGAATTATTTTCACGTTCATAAAGTAGCAAAATTATAATAAAAGCTTCTGATATTGATGTTTTGGTAATTTTGGTTGGAAATATGCACAACATTTCACAATCTGCAATTTGGCTCGCTACTTCAGCGACTAAAACGCAGCTTAGTCAAATGCTAAATCGATGCATTAATTGCCTCGATTTAGCATTGAAGTTGGGATCTAAATTATGTCAAAGTCTACCAGTCTTTACCTGTTTTCCATGCATAAAGAGGTTGTGATTATACGGCAGCATTTTACAATAAAGGAAAAATTAGACCATTTAAAATATTTTCCGAGAATCAAAAATATCAAACCACTTTTGCATCATTAACTGATGAAGCTTATATTTTTATTAATGAAAAAATGAATATTGTTCAAGAATTTACAGCAAAAATGTATGGCGTGTTAGAAGTCTACTTTCATTACCTGATCTGGATCAGGTCACTACCTGATCTTGAAAGGGACAGTCTTCCAAATGCGCTTCGGAGGATCGCGGGAAAGGTCAAGTATCAGATCTAGATTGCTCCCAAGACATTGTAGCATGCGAGGACGATTTTTACCAAATTTCGGCCTTGAACGATACTACAAAGTCGAAAGATGTAGCATTGCCCGAAGAGGAGGATTTGGCGTCGACGCAGACTATCCTGCAATCGCCACGCCAACATGTGACCAAGGCTCTGAAACTAGCAAAAGGAAAAGGAGTGGGGAAGAAATCGAAGGGAGTAAACGTAGGTGCAACGACGAATTCGAAGCAGAAACAGAACATCGTCAAGAACAATGTTGTTATCAACTGGCTCTTGACGTACTGGATGACCGGCTTAACATTGGCGGTGATGGGAGACCTAATCAAGGAGGCGACGCACGTAGCCCTGACGCAGAAGAAGCCGGATCTGTATCAAATTCTGGTGAGAATGACGAAAATTATCAAAGAGTTCCTACTTCATTTAAGCAAGCAAAAGATCGCCTCGCAGACGGTTTCATCAGAGCACTTCGCCGAGTGGGCCTTAGGAGACGGATTGGCCACGACATACTCGACATGCCACGATATGGAACCAACGGACATTTTGGAAGATATTTTGTACGACATACACGGCAAAGCCGTGGTGGCGTTCGAACAATCACTAGAGCAGGAGGTGACGAACGAATCATCGGACGAGGAATCTTCCTCGTGGCGACCCATCAAAGCCACCTCCACGTCATCCACGACTGTACATATGCCGGAAGTACGTGCAGATGTCGCCATATCGAGGCACTCCGTTCCTATCCTAGAAGAGGCGAAGAAACCGAAAACGAAAGATGGCGAGAAGATGAAATCGAGCAGCGACAACAATCAACAGAATACGAAGCGGAAACGAGCGGAATCGGCACAAGCATTGAAGGACAGCCAGGACTGGGACTCGGATCTTTTAGATTACGAGAATCGCGCCAAATTGATGCGTACGAAGACGGAAGTGGACGCGAAGACGAAATTGTCATCGACCAAAACATCCAAACGGGTACACTTCGAGGAGGAATGCGAGGGCGAATCTCCCGAGACTCGAGAACGGATGGATTACGCCCTACTTGCTTGACGACATTTAGCGAGCTCACAGTTCGACGCGTGGCAATGGGTCAGTACCGCAATCTATCTGTGTACGCCGGGCGCAACTGGGTCTATAGTGGTGAAATTAGATATATGCCCCTTTCGCTCTGTTTGCAGCATAGACAAGAAAGACTGGTGGAAACAAGCAGAATCACGCGCCTGCATGGTAATATCTTCTCGTCACTCGCGTGCGGGAAGAGCCATGATGAATCTATAAAAGATTCTCCTGGAAGAATTGAGGGACCATCCACAAGTGGAGGTAAATACCAAACCCACAGGCTCCAGAAGTGGCTTCAGCAATATATAATATGCCCTCCGACAAAAATTTTCTATACGAAACACTGGACCACTGGTCCGTTTCGTTACTATCAAAAAAATTCTCACCTCTATATGCATTCATAACATTGAGCAGGATATTAATGATTCTTCCATGAAGGAATTATTTCTCTCTATGCGTACTAAGTCGATGAATAAATTGATTTTTAGTGCGCCATGGGATAAAATTGAAGAATATTATTATTCTGTAGAACAATCAATTATTGTTTTAGAGACTTTATTAGAATATCAATTAGATTCACACATTGAAGTGTTCAATTTCCTTAAAGATTTATATAATGTTCTTAATAAAATTAATCCTAAAAAGAATGCATTTCAATTATTAGGCCCAGCCGGTTCAGGCAAATCCTATTTCATAGATTGTGTTTTGGCTGCTTGTGTTAACTGGGGCCAAATTGGAAACTTCAATAAATATTGTGGTCTTCCACACCAAGAATGTATTCATAAAAAAGTTTTAATTTCGAATGAACCAAATTTCGAACCGGCTGCTGAGGACACTTTAAAAATGTTTTTGGGTGGTGACTCGTTGAATGTGAAAGTCAAGCACATGAAGGATGCCAATGTCGATAGAACGCCAGTTTTAATAACAACTAATAAGGAAGTGTTTCCGCTCAATGCTGCTTTTGATCAACGTTTGTTAAGATATAATTGGAAGTCTGCGCCATACTTACGATACTTAAAGAAGAAGCCTCATCCTTTTGCTGTTTATTATTTATTTTTGAAATCTCTTTCACTACCTGATCAGGATCACTGAATACTAATGACAAGATTAAACGGACAATAGACAGTTAAGAAAGTGGATACCTGTGCTAAATGGTTTTTCTTTCAATATAAAAAGGGGTCCTGCCAAAAGGACGTCACATTTGTTCTAGATTTGTTTTAGATTTAACAAGTAACTAGTTCCGTTTGTTCTAAGCAGATGCTCATTTAATTTTGTATAATAGTTAAAATTATATTATTAAATAAGTAAATATTAATTGTATTATTCAAGTAAAATAGTCAAAGCGATTTGTAATCAGCATTAATAAATTTATTACGATCAATAAAGTGTTTTTTAAAAACACGACCTATCGGTTCACGTACTTAATTCACTTGATTCTTTAGATATAAATACTGGTGGTGGCTGTTATGGCCTTCATATAATTTTCAACAGCCGTTGAGTATAGAATTTTTAAAATCATTTAATTTAAATAAAGTTTAATAAAAAACCAACCAAGTCAAAAAATTGTTCAGCGCGACTTTTCACCATTGATGTATTAAAAGGTATACTTTTCCAAGTTTATAATGGCATTAAATATCCGGGCTTCCAAGTACCAAGGGGAATAATCTTCGAAATGCGGTATGGCCGAAGAGGAGAAAAATCAATCCAAGGTTACCGACTGCTTCCAAGAAAATGTCATTTGCGAGGAAGATTTCTCGAAAATCGAAGCATTAAACGCTGGTTCCAACCAACAGGAAAGACATCAATCGCACGACGAGGAAGAGTTTCAATCGACCCGCGTTATCCTGGAACGGCCGCGCCGACAGTTATCGTTACAGAAGAAGAAAAAAGCAATAGAAGCCAAAAAAAGGAAAAGGCAAGACAATAATGAATACAAAGGCAAAGATCAGGTTAGTCTTAGAAAACGCTTAATTATTTGGCTAGAGAATTAATGGATTCGGGGGTCGACACTAGCAGTGATGGGAGAAGTAATAAAGAATCTAAAACATTACGCATTGTCTCAAAATAGTCCGAAATTATTCAAGATTGTATAAGATCTAGCCCAAATAATAAAGGCGTTTATTCAACATATGACACAGTACGGCGTGAATGTCTGCGATGCATCATCAGAGCAATTCGTCGAGTGGGCCTGCGGAGGATTGTCCACGACATTTTCGACTTGCCAGAAGATGGACTCTGTAAGCTATTTGAACGATATTTTATACAAGTATTATGGCAAGGCGATTGTAGCATTCGACGAATCCAAAGAGCGAGAGGCGATGAGCGAGCAAGAGGCGATGAGCGATTACTCGGAGGAGGAATTTTCCTCGTCGCATCGCATCAAAGCCACATCCACGTCGTCCACGATTGTGCATAGTCTGGAAATACCTGCAGATGTCAACACATCATCAAACTTAGAGAATATACTAGAAAAGAAGAAAACTTTGAAGAGACGTTGGGAAGAATGTGAAAGTAACCTCAACGAAGAAATCGACGAATACAAGCAAGAGACGTCTGGAATCGGCTCAATCGGAAGACGGCATAAAGAATATAGAATTGTATTTAGAATTAGACGGGAACGAGAATACGACCCTTACGATGGCTCAGAAAATGTCTTTAGTGATTTAGATTTCATTGGTTCAGATATACCCAACGATACAGAAAGTCAATCAATATCAGAGAACATCGCTTTCATCTTCTCAGCTATCAGAACCTTTAACTTCTATACAGACTTTAATCCTCGACAGCTAGAAATGGAATGGATCTCCAACTGCTGCCTCTGACTCCGTACTCCAAATTACAACTTCTAAACAATCCGAGTCTTAAACTGCCACTACTGACGCCGAAAGTCAAATGGCCTCTTTTCAGAAATCCGAATCTCGAACAAAAGCTGTCATTGAACAATCCAAAATATGTTAAAGCTGTACTTACACTTCTGAAGCAGCAGAACACCACCAAAAATTCACCTAAAAACTGAAGATGTATAAGCAAGATGAATATGAATATGAATAAGCAAGGAACCGCCTATGCCATGGAAAGTGATTGATGGCGATGAATAAGCAAGGAACCGCCTATACCATGGCAAGTACTTAATGGCTCAAGACAGATGGAGAGCTGATCCAAAAAGGACCCTAACGAAAAATTAAAGGAATTAGGATCAATACAATCAATTCTCTTGCATCGCACCTTCTCGTAACAGTGTACACTGATGGATCGTCTGATTCCGACGTTTGGCGATGCAGGCGCCGGTGCCATATTGCTTCTAGCCGAAAGGCAAAGGCTTGAGATTGCTGCCAGTACTGGAAAAATTACATCAAACTACACAGGAGAACTCTTTGCTATCTATAAAGCACTTGAAACTTACCTAAGTCTTTCTCCAACACAGATCAGTCTTACAGACTATGCAAAAGGTCCTCCAAGCTTAATGCTGCAAATTATATCACTGCTAGACCAACTCAACTCCTTGTGCAAAGCTTGTAACTGCAATGGACTACTGATTTTCCCTTGCAGATGCAAATGCCTGCGCAAAATCAAAATAGCCCCTTCCAAAATTAAATTAAAATATCAAGTAACAAATCTTGACATCGACAGGAAAACAGCAACCACTCTTACAAGATTGAGAATGAAACATCACAGGGCTATGAAAATTACCAAGTGAGGTTTATAAGTGAGGCCATATCAAAATATAGTAATTTTTCGGACATCGAGCTTAATCCAGAACATGTCTTCGAACGCCCGGCTGTAGTTGCAGCTCTACACTGTCTAGACTACCCGACAGAAGAGGACCTATACTTGGACTCGGCTGCCGAATGGCAGGAGCGATCCAAAAACATCATCAAATTTATTGTTTGTTCATGGGTATACGTCAACAATAACAAGAGTATTGAACGTGTAACCTAAGGTACTGCGATTTTTTCGTCGATAAACCTTAGGCTGAAGGTACTGAAGGACTCCCCCCTATAGTTTGATAGAATATTTTTTTTGTGCTAATAAACACAAATTTAAAAAAAAAACAAAATGCCTTTTTCGTTTTTTTGTGCCCTGCCTGTCCCTACCAGACCTTACTGCAGGTAATTTAAGTCGTGCGTATATAATTTGTACAACAATAAATTTAGGCGCGAAATGCCGCAGACGACCGGTTTCATGTGCAGAGTGGAATTGTGAGCGTATGTGTCGTTTCCTGCTGTCGAAAATTCAACTACAGAGATCTGAATGAGTATTTCATTGTTTGGAACTAGGAATTAGTAACTCCCACAAATTTATAAAAACCATAAAAATTTTATTTTTGATTGTCAAGGTTAATTCCATGTACTCCGATAAAAGTATCGTGATTTTTTCCAGACGACATAAATAATTACATACCTATCTATTATCAAGTATTACATAAGCTTTAGGTACATTTTATTGCTTGTCTATTGCTTGTGGCGTGTCTATTGCTTGTGTGCTTACGTAGCTTTAAATTTATTTGAAGGAAATGCGTACATATTTAAATGAGAATAAATAATTGATCCGTTGAAATTCTTGTTATCCAGGTTAGAATCACGCGGAGCCTTAGAACGTGGTATCTTTAGTCACCAAGACGTGGTTGAGAATGGACCGATCTTTGAATCATTCAGAACGTTCGCAAAACGCGTACTCGAAAAGGTGGAGATGCGAAATGATTCTTTGAGAAGGGACAGACTCTAACCATGTTGGGTGGAAACGCTGTGTGTGTAGATACGAAACGCTATTAGGGGACCTTTATTTTCTATAAGGTGGGTCGTTACGGGTCCCAGGAGAAGCCCTGAGACAAACCGGATGGAAAGGCGGGAATAGTGTAGATTTAAAAAGATTAAAAACTAGTGTTTTGTGTTAAGCCCTTTTCAAACTATAGGTCGAAAGAAAAGTGAGTACCATTATAACCTGTACCAACAATTAAAATCTGCAATTGTCGTAATAGTGTCTAATTAAAAATATTCACGTTGACACGTCGTTCTTTTTATTACTTTAACGAATGTTTACTATTTTGTACCAATATGTAATTAAGAGGTTAATTCAGCACTGCTAATAAATTAGCGAGGTTATTTTAACAAACAATTTTTTTAACAAACAATAATTAACAAACTAATAAATTAATATAATCATTAACTCACATACGAGTATATTTACTATGTTACAACTGTCCTTATACAGCCCCTCGTGGCGGGATGATTGTAACAAAACTGGGCTGGTTTTGTCCAATTCATTTCAGGAAGTATAGAGTTAATACCCATTATTCGGACGTTATAAAAAGAATGCAATTTTCATATTACAAAATAACACCAGCACTAATACTCATAAACAAACTTAACATATAAAAAGTATGCGGAGCAGTTATTTGAAACTTAGGTTAGATAGAATTTTTTTAGTGTAGGGGGAGTCCGGGAGACTTGCCCAGGTGGGAGAGTTGCACCGCCTTTAAAAACTCAATTTCAATTTCGCGCTAACGAAACGTCAACTCGGTCATTGGTAGCACGCGTGAGACCAATAACAACCACGCCGCCATTTCTTACAATGGCCCGTTTGTTTGGCTGTCAGGTTCGAAAAGGTGTTTTTGTTATTGCGGAGTATTTTTTTTTATTTTTGTCGTTTTGAGATTACGGACGTGTTTATAGAGGTATGTATTGTGTATTGTTACTATTATGTTGCATGATTATTATAGTTTGACGTGCGCTTAGTGTTTTTTCGCTAAGATTGAATGGTTTTTCTATGAATAAAATGTTATGTCAATGTAGTATATGCGGGAGAGTTGCGCCATGGTGAGGTCGGGAGACATGCTCAGTGGTTCAACTCTCCCTCTATAGTGTTTATATGACAGATTTTGGAGTTTCGTTTATGTTTTGCTTGTTTTATTACCTTAAATAAAACTTTTTATTACAGGTTAATTGGATGAAAAATGCCGTTTATATACAAGCCCTCTGAAAACACACGCAAAAGAAAAAAAACATACCGCCACTGATTTAGAAAACGCTATACGTGAGGTAAAAGGGGGTGCATCGATACGAAAAACATCTATTAAGTATGGAATCGATAGAAGTACAATAAGACGTTATAAATTGAATGAAATAAAACTAAACAAATTTGAAGAAAAAAATAGTCAGTATAAAGAGTCACAAATATTTACTGTTTCTGAAGAAAAACTCCTTGTTGCATATTTACTATCATGCAGTAAAATGCATTACGGTCTGACTAGAAAGCAAGCGATGCAATTAGCTTTTGATTTCGCCACAGTAAATTCAAAAAAGTTTCCCGATAGCTAGTCAAGAAACCATGCCGCTGGAAAAGACTGCTTTCGTGGTTTTCTTTCCAGAAATCCAGAAGTTAGCTTAAGAACACCTGAAGCCACCAGTTTATCTCGTGCTACGAGTTTTAATAAAAAAAAATTTTAACGACTTCTTTACAAATTTAAAGACGGTGCGCGAAAAATACAACTTCGAAGCCCAAAATATATACAACTGTGACGAAACTGGTTGTACGACTGTTCAAACATGTCCAAAAGTGATAGCTAGTATGAAGTCAAAACAAGTGGGACAAGTCACATCAGCAGATAGAGGAACCACCGTAACACTTTGTTTCGCTGTTAATGCGATTGGGAACGTGATACCTCCCTTTTTTATATTTCCGAGGGTTAGATATCAAGAACATTTTGTATCGGAAGGACCGGAAGGATCATCTGGAGATGCTTATCCAAGTGGTTGGATGACCACGAAGTTTTGTGAAATTCCTTGAACATTTTGCAAAATACTCTCATGCCTCGGAGAACAATCGCGTACTCTTGATGCTAGATAACCATGAGAGCCATGTAAGCATTGATGCTATTAATTTTACGAAAAGTAATGGTATCACGTTGTTAACTCTTCCACCACACTGCAGTAATAAATTACAGCCACTTGATATTGCAGTTTATTCCTCATTTAAATCCCGATATAACGCAGCTATGAATAACTGGATGTTATCAAATCCAGGCAAAACGATTACAATATACAATACTCCTGGATTCATTAAAACAATTATGTCTCAAGTATTCAGTCAAAGTAACATATTAAGTGGATTTCAAAAAGCAGGTATCCATCCATTCAATCCTGACATTTTCACAGACGACGATTTTTTGTGTTCTGCCGTTACGGATAGAGAACTCTCTCAAGAACAACCATCAACAAATGCACCAGTTTCTTTAGAGAGTCAGCTTGTGTTCTCCACCCAAGTCCAGGAATCATCCCTTCTTGAACAGAATAACATAATAAACCCAACCGATTCTCTTCAAGACTGAAAATGATCAGAATATTGGCGATTTTGGTCCTGGTTCTTCTGGCTTAGAACAGCATCAAGAATGTGCCGGCAATCCGGGCACTGTTTCACCATCAAACAAAAATTTGGCTAATAATGCTTTATTGACTCCTGAACTATGATCTCCGTCTGTTTTAGAATTACATGAGAAGTATCCGCAGCATGTTCCAGATACTGCTGAAAACATAAACATTATGAAATCAAATGAATCTGTTAATCGGTGCACTAATTCATCACCAATAACCATCTTCTTCAAATCTTATTACTCCAGAAATGGTGAGACCATTTCCGAAAGCACCTCCGAGAAAGATGGCGCGAAGAGGCCGTCAGCCTGGCAAGACCAAAATACTGACAATGACGCCCGAGAAGGAAAATAACAGTAAATTTCTGACAGAAACTCTAAACGACAGCGAACAACCAAAAAGCAAGCAAAAAGCAACTCAATCCAATATGATGAATGATGGAATACAAAAACGGAAGGTTAAGAAAAGAGTTCTTGAAGATAGCGACTCTGAATCAGAAAATAAAAATTATGCCGATAAAACTAATAAGAAGGTTCTACAAGACCCAAGAAGAAGAAAAATAATAAAAACCAAACAAAATCCTAAAATAAAACATAACAAAAAAAAGAAAGTTCCAGAAAAAACTAAAGAAAACATTGAAAACTAAACAAGGTTCAAAACGACCAGCTCAGAGAAACAAAACTGGAAAAGCGAAAAGGACTAAAAATATGAATGACGATAACGAGACAGAGTGTGAAGATGAAAATGTTTCGTACGCTGATAGTTCCAGTGATGGTGATTTTGCAGAGAATCCTGACGTCAATGATCGTTGGTATTGTTTTGTTTGCGAATCAGAAGAAATGATTACCATGCGACTATGTCGTTTATGCCGCAGATATGTCCATGAAATACGTGTAGGACTTACAGATGATATTGACAATTATATTTGTCATGAATGTACCTAAAATTAACATTTTAGACCAGCTGATTGAAAGTAATTATTAATTTAACCTGATCGATGAAACTTACCAAACTGTTAGAATAAGTAGGTATATAATTTAAACCAAATGTTAAGAACCAAGAAGAAGGTATTTTTAGGTTACCAGGTGACAGAAAGTAATTATGAAGACTGATTGATGATACTATGTCATAAGAATAAGTATAATAATTTAAAAATAAGATTAAGAAAGTTTGATAAAAGGATATAATAATTATTTTGACTTGAAATGTTTAAGAAGTTTTGTTAGATTTTTTTTTTTGTTAAATAAACAGTAGATAACTGTGTTTCTTTATAATTTTAGTTTTGTTGTTTTGTTGTTTTGTTGTTTTTTCAAATAAATATGTGATTTAAGCTGTTTATTTTTTATTATCTCCCATAAAAAAAACCATGTTCAACTCTCCCCATACCCCGGGTCAAGTGTCCCCTGGAGTGGGGAGAGTTGACTCATATTCCATTTTTCATTGAAGTATGTATAACATATTTCAGTATTATAAAAGCCAAAAAGTTAATATGCATAAGTAAACCCAAATAAATAAGCTAATGTTTAATACTATGATTGAATCCCTAAGTCTTATTTAGAGAAAATTACGATACTTTAAACAAAAAGTGGTTCAACTCTCCCGGACTTCCCCTATACTCTGCAAAAAGCTGTCAAAGTTCGAATAGAACGCCATAGAAATATATCACAAAGGTCCCTATTGAAGCAAATTATTAGATAAAAATAAAATTCCGTGACCATAAGACTTTTACGGGGCAACAAAGTGACAAAAATGAAGAGACATTCTAAATTATAATTTGGCAACAAATATTGAATAACATATGTAATATGTTACACACAACATGATCATATTAATAAATAACATGAAATATCTTAATTACACTTGTTGACACAAAGCAACCAAAATACCAAACATACTAGTTGACAAATGACTGTTAAACAATTTTAAACTGAAAACATCCTCCATGACAATTTTGCAGAGTCCAAATTAAACACCCTTATCCGCAACTGAGCTTTTGTAAAAATGTTCAAATTAACGATACAAATTTTATGACATTAAAAACTTTTAACTTCATTATTATACTCAACCCGTTAATCGTATTATTGTCTGCCTTATTTAACTAAAATAATAATCATAACAGACATAAATGCTAGAATTTAAAAAAATTTGTTATAAAAACATTATTCGAATTCCGTTCAACGGTTTTAAAACTTTTTGTATAAGACTTGAAGAATAACTTCACATAGGGCTTGATGAGTTACGTGACAAAAAGCATATTTAAATTTAACTATTTTTTACTGTGTATTTTAATATGTAGCTCCAATTAAAATTTATTACGAATTTATTTTTTATTTTACATATCGACAATAAAAATTAATTTTCAAACATTTTAAGTACCAAACACCCAACGACTCTAAAGTAAATATAAATTGACAAACATTCATACAAGTATTGAACCTCTAAACCAATTTCCATTGCAAAACACAACAGGTGTTACGCAAGACGAAACGAACAAAACACACAGCTCACACTAGACAAGCCCTCCAAGTGCAAAACATTGAAAATGTAAATGTAAGATTTTTCACAAAAATTAAAAAAACTTAAATTAACTGCTTGTAGATGCACCTCGACAGTGAATATAAAAACTTTCAACAATATATTGAATATAAAAACTTGCAACAATATAATGAATATAAAAACTTGCAACAATATAATGAATATAAAAACTTGCAACCCAAAAAGCAAAACCCACATGTTCCGCTGCATGTTAAGTCTCTCAACTTTCCGTTCTAGTGCAGAAGCAAATTAGTTACACAACAGTTAGCAATATCGCAAAGATCATTAAATATATGACCATGAACGAAACTTTAGACTGCATTAACAATTACTTTTACAAGCATACTCAATAGCAATCAACATAACCAATCGTTCTCGAAATAACGAATTGTTGAATAAAACAATTAAATTCCGTAATATGAAAATATTTCTTTAACCCTAAAACAACAGAAACGAAACGGACTTATTAAGTTATATTTTTAACTGCTATGTTTGATTTTATTCACGTTTAATTAGTTTTTTATTTTAACTTACAGTTTTAGTAAACAAATTTTGTATTTCATTTTTTCAGCCATAATAAAAATTCATAAGTCAAACACAAAATTCTTACGACTCGAAATATAAAATATAATACTCAAATGAGCAGTCCAATCAAACCATTTCTGTTTACGGAATATGAATCGAACTAAATTTCACAATAAAAAATTTTGAATTTTACAACACAAAATATTAATTATCATACAAGCAAGTAAGAAAACTCATGGTCTCAAACAACCCCTAGAGACGACACCAAATACCAAAAACCACACTCTTACAAATGCAAAAAAATTTGCAAAATAATTAGCATTACATAAAAAATATTTTGAATTTTACAACACAAAATATTAATTATCATATAAGCAAGTAAGAAAACTCATGGTCTCAAACAACCCCTAGAGACGATACCGAATACCAAAACCGCACTCGTACAAATGTAAAAAAGTTTGCAAAATAATTAGCAATATTATATAAAAAAATTTTGAATTTTACAAATATTAATTATCATATAAGTAAGAAAACTCATGGTCTCAAACAACCCCTAGAGACGATACCAAATACCAAAACCACACTCTTACAAATTCAAAAAAGTTTACAAAATAATTAGCGTTATATAAAAAAAATTTTGAATTTTACAACACAAAATATTAATTATCATATAAGCAAGTAAACACATGGTCTCAAACAACCTCTAGAGACGATACCGAATACCAAAACCACACTCGTACAAATGTAAAAAAGTTTACAAAATAATTAGCAATCTCATAAAGGTCAATGAACATGACCCTCGCAGTCATGTTCATTGCCTTAACGGAAACACACAAAATAAACACACTGTGACATGTGACATCATGAGCATAACTGAAGTCAAAAAATTATTGAACAATGTAACAAATAATTGTTTCAAAAAAAATTGAAATAATAAATTTTTAAGAGATATATTTGATAAATAATTAATATTAGGTTCATTTTATATATATATTTTATATATTTTATTTTATATAAAAAATTAATATTAGGTTAATTTTGTATAGAAATTACAATTTTAATGACATTTTTCACAAATTTTACTTCAACGTCAAACATGAGCTGTATTTAATTTACTTGTATGATTAAATGCTTTGGAATGATGTTTCAAAATGTTTATCGAAAAGCAAATTTTAACTGTGACTCTATTTCAACAGTAAATTTATTTTATCTATTAAATTATCACACTTTGTAATACTGACTGTATTTACTCCTTTCCACACGAGTAGTCTATCACCATTTACACAAGCAAGTTATACTCATTATCAAACAAGTAAATCTCCATTATCAATTATTTATTGAGAAACGAATTTTAAATGCAATTTTATTTTAAATGCAATTTTATTTTAAATGTAAATTTATTTTATTGATTATGACATGATGAAGTACAGACTGCAATTACTCATTTCCACATGAGTAAAGTCTATCACCATTATACAGTCGAGTTATACTCATTTTCTCATGAGTAAAGTCTACAGCCATTACACAGGCAAAATAAACCTTCAAATTGATTTGGAACTTGTAGCGTTTTGTCATCAATTCACACTCCAAAAGGTCTGCAAAAAAAGAAATAATATTGAATAAGTAAATTAACTCCAAAGGTCAACGATTGTACACTTAAGTACTGAGTGAGTAGGCCCAACATATAAGCTTTTAGACGGCGGAAAATACTAAAATATTTTCCGCCCGTATACATTTTCAGACAATTTTTCAGGTTTTCTTGATTGAAATAAAACCTTGATTAAACATTTTGGATTCATAAAGGTCGCAAGTGGTTTAAATTAATAAAAAATTCAAATATTTATTATAAAAATAAATATTTTTGTGCCATATCTACTATAATTGTCCACTCATTCGAATCCCAACAAAGCAGTAGATCTAATAAAAGAGTTGTGTAACTCACGAGTGAGAGATATAAAAGATATAGCGCATATGTTATCTATCACTCGCTATCTATCACAAAATGTATCAGTTTATCACTAGCTCGGAAGTGATCGACGTCTTTTTCGTTTCACCAAATCAATAATTTCACTCACTCGTCGCGTCGTGAAGATATATATGAAAGTATATATTTTGACGTTACATGAAACAGAACGAAAACGATTAATTGTATAAATACGCCAATCTATTCAAATTTATTTAATTATCGTTAAAGTTATTTTATGTATAATTTGAATCTAGGTTGACAGTCCTAAATCCTAAACCTGCAAAGTATTAAGCAAAATCAAGTGAATACACTTTTAGAATTTATTTTTATTTTCAAACAATAGTGCATAATGTTAAGTCATTCTGTCCACTTTTTATCACCACGTTGTATATCCATTGTTCAACATATGCGTAATAAATAATTTCGTTAATAACTCTGGAGTACCGATATAAGCTAAATATATAAATGAGTGATATATTATCTTTCCAATTAAATGATATATATCACTCTTTTCACTGATACATTTTACCCACATCTAAAAGCAAGTATAATTTCAATTAAGTACTTGGGCAATTAAAAGAGAATGGAAGATAAATACGTAAAACAGAACAAGATGGCGACCAGACATCAAAGGTCACTTTTTATTTTTTAAATGTATATAGGAACATACCTAAATTATACAGACACGTATCCTTGGGTATTTCTCTCTCTTCCAAGACTCTTCCAATACAAAACGTTTATAAACCTTCCATTTTCATCGTTATGACTTTGTTCTTGATTACTTTTTACATCTTTATTATCCGCCCTATGGAATAGCGCAACCACAGATCATATAATAACGCATAAATAACGAATATGCAAATGGGCACATGATTATTCGTTTGCCCAGTTTTAAGACTATAAGCTTCACATCTTTCTATGAATTAAAAATTTATAGTGCAAACAATTTTGCACGACACAAAGAGCAAAAATGAAAGTAAATTTCGTCACAGACATGTCAGCACACAGACGGTGTCCTTTTGTCATTGTCAGCATTGATAATATGCTCAATTGTCAGTTTAAAAAATTCGAAAAACCATTCTCACTTCCGGTGGCGCTAGCAACTTACTGCAATGGCTCGTTTACATTTCATATTATCGTAATAGACGGGACTAATTTCATCAACATTATGAACAGTAAAAAACATTTGAGGAAACAATACAGTGTTAACGACGATAAAATTACATAAAAGAAATTTAAATTAAAAGAACTATATTTGTCCTTATTCTTAATTAGGACACTTATTCTTTATTCTTTGATGCCAATATATCCATTGCAATCTACAATCCTTGAAACGTGGAAATTCTGTTTTACATCTTGAGATATGACTAAAATGGCTGTAAATGTATTTAATGACCTAATCCATAAACCTTCATAGATTATTTAATAGCTTAAGGGCAAGAATAGTAGACATATTTCATGAAGTAGTAATTAGGATTAGTATATTTAGTCTTGTCAACTACACCATCTTGTTGCTCAGACGTAACGTTTGTTGTGTCCACTGCAAAGCACGCTCTCAAATGTAAGACCTTAACTCGTCAATTTGCCATATAATCATTTGGAAATACCTTATGCTACTTCATAACGTAACTTAACTCTATGCATAAAAATTTGTTTTTATTTTTTGTTAACGCTCTAAAATTTGCTTCTACTAACATTTTGTCAATTATTAACAAAAATGTTAGTTTCCCTGAAAAGGATATATCTTTCGAAACTATAGGAAATAGTTTTTCAGACGATTGTGACAAAACACCACAATCTAATTGCACAAATTCATCATATTTGATTAATTGTAAACTACCTTTATAAACACAGAGCTAAAATGGCACATTGTGCGAAATGATATGTTGTATTCAGTTTCAAGCTTTGCTTTCCTTATTTCACAACCGAGAGAAACTTTTTCAGTAATTAATAGTAATAAGGAGCTTTTCCAGAAAATCATAAATCATAAATACGTAATAATTTTTCGTAAAATAAGATGTTAATGTGCTCACTACCTAACGTCTTCATGCATTTTAAAATTTACTTTGAACCAAAAATAAATTATTTCGTGTATTAAAAAAAATATTACAGTAAGAATAAAAATAAAAATGGACAGTACAATTATCTTTTGTATTGCTCATTCTACTTTTTCTTTTATTGTAATTACATTATAAGCTTATTTTACCTTAGGCTGAAGTTTTTAATTTAACATAAACTTATTACGTGACTATGACCTATGCATAGCATCAGGTATTATTTTTCAGAGAATAATAAAGCATTAAAAGCTGATTTGAGCTCTTGATGATAGTACTAGATTCTAAATGAAATTAAACCGGAATATTTGGGAGCAGCATAAAGATATACCCATCGAAAATAATTTATATTTTAAGAAAAGACTTATAGAATGATGAACTAAATTTAGGAATTGTGCCCGGAGAAAACCAAAGCCCATATAAGTTCTATTGCATGTTCTTCAAACTATATCTGAAGAATATGCAGAAAAACTTTTATTTCCTGTTAAATATTTAGCTCAGTTCCAGAAATGTACAGATGGAATATGAACAGCTTTACGATGACCACAAGCGAACTTAAACGTTTATATTAGCAAGCTATGATACACTGAGATTAAATTTAAAGATGATTTTTTAAATTTTATTGACAAAAATACAATTGGTAATATATCTCTACTTCCTTCCGGAACAACAAAAATAACAGTCGCATATGTATAACTGAAGCTCTGTTTAAGCATGTTGATTTACAATTGTATAAAATCAATGCCAAAAGAATATCCAAGTTTTGAGACTTATCCAATACATTGTAATACATTTAGAACAAATATAGAAGCAGACATAGGTAACGCTGCGCTGCGCCGCACAAATGCGCCAACTCACTTCACTATGTCAAACGTGTTAACTAATTAATCGAAATGTATTGGCGCACGGCGCAGCTTAAGTCAAACGTTATTAGGGACCGTTTTTGTTGTACTACACGAATCTTTAACTGTATTTCATTTGGAACAAGTTCAGTTTAGCGACAATGCGACAACGTAACTTTTTTGTTTTAAACGAAAGAATATAGGTAAAAAAACGAATAATTAACAAAAAGTAGGACTCGGTCGTGACTATTTTATTAAAAAAAGTGATTTCAAATAAGTTTCCATACAAAGGTCACTTTTGTCAACGAATTTATATAAAAAAAAGGAATTGAAATAAACTTTTGTATTTTGCAACAAAGAGGAATTGATATAAATTTTTTTTTATTACAAACCCAAAAAATAAAAGTAAGGTAATAAAATTTATGTTTGACAGCCAAATAATAACTATTTCTTCATAGAAAGAACACTTTTGAAATCATTTTTTAATAATAAAATAATTGTGTCCAAGCCCTATTTTTTTAAATACCTCGTTCTATATGAAAAAAACGTATGTTTTTTTCATTTAAAACAAAAAAAAATTTATACCAGTTTGAAAAATGAAAGTTTCCAAACTACAGAAACTCAATGAAATACAGCAATAAATAAGCAATTTTGAGTTAACTCGGAGAGCCAGCGCAGTGAGCTGCACCTGAGTTACTGTGTTGAAACAAGGAATATCGCTGAGTTACCCATCTCTATATAGAAGCGAATGATTGCGTAATATAACAGACGTATTTTTCAAACAAAATAGGTGATCATAAGAAATGGGAATAAATAGACCGTGTAAAAAGTGGCATAATCCATCAAATCCATTTATTTCTAATGTTTTGAAATTCAAGATTTACTTTCAGTTCGTAACAGATAAATACTCTTCTACTAATCATGTTGTTGAATACATTAACACAACTGATGTAAATAAGTCAAATTTTGCATTCCGAGTTGGTATAATTGAAGTGATGAGAAAAATGAGCCTTGATGTTTGAAACACTGTCAAAATTATAGGAGACTGCTTAGTTTTAGAAATTCCTAAGGTTTTGTTTCAGCGAACTTGTAACTAGAACTTCCTTGCGGTCTTTTATATTAGCTTATCGAAGGATATTTAATACAAAATAAATAAAAGAAACGATTTTGCAATGGCTTAGGAATCATCAACACTTTTAATTCACATTACTGTTAAATATATATTTCCTGTTATTAATTTCTACGTGGTAACAACGGTTTGCCTTAAAAATAAAAAATGAAACAAAGTTCAGATTGTGTTTCGTTGCATCCTACATCTATAGATGTAACAAATTAGTCCATGAAACTCGTAGGCTAGACAGATGACCGAAAAAAGAATTCACGTAAAACGCGAAAATAGCGAAAGACATTCATTTTGATGTTCAGTTTTTCCGCATTTTATAAGAGAAAAAAATTAATTACGATCAAAGAATTTTTAGAAATCTTTTCGTTATTTAAATATTTCATAAAAATTGATTTTGTTTTCTCATGATTACTGCAGAAAGAAAAATCGAACCTATATTTTAAACAGAAACTTGGTATGGTAATTTTATGAAGAAAAACGATATTGCAACAGTTTAGGCAACATTGAGATTTTTAATTCACGCTATTACTATACGTATTTTCAGTTATTATTTTCTACGTGTAACAATGGATTGTCTTAATTCTATGATGTAAAGCACCATTACATGAAGTTGCGAGGTAAGGAACTTTGTACCTTTCTATACTTTATCTACCTATAGCTTACGTTTGATTTGGAGAATTGAGGATTGTATGTCGTTCTTGATGAATCCCCAGTCGCTGAGTCTTAGTAGATAGTGAAATAGCCTATGAAAAAGTCCAGTTCGCTGCTCTGTTCGATGTTACTTTCACAATTTCATTGAGGATCTCCTAACTTTGGTTCGCTCTTGGATACTCTCTGATATGCAAACTGCATGAATAAGATCGTCTAAGTTTCCGGGAGTGGGGTACTTCCAGGTCCAGTCTACATTACTTTCAAAACATTGGTTTGCTAAATATATTTTTTCTTGAAGACAAAACCTCTATTTCGTACCTGTTTGGGACATTGTTATACTCCAGCATACCAGGAAAACTTCAATTTTTTATTGCAGGGTTAGGAAAGGCGATCTAAACCATTTCATTTTTATGACCTTTCAGAATAATAAGTATTCTTCATTTGTTTATAAATTATTCAATTTTAAAATCCAATAACCTAGTCATATTATTTAGTCAGTGTTTGCCTAGCCAGCTCTTCTAACTTAAAGATGGCAAACATTTCATTATGGGAGTATTACATTATCAATATTTATTACAATCCAGGTTCGTCAATAATTATTGCGAAATGAGCGTATTAAAGCAGGGTGTTAATATATTAATATTTATCGCAATCCTGAAACCAGTGTTCACTTGGTTCATATCTGGAATTACGAACGTCACTTAGATTGCCTACACTGCTATAATGTTGCAATTTCTCTACGATGTCTCAGAAAGCTGGATTAAAATTTGAATGTTAATACGAGAAGAATACATATTTCATTGTCGTACAAAGAATGCCATTGGGCGATGAATTGGACGATAACAAAGGTTTGTTTTACTTTATAGTTAATTTTTTTTTGTTAACAAGCAACAATGACCGTAATCCGAAACATAAGTCAATTAGTGTTGTATAGCCTTTTTTCCACACTTGACATTGGCAAAGTTTCTCAATGAAGAGAACAAGCGCCATAAAATGAAAGATAAAGATAAGACTCTAATTGACTCTATGATCTTTCAGTGCTGTCAAATATGTCAGTTGTTGTGAAGTATGTGATAAGTGAATAAATCATAGATAGATTGAATGTTATTGTTTTTTGGTAGTTAAAGTTACGTGTTAGGTTTCATATGGCATACGTTTCGTGAAAGTTTTATTTATAAATGAAGTATTAAAGATAAATTAATTCCATTTATTTACACGTTTCAATTACTGTATCATGTATTAAAGATGCTTGAACTTTCGGTCATGCCGCCAAGAAAAAAAAGAACAAACCTCAGCTCGGTATCGGTCAACGCGAAAAGACTAAGGCTAGCTCGAAAATCAGAAAGTGAGTCCGCCAGAGAAGCACGTCGAAAGAGGGATCGCGAGAGACACGCTTTATACAGGCAATTGGGGTTGGAATCTGCACGAGAACAGCGATGGTCTCAGGACTCACACCGTCACGTACACGCACTTATCTCTGAATCAAAGTTGGTGCGTGAAGATCGTTTATACAATTCATCTTTGTCTAAATAATACGATGTACGGAGCGCGCGGGAAGAGTATTCGTCGCCGGGCTATGAACGCCACTTGCCCGCTAAATCTACATTTAGAATCTCACTTCACGCGAGTGAAGCCGCGAGTAAAATTTTATTGTAGGTTGAGAATATCATAAAAATGTGTTTTCGACCTCATTAGTCAGGTTTACGCCGTCATTAGCGTTTAGAAGTAGAACACGAATTTCTTTGGGTTTACATTTTTATACTTTAGGGGACATGGGATGTTTCAGAAAGTTCTTATTACCTAAATATTTTAAAAAAGTTATAAAATAGTTCACATGGTATGTCTTTCTCATAGATTGTGCTGCGTTTATAACAGTACTTAACTGGCAACAAGTTCAGTTTAGCGAAAAAGTAATTTTTCCAATTCTTAAATGGAAGAATATAGGCTAAAAACAAAGTATTTATCAAAAAGAGGGCTCGGTCTCAATAATTTCTATTAAAAAAAGTGGTCTGAAAGAAGTTCCCATACAAAGTGCGCTTTTTCAAGGAAGTGTAAGTTAAAAAGTGTTTCGACTTAATCGCCATTTTTAGTAATACTAAACACTGATTTTGCACATGCAAACAGGAATTGATATAAAGAAATAAACCCAAAAGATCAAAATATTAAAATGTCTAAAAAGGATAGCGTAAAGTGCGGTTATAAAATTTAAGTTTGGCAACTAACTGACAGGCTTCAAATTAATTTTTTGGAGTTTGCTCCTTAAGAATCGATTTTCATACATAGCGGCCAGAATAAAGTTTTATGAGGAGTAAAATCGGAATTTCAGAGCGTTAAAAAAATGTAAACCTCTCCGCACACCATTTCTGCGCAACTTTAGAGTGTGCTATCAATATGTTTATTTGGCATTTTCTTATGGCGTAAACGCAATGACGGAGTTTGACACTCGTAGTTTACTATAGTTCGCTTATATCAAGATATAGAGTTAATTAAATATTGTAAAAAATGGAAGAGACTTATTCAAGTGATGATGAAATAAATTCTAAAGAACACGTGGATGCAGTTACTAGGTAGGTTATGTAATTAATATACCTTATATGTAGAGAATATGCATGTTCAATTAATTGTATATATAAATTATATGTACATATTATATTATACATATTTATATATATTTAAAAAAAATTGATGTGATGCTGCATTGTTACTCCTGAATTTAAATATACTCGAACTTATCTGTTTACAGTCCTGTAATCAGTCCACCATTAACACCAGCTCCCAAGAAATCGAAAACTCAGGCAGACTGGCAGCGAGAGTACAGACTCAGACTAAAACAGAAAATGCTAGAGAATGGAGATAAACCAGCTAAAAGGTGTAGAGCTGATTATATGCGAGAATATAGGTTAAGGAAAAAACCAGCCAAAAAGCGACCCAAAAAGTCTGCAGCTGATTATCAGCGAGAATATAGGTTAAGGAAAAAAAAAAGGAAAGCAGAGTTGAACTCTAATTCTGCTGAAATGATTTCGAGGCAAGGGGCGGGACCTTCCGGGTACCTCGCATCCGAAACTCTGGGTCATTTGACGCCATCAAGTCCCGATGCAAGACCTATAATTATACAGCACGAAGCAATTATTGAGACTGTACCATTACCTACTGCAGAACGAAAAAAGAGAGCACAAGAGCAGGTCCAAGATTTGAGTAAAGCTCGAAAATTTAAAAGTATGCAACAACACCAAAAAAAAGGCCATAACGGCGATGAAATTCTTCAACTTCCGAGCCAATCCATACTGATCCCACCTTTGCAGGATGATGGAATGCGGCAGATATCAAATCAGCATGTGGGAAATTCAGAATTTGATGAGGCCATGCAACTGCAAGACTTATATAATGTTGATGATTGTAAACATTCAGCGTCATTATCAGAAGATGATTCTAATCATTCGTATACTGACTATAGCTCGCATCAATCTGCGCATAAACCATTTAAAAAGAAATTCGTGAAAAATTCTTTTGGTCGTGTACGTCATGTTTGCGATCGCCTGTGGTTTTTGAAAGATCTGAAAACACCTGATGAAGAAAATCTACTTAAAGAAATCACGGTATGTTGAAACTGTATTTTATGATTTTTTGAGTTTACTCCTTAAGAATCGATTTTCATAAATAGCGACCGGCTTAAAGTTTTATGAGGAGTAAAATTAGAAGTTCAGAGCGTTAAAAAAAGTGTAACCATTAAGTGGCCTCTCTGCGCAACATTTCTGCACATGTTTAGAGTAAGACATCAGTATATTTATTTGGTATTTTCTTATGGTGTAATCGCAATGACGGAGTGTGACACACATCGTTCGCTTATATCAAGATGTAATTATTAAATATCATTGTGTGTGAATATTTGATGTCTTTTATGTTACAAAATTAAAAAGTCTCTTTTAATTTTAACTTTTTAGTCTGACTTTACTAAATGTTTTTTAATTTGATCTTGTTTATTTGTGTTTTACTTGAAAATTTTATATTGTCAGTATTTTCTTTATTAAAGAATTGTTCGTTTACATTTAATGATATTGATGTTTATATTTATATACAGTGTTACCTATTTTATACATTCCAAGACAATCGTTCTTAAGGAGTAACCTCCAGTCGCGTGTCGGAGCCGACACGCACAATTTTTTCTTTTAAATATGCCATTTTAATGTATATTATTTAAAACAAGAAATTAGGGAATTTTGCATGTTTGTTAAATCGAATTAATACCCTTTGCTGCACATTTTTCTTATTTGGTCTATTGAGACGATATGAACACAAGGGCGAAGATGCTTTTAACAAGAGAAAATAGCTCCATAGAATGATTTGACAATATTGGTTAGTGTAGGAGCCAGAACATTAAACTAACGCGTAAAAAACTGATTTTTTTCCGCCCCACTGGAATTTTTAAAAGGTAATGTTCTCTAAATAATTGAACAAAGCAGAACTTATACATACACTCTCTTGTCCGAATTACTCTTCACTCCACTTGTAGAATGTGGAATCGACTCCATGAAAAATCCGGTAAGAGTCCAGTCAAAGATTTTACAACCCGCTGAAGATGTTATTATTATACATCGTTATTGAGAAACCGTAATGATTAATTCCATATTTTGCAGAATTCAATATTTTTTGTAGATGTTTATTTATTTCTACAAAATGTGGAGAATTCAATTATAATCATTACAAAATATATTAAAATTATTGAAACATATCTTCCAGCCTGAATTTAAATTACAAATATGTGACTAATTATTGTACATACATATAATCATATATACATACATATATATATATATATATATATATATATATATATATATATATACATACATATACATACACACACACACACACACACACACATATATATATATATATATATATATATATATATATATATATATATATACATACATACAGTGAAAACCGTTTATGGCGACATCGTTTAGAACAACATACCGGTTATATTGACTAAAATCAAAGGCCCGGCTGAATGCATATATATATGATCGCCTCATCAAAAACATTGCTTTTTACGACATTGCTTATTACGACATACCTCTTTAAGCGACTACATTTAACTAGTATTTTCGGAGAAATATGTCTGTTAGAATGACCAGCTGAGTTTCTACTAAGCTGTTTTGTAAACAATTTGAATAGGTATCCATATCTGGCACACATAATGGTCGATCGCAAAAGTAACAAAAAGTGTAATGTCTTTTGTAATTCTTAGAAATAAAACACGTGCATGCAGTAGAGTAGTAATACTAATAAAAACCCGCTTCTTCATGTCTCAGTCAGTTTGTTACTTATCTGTACACAAGACGCACCAACACATATTGTCGGGTTATTTGTGAAATTTTTCACATGTCGCAAAGAAAGAAAAAGAAATTAATATGGAAAAAAAATTGCGTATTGTGTCATAGCTAGAAAGTGGAATTCCAAACAAAGACTTAGCGAAGGACTATGGTATACCACACTCGACAATTTCTACCATTTGGAAAGAGAGGGAAAAAATTTAAACGCTTTATGGCAATTTTTTGAAAATGAAACGAGTCAGTACAACGAAGCAAACGAAGATTGAGGAAGGTTTGTTAAAGTGGTTTAAATATCAAAGGACTAATAATGTACCAATAAACGAACCAATTCTTCAACAAAAAGCTAACGATTTTGCTCAGCGTTTTGGTGAAGATTTCGTTTGCTCGTCTAGTTGGGCTCGGCATGGTGTGGTCGGCGGGAAAATGAGTGCTGAAGCTGCCAATGTTGATAAAAATGCTGTAGAAGAATCTACTACTGAAGCAGAGGAGTTCATTGATGTAGGTAACTCTATTGCAATTTGTGCACCAGCTGCGGAGGATGATATTGTACGAGAAGTTCAAGAGGAAGATGACGAACAGGAAGGGTCTGAAGAACAATTTACAGTGCCAACTTTAAATGATGGTCTCAATGCTGTTAGTGTTTTACGAAATATTGTTCGTCTTAATAAACAGTTAAATATGACGATACGCTAATTAAAATCCAACGTGAATTACAAAATATGTGTGCACGACAGAAGTGTTTCAAACAGACTAAAATTACAGATTTTATGCATACAGAAAAGTAATATACATATTGTTCTTTTATATTATACGTTTTATGTGAAATAAACAAAATGTAGTTTAATTTTTTACATAAATATATTTTTCCTATTAATACCTATGGATTAATATGTAGGTACTTACAGAATACACATTCAATAATACCACAAATACTTTCTCGAAAACATCATCGCTTGTTACGACTATCGGTTTTTACGACTAAATATGAATAGTCCTTTTGATGTCGTTATAACAGATTTTGACTATATATATATATTTATATATATATTTATATATATATATATATATATATATATTATAATGTAAAACCTATGATTATCGATTTGGTTACTTCTATTTCTAAATGAACAGTGTTAACCACTATTATTGGACTGATGTTTTAAGAAAAAACGATAGCGTGTCACCAATTTCATTGCTTATTACAAGAATCATAACTACTTTTTATACTAGCATGTTTTCCCATATTTAATGTCACCCAGACAATCGGATGACCACATGTTTAGAAATCAATTAAAAACGTATTGCAATCAACGAGCGTAATCAGAAAAACGATAAATTTAAAAGTAAGATAAATTCTATTGAACTAAATTAAGAATACTGTAACGAATGCTTATACTATGCAATATGTAAAGTTTTATTACGTTTTTCTGCAAAAATTACAGAGTTAGGAGGCCGATTGGAATGACATGTAAATACTTATAATATAAAAAAAGAATTTTTTTTTAATTTCAAGATTTGGAGTGCACCAAGCTATCTCAGCACATTATTTTAGAGCCAATGATCAAGAAATCAGTCACATTTAAATAGCCACATCACAATATGTTGCTACCCAAATAAGTGTCATATTCTTTAGTTTGTATGTTATTAGACTGAATATATCTATAGATCCAAATGATTAAAAAATTATCTAAAATCAGTGCTGAACACTCCCATAGATTTAGAGTGCGAAAAACAATTTGCAAGAAAAAATAACGTACTAAATATTTTTAAACTTTTCCCTGATATAAGTTATATGGATAAGTGCATCGTAAATGATGGTTTTTAAATGGTTATTATGTTTTTGATGTGAAACATCGTATTGCATTTGGATAGGAGATAAAACATTGTGATGGTACGTTGCCACGTGCCACTCAGCCAGTTTCGTGTCTTGTCAGCTCTTTCAGATTTAATACTTTCATCTCTACTTCACTACACACATGCTTCTTTACGCGTGTGTTAGTATATTAGCATTATTCTTATTTACTAATGCTTACATTATTACGTGTTTATTTTGCATTAAACTGCCTGAAAAGGTTAAAAGCGTTTATTAAATTAAAAATATGAGTATGAAAGTAGCCGAAATCTAAGTCATGGTGAAATGCCTTTATCGTGTACCGATTATTTACTACATGAAAACAATCAATCAAGTGATTCAAGCAAAAGGTTAGTTTGTTTTTTATTTTCTTAACTCGTTATATATGTATCATCTAATCTCAACCATACATGCTTTCTCCAGTTTTTGCAATGCTAACTCCATTTTTCAGTTAAAGTCGGAGTGTAAAAGATTAGTATAAACATCTATAGATACATGTATTCACTTGGTGTAACACTTGTTCGCTCTTTTTGTATATACAAACATTTATATATATATATATATATATATATAAATATATATATATAAGTATATAAGCAATGTAAACAAAATATACAGCACATTGCAACAACATCTAATGTACGCAGCGTAGACAGAATATAACAAAATACTGAAGAAATATCAGATGAGCAATTGAGTGCGCATTATTTAAATTCAAATCTAGCGAAAGAAATTACACTGAATTTCAACAACTGTTCGCAATACAACACACGTTTGGAAGAAGGACAAAATATTAGTTTTGTTGATAACGACTCGGCAATATATATTTATATTGTATTAATATAATTTCATTTTATTTACGTTAATACCAAAAAAAAATTGTCATATTTTCAGACGTGAAAGGGATCAGTTACACATAAACGAAGCACAAAATTCTAACACTTGTACCAACTTTCAAAAACATAAATTTTCTCACAAATTCTTTAATGATTATTTTAAAAATAATCAATTCGGACATGTGAAAGAGATCAGTTACACATAAACGAAGCACAAAATTCTCACATTTATACCTACTTTCAAAAACATAAATTTGCTCACAAATTCTTTAATGATTATTTTAAAAATAATCAATTCGGACACGTGAAAGAGATCAGTTACACATAAACGAAGCACAAAATTCTCACACTTGTACCAACTTTCAAAAAAATAAATTTGCTCACAAATTCTTTAATGATTATTTTAAAAATAATCAATTTGGACATGTGAAAGAGATCAGTTACACATAAACGAAGCACAAAATTCTCACATTTATACCAACTTTCAAAAACATAAATTTGCTCACAAATTCTTTAATGATTATTTTAAAAATAATCAATTCGGACACGTGAAAGAGATCAGTTACACATAAAAGAAGCACAAAATTCTCACACTTGTACCAACTTTCAAAAACATAAATTTGCTCACAAATTCTTTAACGATTATTTTAAAAATAATCAATTCGGACACGGTTATTCAATCTGTGGTAGACTTTGGTTTCAAAGAGTTAGTAAAACCTTCACATTCACATGAAAATATTATCTACAGAATCACAGTAAATATTTTATTGTCATTTTGCATTTCACGTTTTATTTATGACTAAAATAAAATTTCCGTTTTCAGTTATTTTTCAGAATATACAAAGTATGAGTAAAGTCAATTGTTGCTCTATTTATAAATTAGCTTTAGATAAAAAATATTCTGAATTGCGCAGTTTATAATGGCTTTAAATACTTGCTCTACTTGTAAATCATCTTTAGATAAAAATAATATTCTGAATTTTGCTGGTTACAATGGATTTTAATATTTGCTCTACTTGTAAATCAGCTTTAGGTAAAAATAATATCCGTATTTTGCAGTTTATAATGAATTTAACTATTTTCTCTACTTAAAAATGAGCTTCAGATAAAAATAATATTCCGAGTTTTGTTTAGTTTTAAATGGATTTAAATATTTGCTCTACTTGTAAATCAGCTTTAGGTATAAATAATATCCGTATTTTGCAGTTTATAACGGATTTAACTATTTTCTCTACTTAAAAATGAGCTTCAGATAAAAATAATATTCCGAGTTTTGTTTAGTTTTAAATGGATTTAAATATTTGCTCTATAAATCAGCTTTAGATAAAAATAATGTTCCAAATTTTGCAGTTTATAATGGATTTAAATATCCAGAAATACCAAGGCATTTACTAAAGACCGTTTTTGTGACTGCGAGACTTCTTTCTCCTCACATCCTTTTTCTTGCAAATAGGTTGTGATTAGGACATGTTCAAGGTCAATTCGAATATATGGACAAATATCAATGTTCCGGTTAGCGTTGATACGTTGATACACATTAAGATAAGAATGATACGTAAGTCTAGTTTTGTTTATGGATTAGTTAACATCAGATCTATTAAAATGTGACTACAGAGAAAGATTAACTGCTACACATTATCTGCAGATAAATTACCGTTACATTTTATTTGCAGATAAATAGTGCTGTCCTGTGTTCTGTGTTCGATTGTGTCGTGAACTGTGTTCGATTATTCCATGACGAACAACATGTTAACAACTATAACAACTCTATTTTAGAACAAGCTCAAGATAAATTAGTTTCAATTGCAATTGATATTATTAATGACTACTAATTATAAACAGTAAGCATTCGCATGGCAGAAATTATACAAGATGTCAGTGATTGACGCAGTTGGATTGCCACACGAAATAATTTTTGTGATTGAGAAACCTTACATCATCACAACAAATATAGATGTTACAGATGGATTAGCGGTGCCATTGGAACATTGGCTCGTATTGAACAAAATAAAGAAAATGAAATGTATGGCTTATTTTTGCTGGTGAAAAAAATGGTGTGTCCGCTAAACAAAAAGTGGCTGCCTTCGTTTTAGAACACAATATCGATAAACGTGCTGTTCGTATTACTATACGTCGCAATTCCTTAGGGACATGGTGCCTTCCGTGCAAACTTACATAGATTTACACTCAGAGATAACTTGGCAAGTACCTGCAGTTGCGAAATACACGACACGGAGCATATTTTGTTTGACTGCAGTGAGTGTGACGATGCACGTAGAGTTTTACTGGAGACTATGCGTCGTGACAGTAAAGTAGAAGCACGCGGTCGCTTAGAACATGGCTCCTTTAGCTATCGTGACTTGATTGGAAGTGGACCGGGCTTTGAGTTATTTGGAATGTTCGCTAAATGTGTTCTAGAAAAAATGGAGGTACTGGCTCTCTGCATGGTGACACTCTCTAACCCTTTTGGGTTATGGGACCTTCGAAGGTCCCCTCTTTTGTATGAGGGGGGATGTTATGGGACCCTGGAGTGGCTCTGAGACAACCCGGGTGAAAAGAAATAGTGTTCCTATTACACGTTGAACTTCAAGCATACATCTCAATAACAATAAAACAATTTCAGGAAAAAGAAATCACTTTCCATTGATACCTGGTTGCGCTATTACTATTCATAAGTCCCAAGGAGGTACATATAATGAGATAGTCTATGAGTATAATAAATCTCGTTATAACAATTTCAATACCAAATGTTATGGTTAACTGGACGAGATTGTTCATGTAGCAATAAGTCCGCCATATGTACTATACGTAAAAGATGATAAATAAATAAATAAATAAACATGTTGTTTTTTGCTGAAATATTTATATTTTGGTTATAGCAGACTGCAAGGCTTATTACTTCCCTATAGCCATAGTGGTTCTAGAATCTTACAAAAAAGTCTAGATGAACTTCCACTAATTATAACAAGTGATTTACAATTCAATTTTGCAACAATGACATTGCAAATGTAAATTCTTTAAAAAGAACTTCTACTGTCCATTAATAATGATCCGAGAGAACCGACAACTAGGTATGGAACATAGAGATGCAGTATTCGCAAGACACCTTGATAACATTACATCTATAACCTTGTGTGTCATATTTCAGCTGTCATCAGCCAACTGTCACTTTCATTCCATCAAAACCAGCTTCAATAGTTATATAGAAATAACAGGGGAAGATATATCTGACAAAGCAACTTACAGTATTATAAAATTAAAAATTTATTTTATTATTAACAACTATCCGAATATTTGTTTTTTCATTTCATCCAAATAAAAATATTTCAATATAAATATATAAAAAATTTAGATGTTTCACATCTGCCAGGCGTCCCATGGCAGTTCACATTTTTTTTTAACGAATCTGTACACGTAATAAAACTAACAGAGTGAATTACCTACATGAAAAATATTTTAAAAATAGTGATTGATTTACCATAGAGACTGATAATAGAAACCAGACAATCTGTTTAGAATTTTTGTCTGTCAATTTGTTTTCCAATAACGCGAAACCTACGGGACGGATTTTGGTAAAATTTGGTATGGTAATAGTTTATACTCTCAAGCAACATGTACACTAGATACTTTTTACTACTAGATACTTTTTACCTACTAGATACTTTTTACTACTAGATACTTTTTACCTACTAGATACTTTTTACCTACTAGATATTTTTTACCGACTAGATACTTTTTACCTACTAGATACTTTTTACTACTAGATACTTTTTACCTACTAGATACTTTTTTTTACTAGATACTTTTTACCTGAATATTACAAATTTAAAATAAAACCTGACTTGATAACTATTACAATATGGTATTGCAATAATAGTAAACTTTATGCTCATAGATATTGTATAAATAATTAAACAAACAATAATAATACTTTCAACAGGTCAGTTAGATCAACCATGGTGTAATAGTTAGTATGTTGGCATGACACAGCGAAGACGTAGGTTCCTTTCCCATCGACCTATCGTATTTTTCTTTGTATGGTCTGTAATAGTGGTTGACTCATGTTATTTTTAAATATTAAACTTTTTGTAACTTGTTTATTTACTTATAACATTATCAAAATAAACGTATTGCTAACGCCACCAATTAACGGTATTCGTAAGTTTTACGCTCATAGAAAATGTTTATTGATTTTTTAAACAAATCTACGTACTTTATCTATCCATCTCTTGTCCATTGTCAATAATTAGCGGTTATTCTAAACAATAATCATAATTTTTTTTGTACTTTATGTCTGTCATACATTAAGTAATAACATTTCATGATAGATGGCGTCTAAGGCAAAACTTTATTATCAATATTTAATTTGTTTGTGTCAGTTCACCATAGGTGACGTTAACAAATTAAGTATGGAAAATAAAGTTTTGCATTAGATTGTATAAGGGATTGACATTTTTTTAATAAAATATAATAAATCTACATCGTGTCAATATTTATCTATCCGTCTTTTGTCCATTGTCAATAATTAGTGGTTATTCTAAACAATAATCATCAAATTTGTTGAACCTTTATATCTGTCATACATTAAGTAATAACATTTCAGGATAGATGGCCGTCTAAGGCAAATCTTTATCACCAATATTTAATTTGTTAATGTCAGTTAACTATAGGTGATGCTGGCATATTAAGTATATGATAATAAGGCCTTAGATTGTATAATGGCAGGCATTTAATAGAATATTATAAAAAAAACCGAACCAACATAATTTCGGTGATTTCATTGCTTGCACATTATTCTTAGGTTTAGTTAAAAGAGTATTGTGAACTAGATTTGGAAAGTAAATATACCACGAACTTGGCATTGAAGTAACAACTTCTCTAACTGGATTTTGAGTTTACGTTACTGGATTAAGGACTTCTTATTATTGCTTTATGTTTGAACTCTGAATTATATGTGTAAATAATGCCTGGCAGAAAGAGATCAACACTTTCTCAGTATTCAAGAGGACGAAAGAAAATGAGACACGTTCGTTCACAAGAAACTGAGGAGAAGCGGGAAATTAGATTAGCCACTGAACGAATGCGTCAAACTAATTATCGCGCATTAGAAAGTAATGATGAACGCAGAGTCCAATTGCACGCACAGCGTATTCGTGTAGCTGCTTCTCGATCACGTGGAAGTAGTGAAGCTTATTATTTACAGCTGTCTTCAGATCGTAATCGACACGCCAAGTCTCAACCGTCAGAGACGTTTAGAGAGAGTGAGGCACGGTTGACTTCTGATCCTAAGGTGCGATTGGCGGCTAATCGAGAATGTCAACAACAACAACGTTATGTCACGCTTTCCTGTGTAAGCAATGCAGAAAATTTACTTTTAAATTTCGTCACAAAAATACTATACGAAATGTTGTTTATAAAGACATTTTGTAATTATTTAAAAAAAAACAAAAAACGAAAACAAAAACAGAAATTATAATGTTCATTATTCTTAATAACTTTTTTTATTCTGAATTCCCCGCGATCGAAGTGGTAGTCATAGCTAGTTTATAACACATTATAAATATCTATTAACTATATTAAAATATATATCGAATTTGCTCTGAATCTCATCTTCCCTGTCTTGTCTTTTGCCCATTTTCTGTATGATTTTTCTAATTTTATCTTGTAATTTTTGCTGAAAATTTAACTAATTATATATTAAAAAATTTCACACTATATTAGAATATTTAGTTTAAACGTAATTAAAAAATAGATAATCCTTCGAGGCTCGTTAATTAAACGTCAGTTGCTCTAGCAAAATTGAAATTTAAAAGTAGTTTCCTCCTTGGCCTCTCTTAAGAACCACAGCGAACTTAGAGACTAGCTACTTTGTCTTTCGGTTAAGTAGAAAAACACATTTCAGTTGCCCGAACATCAGTAGAAGTATCCTTTATGATAGTGAAGCTCTCGAAGTATTAATGTGTTGTTGGATATTTGTTCCCTTTTGCATTAGTTACTTAAAAATAAATATATAATTTGGAATTTCATGACCGTTTATCGTTATTTTTTAATTTGTCGCTTCTCTGGCCTCAATTTTTGGCTAAAAAGAACATTCGAGAAGATCTATACTTCTTGAATGTTCTCTTAAAAATTGTTCACAGCGCCACAAGTGACAAAAATGAGAATTATTAGTTTGTTATGTGCTAATGTCAGTGGGAATTTTTTTAACAAATGTGTAAAACTTCTTTTGATAACACTTTTTACCATTGCAAAACTTTATTGTGTATAAAATGTTTATTTTGACGTAAAAGTAGATTCCGAGACAAAGATTATTTTATGAAATATTAATAAATCAGAAGTTTAACTGAAATATAATGAAAAGAGGATATAACGTTGATAATTCGATAGATTTAATTAATATTTTGAAAATTCAATGAAAATAGTTTTGTTAAACCATCATGCGTCAAAGTTCCTAATTTGTCTATACCTTTTTTTAAATAGTATTCATCTTAATTGTTACTTATACCTTCTGCATTACTACACATAAATTTAGCTAAATAACTTAAAGTTGACTCAAATAACATGAAACTGAATATTCTGTAAGACTCCAAGCCCAGTTTGTTAATGTTACTCTGTCATCAAGAACCCAAGTATTTTTGGGCCAAAAAATTCACATTGATCATAATATTGGGAAAGTTAAAATCCTAAACTTCATCTGCGATGATAACTTTCAGGCTGTTGCTCGAAATGTTGTTTATCTGTTTCACCCAAGAATTGTCTGAAGTGACCTAATCTAGAAGACCTAATCTAGGCTAAAACTCTCTGTCAGCAGGGATATTTGCTGTGATTGTGTTTTGGGACTCGTAGGCATGTTGCTCATTGATTTCCTGTATGACAGAATGACAGTAAAGATTTAACGACTTTTTCAATAATAGTTATCTTAATGAATATTCGATTAACTATTTTAAAGTGTATTTAGCTTTTAACTTTGGTAACAATAAAGAAAGTAGGATGACGGGGCGACCAGGAGAGGCGACATTTTCTCTTATTTTTAGTTTGCATTGTAGAAATTATACTCTACATTAACATTTGAATACATAGCACGCATAAAAAAATAATCCTTACAATTATTTAAAGATTCCAATTTAGATATTATTTTTCTCAGTTCCGTAAAAATACCGATATCCTATATTCACCCTTATATAAGTAATGCGAGGTAATGTAACATTGAATTTGTTAGATAAAAATACAATGGCAACATGGCCGTCACTAACCGAGTGAAGCTAGTTATGGTGAAAAAAATCAAATTTACAAACAATATGTTTAATAATAATAATTGAATGAAGTGAGTTATAACATTTATATTTTTCGTATTGTAAAAAATTATTTTGTGTAAATAGTGAAAAAGTGTATGTGTAGAAATGGCTCCCCCAAAAAAACCCAACGCAAAAACAAATGCGCAACGGCAACGTGAATATATGGCACGAAAACGAGAGAGAGCTAAAAATCTTGCTTCGAACGTACAAGAACCACCCAAAACAAAAAATAATAGCGATAATTTGGAAATAATATTAAGCGTGAATAAAAGAACTGCTGACGGAAAACCATTCCGTCAATATCGAGGACGAAAATCCGTAGCTTTTAGTGGTGCCATGGGTGATGATCTAGCTACGTACGTCAGTGATGTAAATCTTGATCATTCAACAAACATACACACAAATTCTCACGGTACTCCTTCGAATATTGATCAGAATGATTTAACCGCTCTAAACCAAATTGCAGTGGATGAGAACAAAAAAATAAAGAAAACGAATGCCCAGATATGCCGTGAGTATAGGATACGTAAGAAAATGAGACAAAACAATGGCAAGTCACGTTTACAGGAACAAAATGAACAAACCCATGGTAAGATCGCTGAAGAATGCAAAATGTACTCGAATATGATTATAAAGAAAGAAAGTGCAGATATAAATACTGAAACACAACAAAATGCAGGAATTGAAAGTGCTACAGGGCTGCATACAACTTTAGTGAGCCATGAATTATTTTTACAACAACAAGCTTTGCAATCAAATATGCAAAAAACTGTTACGGAAGCTATTAAACAAGTACATGCATTCAGGGTTAAACAAAGATGGCAGCCTTCAGAATTAAATCTAGAAAAAAGGGTTAAACAAACCAGTACCAAACGTGTACGTGCATTCAGGGCTAGGCAAAGAGCAATGGCTGCAGGGGTCGCAAATCCATCTACGACTTCAATACATCAAAGGCCAGAACAACAACAGCAACCGTTTCTCAATTCTGACGTACGGGTACGTAGTGATACTACACAACCTTTTTTTTCTTTTTTCTTACAACCTTCGGAAATGAAGTCCAAGAAGAAGGTTGCACAAACTGGTTCTAAACGAGTGCAGTCATCCAGGGCTAGGCAAAGACATTCTTCGGAGTTAAATGTCAAAAAAAGGGTTAAACAAACCAGTACTAAAAGAGTACGTGCATTCAGGGCTAGGCAAAGAGCAATGGCTGTAAGTACTGCAGATCCATCTACAACATTGATACAGCAACCGCGTCTCACTTCCAATGTGCGGGTACGTAGTAAAACCACACACATTTCTTTTACATAATTTGATGGAAGTTATTAAAATAGTTGTAGATTACCCCTTTTCCATGGCTTAGCTCGCGTGAACTTTTTTGTTTGTTTTTTAACTGTTTTTGTTTTACTTTTTTGTTTTTTCAGTTGTAAACAATAGTGGTTTTTAATTAACCTTATCACAGTATACAGTGGGTCAATATCTTCAATTCAACTTCTCCCTAAAACTCTATGTAAAACGATAGTAAAAACACTATTTAACTTGGTACTTTTTATATACTGTATGAGTACAAAGAAAAACAGACATCATTATTTAATTTCTCAAAGTTTTATCGAGATGATACATACTGTGGACGCCTATTTAACGTGTTGCTCTGTAATCAAATTTTTATAACACAAAGAAAATGTTGCGATTAGTATTTGCATAGAACAATGAAGAGTCCCACAAAATGTGTAAGATAAATTTAAAATTATGATTTAGTTTTTTATTTAGAAAAACGTTTACCTATTTATATATATGCAGTGAAGCTGACAGTTAAATGATGAAAGGCTTATAATGCCGTACTTAACTGATGCTTGATGTTTGCATGCATACATGTCCGCATCTGTTGTCGCCGTTTTTTTGTGCGTTTAATGTATAACGAGGACCTATTTAGTATTATTCGTATTACTGGATTATAGTTAGAACTTAGAGATATGTTTGAACTTATATAAATTTGTCTCCATAATGAATGCCCCTGTATAATACGATTTTCTATAACTTGGAATGCTTTCCCGTCGTTATAGAGGAGTCTACTGTACTTTATAATACTTCTGGCATCTTCAGCTATAGAATATTGAAAACTTTGTCGTAATCTGTCCAGTAATTTGGTGCGATACGAATACAAACACAAACACAAATATAATGGACAATTCCTTCCTAGTAATTATTCGGACATATTTACCTCAACTGTTTTACATTATTTGTATAGACTACTACATCTGGTATTTATTTTTATAACTGTTTATTTTTAGCAAGATGCAAGCGTTATTAAAGAGCGGACTACAATTAATGATAGTAATTATGAAGCTTCCCTGCGCCATGGAATAAAGCAAGAAATGGTTGAGATTGAATTGACGGGTGAGTTGGTTTCGAAGATTTCTTTTTATACTGAAACTTGTTGCTCTTTCCCCAATTATTTGTTCTCTATTCAGCAACATATGTCATATATCGCTTCGATTTTTTAATACTAATAATAGCAAAATTTTTAATACTAATAATGCAAATGCAGATTATCCGTCAGTTTTGAAGAATCTATAATTCTGGGGACATAGGTTATGCATATCTTAATTAATTCAAAATACGTTAATGGAATAATTAGAGACACTGTATTTTTAGTTGGTTGTAAGAGATTGCTTTTATTGCAACAAGTCCACCATATGTATTAATTGTGTACTTTAAAGTATATAATGAAATAATTAGAACATTTTTAAAATATGTCAAGTAAATAACTGAAATATGTCTGTCTCGTTTGGCGGCAATAGTCATACAATTTTTGTTTCTCAATAACAGTTTTCACCAAGAAAAAAATTTATGTGACAGTATACAATTATGATGTTGACTAGCGGTGTTTAGGTCACCAAAAAATAATTTAACTAGGGTCATGTCGCTAGCCACAATGTTTAAAGAAGCTTAGTGCATGAAAGAGATAGAAAAGATTTTAATTTTAAAACAAAGATTAATATGTATCATGAATAACTTTTTATGGAGCTGAAATCTGTTTGTTTGTATACTAAGTTCCTGTTCGTTTGGATAATAACAAATTAAAGGTGTTAATGGAAGTGATTCTCTTTTAAAATATGGCCCAACTGGCAGATTAATTTAATGTCAGTGTCAAAACAAAACTGACCCGTTTTTGTCTAATCGGCAAAATGAAGGAGCTTAAAAATGTGTACCCGTTGAGTTGAATGAACATTGGCGAGAAATACCACCAAACGCGCAAAGTTCTGTAAAGTGAATCAAAAGAAAACTGAATCAAACGGATATGTCTGAATCAAATTACATAGCTATAAGTGTAAATGTCGGAAAGATGCAATTTAAATCTTTGTAAACATTTGGAACCTACAGACCTTAAGGTCTGTCACTTCCTCTATACATCATTTAAGTTTAGAATGGAGTCTAAATTGATTCAGTTATAATTAGTTTAATTCCAATTTCAAAGCTTAACGTTTAGACATCTATTGGTAATTGTATAAAATAATAACGGTATTAGCAGGTATTACTATCGGTTTTTCTTGCATACCAGCTTTGGATGGGCAAACGCATGCTCAAAACACGTCACCGCTGGTCGGTGTTTACGGAGTCAATACTGAACAACGTAGCTGCATCAAAGTTGAAGCAGAAGAAATAGATCTGGACATTGGACCTACTTTAGTTCAGCCCATGGACTCGTGCTACAAGCTCAATCAGGTAACAAGAAATTCATATTCTTGCAATGCTGTCTCCTGCTATAATAAATTATGTTGTCAAATTTTAATGTTTCATTAATTTATAAATTTGGTATGATATTCAAGGAAATTTAAATTTTTTATGTATACATTATTGCATAAAATCTTCCCGGGGATCTTTTGGTATGTTTGGGATTGAGTGGAAGCGAAAAGCGTGCCAAAAAGGATTTTGAATCAATTCTCAAAGAAATATTCCCGATGGGATTTGATGCGTGCACAAAGGAGTAGGAATTGATGAATAAAAATGATCGAGACTGTCCACACCATTATATAATATCATATATTTTGTTTAACGAGGCTGTTTGACAGAGATTAAGTAACCATATGTTACTTAATCTCTGTCAAACTGCCTCGTTAAACAAAAATTAAGCAGACCAACATGCCGCAAGCAAAATAAGTAGTCATTAAATTTTTGCTTCAAAGGTTCTCTGTTGTAATCATGCTCAAATGTTCTCTGTTGTGATGTAGCTCATGCTGAGCTAGTAACTGTTGTATAAAAAGAAATCTGTTTAAATTTTTACATAGTTTTGAGTAAAACTCAAAGTAGTACTTAGTAGCTGATATTAAGCACAGACACATAAAAAATTTATCACTTTTTTCTAGCAATTTGTAGAATGTTACAGAAATGTTTCAAGCATTTCTAGTAAGTTATACAGATGGCTCATTTTACAGTGGTCCATAAATTTTTTTTAGATAGGGACTATATATCATTTAAAAAAACATTAGTTCCGCAAAAAGTCATAGTTCAGATTTTTTTGTACTTTTTTGAAAAATCTTTACCCCAGTCACATAAATCACTTTTTTTCGAAAACTATTCCACTAATGAAATCTATTAAACTATTCCACTAGTGCAATGAGCGATTTTTGTGTTTATTCTTAGCTTCTGCTATGGTTTGAAACTTTGTGTTGATTTTTACTGTTTTCAGAAGGAAATGTACATTTAAAAAAATCACTGTAGTAAAATCTGTACAACTACAGATTCGCTTATAATCTTAAAATCTCCCTTAGGATGTGGTGATAGTCTGGACAAAAAATTGTAGCGACTATTACAATATCTTAAGAAATTAACATTGTATCACTAAGTCCAAAACATTGATTCAACTCACATTTCCCTAAATTATTACCAAATTAATGTTTATTAGCTTTGACACACACAAAATGTGTTCAGGTAAAATGACACTGCTAGACAGAGTGCTTTTATCTTGTACGTATCTCAGAAGGAGAGCAACACAGATTGTGTATAGTGTATAGATTGCGGTGTTTCATTCTCTGTTTGGTTATGTCATATTTTGTTTGTTTTTTACTAAACTAAACTAAGTTGCGTTTAGTAAAGAACAAACAAAATAAGGAAATTTTACATTGAGAACTTGGAGTACATTTGTTTTATGAATGCCGTTTATGACAAAAAATAAGCGCAGCCACACGCAATACATACACACTGATAGGTGGAGATGTACTCTCCTATGATGCAACCAAGCATTGGTTTCAAAGATTTAGAGAAGAAAATTTGATTGAGAACTGTCAGATAATATACATTCAGGGTGATTAAAGAGCCTTATTAAAACAGATCCCAGGTTAAATCCACATTATCGGACACGGCTACTATCGTTGTCTCATACCACTATAGAAAAGCATCTTCATGCTTTGGAAAAAAAGTTGTTTAGGGAAGTGAGCTGTTCAGCTACCAAATGAGCTAACAGTGTTCAACACCAGTAACAATTCATAGGTACAGCAGTGCTGCTATATAATATTGCCTTAGATTATAAGGATGCATATTACGTGTTGATATTGAATGGACTTATCTGTTTTACTTATTTCCAGCTGAAAACGTGCGTAGATAAACTAGGAAATGCGATCGTCGATGAAGGTAGTAATTCCACTTCGTCCAAGACTGTGAAGAAGGAACGTGTTGAGGATAATTTGAAAGGTGAGTTGATGTTCTTTCCTAGTTACGTTTTTGTTGATAGGCTCAACTGGCCATAAGACAAAAGTTAATGAATATCCAGTTTACAGAATAATGAGTATTATGATCAAAAGACATGTTATAGCTATGTAAAAAATTATAGTCTCAAGTGTAGCTACGCTCAAACTACTCAACGAAAGCATGAATATAAAAGAGATAACTGTATTGCAACCGAGATAATTATCTTGCTTTTTGCGTTTTAAGATGCTGAAGACATGCCTATTTGATATAACGCAGTTGCCTTTGATATGATGTGTTTTGACCATGCAAAATTTTGATTATAACAAGAATAAGGGTGGACCAAATAATACTCTCCGCGAAGAATGTGTTAGTACCTTCTTTATAAAAATTACCCGGAATCTTTAAAAAAACACATAATTTTAAGTTTGTTCATCAAAATTTATTTTGTCACTTTTAAAGTAATTGCCCTTTGTTTTCAGTACAACTGTGATAACGCTGGACCCATTCTTTCATATACGTCTCATAGGCTGAAAGTGGTATGGCCTTTAATTACGCTGCGAATTCTGTTTGATGTCATCAATTGATTAATCGATATCTTCAAACAATCGATTTAATCATTCATTTAATTCAATTGATACAATCAGTCAATCGATATTTTAAGAAATTAAGCTCTTCCAGAACCACTTCTTGTGGTGACTCGTCTCACGCTTAAAACAATGGTTAAAATTCTCAATGTTCACCTGTCAAGCCAACAATACTAATGATAATAATTTTTAAGCACTAATTGCTTATTTTTTTTCATCAGTGGTACATGTTAAAGGCCATCCAGTACGAGACAAATCTTCGATCACTTCACGCCCTTCTTTGAATGATTTATACCGTATGCCTGTTTTCGACATAATCGTATCACCGTAGGCATTATTTAACAAGTCAGCACAATGAATTTGAATTGAATTTGAATTTGAAAGTCCTGTTGTAGAGAAGATATTTTTTCAGAAGGGTTGAGGCCAAAAAAAATGTGTTAATTGTTTGTGGCTTCAACCCAATGTATCTATTGCAATGTTTTGCCGTGTTCATACGTTGCGCGAACATCAGATATCGTGTCATATGTTGAGATGTAGTTGTCAATTTCTAATATTAAAAAATATTGTGTTTCATCCTGTAGCAATTATGCTGTTTCTTAGATTAAAAAGCAGTTTATTTGTTAATTCAAATTATGAAAAATGTCTATATCAAATTTCATAAAAATCCGTCTATTTTTAAGGTGTGATTCAGTAACAAACATCCGAGTACTTTTTCTCATTTAATATTCCACACGAGTAACGTGGCAGATAACAGCCTGTTGGTTACTATATGCATGCATTTGATAACAATTCATCACCTGGTTATAGAGTTACAGCCAATTTTTGTTAGGTGTAGAGTTAGAACAAACTTTTTTTCAGTTTTATGTTTATAATTTTTGTTAGATTTTCTCTTTTATTGAATGTGATTACCTTAATAACTTTCTAGTCTTGAATAAGAATTGTTTATTTCGCGAATTATTAATTTGGCGTGAACGAGTTAACACACCTTATCATCATCATATATATTAATTCGCTAAGGTTAAGATGTTACACTCCCTTTTTAGAAAAAACCTCACAACTAATCCACATAAATTATATATCATTTTATAGATAATTGCTTGCTCTACCGGCATCCACAACTAAAAAATTTATTATTGCTATTGTTTTTGCAAATTAATTAATTATTAAAATTATATACACAAAACAGCAATGCTGCCATCTAACGGCTCAACGTCAATATGATTGATGGTCGGTAAAATTTTTGTTTAATTTCAAATCCACTCACGTATAAATAAAGTGGCGCTTTAGCTCAATGCTTTTGATACTTGCGCCTCTATATGTCAATTTTAGTAAAATATTTGTTTGATCTGTCATCTGAGCTTCATAATGGAATAAATAATGCGAAGACTTCGCACGGGTCACCCTAGTTAATTTATATTCAAGCACTCGTACACAGTGGAATAACGGACTGTTATATTGAATTACTATAAATATTTAAGTAGTAATTACAAACTTAAAAATTAATTATAATTAAAAATGTAATTATTATAAATAGTTAATTATAATAGTAACTCTGAATTACACAAGTTAAACTCAACCAAAGATCTCACAATTGAACAAATCACAAGCGTACGCTGCAAGCGACCACCTAGGAACGCGTACACCAAAATGCATCGTGTTCACTTTTTTAGATATCAATTGAACTACTTTTTTAGGCGCATCATGTGCACTGTTTTTAGATATCAAGTATACTTTTTCAGGTGTACCATGCTCATTTTTTTAGATATCAAGTGAACTACTTTCTAGGGGTACAGTGCGTACTTTTTTTAGATGTTTAATTAAATTTGAATCTAAAATATTTATAACATATCTCAGTTTCCACAAACTTATTGTTTCATTCTTATGGGTAAACTCGACTCTATTCGGCATCGGCCAAACGAGTTCACTGTAACACGGAGTGCATCGTTTTAAGAATTACGTTTTATTTGGGATTAATATTTTATTTGAGAGTAGCTTAATGTAATACACTTATGTTATTGTATTTTAAAATAATAACCTCGCATCGTTCTAGATTCATCGAATTATATTAGTTCATCATATAACATCAATGTAATTATTATTATAATGATATATATATATATATATATATATATATATATATATATATATATATATATATATATATAATATTTATATATTTTATAATTAGGAGTTTCACTTCTATTGTGTGGTCATGAGCACATACCAGAAATATTTTTTACCACATTTTATATAACCATTTGCTTTTAATTTCACTATTTGGTCTTGTACTAATTTTCTTTAATTAATTTTGTGTGTTCAGTTGGCAACCCTAAAATTAAAAGCTTGTCATCCTTTATGACTTTATAATAGGATGATCACCATAATTTCTGAGGTCTCAGTCAAAGTTAGTAGTAGAAATAGTTATAGAAGGACTAATAAAAAGATAAAAATTTTGAAAATATTTCCTGCCCTCTGAAAAAACTGTGAATAACATTTTTCACATTTCTATTACGAGACCTGTTACGAGTGTTTTTAACGTTTTTGTTTTTAAAATTTAGAAATTATTAATAAATAAATTATTTTCTGGATTGAATGCAATACGTTGCGTCATGCCCTTGGTTATTATTTGAATTCTTGCACTCTAGTGAACAAATGATTTTTTTTATATAGTACTTTTCTGTTATGAATCCCTATGTTAATTGTAACGGCCAGAAATTTTATTTATTAAAGGTTTTATTAATTCTAAGAGATTTTTGATGATATCTTTATATGAAATACATATCTTCCGTCTGAACGAGTTACATTTTCACTCCTTGCGAGTCTAGAGAAATAAAAGCTGTTTTTCAATGTCACCATTATTTGTAAAAAACTTGATTTCAGATCCGCTCAGTGCTGACGATGACAAAATTGAACATATTATAACCATTAAAGTTGAACCTCAAGATACGGATTTGAGCACCGAACCCACTGTGCTAGAGTCGTGCTACAGAATCAATGAGGTAATTACTAACTCATAACTCATTTATAATAATGTCTTCCAATGCTTTATATTGGTATACTGTATAGTTGTCTACACAGTTGAAATTAAACGATATAATTACAAAATTTTTATTTCGTGTTTTTTTTTATTTAAAACAAGTGTATCGTCAGTGGCCAATACAAATAGATTAAAATAACAAGAAAATTGTTGGATTGATCACAAGGCATATGGCCTTTGAGGATGAGGTGCACTTCGGGGACCTGGGTTCGATTCCCGGCCGCTCGTCTAACAGGGCTCTAAGAGATTGCTTTCGTAACAATAACTTTGCCATATGTATCAGTTAGATACATTAAAGTACATAAGGAATAAATAACTAAAAAAAATTGCTTAACGACTTATGACCGTCATGGACTACTGTGCTATTGTAGCTAGATTATTGGAAGTAAAGGTTGTTATGAAAGTTTCTCCATATTCATGTGGATTTTCAATAGGGTTACCCCCAAAAAAAAAGGGAAAAACCGAATGTTTCTAAGATTACTAATATGTTTATCTGACACGATTAAACCTTTTGACCTCAAAATTTTAGGAGACGAATTGAAAGAAGTACGTAGAAACTTTAAGAATATTCCCAATCGTTATATAAAGGCATATTTATCAAAAATTGTATTAATTTCGCCTTGGGTCGATTAATCGTATAGGATGTTAGTACCACAGTAGACGTACGTCTGTATAACGTTTCTGCGATATTGGTTTTTTATTTTAATAACAGTATTGTTTTGAACAATTTATTGAGGTAAACGGAATTATAAAACTGAGAATAATTTGTAATGTCGGAATAGGATATAACTGGCATTATTCATGTTCGCTTAATTTTTTATTTTAGTCTTATTTTTCTGTGGATCTGTCACTGAAAATTGTAGTACGGCCATTAACTAGTGATGTTTGCAAATGTGAATCCTTAAAGGTTACTTATGTTACTGCGGTATACTTCTTGTCTCTTTGTCCAACCTTCATCTCATTTATACATGACTTAACCGGAGTATTATTTCAGTTAGATTTCTTTTTTGTAACATCCCTCACACAAAATTAGCGAGGCAGAGATCTTTTTTGAGACATTTTACTTTAAATTTACAGCTACTGCGTGATATTAACCGTTTGAGTGCCGACAAGCGCCATCGCGCTCGTGCCCGTACTAACTATATTTGCCACGATCTCGATGGCGCTCGCGACATCAGTTGCTGTTTAGTGCACAGTAGGGGAGGTCGCTCGCATCTCTAAATTTTTATCTTTCTACGTGTTACATAAAGTTCAAATTATAATATTATTAGTAATTACAATATAAAAAGGATCCAAGAAAAGAATATTTTTAACCCATAATGTCGGAATACGAAAATAATTAGAGTGAAAATTATCATTTTTCAAGTTGTGAAGAAAGTGATAGTGGGAGTGACATTGTGGTGTGTTCATAATTTGGCGTAATGCAAATTTTGAGTGATAGTGATAATAGTGACGATAACAATTATTTTGCTGATACGGAGGATGTATTGGACTGTGAAAATGACAATGTGACCTTGATTTCAGTTTTTGTTACAATTTTTGTTCACAATATATATTTCCATAATTTTCTTTGTATTTTATTATACTTGTACAAGTTTTTATTAAGAAAACACCGAAAAAATTATTAAAATTGGATAATTTTTGGAAGAGATACAGTTTTTTTTAGTTTTTATACAGGAATTTTTAAGTATATATGAGTAAAAAACCATGGCACTAAAACGGTTTATGTTTGTGAGCAGAGCCTATCCAGCATTATTTAATGTCTTTCAATCACAGTTACAACTTAGAGAATGTTTGAATCAGCGTAAATTCATCTCATATTGCATGTTCCATATAATTTCCTATAATGTGGGAACATATATGTCACGTTACGTACTACGTGTTACATAAAGTTACGTTAAGTTCGCGTTACATACTACGTGTTACATAAAGCACGTAATGATAATAGGCTAGTTTACACTGGAAATGTATATGAAAACAATTACTTCAGAAATTATGTTATAGGACTCTGGACTGTAATAATTCACAATGCTTGTCAATACTGAACGTTACTGTTTTGTTATCTGTTTCCAGGAGACGACGTGTGTAATTGAAAAAGAAAATACAATCAACGATGCACGTAATAATACCACTTCGTGCGAAGCAGTGAAGGAGGAACGTAATGAAGATGAACAGAGTGGTGAGCTGATGTTACCCTTTTCTATTTATGTATTAAAAAATTATCTTTTAATATTTGATCATTCCATTAGTAAATAAACACATTCTCTGTCCGCTGAACCACATATGGCTCAGGAAATGTTTGTTTTGAAGGTGCAACTATGTCCTTAAGCCATAAGTGTATAAGGGGATTCATCCCATTTCTTTATTTCGAATGATTTCCTGGAACGTGCTAGGAGTGCGCCATCTCTTTCCTGTTTATATATTTGATTTCTGAAATGTTTTAAAAATTATTTGATCTTTCCATTAGTAATTACACATTCCCTGTTCGCTGACCCACATGTAGCTGAGGAAACGTTATAGTGATCGAGTATGTCCATGAGCTGTATGTGTGTTAGGGGACACATACAACTTCTGTAGCGGATAATTTCCTTGAATGTGCTAGGACTGTGCCGTTTATATATCAGACGTACTATAAGGATAGTGTAGTAAAAATAAACACCGTGACTTACGGAAAAATGTTTTTATTTATTTATAAAATTACAATTATTTTTCCGAAACACTCATATCTGTTCTGGAAAAAGGACTAATGAAAAGATTTTTTCACTTGTTTTTCTACTTTATCCACTCGTTTTACTTTCTTTGCTGCAACTTTCCAGTTCTCACGTCGTTTCGCAAATCTTCATAGCATTCACCACATTGTTTTCTCACAATTTTCTACATAGAATATCATAGCTTGTGACTGACATGGCCTGTCCCTAAAGTCTATGAATTTGCACTTGCACTAGATGCATTGTTCAATTGCAAGAAATCTCGTATTAATTCTTGTTGTGTCTACAGGTATAGTCAGACGTGATTTCCTGCTTGAAGTAGCATGGCATTTGTTACTACTTGCAAATTGAAACTATTTTTTGTCCATGTAAAAGACATTCTCTTAAGGTCATAGTGGCTAAAGCATGATGCCTATTTCTGCGAGTTTTAATTGATTGCTGCTTTTGGCTGATTTCTTGTTGACATTTGCATACTAGTGTTGTGGCAAGTAGAAATCATTACAAGGTCGCCTTCTGTTTCATGACTGTTATATTGTCTTTCTGATGAGCAATTACTTTACTTCTTTTAGGGCCCATTTTTTGTATTTTTATGGCCCATAGAAAGTCTACTCTATTTATGCACAGAGTACCATGCAAATTTGTTTTCCGCTGTATTCTGCAAAAATTTCGCTAGTTTAACACCATTGTAGAAGTTGTCATACACAATCATCCGTCTTGTTTCTAATAAACCATAATGGACTTCGAATCACATAAATGGACTTCGACACTTCCAGGCTTATCAATATCATCAATCTAGGGGTCGTGCCCTATTTATTTAACATAGTTTCAAACCTTTTATCCTTCTCTACAAAGCTTATAGATTTTTATTAGATTTATGGACTTTTGATAGGTTGTATCAACTCGTGAATTATGGTGCCAACAGTTTCTTCCCTTGTTTAAAAGTGGCTTTATTTTATATAGACGTTCCTCTCGCTTTCTAGCAGCTTCATTGTCGACAGAGTGCCAGCAACCTAGTATTGTTGAGAAGTGATTGCACTCTGAAATATTTGAAGGTAATAAATCATGTGAAGCGGTTCCAACGTAGGAAACTTCACAATACCCATCAACATATAGAAGGCGATAAACTTTAGCATTTTTTCATGAGTTGCTTTTCTCCACCGATTCATGCGGCTAAAAATTGGCATTTTGTTTTAATTGGAATGCTTAGAAGTTAATTTACAATAGATTATTCAACGATAAATGCATACAATAGATTGTTTCGCATTAAATGGATACATTATATTGTTCAGCGGTAAGTGGATATAATAAATTGTACATTAGATTGTTCAGCGATAAGTGGATATAATATATTGTACATTAGATTGTTCAGCGATAAGTGGATATAATAAATTGTACATTAGATTGTTGAGCGATAAGTGGATATAATAAATTGTACATTCGATTGTGCAGCGGTAAGTGGATATAATAAATTGTACATTAGATTGTTGAGCGATAAGTGGATATAATAAATTGTACATTAGATTGTTCAGCAATAAGTCGATATAATAAATTGTACATTAGATTGTTCAGCGATAAGTGGATATAATAAATTGTACATTAGATTGTTGAGCGATAAGTGAATATAATAAATTGTTTGGTGATAGATGGATACAATAGATTGTTCGGAGATAAATGTATACAGTAGATTGTTCTATAACTATGCTGATACAACAATGGTAGTATTTCTTGGCTCTAACCATGTTTTATATATATTTGATTTATTTCATCTGGAGTTAGTTGCATCCCTGATCATTCCAGGTGGAGATGGTTACATAATTGTACCATCATACAATGAGTCTCTATATTTATATTTAGTCTTTATTTTAGATTATAGTCTGCTTCGATTGCACTATGTGAATAAGAAATCTCACCTGGATCAAAATCTGGATCAAGACGACGTCATCATGAGCAAAAGTCCTTGGTTTTAGAGTTTGTCTGAATCCGAATTGTTGTCACTAAACTCAACTCACTCTCCTTTACGATACGTTGCAATTCATTAGTTGAAAGATACGTGGCATTTTCAAAAACACCTCGCAAGTAAACTCGCAGACTCGAAAATAATAAAAAAAAATTATAGAAATACCTAACTCACGAAATAGAAATATGCGCATGATAGTAACAGCCAAAGCAATGTTTATAGACCTAAAAAATGTTTGAACACTGATAGTTTTGGAAAAAATAATAATGACGATCGTAACTTTCTAATAACTAAAAGTATTATTAATTTTTTATTAAAACGTAAAAAATACATAAATATTTGTGAAACACTGGAAAAAGGAAACATATATGATTCATAAGCCTTATGAGATCTTTTGTTCTCTGTGTGCTTAAGAGTCATATGTGATTAGGGAATTATTACCTATTTCCGGTTTTTTAAATTTTATTTTTTTGCCTAATAGGTCTACGCAACCCCTTAGACCTCATAAGTATAGTTTTCAACAAGAAACCAATTAGACGTAAGGGGTTGTTTTGCCACTTTGTTTGGGGACAAGGAATGTGTTAACAATGAAGATGGATTCAACCATTGCATTGGTAATATTTATAATGAAAGTAATAATTTTATATTTAAACAATATTATTTATCGTCTGGAACATTATAATGAGCAATATGAGATGTTTGGTACTTAATTCAAACACGAATTTCGCACATCGACCCCTTTACGTAAAGTTATTGTATTTCTTAATCTCATGCAAATAGTTAAATAATTCTTACGGCTGTGTCATAAAACTCATAATACAATACGAGTCCCCCGTGATAACGAAAAGCTTTCGACATAATTTGAATTGTGAATGTGTAATTTAAACTATTTTTGATTGATTCGATCGTGACTGCTCGCCGGGCAAAAGTCAGTAACGTAAACGTTACACTAGGTTTTTACGTTTCGTTTATATTAAAATGTTATTTAATTTCTTTGAAATAAAATATTTTTTACTCTTGGCTTACTTCGTTTGTTTCACTATTTTAAAGTACTGTTGATTATCAATAAAGATTTATTTCCGCCTTAACCATTAATTTAACAAATTGCACCATTGATGGAGGAGTCTTTACAAACTTACAGCTGTTTTTATATTGCTCCCCGAGATACAGGAAATATACTAAAATCTTAATTATTTAACACGTATTGTTATGGGATATGAGCCTGTTTGCTTCCATATTAATAGAGGCATATTGCATCTTATATACAAAAATGATCGGCTCAATCTATATTCTTTCATTTCTTTATAATATTTTAAACAATCCACACCTACCACCATACCTGATTCACGGAGTGATCATACCACAGCCTGGGTTTACTTCTGAAAAGCTACGCACGCTTTTTGTTCCTAATCATTGTCTTTTGTTTATTGTTTATTCTACTAAGTTACGGTATTTTTAGATATAGGAACTTCATCATTGATACACGCTTTCAAAATAATACAATTGTTGTAGGCTCCACCTTGGAACCAGTTAACTGTATTCCTTGTTTGTGTTTGACTGGTAATGTGGGAATAACTGCCATATAGACAAGGGTTGTGTTATAGTCTAAATAAATACATAATCATTGTAATTGGTGAAAGTTAGTTTTATAAGCCCTGGAATCGGAGCAAATCGGTTGAAATATGAGATGTATAACACTTGGGGTTGGTTGTACTAGAACAGAGTTGCGAGTGATTTTATGTTAATATGTCATGTCAGTGGATTATACATGGGTTGTGTTGCACCGCTTATAACGGTTTTGCTCCTTAATCATTCTGATCCAGGCATTGGGATGTTATCGGAAAGCTGACGAGTTGCTTTTGTCCTTTGTACGCATTCAGCATATTCTTGCTGGATTCTAATGAAATATAGCTACAGGCCAGGAAAATTTTTAGAGGCAAATCGGATACAAATTCAGTTATTAAGTGTAAACAATTGGTATCAATTATCTGTAATTAATTATACAATTATATAAAATTCTGAAAATCACTTTTATTATTTATTCTTTACAGGTAATGATCAGCAGTCTAGAACTAGCAATTCTAGAATGAAGAATACTACAATTTTGCATTCAACTGTCGGCAAACCTGATACAAAAGCCGATACGAGTACACAGCAGCATGATGTAGTCCGTATAAAGAAGGAGATTGTTGATGTGGAACTGGAGACAAGTTCAAACACTGTTGAGCACGTGGACTGTAAACACAGTGCGCATAAGCCGAAACTGCTGATTTATTGATCAAGCGAAAGTGTAAAGCTGTGCTGGAAAATGTTTTGGCGACTGTCTGCTTTGTGATATATTTCGATTTTGCTTTTTGTTATATAATATAAATAAATGACTAGTATTTATCAACTTTAAATCAATTTTTTTTGTCTATATACAAGAGATATATGTCTATATATACAAGAGATTAATGTGACCAGTTGTTTGAGCATTCTTCATTAGACTGAATGGTTATCAATTTTATTTGAGACTTGGCATGATGTAGTTTCACAGCAGTGGTAGTGAAATATTCTTCAGTCTCATGACTACTTGGTGCTCTTTAATATACAGGTTGCTACAAAAATGCACACATATAATTTGTTAACAATCGAACATATACTTTTTAATAATTTGCATTGTGGTCAAATGTAGGAATAGTGATAAGCATAGTGAAATGGATGGAGCCAGAGATATTTGTAACCTTTTCAGTGTATTATTAATTAATTGTCAAAACTAAGTTGGTCCGATCACCGGGTGCTTATTTACCAAACAAATGATACAAAGTGATTGCTGCCCTGTTCTCAGCTTAATAGATACATATTTTGCCATCTTGCTCGCACTCGGACATTATTTTAGTATATACTACGAAATACCTACATAGAAATGACCATTTCATATATGATAATTCACAGAATAAGCTGCAGCAAAATCACAAATATAATACAAAAAAAATTATATATCCGTATAATAAAACCGCAAACATTTCTCATCAAAACATAAACATGAAAAAGCAAGTCAAGTTCCTGTCGCGCAGTTTGTGCCACCAACAAAGGAGCAAAGATCTAAGACGCAACAGGTCACAGCTCAACCAAAGAATATTAAAAAACACTGTGTAAAGAAGCAATACTCACTTTCCTCCGTCTGTTTAACATCACCCGCAGATAACGAGTACGATTAAGAGTATGCGCACCAAAGTTACCATTTGTTGCGTGCGCTTGTTTTATTTTGCGATGTTTGGTTGAGTTTAACTTGTGTAATTCAGTCTTAATTGATAACTATTTATAAAAATTCAATATAACGGTCCGTTATTGCGCTGTGTACGAGTGCTTAGATAGCAATAAAATCAATAAGGATAGAAGATTGTTTTGTCTCTTTTTATTGTAAATAATTTTGTTTTGTATCGCCAACTTATTTGGTTAGTACCTATAATTTTATGTCTACAAACATGTCACTCAACAGTTTTAAAACACAAACTGTTCTTAAAAATCATTGTTTTGTTTAAACGCGATGTGGTTGGAAAACGTATCCTCGTAATGTCGGTTGTAGGCATATTATATGGTTTATTAAGAGTAAAAAGTACAACGAATACCTTATTCCAGTATATCATATTTATAAATAATGTAATTTTATTTCAAATTTTATTTCGTTTTTAGGATCCACACTAAGTACCTTTAATCAAATTCTATCTTAATATTATTATTATCAAATCACTTACACAAAATTAAATGTATAGTATAAAATATTTATTTACATAATTTCATTTTTACAATTAGGTAATAATAAAGATGTGCACACCAGTACAAAGTTACTGGGCCAGCGTGCTATCGAGATAGTCATTCGATTGACGCTTTTGGTTAGAAAGAGAAACAATTATGTTGCTGACGTATAGCGTCAACTTGCTCGATCACGATTGCACGATATGTAGTGATAGTAAACATTCTTTACCTGCACGCTGCAGCAGCCGTACATTAATTTACACACACACACAAACGGATATGGATAGGTGAGTATGTATGTGATAGTGTAGGCAATTAAATCCGTTCGCTTGTATGGAGTGTCGGGGGTGTGGCTTAACTATAATTCAAAAATATGTTTGGAACTTGGGCTGTTACAATAAATTGTTAAAAATTCTCCGAACTTTAACTTAGCAACCGTTACTTTATTTATTTGAAACTACACATACTCATTCATAGGACAGGCTTACTGCTATATGAGCAAATACTTTCAGTCGAGTACAATGACTAAATTTGAACATTTAGTTGTTTGGATACCCAGTTAGGAGCAATAAACAATAAAAATTAAAAATCGCAGAGTAAAAAATAAAGTTGGGCTTTTTCAGAAAACCTTGAAAGGATTTAAAGAGGATGAAAAGGAGGTGTTCAGAGCATAGCATTAGACCATGAGCAAATTTACTCTGTTTGTGAGGTAGCTTGGACAAATTGAAATATTCAAAATGTCATAGTGTATAGAGATGGGCGCTCTACCCCCTCCCTCCCTCCCTCCGGAACTTCGACCTGTTTTGAGTTACACTATGAATTGAGAAATATGACTATATTTTCTAAGACCGAGAATATAATTAATGTACAGATCTTGAGTGTTCTAGTATTTTAGGGCGATCCTCAATTAGGTCCGGGTTTACTTTAAATGATATTTAGCTAGTGTAACCACCATAAAACATACTAATAAATTATTGTAGAGAAGATCGAGAATGTAATTAATGTAGAGATCATATGATGGATTTAGAAGAAAAAAATAATTGTAAAGATCCCTTACACATCGCTTAACAGTAGGAATAACTGAAATGCGACGAGAAATGATGCTCGTGTGCTCCATACTTTCTTAGTGCAAATTAAAAATGGGTTCATCATCAGGGGTTCGCACAAAGTCAAATAAACTACTAAGACTGCGTATAACAAAAAACATTCTTATGTGTATTGAGATGTTATGGCTACTATACATTTCTTTCGCTGACTGATTTTCATCTTGACGTAACAGGATTTCACACTTTGCATCTATCTCTAGTTTATAGTAATGTTAAAATGATGTGATTATGCATGTTATGTATTCGATTCGTGACATAAAATTCTATTATTTAAACTTCTTGGACGTTTTCTCCAGCACGAATATATAAATTACTTCTAATTTATATATTCGTGGTGGAGAAAACTTCCAAGACGTTAAATAATAGAATTTTATGTCACAAATTGTACGTTTACCCCGTTTCTTTCAGATTTTATAATGGGCATGGTCAGATGTAATTGCCTTCAAGTCTAATGGAAATCAATCTTTTTTAACCTTTTAGATAGTTATGTCAAAAAAATATCAGTCTTGGGTTTGATAGTGCTGTATGCTCTCATATATATATATATATATACATACATACATACATATATATATATAAATATATATATATATATATATATATATATATATATATATATATATAATACTGCGCTGACAATTTATATTGCTTTCCATACATAATATGATACATAGACACTTAAATAGATCTTTAAATGAGACGTTTGTACACAGATCGAATCAAATTCGTCACAAAACGCTCTCTGTACTTAAAAACTTACAAAAGGCAGGTGGAACAATTTCACTGAGCAATTTTTGACTCTTACCACCCCATGACTAGAGTAACTTACCGTGATTTGCATTCTAAATGTGACCTAAATATAGATAGGATAAATATTGGAAATTGAGTACTTGGGTACTCTTTTATGAAAGGAACTTCCGATCATACTGTTGTATTCCTTATAAATTTAAATTAATTAACCCCTCGAGCATCCCTGACCCATATCTGGGTCGTTTGTGACTAGCATCACTTAAATGTAAATTGCCAGGGCAAAATGAAATAAAGATATAGATAATTATATATCATATTTCTGCCACTACGTTTTTTCAAAAATTTTTTGTAATCGTGTTTTATTTGAAAATTTTGTATTTATGATTATAGATCAACGTTATTTGATGCGTAGTTATTTTTGTTGTAATGTCAATGTTTTTTTCTAAAATTTACAAAATATATGACGGGGGCGCAAAAACGTTTTAGATTTGTTATTTTGTTTATTTTATATGGCAACATTTTTTTTTTTTTATTATTATTGGAAACGTTAATTTATAGCCTTGTATATTTTTAATGGTTTTTAATGTATAAACATTCATAAATAACCAAAATATGTTATGGCATTATTATTATGAAAGAATTCCATTACTTTTTCGCATTGCATTTGGTTACAGTGGTCTATTCCGTTTGTCGCTTTCAATAGTATATTGCGGATAGCACGATGAGATGGCTCACCAAAAACTTAACGATAATTTTTTATTATGATATGTAATTTTGTGTTATTTATATATTTAATTGTTGTTTATACTTTTTAAAGTTAATAACGAAGATTAAACTTGACATTTGCAATAAGTTTTCATTTAAAAGCTCTTTTTTCTTCTAAAAACGGGAAAATTTTTTGAATTAAAGAATATTTCAGACCCATATCCGTTATCAAATAAAACTTTCGTAAAATACTTTTGACTATCTAAAAAATAATAAAATTTATAATTGACAATTTGAGATCGATGTTGGAAGCAACACAAATAAACATTACTTACAAGAATAAACATTACTTGACATGCAACAAAACAGAATAACCCACAAAAAAGCGTCTCTCATTATCCATAAATAAGGTATGGTACTATTATACTATTCTACTATATAGTCGCCAAAATAGCTTCGTCTTTTTCACTCTGCTCATAAAATTTTATGATGCAATTTTTTTCTCTCAAGCCAACGAAAAATAACGTTACTTTCAACGAAAAATAAGGGTTAGGAAAAAGCCAGTGCGATATAACATGTCGATTTTTAAAACAAATGTTATGACAATCAATATTTTCGTGCGACAGCTAATGTTAATGGATGAACTGAATATTCATACCAAATGTCTTTTCACGTTCACACAACCTTCATCATTTTGCAGTACCAACGACTAAGACCGAATGAGTTTTACTTATTATTATTATGAAGGGAAACATTAAGCTAATTATGTAATAATAAATAAATCGTTGATATCACAAATTCGAACAATTCGTGACATAAATTCTTAATATTCCCTGATTAGTTTGTTGTAGAGAATCATCTGCATGAACAAGACACGTTTATGTTATGCCTGTATATATGTACTTGTACACATTTATAGCGTTATTTACTTAGTTGATCAAAATAACCTGTAACACGCTGAAAGGAAAAGACTAATTGTCTCAATATTATTATGATATAAATTTAATTATTATAATTTTAGTTCGCTAACGCCGACGAAAGCTCACATTAACCGTTTTAGTGCTATGGTTTTTTACTCATATATACTTAAAAATGCCAAAGAAATCTTTTGTTTTTGATGTCATTTACCCTTGTATTGAAAAAAAACTGTATCTCTTCGAAAAATTATCCAATTTTCGGTGTTTTCTTAATAAAAACTTGTACAAGGATAATAAAATACAAAGAAAATTATGGAAATATATATTGTGAACAAAAATTATAACAAAAACTGAAATCAAGGTCACATCATATTTTCGCAGTCCGGTACATCCTCCGTATCAACAAAATAAATGTTATCGTCACTATTATCACTATCACTCAAAATTTGCATTACGCCAAATTGTGAGCGCACCACAATGTCACTCCCACAATCACTTTCTTCACAATTTGAAAAACAATCATTTTCACTCGAATTATTTTCGTATTCCGACATTATGGGTTAAACATTTTCTTTTCCTGGATCCTTTTTATATTGTAATTACTAACAATATTATAATTGAACTTTATGTAACACGTAGAAAGATAAAAAATTAGCGATGCGTGCGAGCGACCTCCCCTACCGTGTGCTAAACAGCAACTGATTTCGCGAGCGCCATATCCCTCGTGGCAAATTTAATCGTGTCAAACGGTTAATCGTGTCAATACTATTAATATATTCCCTTTTTTCTAAAGTTTTAACACAGCAAAACTTCAAATAACTTAGAATATGCGAAAACATTAATATTTTTTACACTAATTAAATAATCTGTTTGTATTTTAATGATAAATCCATATTAGTTAGAACATAAATCGTAATAATGCCATACGTGTGGATTCAAATAAATCTGTCCCACAATAGGAAGGTCAATAATAAACTCAAAGTTGGTAAATAACAGATGTTTATTAGCGCGTTCGCACTACAGCACGACGAGCAATGTCACACCAATAGAACAACTCGCTACATCAAATCCCTTGATCGAGCAGCGGTTCCTCCTTGTAAGGCCGATAATTACAGTCCATATGCTGAAACATGACTGGACCAAGGTCCAGATCGTCAACAGGTGGCTCCTCTTTAACAGTGACCATGTCATTCAGCTGTATACTTGCGCTGGCCTTTGTATTAACCTCAACGACAGTGAAATGTGTACTTTTTCTACTTTCCTCTTCAGAATTACTGCAAGCAGGTTGCTGATTACATTCTGTAATTATTGTTAAGCGTTTCAAATTATTTCTATGAACTTTCTTGCAAAACATGCTCATACTATTGAAAGGGAATCATATATTTGACGATTCCTATGTAAATAATTGACAGATGAAGCTAATAGAATAATGAATCAAAGAGTAAACTCGTTTTATCACAACGCACCAGTGATGGTGAAGCACGTCTATTCTGTACAATATTGTTTGGACTCAAATTGTACACAAACTCGTCATTTTTGTCCAAAATATAATGGAGAATGATATATTTCGACAAATCCACGATGTTGTTATAGAAGGAAATTAGATAAGGCTTAAAAGGTAGAGAAATCGTGTTTTAAACTATTATAAGAAAGTAAATAAGGTAGAATTAGACCAAAGAATTGAAACTTTTGGTCTAATTCGACCTTATATATGTCAACCGAGTGGGGTCTTGGAGATCCTCAACTTGGTTTACATACCAAATATAGATGTTAAGATTCATTTTGGATTCAAAACCCTAAAAGAATTATTAAAAGTGAAGAAAAATACCATAATATCACCCATCATCTTCAGCTTCAGTACTTTTTCGGCCTCAGAAAATACGATCATATTTCTGAACACAAGTCACGTCTCGAATGATTTCCGATCGACACTAACTTCACATGTTTACACTTCTTTTTCATATAATAAAAAATCTTCAGCGTCCAAATTATCTTATTGGCAAATTTAAAGATTTGTCTGCTTATGAACTTGGGTACCCCATGAAGGGTTACTCATTCTACTTATTCCCAAACATACGTCTATCTTTTATGAACGTTAATGTACGAGTAGCAAATCTTTGAAATCATCTAGATTCTGACACCAGGAAAATAACTTCGATAAATCTTTTTAAAAATCGAGTGAAAAAGTCCAACCTCTCCTAAACTGTAGTTCTGCATTCTTGTCTTTTCCTTCGTCCGTTCGAACTCAAAGTCAATATTTGTAATATAATTTTTCAAGTTATACTTATCTAGGTGTTTTATGAAAAAATTATAAGTGAAATTTTGCAATGCACAAGCACGGTGCAACAAAAATTGACAGTGTGAAGTTGCTCACTAAACATATATTTACATGCATGTAGTGACTTATACTATATTCATTTATAAATACACAACACATGTTTTATATTGATACAAACCAAAGTTATATCTGTGTTTTTAACTATTTTTAGTAATTGAAATATAACAGTGGTCCACATAATAAATAACATTCTTTTATTTGTGATAAAAATACTGTTCACAAGCTTTTTCAAATATATTCTAAGTGTATTGTTCTAAGTGAGGTTAAGTTTATATATATATATATATATGTATATACATGTATATGTATATACATGTATATGTATATACATGTATATGTATATACATGTATATGTATATACATGTATATGTATATATATATATATGTATATATATATATATATATATATATATATATATATACATACATACATATACATACATACATACCTATTGTTTTGATTGACTAGCAGAGATTGCTCCAGTAGCAAGAAGTCAGCCTTATGTACTTTCGTTATACCAAAAACATATTAAGATACTTTTCATACTGATCATAGGATATCTTTGACGACAATGTTGCACAAAAGTTATAATTTATTTTGACGCTGAGGCCAAATGGACGCATTCATTTTTGAAACTTTAAAATTAATAACATCCACTCCATTACTGTTCATGGTAATTAAGTATACATTGGCGAAAACTTGTGTATATTGGGCGGAATATGTAAACAATATAAATATATAATATGTACCTACGAAGCCATTTTTATAGCGAACCATTTTTATCACAGAACTAACCTTCGTGTTTCTCTTCGGGATGCATCAACTTTAAATGTTTCTGCAAGCGATCCTTGCCTGCGAAGCTCGATTCGCACTGAGGACATTTGTGAACAGAATTTCCGTGCAAATTCGTTATGTGGACACTCAAGTTCTTTTTACTCGAGTAAATCTTGTGACAATAGCCGCATCTGTTGATGAAATTTGAAGCTGAAAACAAAAATGTTGTGGCATAGTTACATTTATCTGTATTTTTTAAAGTTATATACATTTGTTCTTTTTCCAATTATAACTTCCAATAAAAAGGAATATAACTTCCATTTATAATTTTTTCCATTATATAAGGGAAGTTAAATTCCTTTTTCCTCAACGAACCTGGGTTTTTAAGAAATCTTTAACTAATTTTATAGGATATTTAACCGTACTATGTGCCTTTCAAACACAATTGATGTGTGGTGTTTTACTCACTTCCATTAATTGTCAGTAGTTTTGTTTAGTACACAAACTATTTAGTTCGTAAGAACGCTTCTGCAAACGAGCTACGAAACATAGTAAAATGAAGATTTACGGCTGTAAAAGTAGCCTAACTCGGGAACTTTTTGCTTTTTAGATGTTAAAAAAACATTGATGTCTTATTACTGAGAAAATTATTTAAAAAAAATAAAATAGAATAGTATAATAAAAAAATAATCAAAAAAATTTTTTTTTATAACACATGTTTTCGAATGCAACGTTGTATCAAAGTTTCGAGTCAATCGACCAACTACTGTTCCGAGTTTTGTGAGCACAAACACACGCAGGTTGAATTTTTACATATAAAGAAAATGAAACTAATATCAGATAGCTGCCAATCAGTATTTTTTGATACTAGGTGATCTTGTTACAAGTATATAAAAATAATGGATATGTATAATTATTAAAAAATGTTAGGCCATACGTGGCACGCATTGGTTGAGAGAATGGAATGTGACACGTGACAAGGAAACGAAGCCTACAATTTTGGCTTCTTTGGAATTAATATTTGCAGGCTTATTGCAAAAAGAGTTAAGCACAGCAATGCTACTATTTTAATTAACATATAATATTTGGAAAGGGACCACTTGGATATGACGGACATATAAGTGAATTTTCGGGGAGAGATCACCGGGATGTCATGTGAGTGAATATTTGAAAGGGCATCGCTGGGATATCACCAACGTATGAGCGAATATTCGGGAAGGAATCACCAGAATATCACGAATGCATGTGAGAATATTCAAGAAGAAACCACTGGGATATTATGAACGTATGTCACACGAATAAAAAAACTGCACACAAGAAAAATATACCGAAAATAACATGATGATTATCTGGATGACATTATTTAAAAAAAATTGTGGAAATTACCTTTTCAGTTAATAAAAATTTATTTTAATGGTTTCGTTTTCGTATATTTTTCAGACGTGTACCAATTCATAATCCATGTGAATAAAAATCATAGGCATTCAAAGGATCGTGTGCACCGCCACCCTTTAATGCACTTTATGTGTAAAGCATTTGACTTATTTCCAAATGAATACAAAATACATTTTAAAGACATTTTTGTAAATAATCTTTAAATATTTAACTATGTGATGTTTCATATATTTTAACATGTTACTAAGAGAATGAGCTATGACAGAAAGACAGAAGTAGATTAATATGAGTGATTCTATTTTTTTTAGACACGGCGATCTAAAAATAAGGTTGCAAATAATTGAATCTATTTAAATGTTCTGTTGTAATAAAAAAAATTAATTACCAAATTGATATGTTTTACTTGCAGTGTATAGCGATATTATTTTTCAGACCTAAATTCAGTATATTAGGTTAGTATTTTGATACATTACCCATACAATTTTTTTATTCTGTGTCGAATTAAATCTCCTGCTAAACAACGACATCGCTGCTTAAAATGACTCGCCAACAAAACCCCTTCTAATGGTGTGATGTGTGAAAAATATATCTCAACGAAATCAAAATAAAAACAAGCATCTGCCGAATAAGTGAATTTAGTCAGGTTGTTTATTTAATAATTTGAAGGGAAAAATGATAATGAAAAATAGTGTACAAAAAAAATGTTTTGTATTCAAGATATTCAAAAATATACTTTTATGTTGGCTTTTGATTGGTGAAAAAAGTCAATCAATATTTTTTGCTATTCTATCGTTGCAAAACCTTTTGTCGCGGACCTTCAGAGACTATGAACTAGCGATGACAGAATTATAACGTAACTGGTATGGATAACATAATATCGATTGGAAAATATATTATGTTATTGCGATTTACAGATACTATGTTATTAAAGAACGATTTGCTCGGCTAACATGTTAAAATATTATGTTACGATGATATTGTCAAGCAGCTCCCGTACAATGGCTGTCACTCGCTGAGTAAAGATAGAGCGAGACAGCACGTTTTCGCATTGCCCTTCGTTATATATTTACCGAACATAACCGAATGACACCGAACTTTACCGAAAGATTAATAATCTGTTATTAGAACGTATTCATACCTGTTACGTGATTCATACCTATTACCGATTGGAATGAACGCATTATGTTATTAAGAACATTACGCTTTGTAACATGTTAAAATATTATATTGCTTTATTCTTAAGCAGCCGTCACTCGCAGTCTGAATAAAAAGAGCAAGAAATAGCACGTTCCTTTTCTTAATGCAATTCATTGGAATTTTCACCGAATGATAATAAACAATTAATTACTACAAAGTTCAAATCTATACTTGTTATTTGAATTTTGTTTATGTTATATTCATTCAGTCTTCACTGTTATTGTTTTATTTTATTTAAATTATCCAACTAGGAAAATACTATGTATCATTTTTCAGCATATTGGCCATTGCCTGGCTTTCTTTTAACATAATTTAATCAAATGTAGATTGAAACCGTCCATAAAAAAATAACTATATTCTATCAAAAACCAAATTAAAATTGAACTAGCGTTTCTCCAGTTGTGTTTAATATAGATAGCGGTTATAGAACGCATGTACTATACATATTTTGTATACACACGCAGAAGGAAAATTAATTTCATGGAACATATCGTTTAAGAACGTATTGAACAAATGTTATTTTCAATAATGTCCAATAATATGTTATTTTTTAACAGGTATGGTACTATGTTATTGGATAATGATGTTATTCATTATAATAGGTATGGGGAAATAACAGTTATTTCCATCTCTACTATGAACGAACGTGTGCGCGCCAAATACTTAATTGTAATAATAAGTTGAAGAATTTACGACAAAGCAGACTTAATTTTTAATGGAACTGTACATTCTTTACTCACTTTTAATTGAATTTAATAATTTACTTCCAACAATTTATAAAAAAATTAACCAAATTACTATAAGCAGATAAATAATAACACCATAATTATACTTTCAAAAAGAGCATGATATACAATGTGGATTTAACCGTTCGACATTAAATGAATCCTCATGTACCATTTGGTGTTCCACAACTGTAAACCAAAAATTTAATAACGAAATTTAGTAGTATAGTCACAGGAATAGTTTTAAGTGATTTGTAATTTGAAACATGATATATGTAATTCCAAATAGCTATGCTGCTTTGCTACCAGTTCCGACAAAAACAACAACCACGCACCGTCATCATCGCCGTTGTCGCGTAACGTAAACATTGCAAATGCCATTTACGTTTTGTTTATAATAAAATGCTATTTAATTTGTTTGAAAAATTTTTTTTTTATCATTGGCTTATTCTTTATTTCACTATTTTAAAGTATTCGTGACAACTAATACTGACCGGGTTTTCATTTAATGTCGAACGGTGAAATCCATATATATATCACAATCAACTATCTTTCTTTGTGCGACACTTATTCCCGGACACCGTGTATGAACATATAATGACATGGTAAAACTATATTATAAATATATATATATATATATATATATATATATATACGTACATACATATATGTATTGGTTTTATCACAATATAACTTGTGATATCGCAAATTTGGTTGAATACACTTTATACTGGATATAGTTTAGCGTTAATTCATAATATGAAAATGTAGTCTGATCATTCAAAATTTCTACTTTAAATATGATATTAGAATTAGGATTTAGTGAACTGAACTGTTGATAAGTATCCTATTTTTGTAGCAGTCACACGAGACTTAACCATAATGGAAAGTCGCGAAAATTGAGTGAATATTTCGTACAAAGCACACTTGAAAATTATATTTTTCTGTACGAAGTTGTGTTTGGTTTGAGGGACCAATATTTCTAAATTGACATCCAATTGATGAAAAACCTATTTTAGTTGCTTACACCATCTTTAATATTCAATGAAACAAAACTCTTAAATATTGACGAAATGTTTTTATACAACTGTACGTAAATAAATATATATATATATATATATATATATGTGTGTGTGTGTGTGTATGTATATACATACACAGAATGTACTTTGATTGTACTGCGTACCGCCCAGAATGCATGTACTATATGACATTTAATACTATTGTTAACATTAAAAAAACTCGAGAATAAGATGAATGCAAAAAATTTAGTTTTTTACAATAACCATATTTTGAATTAAAAAACCACAGAAGCTAGCTTGCTACTCCAATTTAAGGACATGATGATGTAATGCATTCTGAGCAACTAACAGATCGGCTTTTAATTTTGGCTGTTAAAAAGAAAGGATCTGAAAGAAAATTAAACACATTTCTACACATACCTATAGACTGTCCACGATGCACGTCGTTCATATGGTTGTGAAGTTGTTGTTTAGACATCATCGTTTCCTTACAGACCTTGCACTGTAGTTGCTTACCACTGTGCACGCTACGCATATGCCCTTTTAAATTGCGCAGCCTCATCAATTTGCCGCATACGTTGCACTCCTCCATGCCCGCAGTGTGCACATTGGACTTGTGTAGCTTTAAGTACGACTCGCATTTGAAAGACTTATCGCATTCATTGCATTTGTAAGATCCTCTTTCGTGCACACGAAAGTGGCTTTTAATGTTAGTTTTATTGGCGAATGTCTTTTGACAATAATCACAAATGTAAACGTTCTTTTCTACACCTGCAAAAAATATTGAGTTACTACAAAACAACACACCTATTCTTTTGCCGATCATGTGTTGGCATAAGTAATTTTTCTAAAATTTATTTTAACAATATGACTAATACGCTAAACAGGTTAGGGTTTTTTTGAAAATTACACTCAACTTCAAGAATGTTAGAAATAGTAACTTTAAAAAAAACGATAGGTACACTGCCATCAGTTTAAAGAACTGTATGAGATCTTACAGGATTTCAACATAACACAGCATAATTTGGGAATCATGGTGCTATATATTTGAACAATATTTTGAAAATTACGATTACAATAGAAACGCTATATTCGAAAAAACAAACGAAAGAAAATCTTTAAATTTAAATTTCTCATGATAACAATTCTGTTAATATAGAGTGTTGCCATCGAATGATTGTACATTTATCATGATTAAAAATATGTTTTTTGTTTCTATCAGGCAAACCATGGCTGAGAAGTCGACGCCGCTATTAAGGTGCAATTTTTTATTGGGTCAGCATTCTATTGTATATAACTTTGTCGATTTTCATAAGTTTTAATAAAAATTGGCACGAAAATAATTTAATCACATATTTTTTCCTTAACCTTCAAGAGTTTATTATTACGCCTCCTCACAGCTGTGTTCCCCCTTAAGATTTTATATTTGATTTAATAAGGTTACTACTAGAGTTAGGCCTATTATGGACTTGGTCGACTAGCAGAAATGGCCGATTAGTCGGCCGACTAGTCGGCAATACTGATCACCGATTTCGATTAAGTTTGAATGCATTCGGAAATCTTCGTTCGTCACACCACGTGTCGTGTTTCATTTGCTGCGCCAGCATAGTTTATAGCAAAATAAGTAAAATAAATATCAAATAAAACGAGTTTTTTTTTATGAAGTTGAAAGTGATTTCGGTGACTACTGACTCGTGAACGAACAATAATAAGCTGTAATGTTTCTTGAGTTTTACTCCCCACTGAGCAGACGGCAACTTCAAATTCCGTCACGCAGTGCTACAAATGAAACATTTTCCCGAATCTCATTACGCTCAAAATATAAAGGAATGTTTAGAAGCAATTCCGACCCTGTGAGACATAAACGCAGACAGAATTCACACTGCTATGCAAGATAATGGAAGAAATTTAGTAAAAGCTACTGACGACTCTACATTTATAGGAGTTCCATGTTTTATATACACATTGCAATTGGCAATTAAAGCTGCGATGAAGATGAATAGTTTTGCAGAAATCCTTACAAAATGCAGACGCATCATCAGCCACTTCAACCATTCAGGGCTTGCTCAAACTAAACTTTGTGCCTTATGGACAGAAGTCGGTTTATGACAAAATCTGCTTGTCCGAAATGTTACTACGAGATGGAATTCTTCGTATTACATGTTATTACGTCTTTTAGAACAAAAAAGAGCACTTTCTTTATACCTGACCGAAACAATTGTCAATTTGAAAACTTGTCCAGTAATGAGAGAACATACCCGAAAAGTACATTGCGTTACTAAAATAATTTGAAGAGGTTACAAAAATCATCAGTTCGAGCTTCTCTTCGATATCGGAAGTTATACCTCACTTAAAAATATTAGAAAAGTATCTGGGAAATAACTTTGGAAACAATCATGTAATGCAACTGAATATTGGAAAATTAGTTGAAGACCAGATTTAAAAGGTTTGGCTTAGAGCCAAATGATTTATTCACACTTGCGACTTGCTTGATCTCAGATATAGTTCTTTGAAGTAGAAAATGTAGGCACTGTGAGGTCGCAATTCTCATATGAAACTCTTAACTTCATTAGGAGTGATGATGACAGCAACACGGATAAAGATAATCGAAATGATAATAGTAATAATAATTATGATGACCCAAAATCAACCAACCACTGTAGTTTTAGCAGTGTTATCAACTAGTGACAAGGAGAATCGAAGATGTTCATGACAGCAGATCTGGTGTAACTCACAAACTCTACTCCTACTGCAATGCCGGTTATAAAGAGTAATGAGGATTCGTCTGAATGGTGGTGCCAAAACTACTCGAGATTCTCAGAAGTGGATGAAATCGCAAAAAGACATCTTTTTCGTCCAGCTGGTTCTGTTTACAGTGGACGGAATTAGATTTTACCTCTTCATCAGAATTTAACCTTGACAAAATAAAGAATTACTGTGACTTCATTTAAAGTTAAGAAATGTTTATAATAGGAACCGACAGAAGGTTCCTATTATAAAAATATATTTTATATTTTCATTTCATAATTAAACAAGTTATTTTATTATCAAATAGATAAAGACGTCGGTTTAAAATTAATGTAATATAATTGGTATAAAAAATGATTTGTGTTTATCTTGTTATTAATATTTTAGAAGAAACGCTAATCTAACGGTTAAGACAATTTTTTTTTGTATTGTTGTTGTCGTGTCCACATAAGATGAAGAAGATCTCATATGGCAAATGGTTGCCAGAACCTTAAAAAGTTGAACTTCTCCAGTCCCGCTTGATGAACGGTCGGGAATCGAACCCAGGTACTTGTGGTGTACCGCGCACTCAACGGCCGTATGTCTCGCGATCAACCCAACACACTACAGTAACGGTGACAATTTTTTTTGATATTTATGTCAATTAAAAATTACCAATTTCAGTTGAGTAAATTAAACATTTTTTTATTTCTCAATTATAATTAATTGTCTGACTATTAAATTAAAACCAAAAAATTTACTGCTAACGAAAGAATTGTTCTATACTTTAATGTATACAGTTTATACATGTGGCAGACTTATTATGAGACAAGAGTAACCACTTACAGCCATCCACAGCACCAGTCGAACCCCGCTTGACGAGTGGCCGGGATTCGAACCCGGATCCCTGTGGTGCACAGTGCCATCAAAGGTGATCGATCCAACACACCATAATGATGAAAATAATACAGTGTCATACAAAAAAATGTGTCAATTGTTTTCGTCATATTTTTATTAACCATATTAGTTATCAAAATATTAACATGGTACATTCAAAAGTCATTCATAGATCCTGTAAATCAAAATGAAAATAAGTTGGAAGTGATAAATCCACCATTGCTGGAAGTGATAAACCCAAATTTAATAGCCGAATGACCCACAAGTCCAAACTCATCTACCAGTTCACACGTATTTGGTGAGCCTGTTTAGATATAACATTTAGGAAGAAACGACACATGTCGGTAGAGAAATGTACCGACTCACCATATCATATAAAATGTTCGCTCTTTGCAATAATATCGATGTGCCTTTTATGTCTTGCATCAGAATATTTTCACACAAAACTCACCTTCGCCTTCCTCCTTGGAATGCACCCACTTTATATGTCTCCGTAGGCGGTCTTCGCTCGTGAAACCCGATTTGCATTTAGAACATATGTGTATAATATTTCCGTGTAAATTTCTTATGTGTGCATTCAAGTTTTTCCTACTAGAGTAAATCTTCTGACAATAATCGCATCTGTTAACAAAAGGTGAGGCTGAAAATGGAAATAGTACCAAGTATTACATTTATCTGTGTTTCTGAATGGTGACTCGCTTTTGTAATTAGTATGATACACTGAGTCAGTTAAAAAGGTGTACCAAGTATTATATTTATCTGTGTTTCTGAATGGTGACTTGCATTTGTAATTAGTATGATACACTAAACCAGTTAAAAAGGTGTACCAAGTATTACATTTATCTGTGTTTCTGAATGGTGACTCGCATTTGTAATTAGTATGATACACTGAGCCAGTTAAAAAGGTGTACCAAGTATTACATTTACCTGTGTTTCTGAATGGTGACTCGCGTTTGTAATTAGTATGATACACTGAGCCAGTTAAAACGGTGTACTAAGTATTACATTTATCTGTGTTTCTGAATGGTGACTTGCATTTGTAATTAATATGATACACTGAGCCAGTTAAAACGGTGTATTAAGTATTACATTTATCTGTGTTTTTAAATGGTGACTCGCGTTTGTAATTTGTATGATACACTGAGCCAGTTAAAAAGGTGTACCAAGTATTACATTTATCTGTGTTTCTGAATGGTGACTCGTGTTTGTAATTAGTATGATACACTGAGCCAGTTAAAAAGGTGTATCAAGTATTATATTTATCTGTGTTTCTGAATGGTGACTTGCATTTGTAATTAATATGATACACTGAGCCAGTTAAAACGGTGTACTAAGTATTACATTTATTTGTGTTTCGGAATGGTGACTCGCGTTTGTAATTAGTATGATACACTGCGCCAGTTAAAAAGGTGTGCAAAGTATTTCATTTATCTGTGTTTCTGAATGGTGACTGGCATTTGTAATTAGTATGATACACTGAGCCAGTTAAAAAGGTGTACCAAGTATTACATTTATCTGTGTTTCTGAATGGTTCTGGTGAAAATTCTAAATGATTTTTTATAATTTTTGTTGTGATCTTAATCAACAACAAAGTTGTGATTAACTTCGTTTGGTATTTTATGATAAAGCCCCATCCCACGCTACGTTTACGTGTACAATCTCAGCGGTGATATACATGATGGGGCATCATTCAATAGCAACAACTAAAAATAACATAAGGATGTGTTGTTCACGATAAAGACTAACAAGAATAATCTATCAGCAGATTCGACCAAATTTAGGCATTGGTATAAGACAATCTCAGAAAATTCTACATGAACATTTAGGCAACAGGAAGCTATGTGTTAAGTGGATAGCCTATGATTATCCGAAGCTCAAAAGCACCGTCATGTTGATTGGCGTGCAATGTTAGAAAAATTGATGGTGGTCACTCAAATGCTGTAGTCAACATCACGTCACGGGTGATGAAAGCATGATATACCATTATGAACCTGAAACTAAGAAGCCGTCTGCGCGATAGGTTTCTCCTTTTGAAGAATTTCTTACAAAGGGGACGAAAGGACGGAGTTCTTGAAAAAAAGATGGCCACCTTGTTCATCAAACAGTTTTATGCAAGAATTATTGTGGAAGATAAAAAAAACAATTACCGCAGAATGGTATACCAGTAATTGTTTGCGTGTTGTTTGGGTAAAAGTTCTAGAGCAACACTCTCGCAATATAATCCTCCTTCATCATGACAGTGCCTCTTTATACTCAGCCAACGAACGAGCGAATACTTGACTTCGTCGGATGTAGAAACTATGGGTCATCTGCCATATACCTCCAACTTCACATCGTGCGATGTCTATTTATTCTCAAAAATAAAAGATAAACTGAAGAAACCGTAACAGCCTTCGAAAAGACTGTGGAAGAAACATCCAAAGAAGAGTGGACCAACTGCATTTCTATTTATGTACGTTAATGTATAGAGTTGATGCATATACCAGTCCAGCCCCGCTCGATGAATGACTGGGAATCGAATCCAGATCCCCGTGGTGTACCATGGGGAAATCCCATATGCCTAGTGTTCAATCTAACACAACGGCGACAAACTTTTGCCAGTTGGTTCCATTTTAAATATTCTAAAAACTTTCAATGTCACCCTAGTATGCAGAGTTTTCAAGATAGAACGAATTATAAAAGCTAATTAAACAATATTGTTTACTACGCAAAGTACATGTTAAAAAACAATGCTGTATGATTCAGTTTATTATATTAAATTCATCATTTACGTTAGTATTTATCTATCTACTTTAATGTATCTAATTGATACAAATGGCGGACTTATTGCTACAAGAGCAATCTCTTACAGCCAACCACAACACCAGTCCAGCCCCGTTCGACGAACGGCCGGGAATCAAACACGGTTCGCCGCGGTGTGTCGCATCATCAAAGGCCGTATGCCTTGTGACCAACCCAACACACCACGGCGAGTATTTACATCTGTCTTACTTGCTCTTACACAGTGACGAGTAGCAATATGAAAATTTTCATAAAGACAACAGTTTCGAGTGTAGGACTACTCGATGTACTGAAATGGTGAAGTGTCGTACTATACAGACTCAGTTGCACTTATGCATAAAAATAATGTTTAATATAGGACACTATGAGTCACAGAAATTTGTATGATGTATCTGAACAGAGAATATAAATGGATTCTTGTAAATCGCATTACTGTTGAAATTCATAGGAATAAATTATATTTTATCCTTTTGAGAAGATTAGATTAGGTTCTTCTCCATTTATCTTAAATTGAAATATTGATAGGAAAATTAGCAAAATAGACTGACTAGATTTCAGTGAGACAATCTCAAAGTACAATGTGTGCAGATAGCATGCCAGTTTTACAAAATACAAGCGGTGACTTTTGATTCCCCTTGTAATTAAAAACTAACAACGAACCAAATTTATGGAGACCTGCAGCTTAGGCCAAGGCAAAATTTTCACTATATTTTAGTTCATATTTTACTTAAGTTGAACAAACATGTTTAATTCAAAATATTAATAGGAAAATAAGTAAAATAGACTGACTAGATTTCAGTGAGACAGTCTCAAAGTACAATATGTCCGAATAACATGCCAGTTTTACAAAATAATGGAGGTCAAACTTTAGACTTTGCGGTCAAACGGTGACTTTTGACTTTGTAAGATAGACCGACCAGATTTCACTGAGAGAGTCTCAAAGTACAATAGGTGCAGATAACACCCCAGTTTTACAAAATACTAGCGGTTATTTTTGATTCAGCTTGTAATTAAAAATTAACAAATTTATGGAGACTTGCTATTAGGCCAAGACAAAATATTTACTATATTTTGGTTCATATTTTCTTAAGTTGAAAAAGTTTATTGCTAATTAATTTATTTGCCTAGCCTATCCCAGATGTCATGCCCAGTCCAGTCCAGACAAGCCCAGCTCAGCCTGGTCCAGCCAAGCCAAAGCCTGACTAGGCTAACCCAGCCCAGCATAGCGTTGCCTAGCCTAATCTAACTGTAATTGTTTCTAAAAAGTTATATGTACTTTTTTGGTAGATTTATATTAATGTAAAGAAAACCTATAGGTATCCTTTCATTTAAACTTTGCCGCGTTATCTTTGATAAGTTCCATAGAGGTCGCTGTTAGCTTACATATAAAACGTCAAAAGATTTTGAGAGGTTAGATTTGTTTTTGATTCAGTATTTTATTGTAAAAAGCTTACCTGTCGAATTCAGATGATAAACCCGAAATAAGGGCTTTAAATGTTGTTTCTTTTATCCACAGGTGAGTAAATGTTTAGTTTATAAGATAATGTTACTAGCAAATTGTAGGAGGAACGTTTTACAAGTAAATAAATCTTTTATCCACAGAAACGCAATTACGTCTTTATTTCAACAAGTTCGAAACAGAATCCAATAAAAACATTATATTAATAATAATTTTTATTTCTTATTAATAATCCTTAATACATGTACGTTTAAGAAAATAATTTCTTTTAGTTTTGGATTATGATCTCAAATTTTATTTTATTTTTTCCCGATTGTGAGTCGCTGAATTATTTGTCATTATATATTCTAAAATTAAAAAAATTAATTAAATTAAAACCTAACTAATATTATGAATGCAAAAGTATTTTTGTTTGTCTTTCTTTCTCATCGCAACGGTACAATGCATCAATGCGAGTTTTTGCACATAGATAGTTAGCGGCTCGGGTAATGATATAGACTACTTTTTGTTCCAAGAAATTTTAATCCTTTGAGAATATTGTTATCTGAAACCTAACTAATATTATCAACACAAAAGTGTTTTTGTTTGTCCTTTTTTTATGTCGCAACGACGTAATGCATTAATGCGAGTTTTGCACAGACATTTTTGTCTATCTTTTTTGAATATCTTCATATTACATTAAAGAACTAAATAACAGAACATTTTTAAAAATATTTTATCTAAACACCCTGTAAACATTACCGATACCTTCTTTTACTTACAATATACGATGAATGACTTTTATTTCTGTAAAGTGAATGGACTGAAATAAACATTTCACTTATTTCTAAATGTACCTGTAGATTGTTGGCCGTGAACATCGTTCATATGGTTGTGAAGCTGTTGGGTTGACACCATACTTTTCTCACAGATCTTACACTGCAGCCTTTTACCGCTGTGCACGCTAAGCATATGCTCCTTTAGATGATGAGGCCTCATAAATTTACCACAAATGTTACATTGCTTCATAAGTTTGCTGTGCGCGTTGATTATGTGTACGTTTAGATGCCGCTCGCATGTGAAAGACTTTTGACATAGTTTGCATTTGTAAGATCTATTTGTGTGCGTACGAGTGATGTGACTTTCAATATCAGTTTTATCGGTGAACGTCTTGTGACAATAATCGCAAGTGTAAATGCTGCATTCTGCATCTGCGAAGAGTGAATGATTCTAGATGTTAAATGATTTAATGTATCAAACAGCTGTGTAAAATTAAATCATAATAATTCTTCACATAACCTATCCATCCACTAATTTTCTTTTCGCGTAACGTAATAAAATTTCAATATTCGAGATTTTTTTCTATTTTTTTATATTATATTTTTTGCTAATTAATAATATTGCTGCTATATTAAAAAGTTGCGTGCCTATCATGTTTAACATTCCTATAATAAATATGATGATAGGTGCGGATAGCGATTAATCCATCCCATCCAAGCACGGTGTCATTCTCCATGTTGAATATCATATATATACATGACTTCACTTTCAGCTTTCGACGGGACAACATCGTCGTGGATGTGCCTCCACACCTTCATACTACGTACTTAAAATTTATACTTTCTTTTTCTTGTTTCAAAGATCTTCACTAATAGCCCACCTGAAGATGTAATACAATGAAACCTAGGTCGTGGTAAAGAACTTAAAGAAAGTAGAAATAATACTACATCACGTAGTTTTATTTAATTATCAACAGGTCACTTGCCAAATCTTTTAGTTGAATTTTTGTTATAGCCAATACCACATATTTCAAACCCTATTTGTCCCTATTTCAAACCCTATTTGTATGTAGTCATTCCAGGGTCATATTCATAATCAAATTAATCATCTCTCAGCCTTGTTATTATTAGTTTCGATTTCATCCTATTTATTTGGCTTTTTAATGAATTTCACTTATTCGTATTATTTAATTATTTTAGTAGACTCTTATTTATTGTACGTATTGTACGTAGTAGACTCTTATTTATTGTTACGTAGAGTATTTGAAAAATTTCGTTCATTCGCTTCTTAGTTTTGATTTGAATTTGTAATATATGGAAATGAAAGAAACACACACTATAAAACGAAACAAAAAATTATGTTCGAGCCAAATGGGGTTTGCACAAAAACATAAAGAAACTCAATGTAGAATATAGTATAAGTAATGTGTCATAATTTGAAATATAAAGTATAATTTAAGTATAAATTTTAAGTAAAAAGTATGAAGGTGCAGGGCAGGGCGTGCCTGCAATGACGTTGTACCGTCAAAAGGTGATAATGAAGTCATGAGTATAAATGAAATTCAACATGGAAAACCACGCCGTGTTTGTGATTGGCAGGATTGATCGCTCTCTGCGCCTGTGTGGAATGCCGGGCCCAAGGTGGTACGAACATCCTCCGCCGTTAGCAGTGCAGTACGAAGAAGGCAGACCCGATTGAGGGACCTTCGCTCGTTGCCACTCCTAGTCTTAAAATCGGTGAGTCTGCAAAGACCATCCTATATTTTTCACTTGTGTTACACACACATTTGTGTGCTTGCCACGTGGGTAAAAAAATCCAGTCTCTGCAGTAGAGGCAGTTTTTGATTGCCCAAACTGCGATCTATCATTCTGTACGCCTTTATCTTTTAAGAAATATCATCCACAAATAGACTACACCATGTGAATTGAAAGAAAATTACTTGGAAAGGATTTTTTCTGTAAATTAATTCTAAGAAAATAACACTGATATGAATTCCAGGAAAATAACATTCTCCTACATGATAGAAACTTGTTTCATTTACAATATTAACCTCATAATACTAATCTATAATACGCAATAATACACTGTAATACGTAACACTACAGCAATTAATATCTTAAAGACTTTTTTTAACACTAATTAAAATATGCCAAAAAATTCTAAAAAAGTATTGAAATCCGTAAATAGGAAGGTATGATATCAACTCACTTGCACACTTTTTTTCAAGACCTGCATCATTCATCGTATTACGCTGCACGGTATCGCTGCCACTGGCGCTTTCTGTATCAACAGCATTGTTACGCTGGAGATAAATAAAATAAGCTATTAAGTACTAATATAAATGACACTATGAAGGTTACGTACGGTTTCCCTTAAACAATATTTGATTTATTATAAGAAAAATATACATTTCCATAAGTGTAAAAATATTGTAAATTTCTCCAATACTTGGCTTTTATTACTATTAACATTTTTACTACTTTATATTTAGTTCTTCTTAGCAAAACGTTGTTTAACCCTTTCGTTGCATCTATCAATTATAGTTGATGAAACTTTGAAGTGACACGAACGCATTCATTAACTTAACACAGTGCTATATTACCGCATTTAAATTTAATATGTTAGAAAGAGATAACCGTATAAAACTCAATGAAGCTGCCTTCATTATTTCAACAAACAATTTAAGGGTACATAACAAAAGTAACAGAAGACAAAAATATTGTTTTTGGAATTTTTGTTTTGTTGTCTGCGAGTCTGTTCATTTTTTTTTTTTTTTCTATTTACAATCAGCCAGATAGCTATAATTAAATTTTTTGACATCTTATAAACGATTTCAGAAATTGAGCACATCCAATGACGTGACATTTCCCATATTAGTATAGCTTCAGAATCAGATCAAAGCTAGTCTTGACCGTCTCAATCGGAATATACTTTGATCAGCATCCATAAGTGCTCTAGCTAATTGGTTTGTGTGATGTTCCAGTCTTTCTCTGTAGCCTTTGCAGGATAAGTTAACCTGTTCTTTTACAGTGGGCATCTCAGTATATTCATGTATTTCTGTATTTTTAATACACCATGGGGCATTTATCAAGGTTTTTAGGGCTTTATTTTAAAAACGCTGCAGTATCTCTACATTGGAGTGGCTTGCCGTTCCCCACAGCTCAATTCCATACGTCCAGACTGGTTTTATTACACTCTTGTATATAAGCAGTTTATTTTCCAAGCTTAGAGAGGATTGTCTGCCTATTAGCCAGTACATTTCTCCAAATTTTTAAATTTGCTTGTTCTCTCTTGGCCTTGACATGTTCCCTCCAAGTAAGTTTCCTATCTAGGTGCATACCTAGGTATTTAACTGTTGCTTTCTGTGGTAAAACGGTTCCGTCAAGTCTCACTGGGGGACAGTCTCCTCGCTTCAGTGTGAATGTTATATGTACAGATTTTTAAGCCATGTTTCTATATTCTTAAGGTGTTTTTGGAGTTTCATAGATGCTACGTTGGGATCTTTATAACTTGAGAGAATAGCTGTATCGCCAGCATAAGTGGCAATCATTACCTCATCTGAAGAGGGTAAGTCAGCAGTGTAGACTGTGTATAGTACTGGGGCCAGCACTGACCCCTGGGGAACTCCAGCCTCTATTTTGTAGATAGAAAAGTAAGAATTACCAGTCTTGACTTGGAACATACGATCTTGCAAGTAAGATTCCAAGATTTTGTAGGCACAGTTTCGTAAATGCAGTTTCAATTTATATAGGAAGCCTTTATGCCACACATGGTCAAAGGCCTCCAAGAATACAGCAGAACAGTATTCCTTTTTTTCTAACGTTTGTTTATTTGTCTGTTTATTTGCGTTCACATTATCCAAAAACCACAGAAAGAATCTTGATGAGGTTTTGCTGGTGGATTTTGAAGGGTCTGAGGTCACTAATAGGCTTTGTTTCATCGCAATCGAGCTACTATAAAGGAAGGTATTAAATTTTAAATATAAAGTGAACATATGTGAAAAAGTATACTTTTATAATTATTATAAATGGTGTTAACGCGTGTTCTAAACGTGCTCGACTGGTATTGCAGGTTGCAAGAAACCAAAAAAGATATTAAAATAAAAACAGCCTTTCAATATTAATTCGCCCTAAAACTTAATAGATGGTGCTGTTCAATTTTTGAACATGCAAGCAATACTAGCAAAATGTTTTTGGGGATGCTATTTCAATAAAAATTTCAACTGGTTTTCTAACTATAATGCTGAATGCAATTGATTTTTATTTACCAGTATAATTATGTCATTCATAAATTTAACAGATGTCCTTATTCGTTTTAAAACTCGCAAGCAAATGGTGCATGCGACGGCTAATTAAACAAAACAATTTTACCACATTACTTCCCCTATTCTGTTATATTCTTTGGACGGATTTTCTCTCAAAAAATTTTGCGATTTGAATTTGTTACGTTGTTTACAAAAAAGTTTGTAGTTATGAAGTTAAAAAAGGTCTACGCGTACGAAGTTGCGGGTATAGCCAGTTATAAAATAAATGTGATTGTAGGACATTATTATAAATTAATTTGCTGATACCTGATCGGTTCTATAGTATGAGTCGGTGTTCTTGTGTAAAGTAGGCATAACCAGGTTGTCGTCTCTAATAAAGGCGCCTTCTTGCTTCACATTGTTCGCATTAATCGGTTTCCCTGCGGCTTGAGAATATTTTTGTGCATCCATAGCTAAATTATACAAAGTTCAACTATAGTACACAAAATTAACTATTATAAAAGGGTTGTAAGGTTTGCAAAGGAGCATTATTTAGCTTCTCGCAAAAAATTAATTATTCACAATTAAATGAAACTACGTGATGTAGTATTATTTCTACTTTCTTAAGTTCTTTACCACGACCTAGATTTCGTGGTATTACAACATCTTCAGGTGGGCTATTAGCAAAGATTATTAACAAAGAGACCTTTGCTAATAGCCCACTTGAAGATGTTGTAATACAACGAAACCTAGGTCGTGGATATAGAACTTAACGAAAGTAGAAATAATACTACATCACGTAGTTTCATTTAATTGTGACTGCTATTATTAAAAATGAGTGACAAAGGTAACTGACATGTGACCACATAGTGTCGCACCAGAATATTACAAGAATTAAAAAGGACACTCTCCAATCTGGTATTTTTTTAGAATATAAAGAACCTGTGCAAAACCTGCAATTTTCATGTTTATGATGGGTATACAAATTATTAATAATGAACATACTTAATAGGGTACTGGTAACATGTATAAAAAAAATCTTAATAAATTTAAAATTAAAATGCACTAACCATATGTAAAAAGTGAAAACTGACCACGTGCGACTTGGGTTCTACATAAGGGATTTCACACCTACATTATTATATACCTCTGATACAACAGATTTTGATTTAAATATATTTTGATTCAAAGAGCACGATACAGATAAAAGATTTATTTATTTATATATTTCAAAGTGATAGTAAAAAAATTCATGTTTGTATTACTCAACAACTCTCAAACGATTATAGAGAAAATGAAAAAAACAAGCTCGTAAAAACTTTTATTTAAATCGTTAATCAAGACAGACGAATGAGATCGTTAATCAGACGATTCTGCAAAATTAACGCCAAATATATTCAATAGATAAATGAGAATTTTGTAATATTTTACGAACAATGAGGTTACTTTTTCATCATAGTTTTTTAATGTTTTTTCTACGAGATGTTTTGAACTCAATTTCTAATCAGACAAATGAGAAATTTTGTAATCTCTTATGAAAATAGAGGTTATTTTCATAATAGTTTTTGAACTCTATTTCTATGATACATTTGCGAACACTATTTCTAATCAGACAAATGAGAAGTGATATTTTATTTAAATTGAGGTTATTTTTCATAATAGTTTGTGAACGCTATTTCTACGACACGTTTGTGAACGTTATTTCTAATCAAACAAATGAGAAATTTTGTAATACTTTATGAAAATTGAGGTTATTTTTAGAACAGTTGGCGAATGCTATTTTTACATCATTATTGGAGGTGTTAAGATTAATTATTGGAGGCATAAACAAATTGCTTTGTCACAGTATATCCTCTGTATACATCACAAAAAGTCACGCAAAATTCGAAAAAGGCAGAGAACAAATTCACTTGCACAAAATCGTAGAACGAATCTCACTAACAGTTAATTGTTTATACTTAATTCATTTTGTAAATCGATGAATTTTTCGTTCTTTATATTCTAAAGAATAACAGATTTTTTTAAATTGTATTATATTTCTGTATGTCACAGTGCATCCTCTGAATACGACACAAAAATTACGCAAAATTCTAAAAGGGCAGAGAACAAATTCACTTGTACAAAATCGTAGAACGAATCTCACTAACAGTTAATAGTTCATACTTAATTCATTTTGTAAATTTTTCGTTCTTTATATTCTAAAGAATAACAGATTTTTTTAAATTGTATTATATTTCTGTATGTCAGTGTATCCTCTGTATACCTCACAAAAAATCACGCAAAATTCAAAAAGGGCCGAGAACAAATTCACTTGCACAAAATCGTAGAACGAATCTCACTAACAGTTAATAGTTCATACTTATTTCATTTTGTAAATCTATGAATTTTTCGTTCTTTATATTCTAAAGAATAACAGATTTTTTTAAATTGTATTATATTTCTGTATGTCAGTGTATCCTCTGTATACCTCACAAAAAATCACGCAAAATTCAAAAAGGGCCGAGAACAAATTCACTTGCACAAAATCGTAGAACGAATCTCACTAACAGTTAATAGTTCATACTTATTTCATTTTGTAAATCTATGAATTTTTCGTTCTTTATATTCTAAAGAATAATAGATTTTTTAAATTGTATTATATTTCTGTAAGCTCACGTAAATTGTTGACAGTCTCCTTTGAATGAAATAATAAAAAAGATTATGTCATTATTATGTATCGTATATTATACCTTAAATTCTGAATATATTTGGCGTTAATTTTGTAGAAATTCATTATTGACAATTAAATCAAACTAGTGATGTAGTGTAGATGAAACTACGTGATGTAGTAGAAATGAAACTACGTGATGAATCTTTGCTAATAGCCCACCTGAAGATGTTGTAATACAACGAAACCAAGGTCGTGGTAAAGAACTTAAAGAAAGTAGAAATAATACTACATCACGTAGTTCATTTAATTGTCAATACCTTAAATGAATATTATGTATTGTGTATTATATTGTAATTAAAACTTGATCATCATTTTTAATGTGAGATAAGATAAAATTTGCAAAAAAATATTTCTGGTACTTTACATTAGAAACTATATACGAAGAACAAAAGTACTATAAAGCGGGGAAAACAATTTTTCTCTCAACTTCAACTTACCCGTCAATTCGACCTCGATGAGCTCCTTCTTAACAGCAACATAGGTAATTGTTTTATCATAGTCATTATCGATTACATGCTCTTGCTTAACAATATTTATGTCTGGCTGAAAAGAAACGGGCACAATGACAAGTATTTCTTTTCTGCACATTAGCAGAATTTCTTATAAACCATTTAAATTTAAAAACATAAACACAAGTCTAGAAAATTATATAAAACAAAAAAACACAAATTTAAGTGGCCATGAATTGAGTTCATTTCTACTAAGGTTTGTGCTTCTCGAATTGAAATATTGAATAAACAAATAGTCCAGGGAAATAAGATCTTACAAAATTAAATGTACTAAAAATATTTTATCATAGGGTCTCAATATTAAGTCTCTTTTTAGTTTATTAACAAAAAAATTGTATTTGTTGATAAGTCTTTCCCATTTTGTCGTTAGTTACTCTTACACAAACTAAGTATATAACTATTAGGTTATATCTTTAATTGAAGACTGTAGGAACATGATAGTGCCAACGGAATGTGTATAAGTTACACCGTTACATGATTATTAATATTGAGCGTACTTAATATGTTGACTGTCACTATTGTACTTTTGAATTTTCTGTTCATGTAAGCTAGAGATCCCCAAACTTTTTGTCTCGCGGATCACTTGCCATGTTTTCGGTTTTGGGTAGACCCGTGCTGACCTTTTTTTTGACATGAAAACTCTATGGCGAGATTATTCCATTTATGGACCTTTTTGTCTCGTGGACTACTTCTTATGTTTTTCGGTTTTGCGTAAACCAGCTGATGATTTTTTTTAAAACTTTGCTAAGATTATTTAATTATGAAAAGCCAAAATGAAATGAGATCCATTATCCATTATATTTACATCTCATGGACCCCCAATTTTTTTCTTGCATTGACCCCTTGCAGGTCGTAATCGGCACCTGAGGGTCAATATAGACCACTTTGGGAATCGGTGATGTTTTTGCCCTCTTCCCTGAGGCCATCTATTCATATTTACACTGGTATACTAAGAGGTATCAACTACAAGATAACTCAAAATTAGCGTCTTAGACAATAACACCAAACTACAAGAATATTTGTGATTGGCAGTAGACGTGTGTAACTCTTTACAGAAACGACTCAGTGTTCTAGAATATAGCTATGTTCCAAATGATCCGAAACAGTTTCGTTACATCAAACGTATCATTTGGAACACTGTATCTCGAGTTCCGAACTGATGAAAAGAAACGAAGTTAACACTGTTCCGCTTATTCGTTTTGATGAGCAAGATACAGATATGGACGGCGCGCTACAAACTGCGAAGAAATGTTTATATAAACGATATATTTTATTTGCCTTGACAGATCGTTAGCTGATTTGTATCGTCAGCATACGAAAGCTTAAATATTTGCTGGTTTATTCCTAAACATATTTAAATTAAACAATTTAGTATGCTAATACATTTTTTGTATCTTTTATTATATAAGATGGAATATTAAAATTTAAAGTATTTAAAAATTTTAATGTTAAACACCGCTAGTATCTAAATATTATATAAAATCCTAGTGTTACCAATTCTTCTAAATAATTTTTACAATAAATTTATTAATACCACTTAGAAAAAAAAACAGAAAAATCGTATACCGAAATAAAGAAAAAAGTAATAAATGGTTTCTTTTACTTATATACATACACTATAAAATGAGCCCAATACCAATATTTATACATCCACAATTATAATAGTAATATAAAAATATTAATTTTTATCACTTTCTCTCCAGACATAATAAATGGTTCCTTTTACTTATATACATACACTATAAAATGAGCCCAATACCAATATTTATACATCCACAATTATAATAGTAATATAAAAATATTAATTTTTATCACTTTCTGTCCAGACATAATAAATGGTTCCTTTTACTTATATACATACACTATAAAATGAGCCCGATACCAATATTTATACATCCACAATTATAATAGTAATATAAAAATATTAATTTTTATCACTTTCTCTCCAGACATAATAAATGGTTCCTTTTACTTATATACATACACTATAAAATGAGCCCAATACCAATATTTATACATCCACAATTATAATAGTAATATAAAAATATTAATTTTTATCACTTTCTGTCCAGACATAATAAATGGTTCCTTTTAATTATATACATACACTATAAAATAAGCCCAATACCAATATTTATACATCCAGATTTATAATAGTAATATAAAAATATTAATTTTTATCACTTTCTGTCCAGACATAATAAATGGTTCCTTTTACTTATATACATACACTATAAAATGAGCCCAATACCAATATTTATACATCCACAATTATAATAGTAATATAAAAATATTAATTTCTATCACTTTCTGTCCAGACATAATAAATGGTTCCTTTTAATTATATACATACACTATAAAATGAGCCCGATACCAATATTTATACATCCAGAATTATAATAGTAATATAAAAATATTAATTTTTAACACTTTCTGTCCAGACATAATAAATGGTTCCTTTTACTTATATACATACACTATAAAATAAACCCAATACCAATATTTATACATCCAGAATTATAATAGTAATATAAAAATATTAATTTTTATCACTTTCTGTCCAGACATAATAAATGGTTCCTTTTACTTATATACATACACTATAAAATGAGCCCGATACCAATATTTATACATCCACAATTATAATAGTAATATAAAAATATTAATTTTTATCACTTTCTGTCCAGACATAATAAATGGTTCCTTTTAATTATATACATACACTATAAAATAAGCCCAATACCAATATTTATACATCCAGATTTATAATAGTAATATAAAAATATTAATTTTTATCACTTTCTGTCCAGACATAATAAATGGTTCCTTTTAATTATATACATACACTATAAAATAAGCCCAATACCAATATTTATACATCCAGAGTTATAATAGTAATATAAAAATATTAATTTTTATCACTTTCTGTCCAGACATAATAAATGGTTCCTTTTACTTATATACATACACTATAAAATGAGCCCAATACCACTATTTATACATCCAGAATTATAATAGTAATATAAAAATATTAATTTTTATCACTTTCTGTCCGGACAGTACAATTTCAAATTAAATACTTCAACGTTCAAATCACAACAAAATTATATTCGGTCCACTGTGAACACCATGGATACATTATAGCAATACAGACATTTATTTCATATTGGTTCCCTTCGGAACACTAAGAGACAAGTTCCAAATGAAAGGTATCATTATTCCAAAACATTCAAATGTCCAATCACAACAATGATATAAACGGCACACTTCTAGTTGGCAGTCAATGTGGTAATAATGTATTTGCCACATGTATAAAAAAATATCTAATTAATATGTGTCATTGTTTTTGGGTTAAGAATAATGATTAACAATATTTAAGAGCAATAAATTTCATACCAGTATTGTTATTTAATGATTGAAATCAACCGTAATATTGCAGCCAAACACTGATATACAAATTGCCCGCCAATTAGAACATGTGATGCCAAACGCAGGTCATTTTTAATTAATATATGGAAAATTGAATTAATATATGAATATCTTGTAAGAGCAAGGTAGAGCGATTCCATAAATGAATATTGTTTATGGAATTTATTCCATAAACAATATTCATCTCCTACTATAGAGTTCAAAAAGAGTGTTGAAAAGGGGCTATCCCTTTTCAATTTGTTTGTTTGGAGCACTGTGACGTAATGGAATCTATGTATCAAGTAACTAGATGTTTCGACACAAACAAAGCTTTATGATGACTTCAACAAAAGTAGATTTTTTCAACTTAAAACACCAAAGTATTTTTTTTTTGTTTAACATAACGTGCCGAAACTTAGCGACTGCCACTGCTGACAAGAAGCTGCTCATGCCAATATGGCCTTTAAACTACAGCGGCTTTAACACATTTCCTGTTCAATGTCGCCATATGACAACATTGGCATAGGTGCTAGTTCAACAAAAATTATTTTTTACTATTTTTTTAAATCAAAATATACTTATAAACAACAATATATCTAACAATTATATTATAACGGCCATCCGTTCACAAATTTATAAAAAAATCTATTTAAAAATGACAAAATTTATTGACAAAAAATGAGACTGCAATGAATGGTTTCTCGCAAAATACTATTTGTGTAGAAATCGTTTTTTTACATCGATTTTTTTTACAAAATAAACCAGGAACGGCCATTGTAAGAAAAAAAAAAAAGCAAAACTTCTTTTTAAAATGTTGTATAGTACCTGGTTGATTCTATCGTACGAGTCTCTTTGTCTCTGTGTGGTAGAGACAAGGTCAGCCTCCGTATCTACAGATTCCTCTTTGATTTGCGTAATTTCATCTTGATCTTTATCGGAATCCTGATACTCATCGGAGTCCTGATACTCATCGAAATCATAGTCTTCATCGAAATCATGGTCCTCATCAAAATCATGGTCCTCATCAAAATCATGGTCCTCATCAAAATCATGGTCCTCATCGAAGTCCTGATCCTCATTAGAGTTTTGATCCTCATCGAAGTCCTGATGCTCATTAGAGTCTTGATCCTCAACAGAATCCTGATCCATACTATAACAGCATTAAAAAAATACTAAACAATTTGAAGTATTTATAAATGAAATGAAAACATAAATGAAGCTAAGTATATGTAAAAAATAAAAATTGTACAAATGCGACGAGTTGGGTTCTCACTGAAGGATTTTGTGTCAATATTATTTACAAGTATAATACACTTTGGAACAATAAATATACTTTTAAATATATTTTAATTGAAAGAGATTTTGGATACAAGATTTATTTATATATTTTAATACGACAGCAAAAAATTTATGTTTGTATTACTCACGACACACAAATGATAATACAGTATAATATTAGTTTGTATGAAATACCAGTATAATATTAGTTTATATGAAATACCAGTATAATATTAGTTTGTATGAAATACTAGTATAATATTAGTTTGTATGAAATACCAGTATAATATTAGTTTGTAAGAAATACCAGTATAATATTAGTTTGTATGAAATACCAGTATAATATTAGTTTGTATGAAATGCCAGTATAATGTTAGTTTGTATGAAATACTAGTATAATGTTAGTTTGTATGAAATATTAGTATAATGTTAGTTTGTATGAAATACCAGTATAATATTAGTTTGTATGAAATACCAGTATAATATTAGTTTGTACGATATACCAGTATAACGTTAGTTTGTATGAAATACCAGTATAATGTTAGTTTGTATGAAATACCAGTATAATATTAGTTTGTATGAAATACCAGTATAATATTAGTTTGTATGAAATACTAGTATAATATTAGTTTGTATGAAATACCAGTATAATATTAGTTTGTAAGAAATACCAGTATAATATTAGTTTGTATGAAATACTAGTATAATGTTAGTTTGTATGAAATAACAGTATAATGTTAGTTTGTATGAAATACCAGTATAATGTTAGTTTGTATGAGATACTAGTATAATGTTAGTTTGTATGAAATACTAGTATAATATTAGTTTGTATGAAATACCAGTATAATATTAGTTTGTATGAAAAACAAGATATTTGCAATGTTAATCGAGAATTCCAGATGCACAGGTTTCATTAATAATTACAATAAATATAAAACAAATTGTAGGATTAAAGTTTAAAAATTTCCTTTATTGTTACATTTCGATGAATAAAACTGTTATATTTATACTATGCTATATTAACTGCTATATTTATACTATACTATAAAAGAGACCTTTAAGGTCTCTTTTTAATAACATTTCCCAAGTTTTTAAAATTTCACAAGTTTAGGTGCAAAAAAATATTTCTCCACCTTGGAAATAAAACTGTCCACAATATTATACACAATTTTCAGTATTGGATCAAAGAGTTTAATAATGATGTCGCCGCCAAGATATGTTCGGGTGATCACAAAGCATACGGTCTTCGATGGCGTGGCACACCACGGAGCCTGGGTTTGATTGCCTGTCGCTCATCGAGCGGTACTGGACTAGTGTTCAGATTGCTTTAATGGAAACATTTCTTTATAAAATATTTCTTTTAACGTTCATCTCTATCTTCAGAATCACGGTGAGAACATTTCTCTTTATGATTTTCAAACCATTTCGCATACTCATCTATATTCTCTTTTTATAACTAAATCTAATATTTTTGCACTGTAATAAACTATGAGTAACATTACACTGTATCGAGATAAAAAAACTGCAATCTTGCTAAGTTCCATCGCCAGATACTTTGAAAGTATGATGAGATCTTCATCATTCTTTATTTATTAGTAAAACAGTTTTGAGACACTTTGATTTAAATTATAATTTTGTTTGCAAAATTGTGAAAGCGGAAAATTATTTGTAAGTTCAAATCACATCGGGTTGAGTTGTGATTGCAGAGCTATATATAATGGCACTTGTTAACCTATTTTAAATTCAAGCAAGTGTCCCTCATCCATTTTCTTCATTACTTGGATTAAAGTTGTATACGACAGCATGCACCAACGCGAAAAAATGATAAGTGAAAACTGTCATAAAAAAAAATCCCCACCACCTGTGACAAAGCCTACCGTGGGGGTACCAAGACTGACGTGAAGTTTCACCCGTGTTTGTAAAATTTTATTTTGACGAGGCTCCAGTTCACTATAGATTGCTTTTTCCATCACCTTGCTGCCAATTGACTGCAAATATTATGAAATATATATAAAACTGTCTCTTATCTTAATAAAGCTATTATATCAACATATAGTCTTTCTAAATTGACATCATGCATCCATCTTTTTTCCTGAAAATGTTATTAATGTCGGTTAATATAATACTTTAATTTTACAAACTAAACTTCCTACTTCTTTTCCGATCTACCAGCCTGCATAAGTTTGAATGCTTACCTGTCTTCTTCTTCCTCTGCTATTAGCGCTAACAGCAAAAGAGCCTCTTCTTCATCGGAGGATGAAGAATCCATGGCTAGGATTGGATGCAACGGAGTGAGAATTTGCCATGTGAAACTTGCACATTGGTTAGGGTCGTATTTGAATTTTCGCTATAACTACGTTACCAAAAATTGTTGGAGCTTTAGTTTAATGAACGGCTAATTCCAAACTCCAACTGTTCCTTGTACTTCTCACAGTGTCGTCACCCTCGCTTTTGCATGTGCACCGTTTTCCTTTTCTTCTGCACCGTTACTTCCACTGCAAGTTGTGAACGAAATTGCAATTAAAAGTGCCTGAGAAATTAAAAATATTCATTACTTCAAATTTTCTTTCAACAGCATATTTTTGTATTTAAATGAAACGTTTTTTTAACATTTACTTTGTTATTGAGGAATTTTATTCACTAAGAGATAAATTTATATGACGAAAGAAAGAATAAAAGAACTTCACGGAATCTAGGCTATACGACGAATGACGCATAACTTCTACATCCTATGTAGTGAAATATTCAGTTTTTTGTATGGCTGAATGTGCAAAGGCATAATATTGATGAAGGTGAATTCTACTGTGATAGTGTAGCTCTCAAACTTTTTCAGAACAGTCATTGCATAATAACCCGTCCGCCCGATTAACGAGTTAACAATCTTTTTTCAGAATTTAGTTTTTTCTTTTTTTAGTTTTCTAGGCAACTTTTCAGAAGGAAACACCCGCTTTACAGACTTAGTTATGGGTTCATAACGGTATTCCCGCTTTCATCATCCTTCAATTATTTCACACCAATCAATGAGATGATGTTTCAGTAAAGTTATGGGTTATCCAACTAACAAATATGTTTATATAGAATTTTTAGTACATGATGAACACAATTGCTTAAACTTTCTCGAATCTACTGATGGATTACTCTCTTGTCAACCTTTACCACATGCTGCGCAGTATGGATGTTATCTTCAATTAACGCTGTTGAGGGGTGTCCTTCATTCAGATCATCACTAAGATTGGTGCAACCATGCTTGAACCCATTAAACTAGTAGTGAACAGTGGCGGAGACAGGGGTTTAATCATAAAATGTAAATCGAAATACTTCACAACTGTGCTATTGATTGAGACCACAAAGTGAAAAGTATGAAAGTCGAATAACAATTTTAAAGCAAAGTTTCTCAATGGATTGCCAAAAAGTTACGACTTTCATTGCTACCCTCATAGAACACAACCCAGTTCCAAATAAAAAGAACAAAAAAATAAAATAAAAATGTTTGTTTTATATCACATGAAAGACCTGAAGTGAAGACAAGTTACCTCAAACTTAAAAAACATCATTTTAAATTTATGGTAAAATTTCACATTTGGATGTTACATTACAATGTCAAGCATTCAATTTTATTAGTTTTCTTAAAGTCATCTTATTTATAAATAAACTTGATAACTACATCAAAAAAAAATTATTTGAAAAGATGTTATATCTAGCGTATTGCGCAAGCACTCTGTCTTTGTTCATTTTGTTTACTTACGTATTATTTACGTTATTAGTAGTTTACACCATGTAAGAAAAAAAAATAAATTGTCAGGGTAATAAAATTTACTGAATAAAAAAGAGAACTCAAAATCATGGCGTTTTCTTCAACACTCTTATCTTCTTTAACAAATTTTAGCTTTATGCAAAGAATAATTTATTGTTTTCTTTTTTAAGCGATACCGCTTTTTATTAACCACAGTTGCTATAATTAATTGCAATGCAATACATTAATTGCAATGATACGCTAAACGCTTAAATACGAAATAAGAAGTTTTATCGAAAACAACAGAAAAGTTGCATTTTGAATATTGTTTTATTCCATCTTTCGAGTTCTTTAGTTTCTATTTATTACCCGATCCTATATAAGTTCAATTTTATGCTTATAAGTACATAAATGCCAAAATGAAGAAAATCACTGGGTCAATTATAACAAACTTTAGTAGAGTTTTAAGCTAAATGATAAATAAGCATAAAAATAAAAACAAATTACCGGAAATCAAATGTAAATAAAAATATAATTTCTTTGAGCATTGACTTTGACAGATACAACTTCAAATAATTGTGGACAGCCTGTCAAACTTTGAATTGCTAGTCGGTTAAAAAAAGTTTTAAACTTGTCTATGATATGTAAATTTAAATACGAGCCTTTTACTAAACCTTACAATTTATTACCTATCAAAAATATTTATTTATTGTTTTGATGTTTTTCTTAATAAACTTAGCATCAAGTAAAATTTGGAATATGATAATTTGTTTATAACTTACGGAAATAATTGACAAATTTCCTTTGGAACAAAATATTTTGCTATCTTTTGAAGAACATAATTTAATGACAAAATATTATTTTTTATCACATACAATTTGATAAGGTGATTTTTTTAATTTGACTAAATTTCGATCACAAATTGCGTTCGATATTTCATATTTGTGACAACCAAAAAAATTTAAACTATAAAGCCATGCATTTCGATTTAGAGTTACACAGTCAATAGCACAGTACACAGACGTCAATAGGGGATATTTATTATTAATTTAACATAATTTGTCCAATTGATTAGTTTATTTGTCCCCGAATGACGTAAAAATTTATTAATATATTGGTAGCATATTGAAGTTTCATTACCTAAGCCATGTAATATTTTATAATAAACAATGGAAAAATATATTTGTTTAAAAAAAATGGAATTTGCTTAATTGTATACTACTTGCGAAATATACTATATAATTTTATGTTCAACAGAGGACCATAGAGATTTTAAAATAAGTAAATACTCAAAATTTAGTAAAAAAGAACTATATTAATCAATTGTTTACCCAATGGAAGTAGATAACTGTAGAATTAATACTTTTTAGTAGGGTTATTCAGGATAAAATGATACTGTTTTTTCTTTAAAAGCTAATGTGGAGAATAGAATTAAAATATGTATTAAAGCTTTAAATTTCTATTTAAGTCATATTTTATCATCTTTGAAAATCGAGATGTTCTGGAGTATAAAAATAAATATCTATTAAGTTTAAATTAAATAATTAAAACCTTGCCATTGGCTATTCGGCTTCGGATATGTACCGATGGGTTCGCGACAAACTAAAGTTAAGTTGTAAGTAGTGTAGCTACTTATTTGTCTCTTTTTTTAAATGTGCTCAACTGTTTTGCTACAAAATACAAATGAGCCAAAGAGCCCGGCTCCATTGATCGTTTGGATTCTTTCTTTTATTTATAGTTTCTTTCTAACGTAAGCCAACAGTGAAAAAGACAATAAACGGCTATGCTTTCATGTCGTGAAGTGGAATCACATTAATTTATAATTTTAATATAAAAATACGCACAGGTTCAAATTTTTGAGTAAAAAAATATTTTTTGTTATTTTTAAATATTATAGTTTGAAAAAAAATTCATTTTCAGTGGCTGGTATGTGATATTAGCCCTCGTTTGCTGGTATTCATTAGATACGTATAATGAAATAACACTGAACTATTTTCTTTGGCCGTCTTGTTTATTTATTATAGCATTTTCCATTACAGTCATTAAATTAATTATAAGTCAGGCAGATAAAGTAAATTTTTAAAAGTAGACATTAATAAATTATGAGATCAATAGAAAAATTTATTTTAACCTAGAGAAACGCAAATTCGGTATTCATCCTTTCTAGTTATTTAAAAGTAATAAGTGTTATCAACAAATTAAATATCTCATGTTTAATTTATGTACATCATGTTTTAAATTATGTATATTTTTTGTTGTGTTATTAACATAATAAATAAATTTTAAAAAAATAAAATTAACAAACGTTTTCTTAGTAAATGTTTAGTACGATTTTTGACTTTTAGTGCTACAACTTATGATAGGTTCTGGCGATAATTATTATTTTTACATGAGTGACATCTCGCTAAGAAAGTGTACAAAATTGTTCTCAAAACTCATGACAAAAAACTCTTTTTGTCTTTCTGTAGCAAATTCTAACAAATTTTGACTTTCTTTTGGTTATTCTAACAATAACATATTATTCCAAAGGTTCACTGGCTTTTTCAATGACTCTTCCATTATTATATTCGCATGCGTCTTAACATCATTCGTATTCCAGATTTCTTTATTATTAGAGTCAACCTAGAGGTAACTCTCTGAATCGCTTTGTAAAACTTATAGATTGACTCCTTTTCTTCCTTTTTGTTGGCTGCTGCTCTTTCTTTGAAATTCATCCGGTGTGCCTAATATTATGTGCTCGTCCAATTTAACCGCTGAATGTACAATGAGTTTGGTGTGAAAGATAAAATAAGTGGTTGCTTTTGATATTTTTCTTGTGCTTGAGGTCTTTCTATAACCGTGTTTGGCAAGAAATCTATAAAAAAAACATTTTTCTCATAAGCCCAAATCTCGTTTTTCCGAAACGTTTATTTTTTATTTCCTGAAGTCGTCGCCTTCTCAAAGTGTACCCTATTGATTGTCCAACGTCATAAATTAGTACCTGGAGGGCCATCAACACCCATGAAGCCATAGTAAGGTTATAAATTTTTTTAAATGGTCCATAAATTGCGATATCCAGCGGTTGGATTTTCGTTAAAGCGTGTGAGAGTATATGTATACTCCAGGTTCTTTAGCTTGGTCTAACTTATCGATAGAAAGATGCGATTTATCGTTATTTTTTATTAAAATACTAGGATTATTTTATGATGATGCAAATCATTTGATGTAGTGCTTCATTATTTTCTCAAGCGGTCCGACGTTTATCCTACCTGATGAAGCTTCTAAAATAAGTGAACCGAGAGGAGTTGTCACTACCAATCGTGGATTAACTGTCTTCCTTGGAAAAACAATTATAGAAGGATGCGCCTGACACTCTCACTTTCGTTGTATTGCAAACTGCACTCAAGGTCTCTTTCTTGCAATTAATAATATCTTGAGTGGTATTATTTCTTGCTGTTTTGACCAGTATTTGTATCAGTTTAATCCAATTCCAATATTCTATGTATATAATATTCTATTGCCTTCTTTTGAGTAACATCACTCCAAAATTGTGAATAGCGTTCAGTGTAGATCTGATGTCTGTTTAATGCTTTTTTCTCTTTTATATCTATTATTCTTGGCATCCTGTAAGAAAAATAGACACTAATTACTTTAAGTACTCACTCTGTACCTGGCCCACGTTATTTATGATGTAAACAACTCTTACTTAAAATTAAATTGTAAAACATCATACTATAGATATTCCATAACAAAGGTATTTGTATTATAATGTAACATAACATTTCCATCCATCTGTTTATTTACTCTGCTTGTCATAAATACAAATAGCACAGGGACACAACCGTCAGTTCCCTTAACTGCGTATATACTAAGTGAGATTAGATGAACAGCGCCATGTTACACTCACGTCAAGTTTCAACGTAAATAAATTAATAAATCATTTAATGTGTGGGTGATCCGTTTTTTCCGTGTTGCTTTAAACATCTCCATGATTTTTTTTTTAAACTCTTATTAAACTATATATATATATATATATATATATATATATATATATATATGTATATACATATATATATATACATATATATATATATATATATATATATATATATATATGTATATATAATTTTATATAATTTTTCATTTACTCTTTCCATCCTTTATGTATACCTAAATCTTTTTTAGACATACTCGAGTCATTTGTGTCACTTTATGTTGTAAAAGTATATCATCCGCTCTTAATAAGACAGCACTGCCTCCCTTTTACGACATAAGATAGGACTTCCTTAATATGTGATAATGATATAAAAGTTGACAGCGTTTTGTTTTGTGATTTACTATAGAATCTGATTGTAATCCTTCTATGTATACTTCTACACATTAATGTCCACCAACTTGATTAAAATAAAATTAAACTTTTTATTGCTCTCGCAAATGTTTTTTAGTCTCCGCACTTAAAATAAATACAAAAAAATGTTAGACAAATGTAAATTTGGCTTGGGATTTTTAAGGAGACAGTTTGAAGTTGAAAAAAGGTATATTAATGTTTTAATTTTTGTTTAATCCACATTTCATCATTTTTAGAAATTGGGATTTTTCAAAACTAAAAATTAATTATTTACTAAATATAAATAGTTAAACCTTGGTATTGTACCGAACACTTGAATACAAATGGTTAGACCACTTTAATAAACAATTGACAATTTACCCATTCGCACTGATGATTTGTACACATTTAAAATTGGGGTCACTCACTAATTTACAATTAATTTTAAGATTATCTAATCGGTAGGCGATTACATTTACCGAAAAAGCATAAAAATACAGTATTAAAAATTAATTGTAATGAGTTTTAAAAAAAAAATAGTTTTTTTTATCAAAAATACCACTTATATCAGCTAATATGCATTGGTTACTGTTCTAAAAGAACTCGGTAATATCTCTATTGGCTATCTTATCGGACTAGCCATATTACCCTGAATTACTCTAATGGCATATAATTAATAAATTCTTGTATACACCAATATATGTTAGGGAATTACATTTCCAGAAATAGTAGACAATTGTTTATCACAACATTTAGTAATCTTCTTTTTAATACTGGTCGAATGTAAACAACTTTAGTCAGTTCGGTATTGTCGTTTCGACGGACCACAAAACATAGAGTACGATTTGAAGTAATACGAGACTAACTTCCGCTTCTGTAATCTGACATTCATTTCATCTGTGCATTTCATATTTTGCCTGTGTGTAGAATCTGTGATTCATTGCTTTTTCGGTCATTTCTAGTTAGTGTAAAATGATTCGGTTTAATTTTTGTAATCGACGTAAAAAGTGAACTATTATCTGTTACACTTTTGGAACAAATGCGTTTTATAGAAAGTCAAGTTTCACAATTCTGCTATATCTCGTTAAATCAAAAGTCAAAACTTGTTTTGGGTAGTTACGAAGGTCGCTTGCAGTTTCTTTTATAAAAAAAATCGATTTAGCAACATGTTTTACAGAAATTACGTTTTTGAAAGAAATTTTGTCGCCTTTTTTTGTATCTCTGTTTATGCGAAAATATATTTCATTTTGTAACACATCACTCTGCTTAACTATAGTTCTTAAAACATTGGTGAATTAATTTGTTGGTACGTAACATACTAAATAATTGATTTTGTATTAATATCTGTAAAAATATTTTATGTAAAAGTTGCACATTATTGTAATAATTTTGTTAAATTCAATCAAAGGAATTACATCAATCAACATCTTTTTTGGGATAAATTATCATACTATAATTAATTTTTCAGAATATAGAATTATAATTGATGTCTATAGTTGAAAAAATTAAACACACCTGGGTGTATCCCACTCCCCTCGGTTCGGTCTTTTGAATGGTATGAAGTAATTTTGTATGTTTTTTTTCGAGTGCATGGGTAGTTTACTTTTTAACATAAAGAAAGTATAAAACAAAGGTTTCAAATCTGCGGGCATTGAAGTATTTAAGTATTAGCTCTTTTGAGGTGAAGTACTAATTTTTGGTACTATCTACTAAACTAACTACACAAATATGAAAATAATGTATCATAGGCATGAGTGCTTTTGACCAAAAGTACATTTTTTTCTTTAATTGGAATACTTTTGGATGAGTTTGGAAATTTTCAAATAATTGGGTAATTATTTGTTTGGTTTTGTTTTATAATTAGATAATGGTTTCAAAGGTATGCATAATGTTTAAGACGAGTCCTTCTTGTTTTCTATTTTGATTTATTTTGATTTGTATTCAGATTCATGAAACGCTTCTTATGTTTAAATTGTTTTCAACTAAATTCATTTATTTGTCGAAATTATTTAAAAAATTACTATCTTATATAGTAACAACAAAATAAATTAATTGAAATAAACTTTTAAAAATTACTGTACAAGTAAAAACAAAATAAATTTTATGGTTTAATTGCAATAAACTTTTGAAAGTTTATTTAAAGGCCACATGTGATTTAATTTTTTAAAAAAATTAATTTAAATAATAGATTTAAAAAAAGTAAAACGCCGCTTTAAAAATGTGAAATTCTACAATTTACTTTATGTGTATATGCAAAATGAATTTGTGGTCTTTTATATTTTTAATCTTTATTGCCAAATATACTGATTGCTATTTTGAATTTGATAGAGATGTTCGCAGCTGAGTCATTTCTCTGTTTAACAAAAATAATAATGTTTATGAGCAGATAATGCGGCGGTTAACGTAGTGATTGTGTAGTCAATACAGTGACCACTATTTTGATTTTCTGTTCAGTCGGGTTAGCATTTGGTTAAAGGCAAATTTAATATTCGATTTTATCATGTTTGAGTGGATAATGCTGCTTGCCAGCAGCGGTAGAAACGTAATAAAGAGGAAAATGTTACTTGTTCTTTTTTTATGGTTTGACTTTGTATTTTTGACCGTCATAGACTATAGTGGCGAGTTGTACATGTTTTATAATTTTTTAGTACAATGTGACAATTGAAGTGAAGGGTGCCTAAATGTACCAGTTGCATTTTCAAATTGAACTTTTGAATCATTACCCTGACATTAAATCAAATAATGTATATTGTAGATAATATAAAAATTTGCAAATAAGTTGCAAGATGTTTTTGGTTAATTAACTAATGACTGATAGTTTTAACAATCTTTTTATTAAGCGTTGAGAAAACAATTTAAATGCAGTTATGGCCTTTTTTTTGACCAGACAGTTAAGATAGGTAGTTGCATGCAAAACAAATATGAAGTAATAAAATGTGAAAATATAGATATGACTAAAAATCATCAGATAATTTGTTTAAATAAAGTCGTCACAGGAACTTGTTAAAATGTAAGTTTATAAACATAAATAACGATGAAATAAAAATAGTTATTGAAATAGAAATATATAACAGAATAATAAAAATGATATATAAATAAAGAAAATCATTTATCTGATAAATGAAAATATCAAAAGTAAGTTGACGAAAAGTAAAAATAAAAATAAATAACTGAAAATAATACATATTAAATAAAAACCTTAACAATTTCTTCACATATTGAATATATTTGGCGTTAATTTTGTAGAAATTCATTATTCACAATTAAATGAAACTACGTGATGTAGTATTATTTCTACTTTCTTTAAGTTCTTTACCACGGCCTAGGTTTCGTTGTATTACAACATCTTCAGGTGGGATATTAGCAAAGATCGTATCTTTGCTAATATCCCACCTGAAGATGTTGTAATACAACGAAACCTAGGTCGTGGTAAAGAAATTAAAGATAGTAGAAATAATACTACATCACGTAGTTTCATTTAATTGTGAATTTCTTCACACTTAAAGAGATGCAGACATTGTAATAGGTTTTTAAGGATTTTCTAAAAATGGTTCCTTAAATCCTACGATATTTTTGGAAGTTTACTATGAAATAGCATAGTATCACTGGTCATGGTTAATTGCTTGGAGCATGTCTTTCTTTGTCACATATATAATCTTTGACATCAGGTTTTGCATCAATACGGCAATAATTGAATCTCATTGTCCATTGTTTATTGATACAAGGGTTGCAAGTTCTTTACAATATTTTTGTTAATTTAGTAACTTGTCAATATGCGAGGTCTTCTTATGTCGAAGCTTTGGATAATTTTGGAAGTTTTCAATTAAAACTATCTGAATTTATTTGTGTGATTTTGTTTTTAAATAGATGTTGCTTTCAAAAGTATGCATATGTTTAAGATGAATCCTTTTTTTTTATTTTGGTTTTAATTCAAGTCGTCAAATGCTTATGGTGTTTAAGCTATTTTCAATTAAATTAGAGAATGATTATATAAATAGCAACAAAATAAATTTTGTACTTTAATTGGATTAAATTGACTAAAATATATACTTTTTATGACCTGAAATATTTAATTTATATGGAATTGCTCTTATAATATTTAAACTATTTTCAACTAAATTTTTGAATTTGTGGAAACTGTGCAAAGAATGAATATGTAAACAATAACAATTTTATACTTTGAATTAAATAGTCCAAAATATATACTTTTTATGTAAAATAGTGAGTCATTTCCTTCTGAATTTTTTTATTTAGCTGATATTAAGTTTGTACTTGGTGAACGTGCAAGTTCAGTGTATTGTATTTCCTGATTGTGTTTCTCTTGGTCCTCTTCTGTTTTTGTAATTGCTTTAAGGATTTCCTCGGCAATGAACTCCACAGCTGCAGACAATTCCATAACAACTGAAACGGGGATCTGCAGTTTCGTAAAAATGAATGTGGCTATTATCTTGAACTGTTTAATTTACACGCGTAGTGGCAAGTTTTGTTTGTTTCTCGGTTTCATAATTCCATAGTAACTCGTACTACATTTTTTTTACTCCACATTTCGGGAGTTATATGTTTTTAAAAATCCCATTTTATTTTGTTTTAAAAGTTGACGCTAATTACAATTTATGTCTACCTTTTTTTAAAGCATTAAAAATACTTTTTTATATGATATAAAATAATGCGGTAACTCATGCTATCATAAAAGGGCATGCAATTATTAGCAACAAAGTGAAAGTTATATTTCTACTAAAATTGAACTCTTTAAGTGATATCACAAGAATATGTGAGTAGTATAAATGTGTATTCTATATCATGAAATATTAATGAGTTTTGTGTGGAATATTTTACAGAATGAGTTATGATGCAACTCATGCTATAGAACTTGGTAACTCATGCTATAGAACTTGGTAACTCATGCTACAAGAGTGATTTTCAAAAATTAATATACTGTAAAAATCAATTTTATTGTCGTTCGTATACATCCATTTTTTCATTGTATTCATAATCAAGTCTGCTCCTAGTCTTCTTTAATGATGCCCTTGGTGAAATTTTAATAACACTTTCCAAAAGCACATAGAATATGTTGTTTTCATCGGGCTTGAAAATTTTATTATTTTGTTTTTACTTGTACAGTAATTTTTAAAAGTTTATTTCAATTAATTTATTTTGTTATCTTTAATTTTTTAAATAATTTAATTTTTAAATTAAGTAATTTTTTAAATAATTTCCACAAATAAATGAATTTAGTTGAAAACAATTTAAACATAAGAAGCGTTTCATGAATCTGAATACAAATCAAAATAGAAAACAAGGACTCGACTCGTCTTTGGTGATTGTTTTTAAGTATAAATTGTTAATCACGCTATCATCTTCAATAGTACGTTGAGACGTTGCTGCATATTGAAACACTCTTCTTTCCAAAGGATTTAACTGAAAGAAGTTTACCTTGTTAAATGTTTTAAAGGAGTGCAGGGTTTGGCATGGAGATATTGTTTTGAGTTTGCGTTCTTGTTCAAGTATATCACCTTGGACCATGTTTTGGGATGCATAAATATAGCTCATTTACGTAATTTTTTAAAATCGCACTGCAGCCTTAAATATAGAACAAATATTTAAATCTTTGTCACGCTCAATTTCATAAGGTTTCATTTCAATTACTTTAACCCGGCGTCATTGTGGTTACTAAACAGAACTTAGCCGTTGTGGCTGGGTAAGTTGTACCCATGTGCATTATTGTACACTGAATCAAGCTTATGTCAATATTAGTTTTCTATATTAGGGAAATAGGTAATTATAAACATTATTTATAAAAATTAAACATTTATTTATCATAAAATGAGCAAATTATCATCAAATTAGATCTTCTTATTCTGAGATCATTTTTTTAGAACGTAACTTAAAAATATATTCAAAAATAAAAAATAATTAACATTTAGAAACAGAACATAAAATTTTCTTTAGTACATAAACATGAAATTAGGAATTATATATAACAAAGCTTATTTATTACTAACATACTGACTTATTCGATATCGAGATCAACGCAACTTTGGCATAATGGAATAATGTGCTGCATACAAATAGGCTTGTTATACTTATTGCAGTTATGCCTAGTTTTTTTTGTCTTTGGCAGAAGGACAGTGTTTGCATCTCCTGTATGTTTTTGAAGTTTTATTCGGAGGGTAGGTCATAACTTTACCAACTTGTTCGTGAATACGTTTACGTAAGCCTCTCGGTAAGTTCTCCATATTTTTTCTCACGCGAAGATGACTTCAAGCATTGATAGACCCAGTTTTCTAAGGAAATCACGTCGGTTTGTTTTCGAGTTATTATTTTCACGAAAAATAATCACGCTATTGCAGCTACATTCATGACCGCATAAAATACTGTCATTGGCCAGCGTTTAGAGTTTCGAGATACATCATAGGTAGCACAGAGCTCATCAACCACATCGACGCCAGCTTTCGTAGAATTATAGAATGTGATTATCTCTGGTTTCCTTTTTTCACCACTAGCAGGATCAATGTTTTGGTCATGATGAAGGGAAGACAATACCAGTACCACTTTAGACCGTTTAGGCATGTAGGAAATAAGCGTCATATCTTTTTGTAATGCAAACTGAGTGCTGTATACTTCTTTTCTTTGCGTGGTTATAAAGTTTGGTGCGATTTCTTTTTTGTTTTTACGTAATGTACCTATAGATGTTAGTTTATGATTTTGTTGCAAATGTGTTATCAGTGGAACGCTCGTGAACCAGTTGTCAAATATAATATTTCTATTGCTTTTAGAGATAGGCTGCACTAATCTGTCTACAACATTGAAAGCTTTATTGCTTTGCAAAAATGGCCCATCAGGCTGCTTACCGGGATGAATTTCAAGGTTGACAGTATAAAAGTTTTTTGCATCAACCAAAGCATAAATTTTAATGCCATATTTCGCAGGTTTATTCGGGATATATTGACGAGATGAACACCTGCCGCGAAATGCTTCCAGCTTTTCGTCGATTGTAAGATACTCATTGGGAGTATAAGTATTTTTACAGTTCGAGACAAAATCGTCAAAAATATATCTAATTGGAGCCAGATTGTCCAATCGCTTCCGCTCTTGGCGTGTTGTTGCATCATCAAAACGCAAACAGTTTTGTAAAAAGTAAAAACGCTGCAAAGACATAGCAGTACTAAAAATTTCCACACCAGTACCATCGGTTCTCCACAAGTCAATCAAATTTTGGCGATTAGAACGATTTAGTCCGGCTAAGTATAACAAGCCAAACAAAGCTAATAGTTCGTCTATAGTTATCTCTTTCAATAAATACTGAAGCGATTGTTTATTGTTAGACAATTGTCTCTGTTTAATCTTAGCATTAGTATGACGAAGTATTTGTTCCAGCATATTATTAGTTATAAAGCGTCTCCAACACTATTTCAGTCTTATCATTTTGCGCAATAAGCTTTACCCCAGGTTTTTGTAATATTATGTTTTCTGACCTTGTGCGAACGTTGTTCCGAGATGGTTGCGGAGGCCATTTGGTGGAATTGTCTTTACCAATATAAAACTGCTGGTTACTTGTTGAAACAATTGCTTCTTGCTCATCATCACTGCATTCTTGTTCCGTATCACTGCCTTGACTTCGCTCTGAAAGATGGTCGATTTCACCCTCATCGTCTGAGCTGCACTGTTCATTGTCACTAACGTTAGCTTGTTCAAACAAGGCTAGGAGTCGACTTTGTTCCTTTTCATAAGACATGGTTCATAAAACTGTGAAAAACGATATGCAATTTATCAATAAACAATAAAAAACAACAAACAAACTGTCTATATAAATGTTACATAGCCATTGTGGCCGGGTATAACTTACCCGCGCGCTCTTTATACACGTGTAAACTCCGTCGTCGCCGCAGCAACACTAAATAGACAAGTGAATACGCGAAAAGAGGTCAACAACCGCAGCTACTGTAACGGACAATTTACGCGCGCATTTTGTTTTAAAGTTATGACCGTTTTCAAATGCGTCGGGTATTAGATACCCAGCAACAATGACGCCGGGTTAACATTTGTTCTCATTGCCTCAGCTGCAGCTGTAAATTTAGTGGCGTTGCTTTTGTGGGCCTTTGTAACATTTCGCATATGATGCTTCATGATACCACCGATTACATTTATAGAACTCTTTCCAAGAAATTCTAAATAATCGTTTTTTGCTATTTTTTTCCAATATAGGGATTACAGCTGCAAACGTAACGATTTTTAAATTGGAATTTAAGCTCATTTATCTATATGTTGAGTATATCAACTTGCACCCGTAAATTTTCAAGGATCTTTTCCAAATATGGAAGTATGGCTCTCTTAAAATGATCCAACTCAATGGATATATTAACAGCTGGGTGATGCTGCCCAGAATACCAAGCAGATATTGTGTATAGACTCACTTGAGGTTGTATCCAGTGATAACTTTGAATTTTACTTTGGGTGCAAGTATAATTTTTTGTGAAATCAACTTGCAGCAAGGTAGTGCTGAAATCACATCTAGGGTAAGGTTGCTTAAGTCGTACCCCCTAAGGGAATACCGCTGTAATATTTACTGTAATGTAAATAAAACAAATTATTTTGCATTTATTAAATCTTTATTTAGTTGCCTTTTAATCAACATCCATATAAATTTGAAAATCTTTTATTGAAATAGGTATTTTCGCATTTTTCGAAAATGTAGCTTAGGTACGACTTAGGCGCGTAGTCGCCTAAATTGTACCGGGTATAGCCTAAGTCGTACTTAGAAAATAGACTTCAGTAAAGCCATAACAATAAATTATATAAAATAGTAGTTCAAAACAAGAGATCACATGAACAACTAAAAAACTAAAAGTAATTAATTCTGAAATAAACATAAATTTTTTGGTTACAAAATTAAACCTAATAGCTAAAATAAAATTATAATCTCTCCAAAAACTGAAGTAATTCTTAGAAAATTAACGAGACTGAACACAAATGTCACAAATATATTTCTTAATTTTACTCTCAACACCAGCACATAGGTCATGTATCCAACCTTTACATTTTAAGCACTGGACCATATTTTCTTCGCGATCTTCTTCACATAGTTGGCATAACCACGATTCTTTATCTTTCATTTTTTTGTTTTTCTTCTTGCATGTTTCATCTGTATTTTTTCTTTTGGTACTTTTATTTATTATTTTTTCTATTCTGACACTATTCAAATCGAATATAGGCTTCTTTCTTTTATTTTTGTTTTCCTTCGCTTCTATTTCATTTTTATAAGGAGTTGAAGTTAATTCCATTGTTGGGTTAGTAGCTATTTCAATTTTCTTAATTACTGTTTTTATACAAGGCACAGGAGATAAAATATTCAACTGAGACTTTATTTGTTGATTATCTGTCAAAATATTATTATCATGTAATGTATCTTGTGATAACGTAGAAAGTTCAGGTTGAATGATAGGTGGTGTTGAATTCCTGTGTGCTAAGGGTGGTGTTGTAATTTTTGGTGGTGTTGAAACTATTGGAGGGCATACATCCCTTACTGATGGTGATACATCTACTGATGTTGTTAATATAGATGGTGATGTAATTCTGTATGGTGTTTCCGCATTTGGTTGACTTGAATGACCAACTTCTTCATTTGATAGATCAGAGACGTATACAGAAGCTACAAAATTCTCTTCTTTTATAATATTCCTTTAAAACCATTTAAGGCAATATCCATGCGAACCGATCTAGAATATGCTTTTCCAAGCAGCTCTGCAACATTAGCTTGTTTTATGACACCGCCAGGATTTGAGCGTAGCCACGTTGATGCGGCTTCATTGTAAGAACTTTTCAACGATTTAAAAAACGATCTGTCTAGCGGCTGTAGGCGACGTGTTGTGTGAGCTGGAAAAGAAAGCATTACTATGCCATAGTCGCGAGCTATCTGAATCGCTTCTAGATTTTTGGTATGTGTGCTATGACCATCTAGCAGAAGCAGTATTTGTTTTTGGTCGCCTTTTGCTAACCTCGTGCACTTGATAAAATGTTGAAGCCAATTAACAAAAATTTCTGACGTTATCCAACCATTCTTTGAACAACCAAATGCTGTGTTTGGCGGACCTCCATTTTTTAAGGCATCATTTAGTCTACTTCGCTTAAATATCATCATCGGTGGTATAAATTCTCCTGCTGCATTCATCGCGCATACGCATGTTGTGGTCACGTCCCTTTCTCCGCTTGTGACTGCACCTACTTGGTGTTCCCCCTTTTGAGCAATCACTTTGGAAGGCTTGTGAACGTTAGATAATGCAGTTTCGTCCATATTATATATTTAACGTGCAACAAACTTGTATTTATCTAATATTTCTTCGTACTTGTCAAAAAAATCTTTAACGCGTTCTTTATTGAACCCTTTACTTCTGGCCATCGGTGTTGGTTCTGGAACACGCAAGGACAAATCAGGATGCTCTTTCATAAATCTATAATACCACTTTTTGCTTGCTATTTTCTTTTCTTTATTAATTTAAATTTTTCAGCAAGCTCGAAGGCAAGTTTCCTGAACTCAGTAGGGGTTAGTCCAAAGAAACACGACTCTTAGTTAATTAAATGCTGTGCTAATATTTCTTCCATTTCTGGAGTCATATCGTTAGGTCTTCCGATTTTTTTTGTTTTATTTAATCCTTTCAAATGCCGTCACAGAGTAGGCTTCGGTATATTATATCTTCTACATGCTTCATTAAGCCCAATTTCTCCATTCCGATGTTTTTCCAAAGCTTCATTCATATCCTCATCCTTCCAAGTATTATACTTTCTCTTCGCCATATTTATTACCTTGATAAAATGATAAGAAATTTATTAAATAATTTTCTTAATACCTAAATCGTACCGGTACGAGTAAGGGAATTTGCAAAGGTACGACTTAAGCAACGGAGTCTTTCAAGGTTAAATCAAAGTAACCGATATAACCTTCAAAACTACTTAAATTTGAATATGCCTAAACGATTGTCTAAAAAGTATTACAAATACATGTTATCACAAAAAAAATATAAAAGTCATGTTCCTGCCATAGATAGCTTACAAATGAGACATAAATTTTAATGAAAACACTGAAAAAAATTTACTTTTTAATTATTTTTGCTTCACGCAGCCGGCTGGCCCTCCGCCTGTTTTCGTTTATTTGCCCGACTAAATGGTTCTGGCTAACGGCACTAGATGGTGCATTTGATAAGTAACAACCGAGATATTAGCGCGGTACGACTTAGGGGGTAGTACGACTAAAGCAACCTTACCCTATTAGGGCATCACATCTACCACTCATAATATCTACCACGCAATCAAGTGGTGGTACGCTAGAACTGGCTCTTTTTTTATAAACAATGTGGAAAAAGTCTTTTTTATAGGGACTATGTATTTTCCAAGATCTTGTACGGTTCCTTCTTCAAAAATTTTGCACTATTTACCATCAGCTTCTCTCCACTCATTCCACATGTGAGAAGTGTCTACTTTCTCACAGGTAGCTTTGAAAACAAGTTTTGATTGCATCTTTGCAGAGAAATTGCTTTAAAAAAGCAGAAGAATAGAACTGGAAGTTCTGAGACATTTTTTAAAGCTTTCGGTGGCAGAAATAACATTTCCATGTAACTTGCAGAGGCATACATTATGAGGCATTTTGTTGCACTACAACACATGTTGTTGACGAAGCGCAGTAAACTTAATTCGACATAATTCGGCATAATGTCATAATTTCGGGTTTTTACGAACATATTTTTGATTTTACCTAATTTAAAAAAAAAATTACCATAATTTTTATCCATATTTGACTTAATAGGGACGGGAGCACATTTTTTGCAATTGAAGGTAATCACTAACGTATTTATCCAGCTGTTACACTAACTGCCAATGGATTTCTCACAGCCTTACCTACTTTTGAATAAATTCAGCTCATAAGCCAGAATTTTAATGCCATTCATGATTGAATTTCATATTTAATTTTGATTGGTTTACAGATTGTTGATATTTTTCTTGACTGCTAAATGCACGCTGTCTAAATCGTGAGTTAAAGTGAAATGCTCTCCAAAGATAAAAAAAATATAATTTGATTTAAAAATATTAGACGATTTATCGAATACTTATGTCCTTATACAATTGTTGATTGATGACAGTTAGGTATCTGAATAACTTTACAAATGAACGATGTGAGTTGGTTCGCAGACCTTTTATCAGCTAACCTACTCCTTCATAGTTCCGATTCGTGGTGTCGCTATCGGGGTTACGCCGGTGTTGGCTTTATGCTTATCAGCGTCGTTTATTTATTATTTATTATTAACTTTTTATGTATAGTACATATGGCGGACTTATTGCTACATGAGCAATTTCTTCCAGTCAACCATAACAATTTGTATTGAAATTTAGTTGGTAGACTGTAAGAGATTTTACAATGAAAATTCTTAATAGCACATTAGACAAAAAAAAAATACAAAAGTAAATTAAAAAAGAAAACAAAATATTGACATGATTTGGGATGGGAAAGACAGGAAACGGCGAGGACACAAAGGAAAAGGTTTCAGGAGATGCAGGACTTTCTCACTCGATTTTTGAAAATATTTATAGACGTGATTTTCCTGTCAGGATCCAGGTGATTCCAAATTTTTGCTGCTTGGACAGTGAAGAATTTTTCGTTTTTCGTCGTTCACGGGGCTGTTCCGTTGGACTCTCTACCCAGTCTGAAGTTCTCCGTTTTATTATGGGTGAACTTATAAGATTATTGTTATTCTTGTCAAGGATATAATTAATCCTAATACCCATGTTAATATTCTTTGTTTAGTACAGGAAGGTCCAAAAGTCCGTTAACATTTCATACGATGTTTAAAAAAACTAGTTATATGAAAGTAAAAATGTTTATTTACTCTGAAAGTACACAATTTGGGATTTTATTTCTTAAAAATCACATTGTCCATATGCGATCCTTCATTTTGTTTGACACTGCTGGAACCTGAACCGGAAATTTTCAATGACTGACAAGTTTGTCGGAATGTTTTGCATGTCCTCGCGAATATGAGCCTTTAATTCCTCAAGAGTCGCTGGATTGCTGTTAAAGACTTTACTTTTAAGGTATCCCCAAAGGAAAAAAATCCATTGGGGATAAGTCCGGGCTACGAGGCGGCCAGCTCTCTTGGATATAACTTTTTGACCGAAAATTTCGCGAACTTTAAAGAGTCGTTGGAAGTGTGGCATGTTGCCCCATCTTGCTGAAACCACGATCGTTGATTGAAACCATCAAAATCCTGAAGCGCTGGAGCAAAAAAGTTCTGTAGCATGGTAATATACCGCTCTGTATTCACTGTAACAGCTTTTCGTCTTTGTTCTTCATAAAAATATGAACCAATAATGTCTCTTGCTGATAAAGCTGCCCATACAGTAACCTTGGGTGAATGCTTCAATTTCGGATTAGTGTCACTCCAATATCTGCAGTTTTGTCTTGTTTACATGTCCATTTAGGTGAAAGTGGGCTTCGTCTGAAAAAAAATGTTGTTAAAGCTGGCGAACCTCTCTGCTATTTCGTTAGCAAACTGCAGCATGTAAGCATAATCTTGAGGCTTTAACTGCTGAACCATTTGGGTTTTGAACGGATGCAAATGTAAATCCTTGTGTAGAGTGCGGTTTAAATATGTTTTGGATACGTTTAAGACGCTAGACCGCTTTCGAGTAGAGTCCAGGTAGTTCACGAACAGACGCTCTAACACGCTCTATGATTTTAGGATCTCGTGATGTTCTAGGTCGCCCAGATCGTGGTTTATCTATTGTTGAACCAGTTTTTTCAGAGTTCTGGACCCATTTTTTAATCGATTGAATTGATGTAGCTTTATTTTGCTAGAGTCGAAGAATCGTTGTTTCGATAGTACTCGCATACTATAACGCACGTTGTTTCTCGTTGAATGACACCATGGCACTAAATTCCCATCGGCCGCTCTAACATTCCGTACTTCGCCCGTCCCACCTCTCCCTCGCTGCGGAAAGCCTGGCTGCCGATTCAAATGCTAACGGATTTTTGGACCATCCTATAGTTTGTTCGTTATGGATTTTCAATAGTGCTAGCTGATTATCCATCGAATTATCCTGATCATTAATTATTATAGGCTCATTATTCTCTATTGATATTTCTTGTTTAACCCATCTTTACCCAACGTTGCACTAGCGCAACATTTCAAATGTGATTTTTTTTTGTTTTAAAATAAGTAATTCTATGAAATGTAAGCCAGTCTCGAAAAATGGATTCAAATTTTTTTCAATGTTTTTTTAAATACAAATACATAGTAGTTTTATGTTTTAAAAACTGCTAATTGAGTCATCTCAAGATCGACAGATTCATCCAATCATAAAAAATATAAATTGAAATAAAGCTATACTTTTTACACTGTATAAAGCTTAAGCAATATCTTATTTATGATATAAACCCTTTTGTTGGACAAAACTAGTTACACTTGTTGTTTATCTTAGACTTCCAGGAAATGTTGCGTATGCGCAACGTTGGGAGAAATAATAGTCAGTTGTTCTTGTTACACTGCTTGCCATTGAAGTTTGAAATTTATTGTAAACAATGGGTTCTCGGTATTCAAAGAGTACAAGCACTTTTGTTTTATTAGTTAGTCGGTTATAGAACGTGAAGCAAAGAACAGTGTCGCATAGTAATTTTTAGAAAAAAATATTTTTAGTCCGTCAGTTAGATTACTAAAAAATATTGTCGGTATACGTATTTTTCTTTTGACCGGCAAACAAAAAGTGACGTCAAAAAACGATAAGTGAGTGTATACAAATCAGTAAATAATGAGTTAAAACATTATGGCCTGGCAACAAATACTATCTTTTCAAGAAATTATGAGTATATTAGAAGAAGAGGATTTAGAAGATGCCAATCAAATCGATGCCGTGTACATCCCTCCGACAGTTGACATTCTTACAGACGAGGAAAACCTAAATGATGACGCGCTAGGTGATTATGACAATACTGTGCCCACTGATATCGCTGGAACGTATGAAATCCACACCGATTTACCCACAGAGCCTGAAAATACGCAAGGTGAGCCCGGTCCTTCAACTTCGAAAAAGCCAAGACTGCCGAAAAAGACACCAAAATGTATTCCAGGCTGGAAAAAAGAACATCCAACTTATACACAGTTTCCTACAAGTAACGAAACAGCAATAACACAGAATATTGAAGAACGTGTAGGTGGAAAAACACCTATTGAAGTATTTTCCCTATTTTTTAGTGATGAAGTTTGGGAACAGATTGTAGGTTCTTCAAAAAAATACGCTTGTGGCCATAACCGTCATTTATTTACCCTCACGGCAGCAGAACTCAAAAGATTTTTTGGTATATTATTACTGACTGGATATCATTCATTGCCTACTGCGAAATTGTACTGGTCAAAAGATGAAGACAAAAATGTATTAATGCGTTACCTTCCAATATTCGCTTCGATAATATTGGTCATGTCATAGAAGAGCACGAAAGTAAACGTCGAAGAAGATGTCGACAGTGTAGAAGTACTACTACTACTACTAGCCAACGCCCATCCTTGGCATGACTGCCATTAGGTGGCGCGCCGACCAGTAGAGAAAAGCTGTTTTGTAGGCAGGGTGATCATCAGGGGGCGCCCTCCTCTCCCAATCATCAAGGTAGGGCTTCATCTTCGGGCAAACGTGGAGATGGTCAAAAGACATTCCTGGACGTCCACAGAGCAGGCAGGCATCGCTCCCCAGGACACCAATACGTTTCAGGTGGCACGCCAGACACGCCCTCAAATACTGTAGATGTGAAGCCTGCTCCGGTATTCCCTGTGTTTGGCATCGACGAGCCGTTACAGTAAATATGCAACCAGTCTTGGGAGGGATACCTGGTGTGGATAGTCTCCAGGGCAGCCATTCTTAGGGCAACATCAATTGATTGGTGTTTCGGCAAGTTGTGGTTCATGAGTCGAAGCTCCACAAGGGGCAAGCAGGACACAGTATCTGACTTCTGAGGAAAAGGTGCTGGCTCTGGTAGTGGTATGTTATATTTTTCTCTGATAGAGTCAGTTATCGTGAGAGGCGTTTTCTGTGTTTTCAGTCGGGAGAAAGCTTGTTTGTATTGTTTCCATTTACATGGAAGTATTCGTCTTTGTCTTTCCCAGAAAAGAAGTGCAGATCTGTCTCGTCGGCACTGTATAGGCTCAATGTTAGTTTGAGTTTCCATAGCGGCGATAGGTGTTGATTTCGGGGCTCCGGTTATGATTCTCAGTGCTGTATTTTGTGCGAGTTCCAGGGGGGAGACAGTACTTTCACTTGCTGTTATGGTAGCTTCGCCTCCATACTCAAGGACAGGACGAATGTAGGTTTTGTACGTCGTTAGGAGTACGTCTTGGGTAGCACCCCATTTCGTTGCTGTTAGGCGTTTGAGCAGACGACATCTTTTGATGGCCTTTTCGGCAGAGCTGATAATATGGGCTTTCCATGTCATTTTGTTGTCGATGTACACGCCTAGGTATTTACTAACATCTTGTTTTTCAAGATTCACACCCTTGTAAGTCAGATTTATATCTGGCTGTTTTGTCGATAGGCTGAGGACTTGGAATACGGTTTTTTCCGTGCTGACTGTGAGGCAATTTTCATCCGCCCATCTTTCGAGATCTTCGAGGGTCTTATTCAGCGCTGACTCGATGGAAAGAAGAGAGCTACTGCTGGCCCAAATGAGCAGATCGTCAGCATACAGTAGTGCCTCCACACCCGGGTTGGTTTTGATAGCATCAAGCACGTCATTAATCATGAGGTTGAAGAGTTGGTAGCTGATAACGGCTCCTTGAGGGAGCCCCTGTCTTTGGATACGGAATTTGGAGCACTGGCCTTGGAATTTTACTCTTTGGTAGCGCTCTCCAAGAAAGGACTTTGTCCCGACAATTCGGCCTCGGCCATCTTGTGCAAAAGCATGCCGCGCCACAGGGTGTCGTAAGCTGCTTTGAGGTCCACGAGGACTGCTACCGTGGACATCTTCCGGTGAAAACCGTCTTTAACGCACTGAGAGAAAGCCACAACTTGATCCATGGTGTTCCTATGCTTACGAAAGCCAGCCTGCGTATCGTCGATGAGATCCAGATAGCTTGTGGCGAGCTGTAACCTGTTTAGGACCATCCTCTCAGCCACCTTGCACAGGGAGTGATGGAACGATAGCTGTCGATTCTACACGGATCTTTTCCCTTTTTCAAGATTGGTATAACTTCACCTTTTCTCCATTTGCCGGGTACTCCACTGTTCCAGGTGAGATTCACGAGTCTCAGTAGCACCTCCTTTGCTGTTTTTCCAAGATGAATCAGCATCTCAGGAAAGATTTGGTCTAGACCAGCTGTTTTTTTCTTTTTACACTGGGAGAGGGCTGTTTCAAGGTCAGTCATAAGGAAGTCCTCTGTACAGATTCCACTCAGTGTCTGATCCAGGCATGTCTGGGGAGGAGTCCGAAGGAGGCATGGCTTTACTTTTTTGTTGATCTTTACATTGCTGACACTTGTAAAATGTCTGCAGAGTACTTCTGCGATTTCAGCATGAGAAGTGAGCTCTTTGTTGTTGTGTAGAATAGGATATTGTTGCTGTTTATTTTCGTAGTTATTTAAAGTGGACAGGAATTTCGACACGACAGTGTAGAAGTACAACAATTTATATGTGTAAAAAATGTCAAGTACATCTTTATGCTGATTGTTTTAAAATATTTCACTAATACTCTAGCGTTGTTAGACTTGCCTGTAAAATTGAAGTTCAGTAATCCCAACGTTCCTTAGACGCAACATTTTGCGGAATGTAAAATAATTATCAATTTAATCAATATTTTTTTTACTATAATTTGCTCTTTTTGGATGTATTTATAAACGTAATAGACAATTAAACCAATAAATATGTCTTTATTTTTACCCTTGGGAATTAATGGGTTAATATAATGCTTAGCTAGTTGCGGTCGAAGAAACGAACGGGCGCTCGCCGTGTCTATTAATATTACTTTGTTATCTCGCAAAACAATATATGGGAGCTGATAATAGATAATTTGGTTTAATGTTATTTGAATTGGTTCTCTTCCTCTTTTACGATTATTTAAAATTTTTCGTCTTTTGTAATTTTGGATTTAATTTTATTTCCTTGTATTAACCGTCATCATTTCAGTACTGGTTGTAATAATGTTGATACCTTTGAGTACAGAATTTGAGAAAATGCTGTACGTCCTTTGTGTTAGTCTCTATATTCAATATGTTTGAGGATCCCTGTGTTTTGGTTCATTTGTCTTCGTTTTTGTGAAAACGGAAGTGGTGGATATGTATGATTCTGTCGTGAAATTGGCGGAGTAAATGGATTATTTTGTTGTGGATAGCGCGATGATTGAAACGGCGTTTGAACGAGTTTTTGAAAGAAAGGATATCGCGGTATTTGTTGGCTTTGTCATGGAACACTGTTATATTGGTTTATCGGATTATGTGATCCTGTTTTTTAGCGCTAGGGGAATCGTGACTGCTATAAAAGCAGTCACGATTAAGTCTCCTAGCTCTTTCACATACTACTTCGTAACTTTTTGTTTAAAATATATTATAGAATTCCTACGGTAAATATATTAATAGAGTCTTTCTGGCTAATTGTTCTAATACCAATATTATCCCTTTTAGGACAGTCTTACTTTGTGTAATGACACTAGTTCATACATAAAACCTATGAGTCTATCGTCTTTAGGTTTTACAGTTTGGAATTTATGCTATAAAATCTTCAATTTGGATTTTATATCTTCCAAATCGTTCAGTAAGATTTGATTTTATTCTTTCCCACGAGAGTTTTGAATTGTCTCCGAACACTGTTCTTGCAGCCTCGTCGGTCAGATTCGTAAGAATTGTATTATTTTTTGATTGTTCATCCCCAGGGGTAACTGTTAAGAAGTTTTCTACAGCTCTTATAAATCCTGCTGGTTCACCTCCTTCTCCACTATACACAGGGACGGGGAATATGTCGTTGATAGTTTTCGGACAATGTCGATATGAATGATCAAGTACTTACAGTTATAACCACGAGGCGAATGTATTTCATCGGGATGACTTTGACATAATGGTAAGCCTGTTGACTCCTGATGGCTTCTTGTGCGTAGCGTCTTGTGCTGATCCGATGCTCTTATATAATGACAGCTAAGTAACTGTATAACTTTACAACTGAACGATGTGAGTTGGCTCGAAGACCCTTTATCAGCTAATTTACGAGGGTGGTCTGAAAAGTTTCCGACCTAATAAAGATAGAAGATATTTATTCTGAATGTTTTTTTTCTTTTTCAACATAGTCTCCTTGTAAGTCTACACACTTCTCCCAGCGATGCTCCCATCTTTGTAACCCGTCCAAATAGTACTCGGCGTTTTTTTTCTCTGCAAAATAATTGTTCACGAAGGTGACTGCCTCTTTATTAGACGAAAATCTCTGTCCTCCGAGCGCAATTTTTAGATGGGCACAAAAAGAAGTTCCTTGGAGCTAGATCTAGTGAGTAAGGCTTGCTAGATCTGGTGAGTAAGGTACTGCTTGGCCATCCAGCCAAGCAGTTCAAACCGTAATTCGTGGGTTTTCGCCATAGCAACCGCTGAGGTGTGAGACGGTGCGTTGTCTTGGTGAAACAGGATTTTCTTTTTTTGCAAATGTGGCCGTTTTTCCGCAAGTTCTGCCTTCAGCTTGTCAAGTAATGATGCGTAGTATGCTCCTATAATGGTTTTTCCTTTTTGAAGATATTCGATTAAAATCGCCATCACTTTCCCAGCCGAAAAAACAGTTTTGGCTTTTTTTGGAGTCGGTTCCCCCTTTGCAGTCCACTGTTTGGACTGTATTTTTGTTTTGGGCGTATAATAGTGTATCCAAGTTTCATCCACAGTAATTAGTCGGCGCCAAAACTCGGATTTATTGCGCCTAAGCTGCGCCAACAAAGCGTTGGAAATGTTCATTCGAACACGTTTTTGGTCTAACGTGAGCAAACGCGGCACCCAACGTGCGGACAGCTTTCTCATGCTGAACGTTCATAACATCTGCTATCTCTCTCACTTTAATTCGGACGTCGTCTAGCACTATTTGGTGAACTTTGGCGATATTTTCGTCGGTAGTTGCAGTTTTCAGACGTACCGAATTTCCATCGTCTCCCAAGCTCTTACTGCCACGTTTAAATTCAGCTGCCCAAAATTTCACTGTGGTAAATGATGGTGCAGAGTCCCCATACACAGAATCCAACTCATCTTTGATTTGCTTAGGCGTATTGCCTTTCAAAAACAAATATTTAATGACAGCTTGATACTTGATTTTGTCCATTTTCACAAAAACATATCAACTCATTCAAACGACTGTTACATAACAACTACTCGTCCAAAATGGCTGGAACTTTGGTGAGTAACTGTCAACAGACGAACAACAAAATTCACTAGCTTTTATTTACGAGTGCTGCCATCTTCACGTTGAGGTCGGAAACTTTTCAGACCACCCTCGTATAAGCTAAATTATTACTTAAGTAGCGATGCGCGGTGTCGCTATCGGGATTTTATTTTGAAAATTTAAATCACAAATATATAATATTACAATTCTTAATAAAAATTGACATTAAAGTGTTTACGTAATTTGCTTAATTTAAAACAATTATAACGTCACCAAAAAAAAATTAAAAACCACCTACCTTTTTGAATAACATTCAAACATTTTTAATTAACAATGTATCTTTTACTTTGTTCGCGGATACTGATGTATTTCCTTACTGTTAAACACATCGTCTCCGCTCATGTCGTCCAAATCCGATTCCGATGCCACATAATAATTGTCATCACAGTTTCATTCGACGAACTTTCCACAATAGACTTTAGTTTTTTAGTTTTCCTTTTTTTTTGATGATGGCTCCCGAAATTAATGGCTTGGAATGCGGTTTTTTCTACTTTATTTTGATCGGAAGACCTTTCCAAAACAGGTTTTCGCCTTTTGCCTTCTTTGTCTTGTCAGTGTTGTTGGTTCCTGAAGTCGATTGCTGTGAAAGTTTTTTCTACTTCTTCTGCTGTGATGATTTTTCCGGCTTTAATGTACAATTCCTTTTTCTTTCCGATTGGTGCCTTAGCACCTCTTACTGCTTGGTGTCTTGTAGTTTCAAGATTCTTTGTACAAGCATCCGAGTTTAGATTGGTCTGGTTACACTGGTCGACAAAAAATAATTTTTGTGTGCAACATGAAAACTTAACCGATTATGTTAGGAACATAATTTTTATTAGAATACATATTTCAGATACCAATAGTCCTATTGTAAGGTTATTTTTTAATTTTTTGAAACATACGGTTTTTGTGAAAACCAATGAGGTTATATGTAACAATGAGGTTATATGTAACCTAGGAGACAGTGTACTTTATTTTGGATGTTATAGATTTTTTTTTGTTTTAGTGGGAAAATCCATCAGGTAAGTTTCTTGTGTGTAAATGTGGTCTTCTATTGTAATCCTCGTAGCTTGTCTCTATCAGGGTGTGTCAGCAGGTTGAAGTCATTTATGAGTTTCTGGATACAGTCAGGACGTTGATACGTTTCCATGAGGTTGATGTTATCGCAGTACATAACATCTCTAATTTTCTTACAGGTGTTGTCCAAATATAAGCCCGCTTTTCCACTCTTTACCAGATAAGGATTTACAGGCATAATTATAGTGTTATTGCGGCTTGGTATGGGAAACAAATGACAAAGGATATAGTCGTTTTGGCGAACTATTGTGTATTTTATTACAAATGTAAATGTCATATGTTTATCTAATATTATCATGATTTCCAAAGAGTAGTTGTCGATTTGAATATTTTTTATAATTTTTATGATATGTCGTAAGCTAGTGATCGGTAAAATGGTGTAATGAGCAATATGGAGTCGGGAAAATGCAATCGTGTTTTCTATATTATTAAGTGGGTCTAGTAATATTTGTATAGGAGGGTCAGGAATTTTGGTGTATTTGAAAAATTCATTGAAATAAAGCAAAAATAGTCTACAAACGCATCATTATTTAAATAATAAATATTTGGGAAATTTATTTTTTAAATGTAACATCACCCAGATGTGACGATGGTTCACATCGCTGCAAACGCTTCTCAAATCTGGACCTCAAATTGGTAAAAACTCGTTGGCACATTGCGCGTGGAGTAGCGGCCATTTGTTTTCGTTCTTCAACTGGGCTATCGTGGTTGAGTTAATGAAGTAAACTCAATTCTTCATTTATCCACATAGAAAAAAGTCTGGTGGTGTCAGATCTGCACTTTTGAATGGCCATGCAACATCACCGTGGCGTGATATGAGTTTCCCTGCAAACATCTCGTTTACGACTGCCAATGAGTTATTAGAAGTATAGCATGTTGCGCCGTCTTGTTGGGACCATGTCGCACGATTATAGGCTTCAAATTCTTGCAGTTGCGGAAAGAAAGAATCTCGTAACATATCTGTATATCGGTTGGAATTTACAGTCACAGATTGCCCTTGTCGATTTTCAAAGAGATAGGGACCGATGATCCCGCGTACTGAAATGGTCGCCCAAACGGTTACCTTCGGTGAATGCAGAGGGTTGTGATGTTTGGAACGTGGGCTGTTTGTGGCCCAATAACGGCAGTTCTGTTTATTGACGTACCCGTTTAAGTGAAAATGGGCTTCGTCGGAAAACAGAATATTGTTTCAATTCTGAAAGCGCTTCAACATTGTTTCGACAAAAACAACGGTTCCAATTCCTGTTTTTTCCTTTTCATATTCGTCGCCTTTTTGGCTGTTACTTCGTTCGCTCTTCGTACGTGCAGTCGTGAACGATGTGGAGATGGTTTTGTCGCGACGCGATAATAAATATGCCACGTCCGATGAGTCATTTATCTCCTGAACTTCATTGGACTCGTCGAGTGCAGCGATTTTGATGTTCGAATGTTCGATGCCATCTTCTACTTTCAATAACACACCTTTTATTAAATAAATTTTTAACTTAAACAACCGACCAAAGCACGTGCTGAATTTAATTGTAAACCTGGCACTGTTTTTGTTTTTATTTTTAAAAAAAATTTAACACAAATTTCAATCACTATTTAATTCAAAAACACAACAAAACTATCCAACCGTCTTGAATAAAATGGAGGCAACAACAACAAACACAGCTTATATATCAGCGAGCATGTCATGCGTGCGTAGCACATCCGTTAGACACATGCTAAAGCTGCTCTGAAATTTTGGTGTTTGAAAAATGCATTAAAGAAAAGCAAAAATAGTACACAAACTCATATTTAGATAAATAAAAAATAAACATCTGGGAAATTTATTTTTTAAATATAACAGCATCCAGATGTGAATCATCGCGCTGCAAACGCTCCTCAAATTTGGACCTCTTCGGAAAAAAATCGTAACAAGGCTGTGTATCGGTCACAGATTGCCATCGCTGATTTTCAAAGAAATAGGGACCGATGATCCAGTTTATAATATGGTAGTGAACTAGGTGATCCACTACACGATTCTGTTTAGGTAACAAGACATGATGTTTTACCTCAAATGATAAATCCGATTTAGAAAGGCGTCCTCAAATCCTTAATATGTTGCCTTCGATTGTTTCTTATTATTATATAATTTAATAACAAACTCTTTAATACAATGGTTATATGGAGTAGTATTAACAGGAATTGTCGCTGGACGCTGTATGCCCGATAGGCCGGATGTAATCGTTTTGCGTCGTTTTTTTTCATTTTCTTTTCGACGCTCTCATAGCTCTCGCATTTGGTCAGCCCTGGACTTTTAAAATGTCTTGGATTTCTTTTGATGCGCGTTTGCGTTTTCTATAATTCCGAGGATATACGATTCATATGAAACGACATGTTCCTTGTAATTTTCCAAATAATAACGATTTTTACTTATTTTCTGGCGAAACATTTTATTGTCTCATTTTGTGTCCCAGTAGTGCTCCTCAAGTTATTTATAATTACATATCCACACAAAATCAACATCCTAGCTAAACGCGTTTCCACGTTACACTAATTTATAACTTTACACAACGCTAATTCGCAACAATCACGCGCATGTACCTACACTAGTCCGGTGACATTACAGGTAAAACAAATACGGCACTACAAATACATACAGATATGCTTTATTCGTTGTAGGTTCAAACATTGTTAACGCATTATTAGCTTCTTGTTTTTTAAATTAAGTTATTGTTTGATGTAAACTAAAGTTTACTGATCATACTTACGGAGCTCACGAGTAACGTGCTGGCTGTAAGTAAAATATGAGTCAGATTATTATTATAAGGTTTCGGTTAGAATCTAAAATGCTTTCTTCAATATGAAGGAATCTTCTTCAGTATTTGGTTTTCTGTTTCTCTTTCTGATTGTAGTTGTATTCGGAGCTTTGTAAATACCTTTTTGTTCTTGTACTTATTTGGTTGCATTGTCCGTAGTTGACAGTGTGATTGGTTCTTTATCATAATTTTCATGTGTTGTCACATTTTGAGTTGTGGTTATCCATAAAAAGGATTATATATTTTGAAAAAGAACGTGAGGTGTCGTGGGACCCCCGGTTTGAAACGAAGTTCCTTCCGCTAGACATTATGTTTTAAACAAAAAATATTTCGACATAATAAACCATTGGTAAAAAAAATGCCCGTGTAGTGCATTTTAACGGGTATTTGACCTTTAGATGTTATGATTCAACTCCCAGTCTGGGAACTCCCCCCCCCCCCCCCCCCTTGTCGTCAGCCAGCGAAGGGGCGGTAAAAACTCAGACCCTTGCTTGGCCCAGCGAGTGGCACCGAGTCCGCTCGCGCAACCACAGCCTAGTTAGGCCCGGCCTAAGGCCCTACAACTCCGCCTCCTTCAGAGCGGGTTCATGGGCGTCATGCTATTGAACCCGGCATGCTATTGAACCGGGTCCAGTTAGTGTGCGAACCCTGCAAAACCTTCGTAGTTATCGAGGCGAACTCAACCGGCGACAGTCCCATCTCCCTTAGACCCTTGGCCGACTTCTCGGACCAGACTCCCCTCCAAGACAGAGTGCAGCTGGTTCCATGCATCCTTTGTAGCACGAGACTCTTTTTGATCTGCTCAACCAAGTCAGGGTGGTCCAGATATTTTGCTGACTTTTCTTTGTGGGAGCGATGTAACGGTCTCGAGCCCGGGACCACCCGAGCGTCTAGGAGTATTGCACGTCCCTGCCGCGTGCAAACGAAGTCTAGTTTCCAGAGCCCACGGTCCGTGTTATAATGAGGTTCCCTCAGGACCTCCCATCTCTTCCTTTCGAGTATACCTTCTAGATAATGAACCACGGCGTCGTGTCTACGGATATGGCCTCCGTGTATCCGCCAACAGGACTGGATAATGTGAGCAGTGGTTTCACTGCTCCCACAACCAGCCTTGCATGCGGTCGGCATGTTCTCCCTTCGACCCTGCGAATTTCTAACTCGCGAGAGAAGGGCGTTAATGTGAACATGCACGTACTGCACGAAGTCCCTCCACCTAATTCCGCCGGCTCCTGAAGAGAGCCAACGGCTCGACACACCGCACTTCGGCGTTTCGGCGACTTCGCGGGCATCCACCGAAGTGTACAGCCGCTTGCTCCAAAAACTTCTGCCTGACCTCAACCTGTGGTTATCGGTAACTCGGTCGTCGGGTTCCCGGATCCTGCCCAGCACCTTCGAGGCCCACTTCAGCTTCCTCTCGACTCTTGTACACCGGTATGCCGCCCGTGTTGCTCCGAAGTTGGAGTGCGCAAGGCGCTCCAAACGCCTCGTAATGAGGTCCGGAACTGCAGTGTATAGGGACGGCACTCCCAGTCCCCCGTCGAAAATATTAGCATGAAAGTAGGCCTCCGGCATGTCCTTCGGAAGCCTCAACCACGTCCGAATATGCATTCGGAGCGAGATGTCGAGTTCGAGAACCGACATCTCGCTCTCGGGCGTACATATATCTCGGAATCAGGAAGGTACGAAGGACGAAGAGCTTCTGCTGCGGCTTTAGAGTCGCACGGCCTATGCGCATCAGCGCTTCACCCATTTCGACTTCAACCGTTCTCACTCCAGAAGCGTCGTATTCAATCCCTAAGTACCGAAATGTTTCGGTACAGCCAAGTTGCCGCAACCACTTAGTCTCGAGCCGGAAAGTCTGACTTTCGACATAGTGGTGTTTGCGGTCGGGAACCATAGAAAGGACCGCAGACTTGGAGGGGTTCAATACGAGTCTCATTTTCCAGCAGCTATCTCAACCTCACGAAGGGCCCTCTTCATACCCGCGGTACTAGATGTAACTAGTAACAAGTCGTCAGCAAACGACATAGCCGAGACGTGCTCGCCCGCTAGCCGAAAGCCGACTTCCCTTGGTACTGCCGCGAGTATCTCTTCTATGACCAGGTTAAAAAGCACCGGCGAGAGGGGATCGCCTTGACGTACACCCCGCCGTACCGGGTACCTTTCGCTTCGCGTGGTGGTGCCGATCGTTCCAGTAGTCTTTACCGTATATGTCGGTTTTGAGTTTTCTTGTCTCGCTGTCGTCGTCGTACTTCGGTCCGGTTCCGCAGTCTTTACATTTTGGTTTATATTTTGGGGTTCCGCATTCACTGGTGATGTTGTCTTTGTCATTCTGTGGAATATATAAGTTTTATATATGAATATTATAGCGTTTTGTTAGTATTTTGTTGAGTAATCACCTACTTAAACACGGGTAATCCTCCCACTCCGTATTTATCCTTGAATTTCATATCGTCGTCTGCGTTCGTGATGTTTACAAAGTTTGTATTTGGTTGCGGTGTTTTCGAGGACGAAGTCAGTATGTTGCTTCCGTGACTTATCGCCTCTATGATAATGGATGTTTCTATCAGTAATGTCAATACAGAGTCTTCCAATGTTTCGTCCGCGTTCAGCAGCGGTACGATTCCCACTCCTACGCTGTGCGGAAAGGCGATCGTCGGTGTGCCGCTGATTCCGCTCGATGTCGCATTTTCTATTGTAGCTTCTTCGTAATTTTTATATTTCATGTTTCTTTTTGTCGTCACTAAGTGAGTTTTTCCCGTTTCCTGATGTACCGACATCACTCCGTAGTCTGATCTCAGCATTTCGTCCGGTTCGTACCATGCGACCGTGTTTCTGTATATTATTCCGTTTATCGGTTTGTATTGTTTTGAATATATCGGTCCTATTGAGTTTGTAGCGTTGTACAGTAACGACACTTGCATCAGTAGTGACGGCAGATGAAAGTTTGCATCGTTGTATTGAGTGCTTTGTTTCTTTATCAACATTTTGTATGTAGCTGCGTTGTCTATGGTGTGCGCTTGAGTCGCCGCGCTGTTTACGCCTTCGTTTGTCGCGTTCTCCGTCAGGTCTCTCAGTGTCTTGCCATATAATTTCTCTGCATTCAACTCCTTTCCCATTTCCACCGGTCCTACACTTTCTAAATTTTCCCATATACCTATTGTCGTTTGCGAATTTGCATTTGCGTAGCTCACGGTGTTCTATTTCCCAAGTTTGTCACGTCGATTGATACTTGTTTTATTGCCACGGTGTGATATATCGAGTTCATATCTTCGTATTCTTTTTTTGTCATGTAGAAATATACGTATTGCCATGGTAGTGTGTGTATGTACGTCTTCATTGTGACCATTGTGTTTAAATTTTAATTTTTTTTTGAAAACGTAGCCTTTGTTGATTTTATGCTGAAACTAAATTTTTTCCTGAAACTAAATGTGTGAGTGTTTGGAGAATTAGTTACCCCCGATCCTAATACTGCTGTCGATGATGGTCCCGTCGTTAAGTCCATGGTGTCGCTTTCGTCCATCAGTTTGGGGTTCGGATATATAATCCCGGTGTATTTTTCGATTAATTTTTTCGCTCCTATTCCCGCTTCTGCCAGAGTCTTTGCCACTAGTTCGTACGGAGTGCTCGCTTGAAAATGTTTCACGCAGTCCAAGAATTCGGCGTCGGCTTGTTGAATTCTTTGTTGAAATTCTTTGTAGTTTTTCGTCTTTTTGTAGTAATTTGTTATTTTATTGTAATCTGTGTCGTGTTTGCTCGCTATTGCGTCCAAGATGTTTATCGGTTTTCCTGCGTCCAACGGATTTCCCGGTCCCAAATAGTTGTATCCCGGTACGTCGATGACTATTTCGACTTCGGCGTACCCATGAGTCAGATAGCTCAAAAAGTTCTGCGACAACCACTTCCTCCGCACAGTTTCCACGATCGCCCTATGGGAGACCGTGTCAAATGTTTTCGCGAAGGCAAGGACTGCTACATGAATTTCCTTTAAGCCTGCCTTGATTCCCAGACAAGGGCGTCCAGAACGGCTACGTTTTCAGCGCAGACGTCTGCGGCAATGAAGCCCCTCAGTCTTTCATCCAGCACGACGTCGGTTTTGACTCTAGTAGCGAGTATTCGGTGCAGCTGTCGGAGTCCTATCGTACCGATCGTAATCGGGCGATAATTCGACACCATCCGCGCACCGTCCACTCGCTTGGGTAGAAAGCGAGAGCTCTTCCACACGGACGGGATATGGCCAGTCCGAAGAACGACATTGAACACTAGCGCCCGCTTTACGACAGGGATGGCCGTCCAGGCCTTCTGGCTTACGCCGTCAAGTCCCGGGGTGGTATCCTTCGGCCCGGTCGACGCCAGTACTTCCTCTACCGTAACTGGTCGCCACACTTGAGGAGTACTGGGATGTCTCCTTCCCTGCTGCTCAACTCTGCGGGGGACATCCGATGTCGGCCCGTCCTGTGACGGAGTCCCGACAATCGGATCCTAGTATTGCTCCAGCTCCTCAAGTGAATGTTTGATGGGCGGATCAGGCCCATCGATCACCTCCCGAGCCGCGCGCCTCCTGTTCTTCATATAGAGGTGCTGGATTCGGGCAAAAGCGCGTCGTGTCATTTTCGTCGGCGTCCCACTCTCATGGGCACACGTTCTCCTATGGCCATAGCCGTGGTCGTTTGGGAATGCTCAGGTAAGCCGTGGACTCTTTGGAGCCTTCCTCCAGAAAGTCGCTGGAGCAGCCAGGTGTTAAGCCGCTCCGAGACATCGTGACCTGTCACGGAGAGAAGAGCCAATTCCCGAAGGTCTTGGTCCTCTCTCCACGCGATGTGCCCACAAAGCTGACGAATCGTCAAGGGTCTGACTCGGCATCGTGAGGTGCCTTCACCGGCCCCACCAACTCGTGTTGCACCTCGGAGCTCAACGGGAGCAGCTTCGGGGTCGGTCTCCGCGACACGGTACCTTTCGACCATCGCCTTGTACACAGCTTTACGCCGAGCACCCTTGATGGCCTCCAGGCTTCGGTCGGTTAGGACCTTGAGCAGATCCTGGTTCACTAAGCATTTACCAAGAGCCATAAGCCTGGCCTCCTCCTTCGCCATTAAGCGAAGCTCGTCGCTCCATCGCACCTTCACTCGTGGCGGAGCCGCCTGCGTATTGGACGATACCGGGTGGGCTCGTCTCGAGACCGGTTTTTGAAGCGAAGGTTCGCTCACACTCCAGACACGGGAACTCTATAGCACCGCCTGAGGGGACCATGTCCATGTCCCCGCCCCTATTGTTTCCTTTGGATTCCTCGGCTGGAGGCCACCGCAACCGAGGACGAACTTGGTCATTATTTTGCACATTGGGAACCCTAAGAAATAGAGATGTGCGGGTGGTTGGCCTGCACACCCCTTTTTACCCCCTTCCATTGCCCCTTTTACAAGGCCCTCTTGCCGCTGGCTGGTTGGAGGGATTTAAGAGGGAGGCTAGGGGGCTCATTTGCAACTATGAACCCCCCCGCCCGGCGACACCGGTGGATTCCGAGCGACCATTATTAGCAAGTGCTTTCGATAACTCGGTAGGTTAGCCATTAGACAATCCACTCGGCTAGGATCAGCCTTGCAAAAACAGGGACGACCCCATGCCGGTGTGAAGCGCTCTGGTCCGTGATTGGAGCCTCCACACCAGCCAACCTATAGGGCCTGTCCGTTTCTAGGGGTCCACATTACCCATATTCCCGCTCAAGCGGAACTGGTGCCGCCCCCCCCTGCTCCTATATCTTTACAACGGATTTCGTAAGTCGAGGCGCCGCTTCTCGGCTAGAGTCCGGAGTTGGAAAGATGTGTGTGCCACCGACCCCCCCCCCCCCCGGTGACACGTTTATCCCAGTGTGGGGCAAAATCCCCGAATTTCATTGCCAAAATGACAACTTACGGTTACATACCGACCCACGCGCACAACCGCGCTCTCCTAGACTTAGCTTTAGCTAAATATAAGTATTCGCTTCGGCCGTAGGAGTTCCTTTCGCTAGATATTATGTTTTAAATAAAAATTATTTCAGCATAATAAACCATTGTTAATTTTAAGATATGGAAAAATAATGATACCAATGAAACTATCTGAGCAACATCTTTTAATTAAACAAAACTTGCATTATACGTGAAAAGTATAGCATGATTTAATTTTAGTATCAATTAATATGTGTGTAAACGTTTGTCGATGCAAATAAAAGATACCAACATTTAAGTTTAAAATAAATTATTTATTGTCACCTTAACACTGGTACTTACCTGACTTCATCATCACCATTCTTAACTTCAACTGAATCACTTTCACAATTTATTCTTTATTGATAAAAATATAACTTATGTGTACTTATCTACGCGCGTTGGAAGTTGTACTTCCTTGACATAACACAAGATTAACTTTATTTAGCACGCAAATAATTAACCTTAATAAAATAACAAAAGGATTGGGGCGTGTTTATAAATACGGTTGGTAAAATCTAAATTCAATAAAATAATAAAATTTAAAAAAAAATAAAATTTATTCAACAGGTTGTAGTAAGCCAATAATCTGCCAGACCGTTTACAAATTATGACGTTTCAACTTTATTATTTTGTCATACAGAAAGAGTAAGAGTTTAATAATTTTTATTTAGCATTAAAAATTAAATTTAATTTAAAATTAATGTTAAAAACATTAAATTTTATTGTACTAAATTACTTTTATTTTATTATTTTAATTTTTTTATTAAATAAAATTGAATTTAATTATTATAAATATTTAAATGATATAAGGAATTATTAAATTTACTGAAAATAAATGAATATGCTGAAAGTTTATTGTAATTTATGAATTTTAAGTGTTTAATAAATATAAAGTAATAGTTTATCATTTATAATGCAAATAAATACATACCAAATTGAAAACAATAAAAAAAAAAGTTGACATGCACTTGTGCTTACACTGTATCAAAAGTATCTTTTTGTATAGTAGCAAAAGCAACCTTCGAAATCTGACACTTTTTTGGGCTGACTCCCATTCGCCAAGAGTGTAACGAGCCAAACAGGAATTCATTCTAATAAAATATTACAATTATATGTTATATGGGACTTTTAACAGTGGCACAGAATTTAGGAACTATAATTTTTTTTATTGTTTATTGATTTAGGTATGTAGATGTCGGTTGTCTGGGCAGATTTCGGATCCGTATGTTTTATTTTTATGAACAATGAGTTATACAAAAAAAACTTTAAGAAAAATGTATGGAAGTCCCCCCCCCTCTCCCCCCTCCAGAGCCGAAAGGAGGTTCTCAGGAAAGAATATTTAATTATAGGCTATCTCGAGCACGTAGAGTTATGGAAAATGCATTCGGAATTCGAAGGTTAGTTAAGTTTTTAGAGTATTGCGGAAGCCTACTTTTAGAGTATTGCGGAACGGCAAAAAAAATTATGCAACAGCTTACCGCGTACTACACTCCTGTACCACGCCTAAAGGTTCTTGGTTAAGTTGTTCTTTTTGTATTTTATGCAATTCAGTTTGAGCATGCTTAAAATGCTTCGAAATGTTTTTGCATTTCGTTATTAAGTTTTGATTTGTTCATCATAATCTAACATTATTGATCATAATCTAACATTATTGATATCTTAACATAATTGATGTACAGTATAACTGACATCAGGTATGTCAGCTAGTCTCATTGCTCGTATCATATTAGATCCAGAATCGCGAACAAAACAGAATTTTCTCGTTTGTTATACCCCATTCCGTTAACATTTCATTAATTTTTTCTTGGATCAGCGCTCCTGTATGTCTTCCCTCAAATAATAATAATAATGCTTTATTGTCTCTAAGGTTACATTAGTTCTTACATAGGATGGATCCCCCTTTTAAGTTCAATACTTGTGTTAGGAGGGTCCGCTCTTTATAACAAAACAACTTTACAAATTAAGACAAGAAGCAAAAAATACAAGGCATGCAAATAGATTTAAATCCATAATTCATAGTGAGTATGTGTGAGAGTGTGTGTGTGTGTGTATTTGTGTGTATGTGTGTGTGATTGTGTTTACTTGAATAAAAGTGCTTCGGTTTCCGCATATGTTAAAGATTTTAACCAATTTATAATTACTATTTTGCATTTATTTCGTGTCAAGGGATATATAGTTAAGATTTTATTTATTGAGTTATATATTTGTGACGACTTATACGTGTATTGCATTCGTGCAAATGAAGACTTGGCTGTGCTCACTGCAGCGATTAAGTGTTTTCTACGTCTTTTTAACAGTGTTGGATCAAACTTTAGGGACCTGTGTATGCTTAGAACAGTGTTTAGTACATAGAGCTTCCTTACCGTTAAAACATCACTCAGACAGTACAGCTCATTTGTAGGAAAACGGTACGGTTTAAAATGGATTACTTTAAGTAGGGCCCTCCGTGCCCTTTCCAGTTCTAAAAATTTTATCTTAGATGCACCTCCCCAGATTGGTATGCAATAACTCAAAACCGATTGAGCTAAGGAAATATAAATTTGAGTTAGAAGTGTTTTTGTAGCTATATATCTAAGTGTCTTGAAAACCCATATTAGTTTTCTTATCCGTCCCATCAATATCTCTACGTGTGAATGCCATGACTAATGTGTGACATAATAATAATAATAATAATAAGCCTCTTTATTTTTCATGACATACTTTTGCAATTAAATTATATAACTTAGACTATGAAAAAACAACTATAATGTGTATTAGAGAAATATACTATATTTTTACAAGTTGACTATAACCTGTCATGGCCCCTTTCGGGTATAGGCCTCCTCCAACTGCCTCCATCTTGCTTTATCCTTCGCGACTTCCATCCAGTTTCTTCCTGCAAATTTAATTATTTCGTCGTTCCAGCGAGCTCTTGGTCTACCCTTCTGACGTTTTCCTTCTGGTCCGTGCCATTTGGTGACGCGATTTGGCCATCTGTCCTCAGAGTAGCGAGCCATATGACCGGCCCATCTCCACTTCAGACGACGTGTGTGTTGCAATGCATCTAGAACTTGGGTTTTTTGGCGAATCTTATTGCTATTTTTTTTATCAGAGATCTTTATACCGAGGATGCTTCTCTCCATAGCCCTCTGGCACGAACGAATTTTAGTCATGTTTTTATTATTGAAGATGCAGGTTTGAGCTCCATACGACAGACATGGTAGTAGGCAGGAATCCATAACTTTTTTCTTCAGTGGAAGTGAAAGCTTCGACTTCATAATTTCTTTACAACTCCAGTATTTTTTCCAGGTCATACTAATTCGTCTATCCAGTTCCTCCGTGTGTCTCGAACTTTTAAATGATATTTGTTTCCCTAGATATATATAGCTCTCCACATATTCCACAGGCGTCTGGTTTATTTTTATGGGAGTTTTTTTGCCATTGGTGGATACCTTTGTTTTTGAGGTGTTTAACAGTAAGCCAATGTTTTCACTCGCGTCGCTTAGTTCTGATAGCATAACTTCCAGTTGTTTTGATGTGTTAGCAAAGATAACTATATCATCGGCGAATCTAAGGTTACTGAGGTACTGACCATCAATGAATATTCCCTTTCTATCCCAGTTTAAATTTCCCATTACATGCTGTAATACAGCTATGAAAATTCTAGGTGACAGCGGATCTCCTTGTTTCACACCTCTACTGATATTGAATTCCGTGCCCATTCTGTCTAGTTTCACGCGACTCGTGCTTTTGTGATAAATATCTTTAATTATATTGATGTATGTGTATGGTAGATTCTGATGTTCCAGTGCTTCCCATATGCTCTTATGTGAGATAGAGTCAAATGCTTTCGCGTAGTCAACATATGCGAGGTAGAGATCCTTCTTAAACTCTTCATGTTTGTCTATCACTTGTTCCAAGGTGTGTATTTGGTCTACTGTTGAGTACCCTCGCCGGAAACCTGCCTGTTCCACTGGTTGACATATTTCTAGAGTTATTTCTATCCTTTTTTCCAAACACATTGCGAATAATTTATACATAGTTGGTAGTAAGCTGATTGGTCGGTAATTATTGATGTCTGCTGGATCTCCTTTTTTATAAATAAGGATTACCTGGGACTTTGTCCACTTAATGGGTACTACTTGTTTCTCAAGTATTTTATTAAATAAAATTGTAATAGGTTTTAACAATATGTGACTCCCAAATATAAAAGCTTCGTTAGGTATATTGTCTTCGCCTGGGCTCTTTTCCTTTTTTAGTTTTTTAATATTCTTTAAAATTTCGTCACTATTGAAGAGTTGGATTGGTACACATGTATCTGTTGATTCAGAAAGTTTTTCGTAGCAATTACTGTTAATAGATTTATCGTCATACAATCTCTCGTAGAATTCCGAGGCAATTTTCACCAATCCTTTTCTTGTCAGCTGCTTCTGTTCCGTTTTTTGTGATTTCAAAGAAGGAATCCATTTTTTCTCTGTTGTTAATTGTTTAAATGCTCTTTTTTGACTTCCCGTGGCTATTAAGTGCTTTTCAATTATTTCCATTCTGTAGTTTTCATAGTCTCTTTTTAGATGTTTGTTTGTGATTTTGTAGAGTTCTGAGAGTTCTTTCTTGTCATTTTTATTCTTTAAAGGTTTGTGTTGTAGAGCAGCACGCTTAATAATTAGGTTTTTGGTTTCTTCGCTTATTATTTCTTTCTTTGTCTTAATGGATGTCAGACTATTTAAGCTTTCTTGTATGGCAGACTCTATCTTAAAATAATAGGACTCTATTTCATCATCTTCTTCCCACCACACATATTTTAATTTCATACTTAAGGTAGATGTGTATGTTTCTTGTGATTTCAGACTTAATAAATTGGCTACTGGGAGTGAATCAAATGTATTTCTGTTTTTTTTTTGTTTGAGTAATGTTATTGTGCCTCTCAGGAGTCTGTGGTCGCTGGGAAAAGTCATTTTGTTTATAATTTCTATGTTGGTGAAGAGTCTTGGGTTGCCACACAGAATGTAATCTATTTGATTTCTATTCTGTTGGTCTGGTGAAATCCATGTCCATAAGTTATTTTTGTTTTTCTTGAATATTGTGTTGATTATTGTGAGCTTATTTTTAAGAGCATGTTGTACAAGCTTTTCACCTCTTTGGTTTCTTTTCCCGTAGCAGAAAGGGCCTATTATAGCGTTTTCCTCGGGTTTCCTTTGGCCTATTTTTGCATTCAGATCTCCTAGTAGTATAACTCTACCTGTTGTTAGGCTCTGGGCGTTTTCTACTAATTGGTAAAAGTCATCAACCTCTTCCTCAGTCGCTTCAGAGGTGGGGGCATAAACTTGAATTACTGAAATCTTCATAGAACCAAAGATTAAATTTAGTAAACATACTCTTTCAGATAGACCTATGTAGTTTTCTATATTATATTTATATTTTTTCTTAATCAGGAATCCGACTCCATATAGCCCTCTCGACTCTCCGGTGTGACAGAAAATATGGTTATCATCTTCTACAATATTATTACCATCTCTCCGGACTTCTGCGAGGCCTATTATGTCATATTTAATATTTTCCAGAGAATACTTTAGCAGTTCCATTCTTTGCGGCGATAGTAGTGATTTTACGTTGTATGTGCAGATGTATAGTTCTTGGCTTGTTGGAGGGTTGCAGTCTAGGTCTCCCGCGGTGACCAGCCGTGTTGGGAGATTGAGAGGGGCCGGTGTGGGTTGCTATTTTGTAGTTTGTTTTGATGAGAGCGTTTCAGGAGGCGTCTTATCAGGTACTGTGAGCGTAGGTTTTTTTATCATATAATTGTTTATACTGTTGTTCTTACTTATCTTGGCGGGCTGTTTTTTAAACTGGTTCTCTGCGCTGACAGGATTGGTTGCCTGCTCGGGGGAATCTGATAAATTTCTCTTTTTATTATATATATAAGTAGACTGTATTTGTTGATTTTTATTTTGAAGTATTACTATTTTATCGTATTTAATTATCGCTTTTTTACCTTGTTCTCTTAATTTGCCTACTTCAATTTGGAGTTCTTTTCTTTTCTTCTGGATATCTAGTGGATAGTCTTCCTTAATATAGTAGGGTGAGGTTTCCAAGTTCTTTTTATTCCTTAATATTTTGATTTTTATTCCCATAGTAAGCAAAGTTATTACAATAGGTCTGGCTTTATCACTTTTTATGCCAAGTCTTCTCACTGATTCAATGTAGTGATTTTCACATTTGATTTTTAATGTTTTGTTAATAATATCTAGAACTTTTACCTCTAATTCTTGGTAGCTATTCTCTTGTTCTTCCACTCCAAAAAGTAATATATTTTTCCTTCTCATGAAACGCTCAAAACCATCAATTGCCAATTTTTGTGTCTCTAAATTTTGCTCGATTTGCTCATATTTGGTTTCTAAATTGGTAAATTTCTCGTTGATATTTATAATGATGGTATTTTTAAGTTCTTCCTTCATGGCCAACACTTCCATCTTGTTTTGTCTCATTTCAACCTGCATATTTTGTAGCATTTCTTTAATTTCATCCATTTTTTTTTTTTAGTTTTACGCCCTCTATTGGTTTTATGAAGTACTACGAGCTCGGTGCCTGAAGAAACCGTGGTTGCTTACTTTATCGATATTGTCAATACTACGTAGTACTTTGCAGGACCGCTAGATGTCGCTTATCTAAATTACTCTGAGTTTTTTCTAAAGAAATGACAACGCAGTAAATATTTTGTAGGTTATAGAATTTCTAACTTCCACTCTTTAACTTGATTTGTTTGGGTTATTGTTTTTTAATGTTCCGTACTAATCACTGAGTAAGAATAGTTCGAGTAAGTACTGTTTTAATTGTTCACAAGAAGAATAATGTCACTGTTTTGTTGTTACCACTTGTATCACTATTTTTTGTTCATGCAGATAACTGAGTTCAATAAATATGTTTATATCACTGCGTTTATAAGTTATTTACACTTTCACACTGTTTTTCCACCACTTTGATAACTTTTTATAATTTTAAATTAACTTTATATACGGAGCCGATGTTTACGTTGGCACAGTAGCGCCATCTCCCCCCATTTGTGACATGCCCGAATGTAATGTGTGACACTTTAAAATAACTTTCAACCTTTTAATATCTGAATTTATACCGTGCGCTGTTAAACTTAATAAGAACTTAAGATAACTGTCCACATGGAGTAATTGCTGGCTTCATCTTTGTATTTCCTCTTTTTATCAAAGGTCTAACCTTTTCTAGCAAATATTCAAAGTCCTCATGCACCATTTTTGATATGATTTAAGATCTTCATCTCTCAATTCGTTTAATATTTTATGATAAGCTTCCAATTCTGCTTTTCGTTGTGCTCATTGTTGGACCCATTTTTCAATTTCGCCTTACATCGTTTCCTACTTGAAACGCACAAAATTACGGTTACTACCGTACGGCTTTTCTGTTGAGCGAGTACTGTTGAGACGTGACAGTTGTGTGTAAACAACTAAAATGCCATTAAAAAAAGCGTCACTTAAAACGGTAAAATCTTACTATTAAGACATTTTCAAGTTGATTCCTTTCTCTCCCCGGCTTAACTTCCCTCCCCTAGTCACAATGCTTTATTTAATGATTACAAAGGTCAACATGAATTTTGAGTCTGAGTTCTGTACCTCTGATTTTGATTACTTATGCCTAACTAAAGAAAGAAAAACATTTTTATCTAATAAAGTTTGCTTTTGTACTTACCAGAACGAAATTTCAAATTTTATGAAAAAGCTCAATTTTTTAATTTAAATTATATTTAAAAGCAAACAAATTTTGAATTATATATTTTTATTAACTTTAATTATAAAGACGGCATATATAAAACCCAAAAATACAAAAAACAACTTTAAAAATTAATAGCTTTGGTATTTCTTTTGTGTAGGCAAGAACTTTCTCATATGAGCCCCCAAACGTATCAACAAACCATCATTTTCTCATTATATTGTCCTTGATACCGTTGTTCGAAGTTCATTACATCTTGGTGAAAGCGTTCCCCTTGCTCTTCTGAATATGCACCGAAGTTATCGTTAAATTTATCCAAGTGAGCATGTAGCATGTGTACTTTAAGAGACATCCTGCAACCCATGACTTTGAAGCTGTGAAGCATATTAGAAATAAGCTTTTCGTAATTGTCAGCCTTCCTGTTGCCAAGGAAGGCCCATGGCTTCCACTGCTTTAAGGCTGAGCCAAGCTTGTTTTTCGTGGGTATTCAGGAGCTGTAGAAATTGTTCACTGGCCATTATTTTCCTCATTTGTGGACCGACGAAGATACCAGCTTTAATTTTAGCCTCTGACAGTTTCGGGGAAAATAATTTCAAATATTGAAAGGCCTCAGAAACTTGAAGAAGAGCCTTTACGAACTGCTTCATGAGACCTAATTTTATGTGTAATGGAGGCATTAAAACATGATGAGGCTCCACAATTGGTTTATTTTTGACGTTATATTGTCCTAGTTGAAATTCGCTTCGTTGAGGCCATGAGTGCTGCTGGTAGTGGAGTGCATCGGCTCTACTATCCCATAAGCAAAGGTAACACGGATATTTAGTGTATCCGCCTTGCATTCCCACCAGAAAACTAACCATTTTGAAATCCCCTATCACTGGCCAGGCGTACTCTTCATATTTTAAAACTTGAAAGCACCATTTTAACGCTCTCGTAATTTTCTTTGAGCATTACAGAATGAGCCAGAAGAAGAACTGCTTTTAAGATTCTTGTAGAGCTGTCGATAAAAAGACGCCATTCAGAAGAAATGCAAGGGATTCCGATTGCATCAAACAAACCTTTCACATGATTGTAATAACAAAGTCCGCCTTCCTTCGTAAAAAATCCAGAAAATATTTCATGTTGCTTTCTTTGGTCATTTATTTTAACATCGTTCTTGAGCAAATTCCACTGTTTTAGCCGTGAAACTAATATTTCTGCTTTAAGTTAGGTATGTTTAAATCTCTTTTGAATTAATGAGATGTGAGTTAGGAGTAGGTTTAAATCTTTTTTGAATTAAACTCTTCTGAATTAATGAGATGTGGTTCAACAGACGGTGATGCGATCACAAAATCGCTGCCTCGCTATTACTAGATATTTGTGATAGCGGTAGTGGCTGCTCTTGTGCCTTCAGCTTTGGACTAGAAGGCACTGGAAAATTTTCACTGTGGGGTATTGGAGCAGACGTTTGTAATAGATTTGGGTACTGAATCTTTGGCATTTTTCCAGCACGACGCTTACGTGGATTAACTATACAAAAATAGCAATCATTGATGTCATCAGCTGGCTCCCTCCATATTCTTGGTACTACAAACTTCATACTTTTTTTTTCTCCTTGGTACCAAGCTCGAAAAAAATGAACATCATTCATTAACGAATGACACATTTAATGCATGTGTTAAAAATATAAATAGGTACGTTTTTCTTAAAAATATGATGTGTTTTCTTACCTTCTAAAGTGTTTTTGCAGTTATTACATGAGAAATGAGGCGCCCATATTTTATCTTGACTTCGTACGGGTAAGTTATTATTATAGCTTATTTTTAGCTTCATAAAGTTTTACATTTGATGTCAAACAAAATTTTTTGGCTCTCACTTTAATGAATTCGCCGCAAATATAGCAAAAAGAGTCCACGTTATTTTTACACTTTTTGGAAGACATTTTTAGGCCTTGCGACACATAAAATACGTTATTCGTTTGCAATGCTCATACGCACACTACCGTGTTCGTCTGCCACTTCCCGCTTCACACCCACAGTCCCCCCTCACCCCTCTCTTGCATCTTAAATGCAACGGCTCCTCAAAAAATGTGCCAAAACAGCGTATATTTATTTTTTATTATATAAAGGTACAAAAGCAAACTTTATTTATTATTTATGGAATTTCTGCTTAATTTTCGATGTATACAACCAGAAAATATTTACTAAATAACAGACTAAAAATTTTTTTTTTTTGTTGTCCTGTTTTATTTATGATGCATGACCAACTAAAAGCTATTAAAAAAAAGTCACAATTTTTCATACAAAATCTTGCTTCGGGAACGGCGACGGTGTTAGTGACTGCTTCTTTATTTCGGACGTCGTCGTCATCATCGTCAACGGTGGACAACGTCGTTTCCATCATCTCATAATCGGAAGGCTCCGGAGAGTAGGGATGGTAGGGGGAGGGGGGGGGGGAATTCTGCGACTTTGCTCGACAACAGTGACACCCGAAGAAGTGGAGGATCTGGGGACAGCGGTGTTGACGTCAACAACCAAGACGTCACAAACTCTGCTATTGAATGTACTGCGTGGTGAGATAACAGTATTTTTGAGGAAGGCGGAGCAACAGCCGTGGGTACACTTCGATGGCTTCAACAAGTAGTGAAACTGACGCAGGTCTACCTAGTGAATAGAGAGGGAGCTTGAACAAAGAATCATTAAACTTGAAAGAAAATCAGTAACGCCGCCAGGCCGCTGGAGAACTAATGACAGAGCTAATAAATTTGCTAATTTCGGAGCTGTAGAACTAATTTTGCTTTTATGCAGAAACCGCGCTTTTAATGAGAGAGAAGCAGAGCGAGTTCTATGAAAGAGCGTTGAATGGATCGACTTCATGTTTCGAAACCGAGCCGGGGAAGGAATCACGACGCCCGTTCACGTTAACAGAATTTTAGTATTTCAGGAAACGTTGAAGCAGCGGTTCGAAAACAAAAGGACATACGAATTGGGGGCTGATTCGGCTATAGCGGACAAGGAAAACATTGAGAAGTTGATCGGACACATGGTTTATCTCTTGCGTAAGAACAGTATTTGCTTGAGCAAATTCGCTGAGATGACGTTCAAGCATTTCACGTGACAACTAGACAAGTACAGGCTGCCCGCCAGCATATTTTACACTTTGGCTAATAATGAAAACTCGAATATAAATGTAATAAAATTTATTTATATATTTTTATATAGAGAAGTACTGCGGATTTTAAGTTTTAAAAACAACGCCACTTAAATGACGTCCACTTAGCTCTAAGCATTCTTGCAATCCTGACCTCATGATGTCGAAGACTCGCTTGCAGAAATCTGGACTAATGTTGGCTATTTCGCATCGGATATTTTCCTTTAGTGTTGTTATCGTAGATGGAGAATTGCGAGATTTGATTTGCTATATACGCGAGGTTTGAGGTATACTCGCAGGAAAAAATCACATGGGGTCAGGTCCGGCGATCTAGGGGTCCAGTCGATGTCACCAAAGCTACTTACTAGTTTAAAATAAGGGCCGATAATGCCGTGGCTGGAAATTGCAGGGACTTCTGATCAACTTCTTTAGGGTCATGTTCACTCCAATAACGCATATTCTGCTTATTTACATAATCTCCAATATTGAATATATTTGGCGTTAATTTTGTAGAAATTCATTATTCGCAATTAAATGAAACTACGTGATGTAGTATTATTTCTACTATCTTTAATTTCTTTACCACGACCTAGGTTTCGTTGTATTACAACATCTTCAGGTGGGATATTAGCAAAGATAATATCAAAGATCTTTGCTAATATCCCACCTGAAGATGTTGTAATACAACGAAACCTAGGTCGTGGTAAAGAAATTAAAGATAGTAGAAATAATACTACATCACGTAGTTTCATTTAATTGCGAATAATCTCCAATGTAAAAATGCGCCACGTCACTAAACAGTATGTTACCTGAGCGCGCAAGAGTGAAAATCTTTCCAAAATAAGCCTAGCGTAATTTTGTCTTGTGTGATAATATGCTTTTAGTTGTTGAATTATTTGCAGCTTATATGAATGGAACTTTAAGCGCGTTTGCGTTAGCAAACAGATTTGCGTGGTTTTCGCAACATTTCTTTTCTCACGCGACTCACATTTTCTGGAGTCGTTACAAACGTTGAAGGTCCAGACCGAGGCTCATTTTCAGCTGATCCTGTCTCTAGACTTCCGCACATATTACCGCAATTCACATCCCCGTTTCTAAGTATAAAATCTGTTGGCGGACGCACTGTAGAATAATTTATTCTTTTTGGGTCCGCCGTCGACGGGAGACTATGGTTATGGAAATACGCTGACGCAGTTGCATTAAAGTTTCACGCGACTGATGAGTCTCACGTCGAGCAGTTCGTTTAATTTTAGTAGTTTGCTACACACGAACGCATGCTTCATGGACGATTGCAAGCTGACGGACAATTAATTCGAACAGTGGAAACTTTTAGCGGCGGAGGCAGCGATGGCCACAACGTGGAGGGATCCGTACACTTGTTCCAATTCCCGATACAGATGTACTGTCAGGTTTCGGTCGCGAGAGGTGCCATAGAGACGCGAATTTTGACTTTCACATTCAGCCACCCGACAGAGGATTACTTTAAAATGAATACCATTTCGTGACGTTTTCCATTTATTTTTCTTTTTTTACAGTTCTCCACATTGCTTTTTCTGTTTTAGCTTTTTTTTTAATTCGGTGTAGCTTTCTTCTTTTTATTTCCCTTGTCTTTGACTTCGATTTCTTTTTTATAAAGACTTAAAGTAATTCTGTTGTTGGTTTAGTACCTTTATTTATTTTCATTATAACTGTTGTTATAAAAGGTATAGGATATAAAGTGTCCGAGTAAGAGATAATTTGTTGACTATTAATTTCATCAACTGTGGCTAAATTGTCTTCGGATGAAGATTCTTGAGATATAGCTTAAAATTCAGGCTGAACACTAAGTGGTGTTGTAACTCTAGGTGGCTATGCAACATTAGTCTATTTTATTGCGCAGTCAGGAATTGACCTCAACCAAAAATTGTAGTGGCTGTTTTGTAGTGATTTAAAGAACGATTAGACTTAACGGTTGAAGGTGATGTGTTGTATGAGCTAGAAATAATAGCATGTTTAGCAGCGTACCAGCAAAATGTCTTATAAATTATTGGTATGTGATATTACAATTCAGTAAAAGTAAAATTTGTATCTGGTCCCTTTTTTATGAACTAGTACATTTTATGAAATGTTCTAACCATCGAACAAACAGTTCTGATATTATCCGTCCATTTTTTGCAAATGCTGTATTTGGTGCAGCTCCTTTTTTAAGATGTCATTCATTCTGCTGCGCTTAAATACTGGTATAGGTGATATAAATTCGCCCGCTACATTAATTGAACGTACGCATATATAGTGTTTAGACTCCTTTCTCTACTTGTGATCGCTTCCACTTATAGTGTTTGCATTTCGAGTAATGGTTTTGGAAAGGTTTGTGAATAGTGGTTAAGTAGGTTTCATCGACGTTGTATATTTTGTGGGAAATAAACTTGAGTTTATTCAGTATTTCTTTACTTTCCTCTTCTCCTTACTTCTTGCCATTGATGTTGCCTCAGTAACATGCAAGGATAAAGTAGGATAATCTTTCATAAGCTTGTAAAACTATTTTTTGCCGGCTGTTTTTCTGTTCCTTCTCGGAGCGATGAGGTAGGCCAAGTCGAGAAAAAGCAAACAAAAAAAGGCACACCCGTACCTTCCTTTTCTCGAAGTCATTCAGGACATTTTCGACTCACCTGTAACTTCGTTGCGGATAAAGTTAGAAATCTAAATTGTTAGTGACCAAGAGGGCATAATATAACTAAGTATATTAAAACCTGTAGTTTACGAAGTATTACAAATCAAAATCCCTTAATTTTGTCACTGACACACACATTGATCATCAAAATTGTAAGGTGTTGCTAGCAGACACAGAAGCTTAAAATTTTGAACACAAATACTGTTTAGCCTATAAAGCAAGAAAAACAAGATACCGCAATTTTGGTCCTGTTGTCTAGATATATGAACTTAACCTTGTAATCCTATATAAATATATAAAAGAAATGCGATTAAAAATTAAAAGTTATACAAGTATGCAATTTTTTGTCACTTAAGTAATTTGGGGTTAATTTAAAATATTCATTAAATTAACAGTACATACCTACTACCTATACCTAATGCATATTAAAAATAAATAATTCAAAGAACGCGACGCGTACGTTTATAGTGGGTGGCGCTTGCGATGCAGAGGGGCGACGCGTGAGGGAGTCGATGTGTCAAATCGAGCGGTAGCCGCGCTCATTGGCGCGAATGCCGAGATGCTGTTCGGATGTGCCCCGAAACACTGCCCATAAGTTTACGAATATCGTTTATAATTTCGGTTGCTATTATTGGTTTATTGATTAAAGCGCTTACTAATTTGTTTATTCGTATTATTTACTAGCATTTTGGATGTTGTTTGGATAATTTTAGGGTATATTACCCTCGTCGTCGTCGCCGTGGTGTGTTGGGTTGATCACAAGACTTACGGCCTTTGATGATGCGGCGCACCGCGGGAACCCGGGTTCGATTCCCGGCCGTTCATCGAACGGGGCTGAACTGGGGTTATGATTGGCTGTAAGAGATGCTCTCGTAGTAATGAGTCCTCCTTATGTATCAATTAATACATTAAAGTACATAAGTAAATAAATGCATTAAAACATTTGTTGTAAACTATTGGCTAATTGGACGTAGATATGTAACAGCTTTACTTTAACATTCATTGATGATAGGTTCAAACTCAATGTGTTAATATTGGTTTGCAGTTTCTTGATTATCGCTTATTCGTTTAAGATCTTTTTTATGTTCTTTCGCGAGTGATTGCATTACGCTTATGCTTTTCGTTTGTTGAGTTATCAACGCTTTTGTTCGTTTCCTAAGGTTATTTATTTGTTTCTCGAATCGTTCAGCATCTTCCGCGCAAATATTACCTGTTATTGCTTTAATTATCCCGCCTAATCCATTAATTAGTCCTCTTTTATGTTTATTATAATTATTATACGGTATGAGGTAATAGAACTTATTTTATATGTTTTGTATCATATATCTTCATTGATCTGTTTGTATATGGCGCTGCAATTTATTTGGGTGATTACTTTCTAATTTTATTAAACTAGCAAATGTAAACTTAGCTTGTTTGAATATTTCATATATTAAACTTATAACTACATATTAAACTATATATATACACTTGGTGAATCATTTGTGCTTCTCTTAATGCGAGTAATCCATCTTCTGAATCAACAGGTTGGATCAAAGGTTCGATGCCGGTGTCTGCAGTGTTTCCGGTGATGATAATGAAAAGGACGCTAATGATGATTCTGTAAATTGAGATGTACGTCTCAATAAACGACTATGGACTCTAATGGTTTTCGCGTTTACGTGTTTTCCTACAATTTCGAATATACTGTTAGGGTGTTCTCTGACCATAGTATATGGTCCTATATAACGAGGTTCTGTCTTCTTACTACGTGATATTTTCACTACTTGTATGTAAACTTTATCTCTTATTTTCAATCGCGGTTTCTCTTTATTTTTATTTAATTCTTCTATTGTTTTTCTTTTATCTGTTGTTAACCTTTGTTTTATGGTGTTATAGGCTTCTTCCATTTGTTTTTTTGTCTTTGCTTACGTAATCCTGATAGTATTCTTGCGTATAGTATAGTTCTAGTGGATTTCGACTGTCTGTATGCCCACAGAGTAGTTCAAACGGTGTGAAATTTGTTACTGAATGAATGGTATAATTATATGCTATGATGGTGTACTTGATTAACTTTGTGATTTCTGTTTTATCAGTTAATTTATTTATTTTCATTATTTCGTCTATTGTCGAGTGAAATCTTTCTATGGGTGAATTTGCATTTGGTTTATATGGTGTTGTAAAATGCATATTAATGTTATGTAATGTGCTAATCTGTTTTATTACATCGTTATCGAACTTGTGACCTAAATCAGTAGTTATCTTATTAGGTATGCCTGATATTGAAAATAGTTGTATTAATGCGTCAGCTATATGTACGCTAGTTGTTGCTTGCAAGGGTACTGCTTCTGCGTACTTCGTGAAGTTGTCTATTATAGTTAAAAACGTAGTTTCGTCTATATTATATAAATCTGTAAATAGATGTTCCATCGGTTTGATAGATGTTTCTGTAAGAGCAATACGGATTTCTTTCATATTTTGACTTTAAACGGGTGTCGCAATTATTTATATACTTTTGTATTGTTAATTGTTGATTAGGCCAGTAGTAGTTTTTCTTTAGTCTTTTATAGGTTTCTGTTACTCCTCTATGAAGTGTTTTTCTTTCGTGATATTTTTTTATCCGTGCTATTTGTTCGTTTTTATTTTATATTACGGTTATTCTCGTTAAACATCTGGATAATTCAGGTCCACGGCTATCGAAAGTTTGTTTATTTTATTGAATAAAGTGATTAGATTTTCATCGTGAAAATAGCAAAAAGAATTTTCGATCGGCTATTGTATGGTATCTTAAAAAATTTAGTATTTCCGATTTTGTGTAGATTTGTATTGGTATAAATACGTCTTTAATGGTTAGGTTTTTGATCTATCTTCTATATGATATTCCATTCCTGGCGAGTTTCTAATATGAAATTGTTTCAATTGCTTGTCTATCGCATGTGGACAGGTAGGAATTTCGTATGTAGTGGTTTCTTCAATAGTTTCTACGTTTTCTTCAGGTGTTTTGGGCATATTTAATAGATTTCTTATGTCTATTGTATTATAGTCGAAATTGTATCCTTGCGAGGTACTTGGTACTGTATTGAACGGGTTTATTTTTTACACGAGATAGTGCATCTGCGTTTGTGTTATATTTGCCTTTCTCAAACTCCATCGTATAATCGTATTCTTCTAGTTTCAATTGCCATCGTGTTAACTTAGAATTTGGGTCTATGAGAGACATGAGCTTGTGGTTAGTATATATAATGCATTTTTGTCCATATAAATAAGGACGGAAGTATTTCGTTGCCCATACGACAGCAAGTAGTTTATTTTCTATGGTGGAATAACGTGTTTCCCTATCTGATAGGGTTTCGAGATGCGTAAGCAACGGGTTTATCTGTTCCAACTTTTCCTTGTGATAATATTGCTCCTAGAGATACGTCTGATGCATCTGTATTTAGTATGAAAAGTTGTTCAAAGTCTGGGAGCCATTATTTTGGTCACTGGTTTTGTTAGTTTTGCGAAATCAGGTATAAATTTTCGATAGTAGCCTATTAGTTCTAGAAATTATTTTATTTCCTTATGAGTTTTAGGTATTGGGAATCTCTTTGTAGCTTTTTCTTTTTCTTCTTTCGGTTGGACATCTTTGTCCGTCAATGTGTGTCCTAAATAATTTACTTCTTTCTGTAAGAATTCTGATTTGTCTAATCGTATCTTAAAATTATGTTCTCGGAATCTGTCAAATACCTTTTTTTAACTTTATCAAATGTTCTTGTAGGGAACTAGAGTATACTAGTATCTCGTCTAGGTACACTAAACAAGCGTTAGGTGTTAGATCTTTAAGAATATTATTCATTAATCTTTGAAAGGTACTAGGGTCATTTTGAGACCATATGGCATTCTTAGGAATTCATGTTTATCGGTGCTGAAAGCTGTTTTTTCTATATCGTTGGGATCCATTTTTATTTGGTGGTATCCTGAAGCTAGGTCAATAGTTGAGAAATAGTGAGCTCTTCCTAGTTTATCTAGAATATCGCTTATGTTAGATTTAGGGTATTTATCTTCCATGGTCTTATCGGTCAATTTCCTGTAATCGATGACTATTCATCGTTTATTGTACCTGAGGCGTCAGCCTTTTTCCGTACCAAGTCTACTAAGCTAGACAAAGGTGATATACTTTCTATAATTATGCCTATTATTCTCTATTAATTCAGGTCTTCAACTTGATTTTGTATGGCCATTGCCTGAGTTGGTGGTCGTCTATAGTTTTTTTTGTATAGATAGGGGTTTGGTCCGTTATTCTTAATTTATGTTTCACAGCGTGAGTAAAACTCAAGGGTAAATCTTCTACATAAAATATAGTTATCTCTTCTCTATAGTTATAACATAACTTGTTAATTTTCCGTTTTTTTTCTTCATTTCAATGCTTTGTACGTATTCTCTTTAAGTTATATTTAATTTCCTGATGTATAGATTGTTCGCTATAATTTTGTGTTATTACTTTTCTCATTATCCTGACATCGTGTGTTTATAAAAGAATTATTTTAGAATATGTGATTAATCTTTTATTATATAGTTCGAGTGGACCGTTTTCGTTGGTCGATTCAATCTTAAAGACTTTATTTAGCGTTGGTCGTTGCATAGGTTTATTATTTGGTCCTTGTTCGTTGCATAGGTCGTTGCATTTGGTCGTTGCATATGTTTATTATTTGGTTGGAGCTATCCTTAGTATCGTTAATATTTTCTCTTTTTATTTGAAATGGTGGATATTTATTAAATTATTGTTTTATTCATAATTAAAGTGGAAGGTCCACGTGAATTATACTGATTAATATGTGGTTTTAAAGGTAGCTTCGGTTTTTCAGTTTTTACATTAGTATTCGAATTTTCTTTAGGAAAATGATTTTTATCCTTTAGTTCTGCTTGTCTAGCGCATGCAATCGCTATTTCTAATGTTTTTCAATCGTTCATTCGCATCCCTAAACCGATTTCCTAGTTAAGATGGTCAATATAGGTATTTACAGCTATGGCTTGATAGCACGCGCCGTCTTTGTTTACATTTACTGATAATAGTGAATCTATTAAATCTTTTATACGCTTACCATATGCTTCGCATGATTCGGTTATGTTCTTAGTACAACGCATTAATGTTTGTTATAATTGCATTTTCGTACGATGTTCACCGAATCTACTATTGAAAGCTATTTTATCGACGTCCAGTCCGACAAATTGACTTCTAGAGTTAGGGCTTCTAGCACTTTCCCTGTTAACTTAGATCTTATCAAACTAGTGATCGTTGGATCGAGTGTATCTAAATCTTGGGCGTTTAGAACGCATTCTACACTTCTTATGTAGCCGTTTAGATTTTTAGGGCTACCGTCAAAGCTAAGTAACATTTTGTAGATTAAATTGTAATCTGGACTAGGAATTATCTCCTTTTGGGAAATGTTTGTATTTGATTCCGTCAATGTGTATTTGTCTTAGCTTTTTGTATAAATTAACAGTTACAAGTTATCCCTATTTGAGGTGAAGCACTTAATATAGAATTACTCGATTTTAGAGGTAAATCTATTTTAATAACAATTATAAGTGATTTCCGATTTAAGGTAATACACTTTTTTACATAGAAATACTCAATATTAGTTTTAGAACTATTTTTCCAACTTGGAACCTGAGTTTTAAGGTTATTAGGTTGAAGGGGCACTGCTAGTAACAAGGAAAATACGAGATCTGATCCTACCTTCCGTACGTAGCCAGTTCTTGCTCGGAGCACGCCAGGGCTCTCTGTGCTTCCTCGCTGCTCGTCGTCTCTGTAGATTCTTGTAGATCCTATTAAGTCGGGACTATTCCCACCATAACCGTCCGGGTAGTCTCAGGGCCCCTCCTGGGACCCGTAACAACCCACCTCATACAAAAAGGGGACCTTCGAATGTCCCCTAATAGTGTCTCGTATCTACAATCACAGCGCTTCCACCCAACAGGGTTAGAGTCTGCTCCTACTCAATGAGTCGTTTAGGATCTCCATTTTTTCAAGAATGCACTTGGCGAACGCTCTAAATGACTCATAGATCGGACCATTCTCAACCAAGTCTCGGTGACTAAAGATACCACGTTCTAAGTTTCCACGTGATTCTACGTTAATATTTTGACGCATGCTCTCAACCAAAACTCTACGCGCATCATCGTGCTGACTGCAGTGGAATAAAATATGATTCATGTCCTGCGTCTCAAATCTGCAGGTACACACCGGGCTATTTCTCAAAGCAAATCTAAATAAGCTGGCACGGAATGCGCCATGCCCCGTTAGGAATTGGGAAACATAATAATCAGGAACGAGCCAGTTCTTACTTAACTGCTCGGAAATATCGGGAAAGAACAACCTGGTCGTTTCCCCCTTGGAATCGGGGGAGTACCACCTAGACTGCCAGTGAGCAACGACGATCTCTGCAATGCGTCTCTTTCTAGTAGCAAGGGGTTCATTTGCCAAAAACTCAAAGTTCAACGGACCCGCAACGAAACTCCTGCCTCGAGCCAAGATGAAATTAGCCGTGCGTTCTGCAATCGCGAGGTCGGCAGGAAAGAGACCTACCAAAACCGGCAACGCATCAATTGAGCAGGTCCTGTAGGCCTTGGTCAGCGCCATCAGCGGCGCACGCTGCGATCTTAGCACCACCCGTCTAACTTGCTGGACCCCGACGCACCACGAAGCCCAAACCGATGGCGCATAGGCCAATATACCAAGGTATATTGCCGTATACATCAGCTTGAGGGTCGAGTTATTAAGCCCCCTGCCGGCACCAGCAAGCCGGGCCATGGCGTGGAAGGCAACTCGAGCCCTCTCCCCGATGTACCGCGCCTGCGGTAAGAAGCTCCGCAGTGAATCGAGGACCACGCCCAGGTAATTGACCTGATCCCGCATGCCGATTCTAGCGCCAGCCATAGTCACAGACAATTTATTTGTCAAAACAATGGGAATATTTACGTAATTTGATTGTCAAAACAATGGGAATATTTATTTAAGTTATAAATCTCTTGATTTAAATAACTCGCGCCAAAACATTTCAGGTTGTAATGTTAATGAATTCCTGCGCAAACAAACATTTATTTAACAAACATATGGTGAAGAAAAGTAAAAGGCGGAACTTTCCACATTCTGTTGCCTCTTGACGAAGCAATGAAAAAGCTCCCTAGACCAGAACACCCGATTACTAATCCTAAACTATATATCATAGTACGAAGTTCGCCGACAAAGTCAGAAATAGTGTAGGAGGATATTGTAGATGTCAACAAGGTTTAACAAGCATTATAATAGCTAAAAGGTGTAAATCTGCTTTACTGTCAAATACGATTTCCACGTTCACGTCAACAATTAATTAGCTATATTCAATTTGCACCATATTGTAGACCGATCAAAATCTCAAGTAGACATCAATGGTGCAGAAGGAAAAGGTGCACTACTAACACAAGTTACCTCAGAGAAAGAGAGTGAATATGAACAATAAACCGTTTACCCTTTGCACGAAAAGAAGGAAAAACGCACTCATTTCAGAAATGTACTAAATGCTAAAAGTCAATGCTGCACCAATTGATTTTAGACATAAAGTGCTTCCCTGATCTATATGTAGAAGTTAATATCGTCAGTTTTATGTTCGGCAGCAAAAGTTAACATTTAGTGAATATATTAAAAACAGACGTATGTCAAAACATTCTCAGTTTCGGCTAAATTAATAATACATATTATTTTTACTTTCAAGTCACTTTATTTATTAAAGATATAAAGATGTCAAATATTGATTCCGCTAAAGTTGAACGACGAGTTCGCCGTTAATCCCGTCAGTCTCACAAAGTTGTATTGACAGTCTACTAAACTCTGCATGATCATCGTTTTTCCCGTCGACGGCGGTCCCCGGAAGAATAAGTTGTTTCTTTTATTCAGTCTTCCGTTCATGTGTTCGAATGTCGCCTTCGCGAACGTTTCTAGATCTATGTGATTTGCATTAGTAAATTTTCAAATTTCATTCTCAGTTCCATTATGTTTATCTCTTTGTTTGCTTGCGGATTCCTCTCCAGACTGTGTGCTTTCGCTCGTTCGAATCGCGCTTTTAACGATTCCTGAAATACCAGTATTCGGGACACTGTGATAATTTGTCGAATCTTTTCGTTGAACCCTGAGCTGAGTATGAGGTTAATCCCTTGAGGAGTTTTTGCGAGGCTGACAAGTGCCTCTCCTTCCGTAAAAGCGCGTTCCTTACATAGTAGTAAAACGATAGTTGTATTGCGCTCGTCATTTTCGCTGCGTATTCGTATGTGAACTCTTTGTCTATTACTCGTCGGTAATCTTTCATTAGACACAGATCCTTCCAATTGAACGATATTACTGTGGGCATCATCGTCGCATCTTTCGTTTCCATCTTGATCTGCATCGGTTTCACTAGTTGTATCCACCATTCCTTCGTCCCTTTCTCCATGTGTCCAGCCTTCTCTCTCATGTATTGTATTTCCCCACGCGGTACATTCAATATGCATCGTCTCTTCGTGCCTTTTAGTATCCCTCGCCACACCAAGCTGATGGTTGGCGCAGATACCAACTTCAACATCTGCTGGGGTGAGAATGTCTTGTAAAATTTGACGACCATTCCCGGAATAAAGATACTGACGAATACAAACGATGCACTCAATTGTGGAACATTTGTAAGGTTTGGCTCGAATATTTGCTCCAAGCTTTGAGGAATGTCCCCACTGTTTACTTCTAGATATGTAGATGAAATGCCAATGGTGTTGTTTGGTTCCTTTATGATCAACGACGAGCTTCCAAGGACCGTTATAAAGTCTTTCGTGGGTTCCTGGATTTCTTCCTGTATATTGGCCAACTCCAGGTATGTATCGAATTTTGAAATCGTATCTTTCAGCCATTCTTTCTCCGCTTCCACCTCCTTCGCTGTAGGTTCTACTTCTTCCGTTTCCGAATTTAACTTCCGTAATTCCGTTTCTACGTCGTGCAGTCCCTTAGCCTTCAGTAGCCAGTTTTCCGACAAGGCTTCTGTAGCATTCAGCATCTCCTTTCTGTAGCATTCAGCAGTCCTCAGGTATTAGTTTTTTAATACACCTAAATTTGTTGGAGACTCCTTTTGAACTTAATTTTATTGCTAAACATTTAAAATATTTTTGACTGAAAGTAAATCCCAACAATTTATTGTAGACAATACATTGAAAGATAAGTAAGATGCATTTCTGGTCTAAATTTCAGACTCTATGATGAGAAGATCAAAATATATGTCACTCTAAATATTAGCTTTTACCTTTCAGTATGAAACAATAAAATTAAGTAAAAGTATGTATATACCTTTCCTGGAAAGTGTGTGCTCTGATATGGCTTTGGTAAAGGTGTTTTTAATACACCTAATTTTGTTGAAGACGTGTAAATACAAAATAAAACATTTAATATAATATATAATATTAAATCTATTGAAGTTTACATAAAGTTTGTGACTTACACTAGATTTTTTTCTTTGTTTTCAGTGTCGAGTGAATTTATTTGTTCTGTCACCACTTCATTGGAGACCTTTAAACAAATTAAATAACGTATTACATTTATTTCCTGTGAGTTTCTAGAGTCATATCTGTGTTTGTGTCAGTCTAGGTAAATGCTTACACTGGATTGTTCTTTTCGATATTGTTCTAGAATGTTTGGACAAGAAATTCCATTGACCTCTGTGAATTTTTCCCCATGTTACGTCTTCGTGTCGACGTTACGAATGTTTTCTCCCATTTTTATATTTTGTACCTATAAAAATAAAATATTGTAATTTACATATTACGCTAAACTAAATTATTAATTAGCTTTGAGTACTAAAATGGTAAATAATCAACTAACAGATGCAATAAGAGTGTGGTCTATGTCGTATTGATTTAAATCAGTTGACGACTCGCCGTTATGCAGTAAAGCTGCCACTTCCAGGTCCGAATGGGATGGACCAGGAAGATTTGGGCCACCTCCAGTTTTGAAGGCCTCAATTTTATAGGACGGAAACATTTTTCCTTGTCTTTACTTTCATCATCTTCCACTGTACCTGTAATTGGCCCAATTTCCATTTTTGCAACAGAATTTGTACTGCGAACAAAGTTTCTCTCATGCCCACTTCAGTTCGGAATCCACATTTACTGTAGGTTAGCTGTTTATCGCACTTTATCCTTATGTGGGGAGTGTGTGGAGAGGAAAAGCTTGAGAACTTGACTCATATGGTTAATTTTTCGAAATTTTACATTGATATTTTTTTAGAAGTGTGACAAAAGTAAATTTCAACCAGTCCTCAGGTATTAGGTTTGTAATACACCTAAATTTGTTGGAGACTCCTTTTGAACTTAATTTTATTGCTAAACATTTAAAATATTTTTGACTGAAAGTAAATCCCAACAATTTATTGTAGACAATACATTGAAAGATAAGTAAGATGCATTTCTGATCTAAATTTCAGACTCTATCTGACAACTCGCCGTTATGCAGTAAAGCTGCCACTTCCAGGTCCGAATGGGATGGACTAGGAGGTTTTGGGCCACCTCCAGTTTTGAAGGTCTCCATTCTATAGGAGCGAAACATTTTTCCTTGTCTTTACTTTCATCATTATCATCTTCCACTGTACCTGTAATTGAGCCAATTTCCATTTTTGCACCAGAATCTGTACTGCGAACAAAGTTTCTCTCATGACCACTTCAGTTCGGAATCCTAATTTACTGCAGGTTAGCTGTTTATCGCACTTTATCCTTATGTGGGGAGTGCGTGGAGAGGAAAAGCTTGAGAACTTGACTCATATGGTTAATTTTTCGAAACTTTACATTTCTTGTTGTTTTTTTTTGAAGTGTGACAAAAGTAAATTTCAACCAGTCCTCAGGTATGTATGTGGCCAGTTTATTAAACGAGGTTGAAAAGATTTCCTAATACTGCAATGTATTCTTCATCCATAAGTTTGAATTCCTATGTGAACGTGATCTTACCATCAGATATAGATACGACGTGTACCGTAAACTCATCCGGGAACAGCGAATTGATAAATTAGTCTCTTAGAAACTTTTCCTGATTATGTCCAGAATTGGCAAGTTGTGATCATCCACTAGTTGATGGTAATGTTGGCTTCTGTGTCCAGTCATTGCTTAAGTTCTTTGCGACAGCTTCAAGCTGGTATGCCGCTAACCATTTTCTTGAAGCCGAACTTTTGACTGCTCCGGCCTTTAGTCAGCTCTCAAACTGGCTTGCCGCTGAGCTTGTTCTTGAAGCCTAACACATAATTTTTCTGGAATTTGGCAGCTTTTAAACTGGCTTGCCTCTGAGCCGAACTTGGTTGTTTGTGATTGCTTCGGAATTTTGGCAGCTCTCGAGCTGGTTTGCCGCTGAGCTTGTCGTTCAAGCCGAGCTTGTGATTTCTAGGTCGCTGGGGCAAGAGATAATTAACATGTTGTTGATGTCGATAGGCCACCTGCTTTGGCATTTTGGCAGCATGGCATACGCAGAGCTGTTTCACGCATGTATGTTCGATTCGTCACAGCTCCGCTAGAGGAAAAACTCCTGATTCCTAACAACCTGCTTAACTCGAGCGTTATTAGAATTTTGTGACAGATTTGATTTTCTTTCCCCTGGCTTGTTTTTAAGTCTGAAAATCGCAAGTAAGTTAAATCTTAGGAAAGAAAAAAGTAAGAAAAGGAGAAATGAGCAAATTTATATACCGTAATGTTGCTAAAATTGATTGAAGGTTGGCTATATTGTACCACTTAACTTCTAACCAATATTGCGAAATAACTGTTAAGAGTATCCTTATGTTTATTTGTTTGATGTTTAGTTGAGTTAATTGCATCTACTATTCTGCAAAAGTTATTTATAATAAGTCAGTAATTTCTTCCAAATATATATTTTTTTAAAAAGTAGCTACCGGTACGATTTAGAAACCGGTACATTTAATCGTACCACAAGGTCTCTAAATCGTTTGAGGTTTCCCATACAAAGAGTGCAAAAAAAACAATGTTTCGTGTTCTACCTATTTATTTAGTAAGAGATCAACAAAAAGGTACAGTGTCATATATCTATCTCCTCTTTCATATCAATTAATCACAGCCCTTTGATTAGAGATTAATGAAGTTAAAACTACGAATGAAGTTTCTTAAATATAAGCTCTTGGTACGATTTAAAAGCAGGATCATTTAATTTGTACATATGGTTTCTTAATGTGTTTTAGAATTCTCCAAGACAAAATAACAAATTAGAAACTTATACAAAAATATTTAAACGTACATACTTTTTTTATAATAATTTTAATAGCAAACAGTTTAACTAAATTCTTTTTATTACCTAGTAAATCAGTCTTCTGATTTGAAATCACGTAAGAGATAAAATTTGTACTTAACTTAATTAAGGCATCTAGGACAAATATGAGGGATTATGCTGCAAGTGATATGGAGCCACTTGTGACATCTAACACATTCAAACCAATCTACTTTAGGAGCTTTTTTATCAAAGTAATACCCATTGCATATTGAACAATAATTTTAATCGTATTTCTTCCTCAAGTTCCACATCAGTATCATCGTCTAAAATGATTTCCTCTTCAGTTTCAGACGAATCAGTCTCAGATTTTTTAGCTAATTTTCTTTTCTTTTTATTCTGAGTTTTATTTTGAGTATTTTGAGTTGATGCTTTTTTCTTAATGTTTTTTTAGATACATATTTCTTAAGCTTTTTAATCTCCCTTTTATTTTTATTTGTTGTATCAGTTTTTTTATCTTCGCGTTTTATTTTCTTCTTAACAGGATCTTCTTCAAATTTTATCTTCGGCTTATTTCTCGTTTTTTTTTATGGATTCTTCTAGATCATTTTTGTATGGACTCCCTGTTAACTCAACTGTTAACTCAACTGTTTTCTGGATCCCTCGTTTTCTCATATTTATTTGTTTATTCTTCGGCAATGGTGAAATGTCTTTAATCGGAACTTTTAATATTGGGCTTAATGTGTTTGTTTTTGTTGAGGTAGATGAACCAAGGTTAACAATATTAATAGAACTTCTTGATTTTAATTGAACTGTCAATGCGTCGTTTGGTTCATGGTCAATCCTGTTTTCTGGTAGATGTACTTCGTTACATTGAGCAACAGCTAAAACATTTTTTACCTCGGTGCCCAATCACTTTCTGTGTTCTTTTTTGCACTGTAGAGAATCCGGTTTCATCTACATTGAACACATCGTTGGAGGTTAAGTTTGTGTCATTCAGAATCTTTTCAAGTATGTCGTAAAATTTCATGACATTCTCCTTGTTAAATCCCTTTATTCTGTTAATGGATGTTGCTTCTGGCTGTCGTAAGCTAAGCTTTGAATGACGCCCCATGAATTTATAATACCAACATTTTCTCGCCATTTGTTTTGTTCTGTTAAAATTATGTTGGATGTTATTTTTTTCAGCTACTTGATATGCGAGACGCCTAACATCAGATCATCAGAGTGTCAAACCGAACATACATTCCTCCATGTTCAAAATATGTTGGACTAATTCATTCATTCAATCATTCTCTTCACTCTCCGAAAAGACGGTAGGTCTTCCTTTATTTATCTCATGACTATGTATTGCTTGATGTCTTTTCAAAGTAGGTTTTGGTATCCCATACACTCTTGAACACTCATTTAGTCCCAAAACATTGTTCTTTAATGACGTTAAAGCTTTCTTCAAGTCTTCTTTCCAATCATAATACTTTCTTGTCGTTTTCTTTTCACTCATCTGCAATAAAGAATATAAAATAGAAAAAATACCAGCAAATAATTAGGTACCTACACGGCAATAAATAATCTAACATTCACGATTAAAAAATACTGGATAATTTTAAAACATAAATAAACTTAGGAAAATCGTACCGGTACGATTTAGAAACCATGGCTCGGTACGATTTATAGGACCACGCATGTTTTGAAAAAACAATTTGTTATTTCATAACCTCAAATGATTGTGTTGGTTAATTCCTACAGATAAAAGGGATAACAACCAAGAATCAGTGTAATTAAATAGCAAATTCTGAAAGCTTACCGTTTGCGTGTTACACCTTAGGTTCACCAGCCAAAAATTAGTAACAAAATCCACGAAAACCTATTCTACTTTATTGCAAACACACTCTTCAAACATAGCGATGTCCCAAACTGTCATGGCTTCCTAAGTGTTGCCAACTATAATTTAGTGTTGCCGGAATAAAAAAAAACGTACGTTGGTAGGAAATATGTGAGTGGTACGATTTATCAACCGGTACAATATAGCCAACCTTCCCCTATCAACTTCTTTCTTCAAAAAAGTCGAAATGAAAAAGAATCCGCTGATTTTTAGTGATATTCTTTTTAAAATAATTGTTTACTAACCCTTATATATTTTAATCCCATAAAACATGAAAAATGCAGAATTATTCTCAAATAAAATGTGAGAGAAAGCGTATTAATTCATAGTGACGAGTTTTAGTATACCCTCACTCTTACCAACAAAATACTTTATTAATTTAATTTTTTTTCGGTTCCTTTTTTTTTAAAGTGACCTGTGTCCTGTTCATATAAATTCATGTAGAAATTTTTGCGTGATTGATGGCCACACATTCTAATAAACAAAGAAACAAAAACGTCTGCAAATTTTCAGATTTATCATATTGGTAGGATAATATATAATTTGATTAGTCGGTACTCACTGTAATCTCAAGGGTAACCTTTCTTCAATAGAAATAAGTATTTGAAAAGGAGCGTGTGCTTTTTATAAGGGTCGTGGTCAGAAAAAAATTAATTGTGCCCAAACAAAATTTACATAATTTTAAAGCTTAAACGACACTCTATAACATTTTTGTTTTTAAAGCACTGTATGATCTTATCTTCGTAACATCATGTTATGAAGATTTAGCGCTACCTAGCGCATGTTTCAGTTTTCAGGTGTTCTGTTATACCTTTGTATTAATTTTATGCTGTCAGAGGTCATAGAACAACATTCTCTGATTAAAATTATTGTAATTATATATGATAAACATTTCGTTACTAATTTGTAACGTTTTATAAATCTTTACAAAAGTGGGTTGTGATCGACCAGATTTAGTGCCATTTTCGAGTGATCTACTTTACCATTTCGTTTTATTTCTACGCTGTTGGATGTCATTGAGCAACATTTTTAATAATTCACACATTTATTTCGTTTCATTCAGTCATTTGAAATGATACACAATAAAAACCATTAGTTCTGAAACAGAAAACTACTACTAGTTTCTATTTTTTTTAAATATCCCTACTACTACTTGGTTTATGATGATCCATAGTACTTCTCTGTTTATGATGATCCATAGTACTTCTATGAATGATAAAGATAAAAACCATTAGTTCTAAAATAGGAAACTACTACTAGTTTCTATTTTTTTAAATATCCCTACTACTTGGTTTATGATGATCCATAGTACTTCTATGAAAGAACAATCTGTATGCTATATTGCAAGGTATCAATTAAGTATCGTTTTAATACTGGTGCATTAAAGCGCAATACACACATAGAGCGGGTGCGGGTCGGGCGTGGATCCCACGCGTGAGACCCGCTCTTCGTTGACTTCACACACAACAAGGCACGGGTGATCGACGGGTCGGGTCGGGCGCGACGCGAGCATCCATGATTCCATGCTAGTACAGCGGTGGCGATCGTCACGAGCAGTGCGATTGAAAATGTCAGCGGATTCGGATGAAGAGTTATTATTTCTTCTGGTTTTGAAAAGAAGATTACGGAAACGAAAAAGGATTTGGGTTCATGAAATAATTAAAAAAAGACTGCAATATGGAGAATATCATCGTCTGTGTAGAGAATTAGAAACGTACGAAGATCGCTTTTACAAGTATTTCCACATGTCAAAGACAAGTTTTGAAGAATTACATGATATACTGAGAACAAGAATATTTAAACTCGATACAAATTGGAGGCCAGCTATATCTACAAGAGAAAAACTCGCAGTTTGTTTAAAGTAAGTAAGCTTTCATTTATTATATAATCAGAACTTTTTATAATTATAAAGCATAAATAACTAAGCAGGAACAGTTAGATTTCTTAAAATAGATAATTGCATTAAGTTGAAGGCACATTTGGTGACATGTAATCAAAGTGAATGATTGTACATTGTGCATAATATATTCACTCAGATCATTCAGATAATGCATATGCATTTCCTGAATGAATAGAGTAAATATTCAAGTGCTTATAAACTGTTGCATTCGATAAGTCTTGTGGCGTTTTGTCTATCTGTTCTACATTTCCGTGAACAAATGAATTAACAGATGCTGTGCTAGCATCTTCAGGATTTATATTATCTGATATTGATGACATCACAGAATAAGCTGGTGATTGATGGACATTGTCAATCGGCATTTCGCTTAGCTCTGCATCGGAAAACAGCTTAGCTAAATCAACTTTAAGCATAGCTTGTTTCCGCTGCGATAATTTTTTAAATCTTTGTGCGTAGCTTAAAAACAAGTAGTCGACATCGTCATGCCTTGATGTTTCTTTTTTTTCCAAGTAGGTTTTTATCATTTCGTCGACATCTGACTCATATGGCTCTTTAGTTCTTTTCTTGGACCGTCGGGGTGTTTCGATTGGTTCGTTCGATGGGGGTAAAAAAGTCGATATAGCATTTGAAGATTCGAAGGATTCATTCTCGATGAACGACATCGTCGCTGCGCTATCCGAATTTTCTGTGGTTGGAGTTGGTCGGTCCCCAGAAACGTTGGATGTAGTTTCTCTGGGATTAATACCACTGTCTAAAAACGATAGTTGCCCTGACCATAAGAAATTTATAATTTTTTTTTCGCTCCCGGTGGTTCCTTTTATTTGCTTTTTATATTTAATGTATCCATCCCTCATACTTTTCCACCTCATTTTTATGGTATCACCTGCAAAGTAGAAAAATAAATTGGTTTTTTTTTCAGATACCTAACGACTGGTGATTCGTATCACAAGTATAGGATTTTCCTATAGACTTGGAACCAGTACAGTTTCGAATATAGTAAAAGAAGTATGTAAAGCCGTATGGGAAGTACTGCAACCAATGTACATGCCTTCACCATCAGAAGACACTTGGAGACATTCGGAAGTCGGCTACAGAAAAATATGGAACTTTCCTAATTGCGTTGGTAGTATTGACGGCAAACATGTGAATATTAAATGTGCCGATAACAGTGGTTCAAATTATTATTGTTACAAAAATATATTTTCAATAGTTTTACTGGCCATAGTAGATCCATTTTATCAGTTTACCATGGTCGATATCGGGAGCTATGGGCGCCATAGCGACAGCGCAATTTTTGAAAATTCAAGATTTTATCAAGACTATATTTGTGATAACATGTTATTGCCTCCTAAACCTTTACCAGGCACAGATGATCCTGTTCCCCATGTATTAATAGGGGATGAAGGATTTGGACTCAAAACTTATTTAATGAGACCCTTTCCGAGGGCCACAACGCTACACGATACGTGAAAAACAAACTTTAATTATAGACTATGCCGTGCAAGGCGTGTTGTCGAAAATGCTTTTGGGATATTGACACACAAATGGCGATTATTAGGAGACCAATGGAATGTAAAGTTGAAACTGCAATAGATGTAGTTAAAGCTGCAACCTGTTTGCATAACTACATCATTGTCAAACGGGGTAATAATGACATAGATTTTTCCCAAGACACGATGGCGACGGCGGCGGTTACTCCAAGAGGATTAGCATCGATAAACCCCACAAACAGACGGTCAACAAATGAATCTTTCCAAATTAGAGAAAAATTTGTTAATTATTTTGATACTAATAACTAAATAAAAATAAAGGACTTACTTGTTTCATTTAAATGCTCTGAGATCTGCTGCCATAGCTTAGCTTTCAAAACAGCGTTTTTATAGTTTTTGTCGCTCGGCTCATACAGACAACTATGTTTACGTACACATTCGATTATTTTTTCATTAATATCCATGATAATTACACACTATTTTTTGTAAATATTTACAAAATAATACGACGACACGCGCAGCGCACGACCCGCGCACGCGTCTGTGTGAATGCTTGTCGAAGAGTACGTATATTACGACGAATAGAACGACGTTACACCCGCTCGCGACCCGCTCACCCGCGCGCTGTTTGTAATGGCGGACGGCGGACGCGGCCCCGCTCGTCACCCGACCCGCGCCCGACCCGCTCATGCTTGTCAATGTGATGTCTTCCATATAAATACAAGCAAACAGATCCGTCGTACGCCCGACCCGACCCGCGCCCGACCCGCACCCGCTCTTTGTGTGTATTGCGCTTAACTCTGCTAAAATCAATGCGCATAATCTGCTAGGCATGCTTTCGACGACGTTTTTTTATCATTTCCTGAGGAATACATTCCCATTCAGAGACGATCACATTTTTAAGGGCCTGAATGCTTTCTGGAGCTGGTTTTACGGCTCTGACGCGTCGTTTGAGATTATCCCAAATGTGTTCTATCGGATTGAGGTCGGGACTTCTAGCTGGCCAGTCTAACCGACGAATTCCCGCCTCCTGCATTAGTGGAGCGTTAAAAACGTTAAAACCTCGTATTTCTTAGGGACTAGATGGAATTAAATGATTTTTGCGGGAATGTGTTGTGAATAACATAAATAATAATTTCTACATATTTAAAAGTTGTGAATTTGATTTTTAAATAACAAAAATGTATGATTGCAATAACTTATGTGCTATAATGCAGATAACGCTGTAGAATTTCTTTTTTGTAAAAGCAGTGGAAGCTACTGAAAAAAAAAATAAATTATGGATATTTAAATGAAAAAATAAAATATTATATAAACTATTTGTTTATTTAAATAATTTGCATAAAAAAAAATTAAAAATTGTTTTCTGTTATTATAGCATAAAAGTAACATTTAATTAATTATGAAAAACAAGCAAATTATGACTATTTAAAAGAAAAAAAATTATTTAGAAAAAATTTGTCTATTGAAATATTTACATTTTTCAAATATCATCTTCAACACATCTGGATTTGCAGGTAAACCCGTTTTAGGTGTTCAAATGCTGCATCTGATATGGGAGGCGACGAAGATAAAAGAACACTTGTGTCTTTGGCAGTTGCTTTGATGAAAGAATTGAACCTGAATGTATTCAAATCTGTAATTTTTGCCGAAGCACCATACAGACCCAAAATACATGTAATACCAGCTTGAAATATATTATTTGCAGCTTCATGTACATTTTTAAATACTGCTGCTGAGTTATGTAGATCATTCCGCTTCTCAAAATTTTTGACAAACTTAATTTTTCCTTTATTGTAAATCGCAGAAGTGGTATCACAACCCGTGAAAGCATGTAAAAATAAAACATGTTCTTTACATGCTGGTAGAGATTTTTCTAAACTTTTAGATGAAAGTATTTGTTGGTTAACTTTGTCTCGGGATGGTTTTAGAAAATATATTTCACGATCAGTAGGTACCAATGCCGTTAACACAACCAAGACGTCAATGTCTTCTGAAATTACAACAATATTTTTAGATTCTAAACTAATTGCTGTATCAACAATTAATTTATCTGCATCGCTTTCCGCTTGGCATGTAAAAATATTGTTATCAGCTAATTTTATTCTTAACATTTCGATTAGGCGGGATTTATTTTTATTATTCGTTAGAAATTTATCTTGAGCGATTTTTAACGGCATATTTTCATCAAATTCAATATCTGTACATATATTTTTTAAAGCGCGACGATTCCTTTCAGCTGATTTAATACCGTCCTTCTTATATCCATCAAATACCACGTACGCGTTATTATAATTATTCCTCAAATATCTAACGTAATGTTCACATATCATTTTGAATGTTTCATTTAATTGCTATTTGCAACGATATAACAACATGCCTCCGTCAATAACATAATGAACATTTTGTAAACTTTTCAAATTAATCTGAATTTCTGGGAATAATTCGTAGAAAGTTTATTTTTTTGTCTTTCGCAGTTGGCCATCTTCAAACAGTGCAAGTGGATATGGTGCCAGTTCATAATTCATATAAGTTTTTAGTTCGTCATCTGTTTTTTTTCAACACACAAATAAGGTGAAACAGCAACAATGGATCAAAGGGAATGGATTTGGAACAATGGATTGTCATGAATTTTTATTTTATTATTTTTAGCCAATAGAGAATTTATTTTATCTTTCTTTAATAACTTCAATTCGCGTACATTTTTCCCTTCGGTTTTCTTCATGACTTTCAAACCTTCTTCAAAAGCATTGTAACAATGTATGCTTTTATCACCAGTAATTCCAGTGGCAATTGACATAATTGCATCTGTATCAGGAAAAGGACTGTGTTCTTTGAAAAAGTCTACCAATCTTTTTACATCGATACCATCCCTTTCTATTCTAGCATCTGTAGAATCACTGTGTTGACTTTTATTGAAAGATATCTCACAAAAATTTTCTATGCCTTCAATAATATCTTTACTATAAATAACTCCTCTGATCCATTTATATACTACACTTTCAGTGGCACCTCGTTTAAAAGGACCCCCTTCGACGCTCATTTCTTTCATCAAAGTCTGCTCAATAGTCTGATCACTTGCAATACCAGAAAAAATATCTGATCGCCTAGATGTGAAATATCCTGTTGTATATTTTTCGAACTCTGCTGGATCCATTTTATACTGTAATTCCTTCATATCTTGCAGATAAATTTGTGCAGGCTTCGCATAGGGAAAATGCCCTGATGCGTGGAATAGTGGAATCATCAGCTCAATACTATGTAAATGTAAATTCCAATCCTCCATACGGTCGGCAGCAATGAAGTCTAAAGTATTTCGTAGCCCATATGATTGCGAGTAGTTCCTTTTCTATTACTGAAAGCTTTGCTTCTGTGTCGGATAGCGTTCGACAGGTTTGTCGGAACCGACTATTCCTTGTGATAATTCCGCGCCGAGTGCAAAGTCCGAAGCGTCTGTTGTAAGGATAAATAGTTTGTCATAATCAGGTTATTGTAATAGGGGTGATTTCGTTAAGAGTTATTTTATTTTGTCAAAAGAGTATAAAATAGGGAGTGTGGATACTAGATATCGGTTTGGTTAGTTTGGCAAAGTCTTTTAGAAATTTTCTATAAAATCCTACTAAGCCTAAAAATGATTTAATCTGTTTTCGAGCTTTTGGAATAGGGAAATTAATCAACTTTTATCTTATCTTGATTAGGGCATAAAAGTTTATCTGTTAATGTATGTCCGAGGAAGTCTACTTCCTTACGAAGAAATTCCGATTTGTCTAATTGTATTTTGATGTTATGTTGTCTGAGTCTATCAAATACGCGTTCCAGTTTTGTTATTTGTTCTTGCAGTGATGTTGAGTTGAGTATTATGTCATCGAGATTCACAAGACATGTCTTATCTTGCAGACCTCTTAAGATCGTATCCATGAGTCCTTGAAATGTGCTGGGGGCGTTCTTAAGGCCGAATGGCATTCTAAGGAACTCGTAATATCCTCTGTTTGTGGAAAATGCGGTTTTCTCTATATCAGATTGGTCCATCTCCACTTAGGGGTAACCGGAAGCCAAATCAAGGGTCGTGAAATATTGGGCTCGTCCTAACTTATCTAAAATTTCAGAGATGTTCGGTAATGGATATTTATCTTCTATGATACTTTTATTTAAACGTCTGCAATCTACTACTAGGCGCCATTTACGTTTGCCTGAAACATCTGCCTTCTTGGGTACAATGTGAACTGGGCATGACCAGGGGGAAATGCTGTCTCTAATTACACCTTTATTTAATAGGTCACCTACTTGGTTTTGGATCTCTTGGTTTAAACAAGGAGCTCGTCTATAATTTCTAACAATAATTGGGGTATCGTCGGTAATACGAAGCTTGTGTTTAACAACATGTGTGAAAGTGAGAGGAAGATTTTCCGAATGGAAAATATCTCTATATCTGAAACATATCCTATTGATTTCCCTTTTTCCTTCGTCAGTCATGTGATTTGTCCTTAATCTTGTCAAGTTTTATTTTAATTCATTATCTATATCGGTGAGGCATGTGTAATGATTAATTTCGTGTTGATTTATTTTTATTAAGTCTTCCTGAAAGGGTTCTAGTTTGATCAGCGTTGTATTTTGTATTAATTTAGGGTTCGTCTGATTTGTTAATGACCGATGTTATCATTTTCCCGTTTTTACATTCACTATCGCGGCTGGTAAGTATAGACTCTTTTTCCATAAATTTGCATCTGGAATATAACTTCCCTCTAAGTAATTTGTTTTTAGTGTTACTATCTGTTCGAATCTAGGATGTATTTGAATTATTTGATTTGGGTAGTCGAAATGGATTGGAATTTCAGCAGTGTTTGTATGTAAGGTTTTGTTCTTTACAACTATTTTGCTAGATAATTTTCTTAATAAATTTAGGCCAATTAAACCTCTATATTTAGGGTCAAAATCGCATATGAGGAATTTGTGCATAATTTTGCAATTAAAAGCAAGTGGAAGTGGTATAACGTCCACGTTATTGTGGCGTGAAGTCGCGTGGGCGGTTCATATTTCAAATGGTTCATGTTCTGTCAGTTTTTCGAATATAGTGTTATTAATTATGTTAGGGGAAACTATTGAGCTTGATGCTCCGGTGTCTATGAGGAATTTTCCATCGAATTCTGGAAGTATTATATAAGGTAGATAGTCTTTACTGGAGTGGATGTTAATCTTCTCTACGTGTTTGAGTCTGTGTTTTGAATGTCGTGAAAATTCTGCTGTATGTCATCCGAGAGTGTATTGTTTTGTAATGTGTCATTGTAATCTTCATAGTCATATTGAAAGTGATCGCTCTGATTACAATCTTGATTGTTGATGTCTGTTTTATCGTGTGTTTGTAAATCTATGTGTGGTGGCTTTTGGTGTGTACCAAATAACTCTTCTGAAGTCCAATTAGGTCTCGGTGGTCTATTGGCCGTGCGCATGGATACGTCCGAATACTTTGGAACGTTCGGTCGCTGCACATTTGAGCCATGATTATTATTATTTTTCCTGGCGTTTTTACCCATTGCTGTCTTTGCTCTGGAGACCAATTGTTTTTTTGTTGAAATTGTCGCTGTGGTAATTTTGATCTATCAGTATACTGTCGCGTGTATTTCTTGTGGGTATCGAATGGTGTTATGTTATTATTGTTATTATTAATACAATTATGTTTATGAATATTTATTTTTGTATTTTGCATATATTCTACACTCGCTTCCTCCTGTCTCGCGAGCACTATCGCTTCTTCTAAGGTTTCAGGTCTATTAATCCTAACACCTATTGATATCTGCGATTTAAGTGTATCAAGAAGGAGCTAACAAAATCCCTAAACTGCATGTCTATTGAAAAATCATATCCAGTAGAATGCTATATCACATATATAATGAAAGAGACCTCCCAATAATATTAATTCATTGGTAAGAACCCTAGTAGAAAATGACTGACATACATGTTATCGATTTCAAGAACTTGAATAGTCAGTCTAAAGTATCTAAATAAATTATTTCTAAAAGGTGTTTTTTGGTCGAGCGGCTCGATCTCTTTAACTACTGCACCAAAAAAAATAAAAAAAATACCCACTTAAAGCTTGTGTTTTCTACTTTGGGCGAAAAATATAAAAAAATTAAAAAAAATCTTTTTGTTAATAAAAAAATTAATTTTTATAACAATTGGCATGAGCGCCATCTGTGGGCGACACATCAAATATCTTAGCCAAATTGTATACTTGGAACACGCTAGATGGCGATATAGTGCGAAGACTTCGCACGGGTCAGCTAGTTTTATTATATTTAAACTTTATAAATTTACAAAAGCCTGGTCGTAGCTGATGTAAAATATTATACAAAAATATATGTTATAATAATTTGAGGTTGGTACACAAAACCCTAGCTACAATGGTAAAAACTTATTATTCAGATATGTTAAATAATATTTAATTTAAAATAGAGAATAATTACCTTTTGACAACTTGTTCCCATTCAGCCCTCTTTTTTCTTGTTGGTGTTCGTGTCCGTGCTTTTGTTTTGCAGGATATGAATTCTGGGATTCAAAATTTGCAAGAGCAATTCCTGTAAATTACACATACATATATATTACATAATTATAGGATATAACGTGGTTAAAAATTCAGCTGCAAGATGCCACTAAACAAAACGTGTTAACAACTTACCTTTTCTTCTTGGTCCCGGTTAGGATTACGTACTCTTTTTTTTAACTTCTTTTCTTCATTTAGAGACATCATAAAAACCCGAAAATTATAATTAAATAAAACAATTACTATGTTTTATCTATCCAAATAAAAATGAAACGAGTCCTCTGTCCTAGATAAGCTAAGCGTTTGACAGTTGAGTCGTGCTTTTTTTTAAAAGCATAGATTAATGACAAATTACGGGCCACACCGTAATTTGTCATTAATCTGTGCTAAGTATGATATGAAAGTGCGGAGGAAGCGTCGAATAGTTAAACTGCAGTTTTGATGCATTTATTGCTAAGGATTTTGTATCTTCTGTTATTCCACTCCTACTACCGGAATAGTTACTCTATGGATTAGATTACTTTTTATTGCTAAGGTCGTTTGTGTGAAGCTCAGTTGGGATTTTTCAAAGAAATTGATTTTTACAAATACTTAACTTCGTCTAGCACCACACTCTTCGTCTGTAGTTATGAATATATTCAGCACTTTTACAGTTTATATGAAACCGTCAATACGGGAAGAATGAGGTGTTAAAATTTTGTCGCGGTTACGTTTTTGCCATTTGACAACTTGGGCTACGGCGCCTCACCCTTGAAGCGATGCCATAAAAGCTGTTGGATTACTATCCAACTTAACCATATCGTGAGTACTGTAAATAACAAATTCTAAATATTTTCTGCAAGGCTGCACAACAACTCAGAACGTCAATGGCGAACGAAAGTATCAGATTTGGACCCTAACTTTTCCTTTTTTTCGTTTAAATGACTTTCTATTTTAGTTCTTTTCTATGTACGCTCATAATTTTTATGATTTTATTTTAAATACGATCTAATTTATATTTGCAGTTCTTTTTAAGTATGGAAACTTAATTCTTTTACGTATTTGTGTTTTTGTGTGACCAAGAGTAGATGGGAAAAATTAAAACAAGCATTTTATTAAGAAAACATAAATTGCATGGAAAATATTTTGCGAGTCACTTTTTTTAAATAAGAGTGAATGGCAAATTATTTTCCCTAAATTCCCACTTTTTAATGTAATTTTTTTCACGTAATGTTCAATGAAGAGTGAAATTTTCATCGTTGCCAAAATGCATTTTCCTTATAATTGTTTAGTCAAATTCATAATATTTCTATATGCTCAATGAAACAATCGTATTTTTACATAGACACGTACCTACGAGGTTGGTATCTTGTGGCAGTTCAAACTGTGCGTGGCCTATCAGGATTTTAAAATGATGTTATTAAGTATTGGATCAGTATTGTAAGCAATAACAGGTATAGTGCACGGTACCCGCATTTACATTTCCTACAAACGTTAAATTTAAATATGTATTTCATAATGTTGTGGATCACGCACGTTTGGGCGCAGATCAGACCAAACTCGATGTTTTATTCTTGTAAGAATAGAAAGAGAAACTTTAACCAAGATATCGCCAGAAATAAATTTGTGTCGTGGTTTAATGTCATGGTTAAAGTCTTTGGATAGTATTATTGGCACTTTGACTTAACCAATCGCTTATATAAGGGACCGGAATAGTCCGTATGTGCCACTCCACCGACGAGTCGATATGCGGTGCGCGTACCTGTAGTCTTTCGGGTTTCGCATGTAAACTCAAGGATTTCAATCGATAGACTGATTACTTGTACATATTTCTATGTATACGTGCTGGTGTTAGCTTCAGGCTATATGCATTCAATGAAGTATCTAACAAAGATTGACAGTTATTGGTAGCCAAATGTAGCCAACAAGGACTTTGTAGTTTTTGGTTTAACGAGAATAATGCCCATCTAAGACTTGCGCCATTTTTTTATATATTTGATGTGAGTTTGCGTCAAGTTTTAGCCATATTACGAAAGCTACGGAAAGAAACCGATAGGAAAGGAATTTTGGTATAAATGATTCGAAATTTCTTTATAAATCAACGCGATTTTAATTACTTCTTCCACAAATATTTTTCTAATTTTCCAAAAAATTCTTCTCGTTCATGGTTTCCATCCATAGGTTACCTTTTTGTGAAGCAATTTTTTTCGAAAGCACCTTTTAATCTGTTGTAACTCATTGAATGCAGATCCGAATGTCAAGTATTAATTGTAGACTTTGTCGATGTAGATGTCGCGGCTTCAGGAGAATTGGGATCTTTTTCACTATTTTAATATTTTTTGGGTTTATCTACAATAGATGGACTGTGTTTAGTTTCCTTTTTCAAAAAATTAAAATAAAATAAAAATTTAATGCATTATAATAATTTTCCTAAAAAATATCGCAATACATTTTAATATTCAGTGGTATATATAAGGGTCTAAGTCGAAAATTAATATTCTATCTATATAAATTTAATGTTTAAGAACTAATATTCAACTTAAATTTAAATTTTTAATATTCAACGTATATTTTAAAATTTTTAAAATTCAACATATATTTTGCACTTCCCTTTCCGCAAGTTCAGCACGAGTGTTCGCTTCTCGTACTTGATACAATAAAATTTCCTTGCAGATTTCATGAAGTTCCTCTTTTCTACATTGTGTCTGCTCCATTCCTACCTCATGCAATTTCTTTTAAATTCTTGCGTGTGAGGCAACCGACGTCATGACGGAAAGTGAGCCGGATATCTGAGTGCTGGCTGCTGGTGTGCTTCCTGGGTATTTATACATTCGTGTCCACGTACAACATGGTTTCCTGTACCTCACTATTAGGTTGACCAGTAGAAATATCTTGCGTTATCTCAGGCGATGTTGGCAAAAAGTGTCAGTGACAACTTCACTTCTATTCGTCGACTGTTGCTCAGTTCTTTAGATAATTTATGGTGAGAGATCTGTAGACAATTTACTCTAATCAATCCAACGTTAATTTCTGAGTTTTATGAATTTAAACATTTTTAAATTCAAAATATTTTTGTGTATCTTAGTAAAAAATTACATAAACGCAAGACCAATTGAAAAGTTCTTGATAAATTTCACAATTTTTAATTTGAAAGGTAAATTACAAACTACTTTGGTTTTTAAGACTGCTTCTTCAGTATTAAATATAAATTCTAGTAAAATATACTTCAAATAAATCGATCTGAAAACTCTCAGTGCTGCGTTCCAATATTAAACAGTTTCTACAAAAAACTATAAATAAAACATTAATTGTACACTTATTGAAATATGAGATGTATACCTGGATTGAATTGGCGAGCAGAATCATTTGAATGGATTTCTACAATTAGCCGTGGTGCTATTAAAGAAACGTCGGGGTCAATTTGGACGTAATCGCGGCTCCTCCACCAGTGGCCATCCGTTTATGCCTTTCCCTTGCCAATTATTTTGTGTTAAGCCAAAGTCGACACAATTGACTTGCAGTTGCGTAAAGAAACAAATGAAATATACGTTTCTTAGCACACATTACTTAAAAAATTACATTCGTGGAAAAAAAGAAATTCCATTTATACAAAAATAGAAATTACATTCATGCAAATTAGGAGGATCGATGGGGTCCTCCTAAGTGCGCTAAAAACAATGGGTTCCGTACACTTCTGTATACGGCACCCCAGGGATCCGAATTTCTTACACGGGTGACAAAGTTACGAAAATGGGAGTGCCTAACCCTCTTAACCTCTCTATTATAGTCACACCGGGCGTCTACTAAGGCCACCCGGTGAGCCTCAACAAGTTCCCGATCCGTTCCCGTTTCGCGGTTCTTAGCACGCTGGTAATTACGACTTGGGCTGGATTTCTTTTTGCAATTCGCCCAGAAGCTCCTTGCTAGACCTAGGTTTGTCCTTATTATTGTCAAAGACAAAGATTTGTTTAGGCGTCGGTTGTGAGTCCTTTTTGACCTCAGGAATTTTCTCTTTAATAGATGAGGTCACCAGAGGTCGTCCCGAGGCTAGAGCTGCACTATAAGAGAGGGGCTTATTCACCGTCTCTCTCGAAGTTTGCCTGTTTTAGCTTGCCGTTTAGATAAGTGTGGCCTTCTACAAGTCTGGCCATCGTAAGGGCCGTCAACCGCATAATTCGTTCCTTAACTCCAACTGAGATCCTTGTCGACGCGGTGACTATTATTTTGATCTCGTTTCGGAGGGGTCTCTTCTTGGTTTATGTCCTTTTTGGAGGCGGACGGTGTCCTCTATTATGTGGATACACTTCCCTATATGTTAGTTGGTATACTTCCCTCAGCTCTTGAAGAAGTCCTGGGTTCCTCCACCCTTGACTTTGTCGTGAGGTGTTCCGATTTCTCACGAGATCGACTGAGGACCTCAATCATTACCTCGTGAAAGGCCATTTCGTCTATGATGACTTTCCTATTTCAGATCGGACTTTCCGATCCCATTCTCTTCCCCCCTTTTCAGGGGATCCCTCCTCTCACACATACTTCCTAAGTGCAACGGCTATAGACTGTCCACAAAAAGTATATATGCGTATTTGTATATACATATATATACATATATATATATATATATATATATATATATATATATATATATATATATGTGTGTGTGTATATATACGAGGCGTGTTTTTAAAGTAAGTACCGTTTTGACATAAAAAAACAACAATTAAATTTTTTCCAAAAATAATTTATTCACTTGAAAGGCCATACTTTACTCTACTTTTCTACATAATTCCCATTACTATTGAGGCATTTATCGTATCTTGGGACCAGCTTTTGTATGCCATCGTCAAAGAAGATTGCCGCCTGATTAGACAACCACTGCTTCACAGTCGTTTTCACTTTGTCATCATCGGAATGGTGCTGCCCCGCCAGATGCTTCTTCAAGTGCAAAAACAAATGGTAGTCGCTCGGCGCTAGATCGGGACTGTGTGGAGGGTGGTCCAATTGTTCCCAGCCAAAAGAAGTGATAAGGTCTTGTGTTCGATTTGCTGTGTTTGGGCGGGCATTATCGTGGAGCAAAACGACACCTGCACTCAGCATGCCACGCCTTTTGTTTTGAATTGGCGCAGTTTTTGTAAAGTCGCACAGTACGTTGCTGCATTGATCGTGTCGCCGCGAGTCAAAAAATCGACCAGCAACACACCCTTTCTGTCCCAAAGCACAGTGCACATGATTTTTTGAGCATAAATTGTTTGTTTGAATTTCACTTTCCTAGGGGATGATGAATGCCGCCATTCCATTGATTGCTGCTTCGATTCCGTTGTAACGTAGGCTACCCATGTTTCATCGCCTGTGACAATATGGCTTAGAAAATCATCCCCCTCGTCACTGTATCGTTCGAGAAAACTCAATGCACTGCCCAATCTTTTGGTTTTGTGCTCATCAGTCAACATTTTTGGCACCCAGCGTGAACACAATTTCCGATAATTTAAACGTTCGGACACAATTTTGTAAAGAACACTTCTGGAGACAGAAGGAAACTTTTCAGCTAAGGACGAAATCGTGAATCGTCTGTTCTCTTTCACTTTACAGTCCACTTTTTGAATCATTTCATCGGTAATGACTGAAGGTCTCCCACTTCGTTCCTCATCATGAATATTTGCACGGAAATCTTTAAAGGCCCTAACCCATTTCCGCACCATTCCATCACTCATAATGTTTTCACCATACACTTCACTGATTTGGTGATGAATGTTAACTGATTTGAAGCCTTGAGAAACCGTATTACAGCACGCACTTTACAGTCGGCGGGAATCTCAATAGGTGGAGGCATTTTAAAATCACGCAAACAGATGTAGACTCGATCGGATGGTTCCGTAATGGCGTCTGTGGCTTCCCAACAGATGTCGTGTAGCTACACGACGCGCATGCGCTAAACGGCGACCGCAGCGCTGCGGCGGCGTAATTTAAAAACGGTACTTACTTTAAAAACACGCCTCGTATATATATATATATATATATATATATATATATATATATATATATATATAACGTTAAAATAGGGAAAATATGGATATTAAAATTAAATATATATATATATATATATATATATATATATATATATATGGGTGAATATACAAAAGTTGGGTAACTTCTAGGGATATTTTGTTTACTGTAAGTTTTAAGTTAAATTTCTACAAATTCGGGTTTATAAGATAGGTAATCTAATGACTACATTGTTGCAAATCGAGCCAGTCACTTTTTAGAGTAGTTTCTGAAATATTTTGATTTTTCAGAATTTGACTGCCAGAGGACTGACGAAGGTGACACAGTACTGATAAAAGACACAAATTCATAAGAAATATATGACATTTATTAAATCTCTTAGAAACTAATGATGGCACATTAATTATTTTTAAGTATTAAATGGTTAATAAGTTAAAATTTAGAAATTATGTTGTAAAACTGTGAGTAAGAAACTATCACAACCTTCATAACAGTCTTGACATTTTTAATAACATTTTACTTTTAGGCACTTTTACTTAACAGTATACATTTTATAAATAATCAACAAACAATAGAAATTAAAGTATGAGTATCTTTGTCTTAGTATTTATGCTGTAGGTCAGTTTTAAAAGCAGTCTTAAGACATTTTTAATAATAATATAGGTACCACTCATCCTACTTTAAGTAGGTTTACTTAATAATTATATTTGACAGTAATAAACAATAGAAACAAAACTATAATAAAATAAAATGAGATCTTCTTCTCAACAAAAAACAAAAATAATGTAACGTTCAAAATGGTCTAAGACTAGAAAAAATTACTTTTCAAAAACATCAATCTTTTCTTTAAACTAGTAAAACACTCTATTCCCTTTTGTAATGAGATTTGGTACTGGTATTTTTTTTATTATTGGATCCATTGGAACATCTGAGACGTCTCTTTCATCCAATTTAAACAGAGTGCCGGTTTGGTCACAAATTTTAAGAAAAGTCACACTCAATTCACTTTCTTCATCATCAACAGAAGAACAGATAGCTGCATAATGGTATTCTGTTTTCTTTGTGATATATTTGACCAAAACATAATCACCACTGTTATAACGACTTTGTTCCAGTGAATAGCCGCTAACTCCTGGTGTTGGTGAACTATGCAATTTAGAGCGGTTTCTCGCGTAAGTAACTAGGGGTAAATTATCATCTTCAGAGTCTGTAAATATGGTACTAGCTTGGAGTCGTGTAAGTTCACCCGACGATTCAGTCTGATAATAAATAGATCCTAGCTTAAAATGATCACATCCATCTAGGTCGCAGAAACAACTTAGTGTCTTCGTTGTCAAACTGTTTGGAATGTAGGCTGAGCCGACCACCTGATGCACCAATAGCGTCCCCTTAAAAGCCTCCATTTTAGACAAATTGTCGTTAATAAAGGTGTTCATCTGTTCAATTTCACAGCCTTCGATCACATCTTCTTTTATTCCAGGACATCTCTCGCGAACGACAGTAGCAAACTCTTTCAAGTTAGTTATATCAACTCCTGTAGCAATAATTTGGTCTGCGGTTCGTTTACAAGTGGCCCCTACACCATCGGGTGCCCCCTACCCATGGCCAGCTTCATGGAAGTTCCAAGTATATCGCATAAAATTAGGGTACATGTCTTGCAGCTTATAGACCAATACATAAAACATTGATTTATTCCTGTCCTGTACTGTACAGGCCCATCGCTGAGAAAGTGAATGTTTTCGATATTTGATGGTAGTGATGCCAGCACAGCTTTTAGATGAGCCCAAATTGCTCCGGCGTTATGAAACAAGTTAGATGACATAGTGCAGGGAGAAATAACAGAGTCTTTCAGGTAAACGACGACTGTGTGTAATGAAATTTGGGTGCGCGAACCTCCGTAATGAAAGGACTGGATTTCCTGGTTGTATTTAGTGCAAACATTCTCTGAGAAATCCATGTGAACTATAGCATCGTTCTCTGATAAAAAATCTTTTAATTGCTTAATGCTATTGTACTGGTGTAGTATATTAAAAGTATGCCGAAAAAATTTATCCATATCGTTTTCAAGTTTTGTAATGAGATTTCTGGGTAAAATTTCCTGTGTTTCTTTTAAACATTTTGTTACAAATTGTTCTTTCTTTGTTTTCAAGTCAATTATGGACTCTTTCTTACTCACCCACTATTGCAACAAGATCGGTTTTGTGTTATCGAATTCCGCATAAGGTAAAGTTTTTGAGCAACACTCATCACATGTTCTCTCTAGACATCTCTCAGAATATTGGTCGCAACAAAGCATTTTCAACATAGTTTGATAATTACTCACTGTTGTCAAAATTTGCCTTTTTCAGAGCAGTAAGTTGAAGGTCCATATTTTCGTGAACTGTGCAAGTACAATTATTGCGGTTTGACAATGTCGGGGGTACCACCCAAAATGGTCGGAATCTGGTAAATAGAGAATAACTGATAGTAAATGGAAAGGTTTTCAAAAACTTCTCATGAAGATTTTTCAGTGTACGATTTAAACATCTCTTCTGTTTTTTCGTTTGTTTATGAGACACAAGTTCTTTTTGTCCTGATGCTTGACGACTGTTAGCATCATTTTCTAAAAAATCCTGAACCAATTCTTGTACTTTATTTTGGCTTTAGTTGCTTTTTTCGTTTGGTTATGTCCAGTTTTCTTATATGTCGGTACTTTGTTTTGTATTCTCCATAATTTGTACTTATCTACTACCTTTCCAGATATAGCTTGTTTAAACTTTGTTTTTTCTTCATGATTTTTTATGTTACTGTAATTTTCTTCTAATCGAATTTTAATAACTTCTCCGAAAATAGCTTTCTTCACTAATTCCTTCTTTTTAGTTATATCTTCACTCATTTCTTCAATTCTGGTTTTTGGCGTTTTTTCAACAGACTTTATAACTTTCTTCAATTGCTTTTTGACTCGTTTATATTTTTGACGTTGAGTATTTAATTTAATTCTGAGTTTTGAAACTGTAGCTTGTATCTTTTTTAATTGTTTATTTCTGAGCTTTCTCTGTCTTTCGTTTCTCTTTTTTGCTTCTTGTGCTCTTCGGTCTTCGTTAACAACAGGTGTTTCAGGAACAATTTGTTGCATTTCATGGTCAGTAGTTGCAGGAGTATTCTGGCGTATAAAATTATGAGTGGTTTTTTTCAATAGTTGCTTCTTTTGCCTACAGTTTGATGAATATTGTTTCCATTTTTTTCTAGTTAGCCGTTGCTCTCGAGGTGTCATTTTTTAACTTTTTTTCTTTGCCCTTTCTCCTTTTTTTTAAGTATTGCAATCTCTGTTATTCTTTGTATTCAGCTAATTTAATGGGGTCACTTTTAATTCTCGCCAAGCGAGGTTTTTCAGCTTCTCTTTTCTTTTTTAATATATCTTCCCTGGTCAAATTTGTTTTTTTTTGTAGGCGCCATGGTGTTTTATACTGTAATAAATAAAAAAAATGCTTAACACACTGTAACTGTTGAGATAAAAGTGATCTAAACAAAATAACATCAGTACCCTGGAAACACGTCAGTCCTTTAGCGCGATATCCGGCAAAGGACTGACGTCAACGGACTTATGAAAAAGACATGAATTTGAGGTTATAATTAAAGAAACTAAAATGTTTCTTTCTGTATTTTCGTATATCAATAAGTTACATTTAATAAATCATAGTTAACTATATAAAAATAAAATTAAGATTTGTAAGGAAATAACGACTTACCCAAAGTACTGAATTTTTGACTGGATCGGCACAAGAGTACGTCATAACCGACTCGCTAGCACTGACACTGTAATGGCGGCCAGGTAATGCCGCGGTTCGAAGCTAACAATACTACCAACATAAACAAATTAACGGGTATTTGCCCTCGCATCCGTGTTATTTGGCGCAAATTTCAAATTTGTAAAATACACAGCGGACTGACGAATGAAACTAAACACAAAGTTTCTTCTTTTTAAAAAACAATGTAGAGATTATTGCATTATGAAAAACGTGATATACATTATTACGTACATTATAGATTGTAATTAAATATTAAGTTTCCTTAAATTAATGGTACAATTTAATGTACAGTCGCTTGATTGAGTGTTTTTAGGCTTGTGACAAGCCAAAAGACTGACGTTTTGAGCATATTTTTTCTTTTTATAAAATTGCTATTTAAAGTAAATATCTGAATTTGAGTGAGCAATTAAAAGAGATTTCATAATTTTAAAATAGAATAAAAAATCCGTAAAATATAATATTATTTAATATTATATATATAGTCCAGTGGCAGATTTCAATGTTCGAAAAATTGTAAAAAAAACTACAGCTCTAATGCAAAGTAGGTTTATTTTAACTTTATAAATACAACTGCGGATTAAATTTTTTAAAAATCACGTTTTCCAAATGGCGGCCATCGAGTCTGACACACTCTTCGAGTCTAGCACGCATGTTTTCAAAAACGCGTTTGCAGAGCGACTGGGGTATCCTACTGACTTCGGCTCGAATATTTTCTTGAAGTTGTGTCACAGTGCTCGGATTTGTTTTGTAAACAACGGATTTTAAGTATCCCCATAAGAAAAAGTCACATGGGCTTAAATCGGGTGACCTAGGTGGCCACGGTACGGTACCGTTTCGGGATATGTTTTTTTCAATGTGAGCTGTGGCCCCGTCCTGCTGGAACTATGTATTTTGGTTGAAGGATGGACTATTCTATAGTTCTACTCTGAAAAAGTCATTTAACATCTGGGCATATCTCTCCGAACTCTCCGAACTGTAACTGTGAGTTACAGTTTAGCCACGTTGATTTTCAAAGAAATAAGGCCCTATGATTGCAGATGCAGACATGGCACACCAGACTGTTAATTTAGGTTTATGTAAAGGCTCTTGATGAATTTGTCTTGGGTTGTGGACATCTCAGTAACGAAAGTTCTGCTTATTCGCATATCCTCCAATGTGAACGTGAGCTTCGTCACTAAAGAATATGTTGCCCATCCGGGTAGCAGTACGAAATCTCAACAACATCGCCTCCGCGTAAGTTTTTCTTAATTCAAAGTCAGAATCGTGTAAATCTTGAACTCTTTTTGTCTTCTTTTGTAATCTTGAACTTGAGCTTTTTTCGCATTATTACCAGTAAAGTTGATTTCGGAATTCCCAATATTGATGAACGTGCACGCAGTGATAAACGGGGATTTTCAACAACAGAAACCATAACACGCTCGACATTTTCATCCGTGGCTACCAATGGTGTAGGTCCTGGCCTGGGCCTATTTAATGTTGATCCTGTAGGTTGATCGATGGTCCATCACGTAATCAACGAATACTGTAACGATCATTGAATCGACGGCTTGCTACAGACAGCGAAAATCCACTCGAAATGTACGCCTCGACGGCAAAAGCGCGGTACTCTCCACTCCACTGTTCCATGGGTACTAAAATATCCGCGCCGCTTGCGCTTCTATCGACGCCCACCGCTCCCCTCTTATGTGTTGCGTTCAGAAGCTATGTTTGTTCAAACTTTGAAATCTGCCACTGGACACTCTGTATATATAGATACATATTTATATATATATATATATATATATATATATATATATGTGTATATATATAAATATGTATCTATAAACACAACACTACTGTCGTCTACACACCTCACTAGTCTTTCATAAAATATATGAATTAAGCTAATAAAAGTTAGTATCTAAAATTAGGGTTAAACGTAAATTAATAGAAAAATAGAAAAAAGAATAATGAAAAAAAGAAAAAGAAAATAATAGATACAATATTTTATCGATACTTATACTTATCGATTGTCTAGGCTCGTCACTAGTGGTACCTCGGTATGTCCAAGCACCTCACTATTAGCTAAGGACAAGATGGCGGGCTGTGCGCCCGTTGTCAAGGCAACTGGTAAGTAGGGGGGGGGGGGGGGGGCGACACCTCAATCAACACCTACTAGTATTACAAGCCTGTCATGTCCCGAGAGTAGCTAGTGCTACGTCATCGCCAGTTGGTAATCGAAATCCACATAGACGACAGCGCTTTCTGGCGGAGTTTTGTGAAATATATATGCTGTACTTTGTAGTCGATATTATATGTCGATATTTCGTAGACAAATATTTAAATAAATTGCTTAAACCGCATTAAATTGTTATAATATTTTATAAAATAAGTTTTCATCACTGATGATACATTTCGTTAATTTATGTAGGTGTTTATTAAGATTTTATTACGGTATTCATGTTATACTCTAACAAAATCGATATTGATAAACTTCGTTAATTGACAGTGTGCCTCTCTCATTATGACGGCTTGTTTAACGACAACCATAAATAATATACTAAATAGATGGGACACTCCATACAATTTTTAACACTGTTAGAAAGAAATGGCATGTGCCATCCGATTTACGACCTAGCCTTACGTGCCTATATTCACTTTTGTTTACATAATACGAGAGTGGATTAAAATGAAAAAAAAAACACCAAACAGTTCAATTAAAAAAAATTGTTTTATTAAATGCCTTAGTCATAAATGAAAATTAAATTATGAGTATATGACATACATGAAAATTAAATTATGAGTATATGAATATATGACAAATAAACACAAGTTATGGATGCTTTAATATCACTAATTGTTAATACACTTATTGAAAGTATACTACGTTTATCCCAATACACCAATAAAAAGGACCATTAATTTAATAGCTATAGTTTTTGGGTCTGAAACATTTAAAATTTGGGTCTGACATTTGCACCAAAATAAATACTCTTAAATAATTTAAATATAAAGAAATGTGTGACAAAGTTTAAAAAAATACTTAAAAGTATGCACTTATTAAAAGAATGATTGAAATCCATTAACAATGATGAAAATAATATTAAAAAGTGAATATACTACATATTAAATATTTATAAATATAGATACAATAACGTTTAATAAAGAAATTTGAACATTGTAGAAATAACACAGGAATATTTTGTACAAAACAAAATGCAAATAGAGGGAAAAAGTGTGATAGAAGTTATGCTATAAATTTTTTCTCTTTTCTTCTTCAAACTTTTTGTGTATTTGACAACAGCAAATTTTTGGTAAAAACCACACTGGATTAGAATTTGGTCTCACATTGTCAAAGCTTTTAAGGTTATTTAATGTCACCAATGAAAAATTTCAAGTGTCGTAATAATATTGACGAAATCTAACTAAATCTTTGTACCTTACAATCTAATTACAATTGGAGTTCAAAAATATTTTTAAATGTGAAATTAAATCATTTTGGTAAGCGAACTTTCTTAATTATTAACTAGTTTGATCGAGTTACCAAAAGGTTCGAATAAAAATGATACTGTTATAATGTAGTCGATTCCCCGAGTACCTACATGCAACAAAGTGATGAACATCTGACTGAACTTCAAATTTAAATATATTTTCATATGTTTTGTATTTCCCAGTTTCCTTTAGCAATTTTCTAATTACCCCACCCAAAACAAAGTATTAACATAAACACAGAATTTTCTACATTTCGTTTAGTGAGAAATGGGCCAGACAGACTATCGAAATTAAAACTCAAAATTTGTGAATGATTTAATTATTCATGTTCCAAAATACTATTGAATATTCTATGCCACTGGACGTGTGTTCAATGGAATGTGTGGAAGATAATATTAAATCTTTTAATCCTGTGATTACAGAGGTATTGTTGTTCTCATCACAATTTACTCCTGGGGAATGTGTACTTCAAAACTATCTGTAATTAATGCCTTAATGGAATTTTGAAAATTATTGCATGTAGAATTGATATTTCTGTAGTTATGACATCTGAATTTGCCAAAAACATTTTTTAATGGATCTTGGTTGACCTTACGCGGTGAACAAATTTGAATTCCTCTGTTATATAAAAAATTAGTTGAAAGAGCGAAGCTTTTTAAATCCCAAATTGTTTATACTAGGAATATATATGTGTACCTACTCTATTAACAAATCGCATACCTCTTAGTGTTCTACCCAAAATTGGTCATGCCCCATTTTCTCACTCTTACTTTAGGGTTTACCTTTACATTATCTAGCACTACCATTAAACACTATTAAATAATTTGGTAAAGAAATTGATGATGTCGCCCATATCTGCCATTGTCATACTCCTTCCTTGAATCACTGGATCAGCTGGGAATGAAGTTGAATTTTCAATATGTATATAATAAACGTTTCTAATGAAGAATAAAATGTTTCAAATAATAATTTCTAATATTTGCTATTAATAATTTCCAGTTACGCTATAAATGACTTACAAGCGTGGGAAAGTACATAGACACTATAATGCATAAATTTCAATAACAAAACTAATCATGTGCCTGCACTAAATCAATTGGTGGTGAAGAAAGTGGTAATTCCATAAATTACAATTAAGTATGACAAACATGAAATAATGGATTGAACTTTTACATTACCTCTTCTATAATAAATTTTCATAGATGCCTACATCGTTGAATTGAAAACTCTTGCACAGCTACTTCATCTTACGCATTCTATCCGGGTATATACGGCCATTTTTTATTTTCGACAACAATTTCATACTTCCTCTGGCATCTCACGCATATATAAATACAATATCTTTCCATGTTGCTCTCTTTTCATTCTCAAACAAGGTAGTACTGGAACAAATGATTCCTCATACCTTTCAACAAATCTGGAAGACCATTCACAATTTTCAATACTTTTCTTCTATTTGATTCATAATTTTCACCTTCCAGAATATATTCACACTTGGTTTCTTGTATGAAGTTTTTCAGACCTACAATAAATAATATTTTTATGTTTTCAAGTCCAATAATATTTAGCCAAACTGTGCTTTGTCTTGTCTTGTCTTATGTACTATACAAATACATGGCAAACATATTTAAAAATAACTTTTACGATTTTAAAAGTACGTAAATAGAAATAAATGAAAACGGATGGAAATAATATTAGAACGAATACAAATATATATTAATATAATAAAAAGAAAACAACACAATTTCACGATTTGGCAACTACGTAAATAGGGTTGAACGAATAAAAACAAATGCAGATAATATTAAAACAGATACAAATATATTATTAATACATATACAAAGTTAAAAGTAAATAAAAAATGCAAAAATAACAGAAGAAAGCGTAAAAAGCATGTCTCGATGAAGCTACTTACATTTTGAACGATTGAACAGCCATTTTGCGACGCATTTTGACAATAGCATAAATCTATGGCATAGACAAGAAAAGGTAAAGTACAATGAAGTTGGTTGTGTTAGAGATAGCCGATGCACACCGGAGAATTTGTATGAAAAAATATATTTGTATGGAGTGTCCGGACTCTGACGACAACGCTATTTGCTTGAATTCAAAAAACGTCCACATTAGTCCACAATATTTTAACATGGTTTACATTTGCTGTGTACCTAATTGCAGGAGCAATTATTATAATAGTAATAAGGCGACCGTATTTTCATTTTCCAAAAATGAAAACTTTCGTCGTCAATGGATTGCAGCTATTCCTCGTGAATTTAAACCGACGCATCATTCAAGAGTAAGTTTGAATTAAAATCACCATACTTTCGTCTTTTTAATTTGTTTTTTCTTCGTGTTATCTAATTTCAATTATATTTGCGTTATATTATTGCTCATGTTTAAACAATTGGTAAATATTTTTTGTTTATATGTCTGCGAGCTTCACTTCACAGAAGACCAAATTGTACGTCTGCGGAGGCCCATGATGAGAAGACTGGTGTATTATTGGTGTATTATAATTGTGGCGAAATTAAATAGATTCAGGTTAAAAGACAGTGCAGTGCCGTGTATATTTAAAAATTGTCCATCTTATTTGTCTAAACCTGGACATTCACATGAAAGTAATGATCAAAGACAGGAGCGATTAGATAATGAACATTTAAGGTTAGCATTAAGTGAAAGTATCAAGTTTCACAACGAATATAATCAGTGTCATTCTTTTTCTAATTTAAGAGATTTTTAAAGTGTTTGTCAACCCGTAACCTGCGAGATTGGTGTCAAATAAATAGTGAAGGTAAAGTTCTATTCGCTATTATTTCGTTGTGTCATGTTCCTACTATTTCAGCTTCAGTTACTGTAGATGATAGCTTAGAATTGAAGATATTCAGAGGTAAGAGTGAGTTGAAATTGTTTTGTGGTAAGCGATATCCAACCAAAATTTCCAACATTAATAATTTTGAAAATATCTTACAGACTTTATCTATAGACCGTTCAAACGAAAATGAGACATCTGTTGATGACATTGCTTCAAACGCCATTTCTCTCTTAGAAAAACTAATTAAAGATGACAATAATTTAGACAACAAAATTACATTTTTGTGTGATCAAATAAAGCTATACAACTGATTTCTTAATATATTGCAGTATTCTGTACACAATTTCTCCTCATGCTTACCGATACATGCGTAGTATTGAGTTCTTTACAATACCATGTCCGAATACTTTACATAAAATTTGTGCTCAATATAATTGTAATCCAAAAAAAGAACAAATAGACGAGGACTTTTTATGTTATGTGAAATAAAAATTTAATCTTTTGCAACCTAAAGATATTACTGTAACTCTGATGGTGGATGAAATATATTTGAAACCTTATTTTGATTATAAAGGAGGGGATATTGTCGGTAAAGCTTTTGATTCAGACCCAGCCGCTAAAACAGCTCATGTTTTTATGGTACAAAGTTTAACGAGTTCCTATAAAGAAGTAGTTCATATTTTACCCGTTAATCAATTTACTGCAGATGTGTTATTTACAATCATCAAAAAATTAATTATGGGCTTACATTTAATCGGATTTAATGTAATTTGTGTTGTCAGTGATAATAATGCCATAAACAGAAAAGCAATATCTTATTTTCATTCACCGCCACAGTTACAGATAGTATACAAACACCCCGCTGATGATAATAAAGCTTTATTTTATACGTTTGACTCGGTCCATATTCTAAAATGTATCCGTAACAATTGGCTTAATCAAAAGGACCAGTAATTTATTTATCCTGGTTTTGACCCTATTCGATTCTAAAGTTGTAATTCAGTAGCTCAATTTATAGATTTGAAAATGTTATATGCTAAATGTAATGAAGTATTCTTATAAACTTAGTTTAAAATCATTGAATCCCTCTCAATTAGAACGGCAAAATGTTAAATTAGTCTTAAATATTTTTAATGAATCAGTCATTGAAGGTCTAACAGAAATAGGCAAAAAATACCATTTCCCACATTATCAAGGTATAGCTAATTTTATTGAAATTATACTAAAATGGTGGAATATTGTAAATTTTAAGACATTATATAAAAATGTTAGATTTAATTATGTATTTTTGGAACCTCTAGCTCCGGGGCGAGAAAATTACAAATACTTGGAAAAATGTTTAGTATGGCTGGATTTTTGGAAATCATGTCATCCTATAAATTTTTAGTTTAGTACAGAGACTCATTTAGCTTTTTCACATTCAATTCACTGTTTGTTACAACTCACTAAATACTGTATTAATGAACTTAATTTTGCATATATTTTACCAGGAAAAATACAAACAGACTCTTTAGGGGCACGTTTTGGAAAGTACCGGACAATGGCTGGCTCACAATATTTAATTACAATTAGACAAATATTTGAAGTTGAATCAAAACTAAGAACACAATCATTGCCGTTATGTCTTAATTCAAGTATGTGCGGTGATAAACAAATAACGTTGCATGATATACGTAGTAGTTTCAAAAATAGTGGCTTTAATAACGATGAACCTAATGTTGATAATAATGTACAGTATTTCCATGTCTCAGTTGATGAAAATGATTTTTTGAAAATTTCTCACTCCTTACCTATTCTTGTATATTTATCAGGTTATTGTGAACGGTCAGTTCTTAAAAAGATTTCTTGTAGTAATTGTTCTAAATTTTTAGTGATAGATAAAATTATAACGTATGAATGTAGCGTTGAAAAATACACATTCCTAAAAAACTTAGATAGAGGAGGATTATTGTATCCACAATCAGACGTTGTAAATATAGTTTCATTAAATTATATAGTAGTTAATAAAATGATTGATGTTAATAATGAAGAAAAATTTCTTAATTGTAAAAATCAGAGTCAAGTGATCATAAATACTTCATGTAAAATTATATTAGAAAATAATACGGCTTATAGTGATTTTGAATGTAATAGTAATGATCATTCAGGGTCTAATATAATTTATTATTTACTGAAAGCTTCAACTAATTTATTTTTAAATAATTATGTAAAATTCAAAAACAATAAATTGAACGGCCCTAAAAATAAAAAGAGAAAGCTAAATACATTACTTCAGTCATAAATATTTTTTTACTTTTCATGTAACTTGTAAAATTGAAATTTGATCCACAAGACTAAATAAGATAAACCGTGAACTTATTGCGCTGAAATATTGTATTTATACAACAACAATTTAGTATAGGTTTCTTTGAGTGGGTGGCACACTTCCTCCCGTATCGTTCAATACATCTAATACTCTATTCATTCAAATTGTATTTTGAACTGCGGTATTTTTAATTCATGTAAAGGAATAAGCTGCGTTGTAAAAATAGTTTTTAAGAAATTTTAAAGAGGTGAAATCTGTGCTTATCTTGAAACAAATTATTGTATTTTGTACTACAATGTTATTAATTTTTCTAAAGGGATATGTTGCGTAGGGATAATAGTATTTAAGAAATTTTAAAGAGGTACAATCTGTGCTTATTTTCAAACAAATAATTGTATTTTGCACTACAATATCTTTAATTTGTCTAAACTAATATTTTGCGTTGTGATAATAGTTTTTAAGAAATTTTAAAGAGGTGAAATCTGTGCTTATCTTGAAACAAATTATTGTATTTTGTACTACAATGTTATTAATTTTTCTAAAGGGATATGTTGCGCTATGATAATAGTTTTCAGGAAATTTTCAAGAGGTACAATCTGTGCTTATTTTGAAACAAATAATTGTATTTTGCACTACAATATCTTTAATTTGTCTAAAGGGATATATTGCATTAAGGTAATAGTTTTTAAGAAATTTTGAAAAAGGTGAAATGTATATTTACTTTGAAACAAAATTATTGTGTTTTGTACTACAATGTTTTTAATTTTTCTGAAAGAATATGTCGCGTTGTGATAATAGCTTGTATGAAATTTTAAAGATGTAAAATATGTCAAACAAATAATTGTAGGGGAGACCGGGGCTACAATTAACAAAAAAAATATTTTTAACTGTAGCTCAGAAACGATTCAATATTTAGACTTGATTTTTGATACAGATGATGTCTTAATCATTCAGGTATTATGTAATTATCTCAAAACAACCGTAAGAGAAACGATGCCATATATATAACGCCTTTTCTCAAAAATGGTAGTTGTTAATTTTTACCTCACTTTTGGGGCTAGAACTAACAGGTATGAGGTAAGTATTAACTAAAGGGGTAAAAATTAACATATACGCTGCTGGCTAAAATAAAGAGAAACAAATATATGTATGACATATTTTTTTTATTAATGAAAGTTAAATTAATACAGCCTTGCGTGGATCTTGTTTTCCTATAAACTCGCAATAGCAAAATCGCACAATATCTAAACATAAACGAAAACCCAAAATACGTTTAAGTATTTCAACATTTTAAATTAAAATCTTTCTAATTGACTATTTATCAGTCTTAAGCTGGTCATAATTAACTTAACTAGATAAAATACTTAAACAATATCGTACAATGAAATTAATAATGGCACATTTTTTATCTTAAAAACTAAGAAGTAAGACTTTAATTAACATTTTCTTAAACCTTAATTATCATCAAAAAATAAAATATATATAAAATGTAGTTTCAACACAAAATCAACAAAAATATCAAGGACCAGAAACTATTTTAGATACCTACACGAACTAAAAGAGTATCTATTCGTACTCATCATCTGAATTGCAATTCAAACAACAGAATGATGTGATATCGCCTTTGATACACGCTGCTTGGGCCCAGTCCTTGCAAGAGATACATTGGATCCATTCACCACCTGATGTATCTTCATTATAGGAGGCGCCACAAATCAAACAAAAATATTCATCATCCTCGTTAGAACTCTTGCTATCGTTTAATATCCTTTTCTTCACTTTTCCTACATTTTGGTCTTTATTTGTATTTCTCTTAGCCTTTCCTTTACCTTTACCTTGTTTGTTCTCTTTATTCTGATGTTTTGATATAATTTTCTGCTTTTTCATTTCTCTGATATTATGTCCTTCTAGAGCATTTTTCCGGAGTGTCGGTAAGGATAGCAGACTTTTTAACACGTTTTCTATTAGACGAAACTCGTGGTGGAGCTTTTGGCAGAGGTGTTACAGTTTTAACTTCGAAATCACTAGCACCTGTCTGCATGCCTGATGGTCCAGCTACTGGTTCATTAGATATTTGTGAGATTACTTCAGTCAAACTTATATCCATATTTGTCATATCGTCTAGAAGTTCAGGGTTTTCCAAATTTAGTGACAGATCATCAATATTACCATCACTATTAACAGGTGGTTCAGAGACTAGTGATTGGTTTTGATCGCTGGGGTCTGGGCGGTCCGTGACAAAAGAAGGCGCAAAGTCAGATTCTTGAAAAATATCTTCGTTACACGGCCAGATACCAGACTTTTTAAAAGCGTTGATAATGTTCATTTGGGGTTAAAGCTAACTGTAGCGCTTCTTTAACAATTCCAGGAATATAGGGAGATCATATGTAGACATCGTTTTTCCTGGGTTACTGGCCATCCAAGAAGTTTGTACTCTGTTCATATAATTTTTGAATGGCCCATAAACCCCCAACATCAAGAGGCTGTAAGTGATGCGAGCAATGCGGCGGAAATGATAACAAAACAATATTGTTGCTCTTAGCCTTGTTTACCACTTCCACATTAACATGCGAGCAATGGTTATCTAATAAGAGTAAAACGGGGTCTCCTTTTGAGGGCTTTACGTGATGAATAAAATGATCGATCCATTTAGAAAACTCATTTTGAGTCATCCATCCTGATTTGTTGCCAGCGCCTGTGCATTCTGGTGGCCTGTTTCTAATAAATATATCCTTAAATTGCAGACGAGGGAAGATAAACATGGTATGGAGTTGCCAACAGCATTTGTTGCCACTGCAAGTGTAACTAGTACTCCTCTTTCGCCAGACGTCACAGCACCGACCTGATTTATGCCTCTTTCTGCAATAATTTTCTTCGGCGTTTGAACGGTTGTGATACCTATAAAAAAGAACGAAATATAAATGTGTATGTATGTACAGTATAAGATACCTAGTTACAGTATAAGAATGTACAAATTCTAAAAATATAGGAAGAAGAATTTAATATGCGGATAAAAAGTAGGCACCTGTTTCATCAACGTTCCAAATCCGGGATGGTTGAAAGCCGTATTTTTCTAGCACCGATCTGTATTTCTCAAAAAAAAGATGGACATTAGTTCTGTTGAAGGAAGTAGCTCTGCTTAAGCTGGTGGCTTCCGGGCTTCTTATCGATAACCTCGGATTTCTTTTCATAAAGCCCGTAAACCAGTCATTCCCCGCCATTTCATTAGTTTTCCAGGATTCTGGTACTTTCTCAATATTATAAAACATAGTACATTGGTATGCTAGTTTTTTCACTTCAGAGGGTATCAACCCAAAATAAAGATTAGCGCACTTTAACAAAAACTCTGCTATGATTGATTCTTGTTCAGCATTGAAGACTAAACGAGTTTTTTTTGTAACCCATTTTTACCGTGGCACCTGTTTTTTTCTTTTTCACAAAATTAAAAATTGAGACGTAGTAGATCTCAAATTCTTTTGCTACATCCCTGTAATTTCTTTGCTTCTCTATAACCTCTAGCGCAGCCAGCTCGTAGACCTCTATTGATGTGGTGCCACGCGTTGTTTTCCGTTTGTAAGTTCTCATCCTATCATAAAAAAACATAAAATAATCATTCAGAAACATTCAACCACCCTGTTAATTATAGCCCCCACAACTGGGATAAGTATTAACAGGTTAATATTAGCCCCATCTATGTGTTAATTATAGCCCCAAAGGTACATTTTAAGTATTTAAAAACATAAAATATTGGTCAATAGTTTTGTCAAATAAGAAACTTAGAATTGTTACGTATTAAATATACTACAAAGGAAACTAAAAACATAACCATAACTCTTTATAATTCTTGTACAAATTGAAAAAATATAAAATAGAAAATGATCGTTACCTGCTTAAAAATATCGACTGGCACACAGCTCACTCACATGACGCGCGGAGTGCAACTGATCGATACTGTAACATGCGGCGCGATCCAAATGACAAGTTAAGATATGCACTGGAGCTGTAATAGGTATACTTTTAAAGAAATTTGCTTGTTAATACTTACCTCTGTTAATTGTAGCCCCGGTCTCCCCTATTTTGAACTAGAATATTTTAAGTTTATCTAAAGATATATCCTGAATTTTTGTAATAGCTTTTAAGATATTAAAAAAAAAACGGAAATCTGCTGAGTTTCTTGCCGGTTCTTCTTAGCAGAAGTATTTCCGAACCGGTGTTAAATTAAATTTTGTAAATATATTGTATTGGAATAAAGAAATTGAAAACTTGTAAATTGGTTATTATTTTGGTCATTGAAAAAGGTGAGTACAAAAAATATAATTATAATATAGTAAGTTAAATATCAATTTAATATTACTATATTATAATATAATTATAATATAGTAAGTATATTAAATTGATATTTAACAAGTATTTTAGGTAATTTATTATATTTATTGATGCTATCTAAATATAAATTAAAAACGGAATTATATATCTAGCTGTCAAAATATGTATGCGCGAACACCTACTAGCGATGACGTCACGTAATCACATGGGAGGCCTTGTGTAGTAGTAGGTGTTGCCTCAATTTGGCGTGGTTGCCTTACATCAGGAGCGACGTAGGCAATACTACCGTATAGCACCGCTCGCTGTAGGTGGCCGATGTCGTCACACTGCCTAGAGACGGGAGCCAGTCATAGCCCCGTCTCCTTGGTAACGGCGAGGTATTGCAGATTCTGCGAACCCCGTTGCGTATCACAATAGCCAGTTAACACACTACGCGGTCCCCAATAGTGGTTTTCAGACCCAAATACACTGCGTTATCTCTGAATATTATGTATATATCACTTTACAGTTTAGTTTCAATTAATTAAAAGAGTACTGTTTATAATTACAAAGAGTAATTTTCCAGAAACCTGGGGGTTTTCCAGCGATAACAGCTATTAATAAGTAAAGCCGTACAACTTACCCAAATAATATATGTCCAATTGGGTATTAAAACGAAGCACAAACACAAAACCACTTGCACATATCATTTATCACTTCCACAAATGAAGAAAATAAAGGCACTACCCGGAAAACTATTGTTTTCCGGGAATTACAGTACAAATTAGCTCTTCAAATAGAAGTAACTCCACCACACAGTTTTATATACGTAATAAAGTCCAAAAGACACCCTTTCCAGGTCGGAGGATTATACCCAACGCTGGGAATGACTTTACAATGATTATCCAAGAAAGACAATTTAAGAAAAGCACTTAAATATAATTGTCCTGATTTATTTGCGCGGAGCGCAGACAATAGCTTCGGTACGCGACGGCGGCCGGAGGCAGACTGAGACAAAAAAAACATCGAAGACAGTTGACTGTTGATTAAAACTGTTAATATTAACCGTTATGTATTTAGGCTCACACCATAGTTAATATAAACATTACAACGACAATGGTGGCGCAACAGCGCTTTGTTTACGAATATTTAAATGTTACGGGCTCGGGCATTCGTAAAATATTTATATTAGCACAATAAATTACACCTAACAATTATATATATATAAATTTTTTGAGTCATTTAATACGTAAATAATAAATATAGAAAATAACGCTATGTGCAATGGTATTGAACTTATTCGATTCATTTTAAATTTTTCTCCTAGTATTAAATTATTTAAATCAAATTAAAATATTTTAAGCAAAATTAGTTGTTCATTGTAAATATAGTGCTTAGAACTTCACATGACCGTAACATGAGAATAATTAGTAAAGTTATTACCCTGAAAGCTAATGTTATATATCTATTATTTCTCCAAGAAATTTCGTTATCTGACGTAAAATAATTCCAAGGATTACTTTGTCTACACCTTTCAGATGTTTTGAATAAATTTACAAAGTTTCTTGACCCACACAAACACAAAAAAAATATCCAGTAAATTAATGTTGATTATTAACGCTAAAAATTAGTGTCTTTCCAACTCTGAAAAATAAGAAATATAATTTTACATAAAAATTCTCGTATTTAAATCTATAAAAATAACTAGTAATATAGTGTAAAATAATTGCGGTAAACACCACAATAAATTTTTTATTAATCTTAAAATGATATGGAAAACGTCGAAATTAATAAACTATCGGACAAATCTCTAAACCTTCGCTCATTAAGGCAGATTTATATTGGGTCAGTAGCTGACGTCAGTGCTGGCGCCGAAAACTGACTCATACTATTTACACGCAGTCAGTATTTCGTCAGTAGTCGAGGATATTTATTTTGGTGTACACACGTTCGTAAAGTCAGTGCGTAAAAATGAATTCTCGAAAACAGCAAAAAATCAACATTAATCATTTGTTGAGAAAATTTACCTTTGTGATGATGCAAGAACTAACTGGAATGTTAGAAAATGAGGTATCTAGACAGAAACGAATATGGGTAAGAAAATGGATAGATGATAGAGATAAAACTGGAGGTTCTGCTCTGTTGTTAACCCAGTTGAGAATTGAAGATCCTGGGGAATACAAAGTGGCTTTGAGAATGACCCCAAAAAACTTTGACGATCTGCTTATGTCGTTATCAAGCTCTATTCAGCGTCAAGACACATTTATGAGAGACGCCTTACCAGCCAAAGTGAAACTCGAAATTACGCTGACATTTTTGGCTACTGGAATGTCGTTTCGAAATCTCAGTCACTTTTATCGCGTGTCGATACCATCTATTTCTAATTTAATACCGGAAGTGTGTTGGGCAATATATGAGTCATTGAAAACACAGATTAAGGTAAGAAAGTTATTTACTTAAAAATTCTTAAATTATTCAAAAAATTAACGATCACATATAAATTATAATAACCTATAGTAATAGTAGGTACTAAGCTGTATCAAAAGCATACTTAATAACATCAGCACAGTCGCCTTCACAGTTATCGTTATTAAGAGCTGTATTAGGGGCGGTACTGATGATTACCTGACTGGGATCTACATATCTTGGAGTTTGAGTTGGCGATGAAAAGTAAAATCCCAAAGAGCTGTTACTTGAGGCAGTCATCTGAGTGACATCGGGGGGATAAAACCCTAAGGAACAACTGCTGCCGCTGTTTGTCGTAGACGCTGGACTAAGAGTATCACGATTCTGCTGAGGCTGTATACGAGTAGTAGCCCCCATAGAAAAGTGTGTATTTGGGTAAATATTCACGTTTCTTCTTCTCTTTTCTAGATCTGTTAGTCTACATTTGGATAATATTCTTTGGATTTCTTCTTGTGCTATTATACATTGTTCCTCAGAGAGTTTTTTTAACTGAGAGGCCACATGCTTTCCATAAATATCACAATCACTTCCTTCGTCTGAAGGCATATTAATACTATGTGATATATTTTTCATGTCTTTTATCATATCGGACATTTGAGACAGTTTGCTACGTTTAGACCTCAGTCTTGTCGTTTGGTTGGAGTTTGGTGTGCTCGGCCCGGATTCTGAAGCTGGTGAATTCGCAGTGTTATTATTTTCATTGTTGGATCTTATCTCATCTTCATCATCATCACCAGAAACAGGAATATTGTTGGGAGTGTCAGAATTATCCTGAAAATAAGTAATCAATTGTAATAACGAGTACCTAAAGTGATTACATACATACAAACCTTATATAAGTACCTACCTACAAACCTACCTATATACATACCTACTTACACACATATCTTTACAAAGAGGAAAGATTTGATTGTTTGTTTAATACATTTTTTTTCCTTTGCAGATTCCAGATGGAGAGGATGAATGGAAAATTATCGAAAACGGATTTAACACCAGATGGAATTTCCCCTCGTGTTACGGAGCAATTGATGGAAAGCATGTCACTATCAAAGCTCCGCCAAATAGTGGAAGTGAATTTTACAACTATAAAAAAACAAATAGTATTGTTTTGATGGCTATTGCAGACCATAACTACTGTTTCTCATACATCGATGTTGGTGCGAATGGCAGCGCTTCTGATGGGGGAGTTTTTAAAAATTCTTCGATTTATCGCCGTTTAGAAGATGAATTACTGCCAGTTGATGGATTCATTGTTGGCGATGCAGCTTTTCCGTTAAAGACCTATTTACTAAAACCGTATCCAGGTTCGCAACTGTCTACCAGTGAAAAAATATTCAATTACAGACTATCTCGTGCAAGGCGTATAGTGGAAAATGCTTTTGGAATTCTAGTTTCTAGATTCCGTGTATTCGAAAAAGCAATTCCCACCAGTTTGAACACAATTGATGCAATCGTCTGTGCATCCTGTGCCCTTCACAATTGGTTGCGAAAAACATCTAACTCCTACATAACACCTACTTGTGTAGACAGAGAGGACTCTGAAGGACAAATAATACCAGGTACTTGGAGATCGGAAATAACTCCATTAATAAGTAAAACTGATCAAGTTAGAGGTAACCATTCCGTTAATGCGAAACAGAAAAGAGATTTATTGAAAAATTACTTTGTGACGAACGGAAGTGTACCGTGGCAGTTTAACAGAATTTCTTAAATTATATTTGTTTTATTTTAATACTAAGAATAAATAAATGTGGTGGCTACTAATTTTGGAGTATAGACATTTCCACCAGCGCCTGATTTTGAGGACTTTTTTATTTTATCCAGTTCCAAGTAGTAAGTTGCCCTCAAGTATTTAATTTTATTTTTGACCTCGTTAAGGCCAAACCCTTCTAAATTCATTTCTCGTGCAATATTATGTAATGCTGTTGCACGCATTTCTTTATTTCTATAATTTTGTGCTTTATTATCCCACAGGCATTCATTATCGCGGTATAGTTGAATAAGCTTTAAGTTTTCGTGTCGCTCAGTTTTCGCGTCATTTTGTGATGCGTGGTCCCCGTACAATAGAGCGGCAGCGACTGACTTCGGCATTTACACGGCGTCAGTTGCGCTGGCGTGGGTGGCGGGGGGCGCGGACTGATGCAAAAAATATGAAGCGGGAATATTGAAGTCAGTACTGACGCGACAGTACTGTACTGACTTGAAATCAATTTACACGATGGCAGTGCCAGGTCAGCACTGACTCGGCAGTGGACTGACGTCAGCTACTGACTCAATGTAAATCTGCCTTAAATCTTCATTACGCAATAACTGTCTACGAAAGACTGGTTGCTTAGTCAATTTGAAAACACAGTGAACCGTTTTGCCTCTATTAATCAACATACTTCCAATTTCTGAAAAAAACAACACCAATAGGAACACCGCACTTCTGACTTTGGCAAGTGGTAAGTTGAAGAATACTTTGACATATAATGTCCTTCAGTTCGGTAAGTAAGGGGTCACTTGCTAAAACCACATGCAACGAAAATATGTCGCCTCTGTGATAAGTGTAGCTCTGTGACCGCGCATTAGATGTGATTTATTTAAAATTACTTTACTGAAAAGAGTAGAGTAGGCATTACTAACAAACTTTAACTCATGCAGCTAGATTACGCCAGTGCCGTGTGACTCACAATGCAATTTGGGCTGAAGATTGACGCTTGCTAGGCGTTCGTTTGCTTGTAACTCGTCAGTGCGTCTACGAATTAAGTCGAAAGAAGTCGCGTTAGTTAGTTCCTCTCTAAATATGTGCAAAATGAATATAATTAATTATTAGTGCCCACCAAAAGTGAATAAAGTTGAATTTTATGGAAAATTTCAGACTATTTCGGCTATGGCGCTTCCCTGATGTACAATTAATCGTGAAAAACAGCGGGAAGTGGCTAGAGAGAGAAGACGCATAGCCTCTAGTAGGCGTTAGTCAGGGTCTCGTTTTCTTTTCAATCGAGTACAAAGAAAACTACTAGCTGATATAAAAGTTTCACATTAAACTAACTGCTGTGTATCACAGCACCACCCGATTTTTGTGCCAGTGTCAGCAGGAGCATCGAGAAAAAAACTGTCCAAAATCAGAAGTATTAATATTTAAGATTTCGTCATAGGTTCCTTTCTGTTTATTATTTAATATTGGAATATTTGTAGCAACTACATAAGTCAGCTGAACGATATCATAAGTCAGTTCACTAAGGCATTGACGATTGATAATAACAGTTCCAGTCCTTGTTCTCGTGGTGGTAATAAGAGTCCAAACTAAGAGAACATTTTACTTGATATATAGATATGACAATTTATTCAAGACGAATAAAACAATGGTTATAGACCATGTATCTCCTCGATATTGTCTCGTTCTGTTCCCATTTGTCTTCTAATATTTTCCGCAAAGCTATCTCTGTATTTACCCCACAATTTTATTGAATCTTCAACTTGATAAAAAACTAACATAATTGCGAACAGATCGCAGATTTTATACGGAAAAATAGATATAGATGCTTCTTCCAAAGTACGGATCCAATAAGCATAATTTTCCTTCGTGTCAAGTGCTCTGCAAGTCGCTTGAAATGTTGGCCGGACTATTCCAGCTACAGTTCCTAGAGCAGTAAATAATGTTGGGCCTCGAACCTTATGCAACAAAAGACGTAGGTAGTTTTTTATATCTTTTTTTGAATTGCTATCTGTTTCCGGCAATGCAACATGCGCAATTTTTGTGATCGAAACGTTCATTGAGTCTTGCAAGGTATGTATCCAGCGACACATCCTGATAAATTTTTATTGCCTTTTGTCATGTGAGGTTATGAGATATTTTTCTTTCAAGTCTCCAAGCAAGTAAGGTGTCTACCATGAGATTTTGGGCTAGTTTATTGGGATAACTGTCTGTTCTCTTTTTATAAGCTTCCATAATTTTCTTGGTCCTTTCCTCGACTGTAGGTATGCAGAATCGTTCGTAATGTACCGAGGCGCTTGGGCGATCACTCGCAAGGTTTTGTATTAAAACTTTGAATGATGTTGACGTTAGACTTCAGGCTGGTGCCCCACATTTGAATTCCATATGTACAGATAAGTGTGATAACACACTCGTACAAAGCCCTGTCATAGCCTGTAATACATCTAGGAAAACCGCAAATCAATTCAGCTTGCAATTATAGACTTTATTTATGGCCTGTACTACTGGTTTATGAATTTGGTCTATTGTGCCGAACTTTAACGCAAAGCGAATTAGTGCAAAGATACAAGTTTCTTACTGTCTCTTATTGGTAGGAACCGCAGTAAAGATTTCAAAATTTTTGGATTGTATAGGCAGTTTGCTGATCGGTATGAACGGTTTTAGTTCGTGTTCGTTTTTACCAGGTTTCAAGATTATGATCGTTTGCGAGACTTTCCTCTGTGGAGAGATAGACATGCGTTCTCGTGATATCATTAATAATGAGTTTCAGGAAGATGATAGCATTTGCAGGTAGTTCGTTCAAGACACAGGTTGTAATTAAGTCCTATCCATTAGCCTTTTTGGAGTTAGTGCACCTAATAGCAGATATCACCTCGGCATCAGTGTAATATTCAAGTACTGAGTAATATCCATGGATAATTTTGGTTTAACATATCGAATAGACATCATCCTGCGCAGCATCTTCGAAGTCATAAGGGGTAAAGACACTTGCAAAGTGCATAGGAATTGTTTCTGCTTTTTCTTACGCTTTTGGCCCATTTGCCACAATCCTCATGGATCGGAGGCTAGTACGTGTTAGATTTTCTGAGTTTATTTTGTTGTTTTCCACAAATAATAGTCGGTCGCGATCACATCGTCTAGTTTGCTCAGGGAATCTTGAACCTCATTATTTTTTTCTTAATCTAATTGTCTTTTCAGTAACCTCGATACGTAGTTCAGTTGCTTTTTGTGTGGTGGATACCCACTTCGTGTTTCAATTTCTGCGTATTTTTTTGTCGGCTCTAGACCAAGAAATATACGAAAGGGTTTAAGACTGAATTTTTTATGTGCGACGCTGGGGGGGTGAGTCGTTCCAAGCGGTATGCTGGATGGTTGTAGTAAAATTTTGCTTCGGTTATGTCCATTACGATCTTAAGGTCTACGATTAAGATCTTAAGTCGTGTTAAGTTTATTTTCATCTCTATTTTTCGAAGCTTTTTCCGTCTGTGTCACTCTATATATAGTACACAAATTTTGCTATTCTTGATAACTATCCCAGAGGGTGTGAAGACGTAATAAGACAGGTGAATGCTTAGGTCTGATAGCCAATTTGTCTGTTCACCAGTTGATACTGTTTTTAAGCTCAGTTTTAAGGCACATTTAAAGAGTTCTTTTCCTTTGGATAGAATTATTCCGGATACCCAAAGGGTGTTTTTGCCTTATAACTACGACCAACTATGAATTTATTGAGTATTGTATTGTGTATGAATGTACAAATACTTATAAAAGGATATTCTGATATGAATAAAGTTGTTTTTATTGCTTTGTAGCATAATACAAAATAGAAATTATTGGTGAAATTTTTAAACGTTTTGCTATAATTTGTGGCACAATAATGAATTTTTTAAATAATGTATGGCCTAAAGAAAACAACCGAAAAGGAATGGGCATACATAATTGGTTGTTTATATGTATACCGATTATATATTTTTGCAATTAAATCTGTGCTGTCCCCAAAAATTCCTTACCATTGTTTTCTCAAAGGACATTGTTGGATATTAAAATCTTGCAGAAATTGTTGTTCGTGGTGAAGTACAAAATTGAGTTTCGTAAGGGACCCCAAATATTTTCTGAGTACTGCATCGAAACCGCTCTCAGTTATTACACATGAAACGTACAATGTTACTTCTGATTTGAATAGCCATCCATACATTGCCGTCCTTTAAATAAGATAAAGAAGAAAATTAACATTCATCGGCCCCAATAATCGGTACAATTCCATGAGGAATGTACAATCCAGCGACAAAAATATTTTTCAAATACATTGTATAAGGACTTAATTCAATAAAATATAATATTTTAGTGGACTAAAAGTAATAATTAATCTGAAATAATATGTTATATAAAAAAGTTTTAATAATTATATTAATAAATAAATTTAAAATGAAAACTTAAATATAATTTAAATATTAAATTCCGTAAAAGATCGACAATATTTTTTAAATAGTATTTTTTAAGTTATAGAAAAATATTTGTCATACAATGAAATAAAAAAAAAATTAGGTGATAAAGAAAAATTGCTCTAACAGGAATAATTATTCCATTGTTTCTTCATAATGGAATAATTATTAGACGCATCATGAGACGGATCGTATTCATTATCCACGGTTTGGATCATGTGCACGCTGTTCGCCCCATCTCCGGTGCATAGGAGTCGAAAATTGACAAAACGCTAATGCTAAAATTCATTAACAATCTTGTTGATATCGTCGCCCCCTGCACCGTTGTCCCACCGAATTTTTAATACCTCCGCATGAAGCAACTTCATATCTATTTAATCTCGGTTATGATGAATCGATATAATATGTTTAACATCACACGGCTGCAATACGATAAGTCAATATAATATGTCAATTAAAGTTCCCCTGCCTTCGGTTATACTGGTCGGCTCAGGCACGAGTTGTTTGAAACCAAACATTTCCAGGCAATTAGTGGTCTCAGAGATGTTTGAATTGGCCTGTTTCAGTAAATCTGCATTGAGATCACTGGTGAAGAAATATTCAGCAGTGCAGCTGCAGGGCTGGTCACTGTTTCGCTAAGACCATCGAGAACAAAATCTAGACATTGTCGACGGTTCGTAGCTGTAACCACAATCACGTTGACGCCAGCTCCAAACGAATCCAACTTTGCTCAAGCTCTATGTTCGGGATGATGATCTCGCAGTATCTTATGCCTTGATGTACATAGAATGCTACAACTCATTTGCGGCCGGCGGTGCGATCGCATACGCGATCATATATAGCCAATTCACAGAGCTCATTCACTATGATGGCTCGTTCACAGAGACCGAGCATTGAAGTGATCCAGGATGAAAACACTTTTTCTAAAAGATGCTACTGTGGCCTTGGATCGAAGAAATGTGTAGGCCAAGTTAATAACTTCACAGGAAATATTCCATCTATTATAAAGTAAATGGCGAATCTGTCATAATTGACAGGGCAAAAAAATTGCAATTAATGCCCCCTCAACAATAAATATATATAATGTAAATATGCCCCCTCAACAATAAATCCGTCGAAATGTAATAGTTTAAATAAATATATATAAATAATAGGAGATACATGAAGCTATTACACAACAGCACGAATGAAAATAATTGAGAACAGTATTAAACAATTGGGTCTACGATCGTCTTTATTTTTATATACGGCTGGAGTTGCGCATCACGTTCCGCGAATACACAGGAACATGTATTTAACAGTATTATATAACTGCTTACAAATATGCCTTATTGAATTGTAATTTACAAAATAACAATTATTAACTGCTTACAAATATGCCTTATTGAATTACAATTTACAAAATAACAATTATATAACTGCTTACAAATATGCCTTATTGAATTACAATTTACAAATTAACAATTATTAAAATTAAAACCAAATTTAAGAAATCCGAACAATGTTAACTCCAAGACGGTGGCTGACAGACTCTTTTCGTCAGTTGTTCCGGTTATTTTATAGCCCACCTCTGCTGACGCTTGCGTTCGGAGAAGCTAGGTTTATCTGAAGTTTTGACTGACTTGCTTCTTAGTAGTATAACTCCCATCGGATGTTGGGGCTTAACAGCGTTCTTGTAAATTTATTTATTTAACGTTTGTGCTATGCAGTCCAAGTACAACTTCTAGAAAATGAGCCACAGCGTCTTGTCTCCAGATACGGCCTCCGTTCGCCACCAGGACTGGATTATGTGGGCAGTGATTTCACTGCTCCCACATCCAGCCCTGCAGGCCATCGGTATGTGCTCCCTTCGACGTCGGGATTTCCTCACCCGCGAGGGAAGGGCGTTGATGTGCACATGCACGTTCTGCACGAAATCCCTCCCCCCAAATGTCGCTGGTCCCTGAAAAGAGCCGACGGCTAGACGCGCCGTACTTCGGCGTCTCGGCGAGCTCGCAGCCATCCGCCGAAGCGTATAGCCGCCCGCTCCAAAAGCTCCTGCCTAACCTCGTCATGTGGTTTTCGGTGACTCGTTGTGTGGTTCTCGGATTCTGCACTTTAGCTTCTTGACAACCCGGGTACATCGGTATGCCGCCAGTGCCACTCTAAAGGTGGAGTGTGATAGGCGCTCCAACCACCTGGTAACTAGGTCCGGAACGGTAGTGTAGGTAGGGATGGTATACCTAGTCCCCCTCGGAAGTAAACGCATGAAAGTATGCCTCCAGCGTATTCTTGGGAAGCCACTGCCGAACGTGCCTTAGAAGTGAGATGTCGAGCTCTATAAGCCTCCCGCTCCCATGTACGAGGGCGCACATGTGTGTGGTGTGGTTAGGGTGTGTTCCGAAGGGCGGGGGTATATTTAAATTTCGTGTCAGGTGTTTATAATTAATAAAACAAATATTTCAGAAAAATTCAGATTGGTTTAAAAGTATTATAAATACTTCTCTCTTGCACTTGGGAGTATAGATGATATTAAATGTATTAAGGGGTGGGTTCTGAAGGTTAGGGTGTGTTCCGAAGGTCGGGTGTATTTAAATTTCGTGTCATGTGTTTATAAGTAATAAAAAAAATATTTCAGAAAAATTCAGATTGGTTTAACAGTAAAATAAGTACTTCTCTCTTCCACTTGGGAATATAGATGATATTAAATGTATTAGGGGGTGGGTTCTGAAGGTTAGTGTGTTCCGAAGGTCGGGGGTATATTTAAATTTTGTGTCACGTGTTCATAATTAATAAAAAAAATATTTCAGAAAAATTCAGATTGGTTTAAAAGTATTATAAGTACTTCTCTCTTGCACTTGGGAGTATAGATGATATTAAGTGTATTAAGGAGTGGGTTCTGAAGGTTAGCGTGTGTTCCGAAGGTCGGGGGTATATTTAAATTTTGTGTCACGTGTTCATAATTAATAAAAAAAATATTTCAGAAAAATTCAGATTGGTTTAAAAGTATTATAAGTACTTCTCTCTTGCACTTGGGAGTATAGATGATATTAAGTGTATTAAGGAGTGGGTTCTGAAGGTTAGCGTGTGTTCCGAAGGTCGGGGATATATTTAAATTTTGTGTCATGTGTTTATAATTAATCAAAAAATATTTCAGAAAAATTCAGATTGGTTTAAAAGTATTATAAGTACTTCTCTCTTGCACTTGGGAGTATAGATGATATTAAATGTATTAAGGAGTGGGTTCTGAAGGTTAGGGTGTGTTCCGAAGGTCGGGAGGGTATAATTAAAATTTTGTGTCACGTGTTTATAATTAATCAAAAAAATATTTCAGAAAAATTCAGATTGGTTTAAAAGTATTATAAGTACTTCTCTCTTTCACTGGGGAGTATAGATGATATTAAATGTATTAAGGGGTGGGTTCTGAAGGTTAGAGTGTGTTCCGAAGGTCGGGGATATATTTAAATTTTGTGTCACGTGTTTATAATTAATCAAAAAAATATTTCAGAAAATTTCAGATTGGTTTAAAAGTATTGAAAGTACTTCTCTCTTGCACTTGGGAGTATAAATGATATTAAACGTATTAAGGGGTGGGTTTCTAAAGGTTATGGTGTGTTCCGAAGGTCGGGGGTATATTTAAATTTTGTGTCAGGTGTTTATAAATAATAAAAAAAATATTTCAGAAAAATTCAGATTGGTTTAAAAGTATTATAAGGACGGCATGGCGAGGTGGGGGCGGGAGCGGGCAGCGCGGGGGCATGCACCTCGCTGTCGCGCTCTTGGGATGGGCAAATGGGGGAAAAAATATCGATATTTTTCAAATGTATCGATAAATATTGACTAAAAAATATCGATATATTGATATATCGATATTTTCTGCGCAATAAGCAATTATCTATAAAAATTGTCAAAATATTCGAAATTTTAAAGCAAATACACATCGGGCTGTTTTGACATCAGTTTTATTATTCAAAATAGGTACATAAAGCCAAGAAAAAATCAACATCATCAACACAACAAAAATTACATTATTCAAACCAGTATTTGTCTGATATTGACATCAAGAGCGCTCTTTGTTTGATGTGCTCCCCGGTTAATTTGCTCCTATCATTCGGCACAGCCAAATTCACCACTGAAGCTACCCTTTCAGATGACACTGAAGAAGCTACGCAAATCAAATATTTTAGAGCGATATCCGAGAGAACCGGCGTGAAATTTCGACAATTTACCCAGAACATTATTGGATCACATTTTCTTTCTAAAAGTGGTTGGTCCAAATACTGCTTCAGTTCATTGGGGACACAGCCACTGCATGGAACCTCTGACGTAGCTGTGTTCAAATTTAATAATTTCTCATGTCTGATCCAGATAGAGGACCCACTAGCTTGTTCTGATGCTGCTTGATCAGAATTTTTATCCGGAGAACGTTGTCCTCTACGTCGATGTTCTGCATGAATCTCAGTACTAATTTTGGATATAGCATTTGACACGATAATTGGCGAGGTAAAGTGTATACGCTTGAACCGAGGGTCCAAAATAGTAGCTACTGAGAGAAAAGAACTTCGTTCTAAAGGAGCCAGTTTGTCTTCAACTTTTTTGGGTAAAGCCTTTTTTACAATCATCCCTAAAGAGGTCGATGGAGTCGCTTGATCTGTTACTTGGGTAACTAAAGTTGTAAGAGGAATGGCTATGCTTGACGTTACGTAATTCACACCACTTATTTCTTCAGTAGCTTCTTTGAAAGGGCCAAGAAGAGCAATAAAATCCCGTATTACATTAAGTTGCGACGATGGAACCATATCTGGTGTATTGATAGTTTGGCTTTTTGTGGCTGAAATTTTAGCTACTAGTGCAGACAGTTTAACGAATCTCTCTAGCATGTCAAAGCAAAAATTCCATCTAGTGCTAACAGCTTGTATCAATGTCAACACCTCACCTTCTTTTTTTCCACATGATTCTTGTTCGGCTCGTAATTGATCCATAGCGTTGACTGACTGCTTAAAGAACGTCACAATGGTTTTGACGTGATCGCTAAGTGCTAAAAATTCTATAATTTCTTTCAGTACTCCATCAACTACAAGGTTTAAGACGTGAGCCATACAGGGAATCCTATGATTATCACCTAAAAACAATCGTACCGCTGACACTATATTTGCGCCGCCATCAGTGGTAATAGATACAATTTTATTTCTGTCAATTTCAAACTCTTCTGTCATGTATGACCCTAAAATATTTGTACACTGTATAAAATGTAATAATTGCAAATCAAAATAATTTAGAGGTGGGGTTAAAAATTAAAAAGTACATCAAATATACCTGAGAAAGTTTCTGGGCACATAGGTTCAAGCTCTGAAGGACAGGCGATCCGTTTACGATGTCAATAAAGTGAACCGTCAATACTAAGAAACTTGTTGTAGAATTAGTGATTGTAAGTATGTCACTTGTGAAACATAAAAAAGTTATCTCTTTCAATGTTTTTATTATGACCTCCTTTGTAGTATTGTATCTATTTTGTACTAAGTAAAAAGTATCACTTATTTCACTGCGATTAAATATTAAAAATATAAATTAGAACAAAAATAATTTAAAGACAACCTTTTTCTTGAAGACAGTTTATAGAGAGGGCAAACTGTGCGAATAAATTTTTGTAGTTCCTTTTTTTCTACACATGACAGTGGCAAATTGTCCTTGCATATCATGTAAATTAATGCCTGTGTAATTTCACAATGCTTTTGTTGAAATATATAAATTATCTTAAGTAATATAATTGATATTTACTTAGAAAAAAAAAAGTTTGAAAACACAAATATAAATAAAGTCACGTCCAAACTATCGACATATTTGCAAATTGATTGAGGAACATCACTAAAATGTTGTGAATCACTCTAATTTGTTTATCGGAATGTATAAATGTTATTATTATCAAAACTAAGATAAAAATATATTTTTTTTAAAACCGTAGCACTAACTTACCTTCAAAGCTTGAACTTCTCTCGAAACAGCTTGCTAATGTAGGTTGCGTAAGTTGCATTTCTTGCTTTCTTTTTTTACGGCTTCATTGAAGAATTGGATTTTTGGAGAATGTGCAGAATTGTCTCTAATCTTTTGTATTTGGGAATCGTCATTAGATGTACTCGTACTTGATAAAGTAACCTGACAATAGTTAACAGAACAAAAATAATTTCATAACCTATTTACAAATTTGACTAACTATTGCTATTTTCACGATTCACCCAGTCACGATTCCCAATCTGCCTTATGTAGGTTGTATTTATGAACAGGGCGAATATTTTCAACTTGTACAAACCTACAACATTTGAAGTATTGAATCGTAGAGTTTACATATTTCGAAACTGAAAGCGAGGAAAATCCCATAAAAATGCGTTGGGGACTTGGCTGTCAAAGGTGATGACCATCGATTCCAATGGAAAATATTTGGGTTGGCCATCGATCATTTTTTAAAAGTTTACCCAGAGGACTTTAATGACCTTACCGCACCCTTCTGGGACTTCTATGTTTTGTAAAATCTCCTCATCAGACCAATCGACTAAAACATTGCGAACAATGTCCATACGACTAACGATAAAGGAGGAGTGAACAATTTATTATGTCCTCTAAAAGCGGTTTACGATACGTTTGAATATTCCACCGAAATCCTGTTTCTACCAATTTGTTTAACTCCGTCTCGAGTTATGCCATCGACATGGTAATTTTTAAGACGGAGCCAAATTTAATTGCATGAAGTGAGAATCCGGAATTGGCTGGGGTTCTTTTCTTTCAACGTTGAAATAAATAGTCCAACGTCGCCAGAGACATATAAGCGACCCTCAAAAAAATTCGGAGGGTGAGAAGAAGATGAAGCCGGGGTTAATGAGAGTAAATAAGAATTTGCTTTTGAAAGAAGAGTACGAGGGGCCTTGCGAGGAATTGTATCCTCTGTTTCTGTCCAGGAGGAGTCAAAAGGATGGAAGGAAGATTTTTAGGTTAATTTTTTTTTGCAATTTGCTCTTACAATTTTTTTAATTTCTGTGGGAAGTCCATTATGGTAAGTGTCTGGTGGTTTAGGGGGGAGTGGCTACTCGTAAATCCATTTTCACGAAGCTGAAGCAGATTCAATTTGACAAAAATGAACAAAAGTAGAAAATTACCGAACAGAACACTGATTATAACAGTTGACTGAATATAGCTACGGACAAAAACTAAAAGGAAAGTTGATTTAAAATATAAATAACATAAATAATATATAACTTATTGCAATAAAATACATAGAATACCATGAAAATAACGAAATAATCAGGCAGCGAAAAACCTTTCCTCTTCATTTGACAGTTTCTATGGCAATCGCGTCTTGCATTTGACAACTAATGTGAATGCATTAACTAACATAGACAAGAAGTAGATTTTGTGAATGTTACCAGCTTTTCGGTCGATAATTTTCGAATGCGAAAATAAGTTTCTATTGCTTGCCAGAACATCGAATTTCTTAACCGTTAGAAATATTTATCGTATGCGAAATTCTGACGTAGTCGATAAATTTCGACCGAAAATTATCGCAAACGATAATATTTCAAACATGTCGAATATTGCGCCCCTGACCCATATTCAAGGAGAATTTGCCGCTGATGATCCGTAGAGACATTCCACTTTGCAGGGTAACTGAAATTTAAAACATGGCCAGAAGAAATTACTAATCCTCACTTCTTTCACTGTGTTGTGAGATATTTTGTATTGCTGAAAATAACGCAGGATTTTTTGTTTGGGGAATGTTTGTTCTTCTGCCTGGTTGTGGTTCTTGAAGTTTTGGACGAATATAAATCTTAAATGACATGTAAACACACACACCCTCTCTATCCTGTTACATAAACATATACAAATACTCGCACGCGCAACACGCACAAAACACGCGAGTTATGAGTTTCTATATGGAAAGTGACTTTCAAAAAGCTGTAATCATTACAATTATTATAAAAATATATTATATAAGGTGATTGCTGTAGCTATTGGCTACTTTAGGAGATTTTTTATTTTGAATGTCTATAAAACATAGTACTATTTAAAGATCTAAATTGTAGTTGTGTCCAATAAAAGCATGCTTTATGAGGTTATAGCAAACGAAGAAATACTAGGCAAATAAAAGCATTTACTGGAATACAAAATCTTTTATATACTTATACTTACGAAATTCAGTAATTGGCCGTCAAAATATAGTAATTGGCCTTACATAATTCAGTTATAGGCCAACCCACGAAATTCAGACACCATTTATTTATCTTTCAAAACTAAAATTTAATAAACTTCAATCCCAATTCTTCTTATCGTGCTTTCAGATGGTCTAGGAATTCATCGCTGTCATTGTCACTTTCTTCATGCTCATAGTACTGTTATCATTTTCTGTGTGGAAACACTTATGACACATAAAATCGTCTCCTTCTTCTTCAGGGATATGTTCTGTATGCCTTCTGGAAATGCATTTTTCATGGAGTACGTTTTGATACTCACAACATCTTAGCTTTATCTTTCTTGTTAGTTTTTGCCGAACATTACGGTTAGAGACCAGTTGGTTCACAATATTGGTGATTCATTCCCAAAATTTTGTTTGTCTTTCATTGTATTCTTGTTCACATATTGAGGGTTCATTAATTTATTATATCTTGGCTCATTTTGTTTTCCTGTTCAGAGGTTGCAGAATTTGCAATCACGTCTTGTCCTGTTTCATTTTCATCTTCACAGGTTTGAGAACCATTAAACATAATTTCTTGCATTAATTCGGTTTCTTCGTCATAGTTCGAGGGATCATTCATGATTATATCTTAATTAATATCTTGAGGGCTATAAGTAGTTCTGTTTTGGTTTCTGTATCTTCATTATTTTCAGAATTGTTATGAGCGTTATAGTAGTCCCATATCTGATAAAGTTGGTAAAAGTGTGCATTGTTCTACAGTTCCGATACTACACTTTTGATTTTTGTGAACTTTTTGATTGTTTCTAAGCCAACGATTTGGTGAAATTTTGAAAACGGTAGTAATTTTTTCGATATAATAAGCGTTGGTGACTCTTCGTTTTTGGCAATATATGCTCTTAATTTGTCTTGAATTTTTTTTCCATTTGCCAAAGCAATGACATAAGGCGTAATCAATTGCATATGTGCTGGTTCTAAGGCATAGTGCCAATCGCCCGTAAATAAATTTCCGGTTTCAGAATATTCTGTGTCAATACTGTTTTGGGCAATATATGAATAACATCAATATATTTACTTATGTCAACGGATATAGGCCCTAACGAAACTCTGAATCGATTTTGACGTTATACCAAAAGCATTCTCAACCGCATGGTTTAGCTCGGGATTGTCTATAACTGAAAACTTTCTTCTGATAGCTGACCCTGTTGATTTGTCTGCATGGTGTCAAGACATTTGTCATCAAACCGAATGTTTCGTCCCAACAAACACGTAAGGCAATTTAATTTGAGTTCCAGGATAATCAAATTCTTTAAAATTACCTTAAACAGCTATAATTTGTAGTTGTTTGAGGTAATTTTAAAGAATTTTATTGTTGCGAGCTTTACTATACTTATTTATTTATTTATGGAAAGACTCACAAAACAATTTACAGTCACGTAAATGTATAATAAAGAGAACAGAATATAAAACTAAACTGTAACTCTAATTATGTGTGCACAAGAGTATTTATGTATACATGTTCAATGGTTACTTGCGTTATTAAATATATTACAAAATGCATTGTTCAATTATTGAAGTTTAGTATTAACATAGAATTATATTATTTTCTGCATACTGAACAAAACATTAATGCTTTAATTTATAAAACTTGTGCAAATGAAACTTTTCAACAATTGTAATATTATATACTTTGTGATAAAATCATAATTACAAATTTATTCATTTTCAGATTAGCTCCAAATGGAAATGAGATATGAATACTTGCTGATTTTAAAATCATTGTCCAAAACATACATTTAAATAAAAAGGAATAAAAATAAAACAAATATAATTATAATCTATGTTTTTTTTATTTTCTAAATCTTCCAGCATATAAAGCTGTAATTCGTGCAATTCCCGCTTTCTCTCATCATTTTTTTAAATTTCAGTCTCCACTCTAACTTTCTCTTCTTTTAATTTTGTTAATTCATTATTTTCTGCTCTTCTCAAATAGTTCGTTTTTAATTTGAGAAATTCTTTTTTTTTCTGCTAGTTCCAAAAAAGACTGTCTCATTTCTTAGAGAGTAGCAATTTGGAGACATTTCCTAATTTTTGTTTTAGGAGTCTCTTCGGACTTTTTTCCTTACACTGCTCTGAAGTCGCTGGCATATCAAGGACTTCAATAATTACATTTTCAGACTGTACATCATCTTGAGGAGTGTCGCCATCATATTGGGATTCCAGTCCTGAAGCCGATTCCTTCAAGATTCCAGTCACCCATTCGTTAGTGTCCGACATTGGTAGTGAAAGTGGGCTTCCACCAGTGAGATGACCTACCCGGTTTATTTTACCGGACTCTTGCCTTGCAATTTTCTTCATATACACTTCAATTGCTTTATACTTCGAAAGGAACCAGTCTGGGCGTTAAATTAATTTGTGATGAGCGCCCAGGTCTCATCTTTTTTCTTGATTGCAGTGCCATTGGTTTTTTTGTTCAGTATAATTTTGGAATACTTTCCAATTAGTTCCTTTAATTTGTCTATTTTAGTGACGGAAAAATTGGAAGCTCTTTCACTGTAAAAGAAATAAAACAAATTATTACTATTTTGGTATTATGCTATCTTTTTGATGAAGTATATATTATGAATGTAAAATATAAACCGCAGGGATTTAACCATACTACTTGATATACTTAAGAATAATTATATATACATTTTAATGCACAAATTTGTAATATACATTATATTCCAATTTTAAGGACATAATAAACATCTTTCTTATTTTCTATATTTATTTCATGTTTGTATGATGAGAAATAGTAATTGTCAAGATTTAACTCTAGGGTCGGGAGGACTAAATACATAGGCCACAAATGTAAACTTTACAGAAATAACAAAAAAGTCAAATTTGGATACAGATGTTACATTTCTTTTATTTTAAGTAGTTTCTTTACTAAAGAGTTATTGCTTAACAGAAATCTATTTTTTCTTGTATCATCTAACAAGCGTTTCAGATAACTTATGTACTAAAGTTATAAAACTTAAGTTACTTTAATTATGTGTTAGGGTTAGACTGACAAAGCAACGAAAGTAATTTAAGTATTAAAGAATGAAGAAAAAAGTCCTTATTTGCCCCCTTTTTTCCAAAATTATTCACCCTTGTTAATTAACATTCTCAAGTATTCTCCAATCATGACTTACAACCTTTAGTGGCTGAAGTTAATAATGTTATTTTGCACTTAAATCAAGTTGTCTGTTTAGTAGAATTCTAGTGGGATCATTGAACTGAAAACGAACATGGTATTTTACAGAGCAAGTTATACATCTGTTTGATTTGTGTGCTTTACACGTGTGGCAGGTTGATATAAACCAGTGACTAAAGATATAAATGTATATATATATATATATATATATATATATATATATATATATATATATATATATATATATATATATAGGTATGTTTTGACTTACGTGCTTATATCTATAACTGTCTGTCTGATAAAAATAACATTAATAAGTAGATATTACGGATATATTCTATACATTTCTATTCAAAACACGTAGTGAATTTGTCAACATTTACTCTAAGGTCACATGTACATGTTATTATTATTAAAAAAAATAACATTGCCAACATACTTTGGGTGCAGCACTATATCCATACTATTGTCTATTATTTCCGAAAAATTCATTTTGGGATAATTAAAAGAAAACACATAAACAAGAAACTACCAACGTAAACGATGACAGTCAATTGATATGTGATTGAAAGATTGGTTACGTTGCTTGGCTGGAAATATTGTAGTGTTGCTTACGGAAAAAAAATCTTGACAGCTTTTGGGGAAAACTTAGCCGTATTTACACTGACGCCACAGATCATATACTAAATAGATGGTCAACTTCAAGCAATTGCGCGAGCGAATTTCCAAGTACTGAGCCTCTATATTCCCGTATTGCTTAGTCTAATGAAGTTGTAGCGAGTGCCCATTTGCTGAGCACTCGCCACAAGATTTATTAGAGTATTTTTGACAGGTGTACTTTTCTTACATTTTTAGGTTATAATTACGTATAAATGAAACGACAATTTCAAAATTAACATATTTTATTATACAAATCCGTCGGTTCGAGAGAGACCATTAGGAAGAACCGACAAAGAAACCTAATAGCCACATACAATTTCAATGAATTAACATTTACATTTTACAAATAATCCGCCGATTCTAAACACACCTTTAACACTAGAAGGGTCGGGTTTCATACTATACCTTTAAAGACCGCAGCCGTCAATTTGACTATACTGGAGATTCAATCAGAATGCTCCTTAAATTATTGCGTATTTCGCTTTAAAATGAAACAAAAATAATATCACTTTATTTTTTTTTATTAATAATTAACAATTTTAGCATTTAAACTGAGTAACATTTGTAAAAAATAATAGTTTTTTTTTAATCTTTTATACATTTTCCACAAACAGCTTTTTTACAGATTGTGCAGTTTTCACACGTTCTATTTTTTTACAATTACGATTGACGTGACATTGCCGCCTCTTATTGTTTGTACATTGTTCACTTGTTTCAGAATTACTTTCTTGTCTTTGAGTCGCAGCTGAAGTAGTTCTTTTTTTCACTCACTCTGCACGTAGGTCGTTCACTAGTTGAAGGATAAAATCATGCCAAGAAATATTTATTCCTGTGAATTTTCGGTACAGAATCCATGAGTTTATAGCTGCTAAATCAAGTGTATTGTAAAAAACATGAACAGGTCATCTCCGACTTCCAGCTCTTACGGTGTAGGGGACGATACGGGAATTGCGGAAGCATAAGCGGAATTACAAATAAAACTCATACTAATAATAATAACATAATAGTAAAATTTAGTAAATAATAAATTTTTATCACTTTGTATCGGCTTGGGTTGTGTACCAAACAATACCATAATTTTTTTTTTAAATCCGTAATATTTTCGGAAAAATCTACTTCGCAATTGGAAAGTTTAGAATGAACAGTAATATCTGAAATTAGTAAAGCTTTCATAGAATTTTGAAACGATATACAAGACGGATTAATATTTCTAACACCATGAGAGCGAATTTTACCAAATAAATTTTCTAGAGGATCTTGATTCAAATTTCTTGGAAAAAAAAATTGTTCTTTGATTGAAAAATGTTCTTTGATTTCAAAACTTTCCACAAATGAATAAAACTTTTCAATGTTGTTATCCAATTTTTTAGACTTGGGCAAAACTTAATACCACCACTATTGTCAACAAATTTCATATCATTTAAGCGTTTAATTGATTCTAACCAAAAGGATTCATGATCAGTTTTAAATGTTACCCTAGTCCTTAACTTTCCTTGACAATATTTTTGCGAGCCATTAACACTATCAAATAATTTATCTAAAAAGCCTACTATACTTGCAGTGTCCCCTGTAGTTTCACCAACAGTCTTAGAATTAATATCCGGTCTTCCAGCTGTAGAGACCAAACTAAATCAGCCACAAACATTAAATTTATAGCCAAGACTAATTATAATATTTTTAAATCTAGTGAAATAACATTACATTTATGTATAGAGGTCAAACTACTCTAAAGTGAAAAATTGCTCATAACTTTTAAAACATAATTGAAATTGAAAGAACAATGACAATAGTACGTATGTCAAAAAACTTGAAGGAAAATAAAGAAAATCGCATGATTATCCGTCTGGTGCATGCAACAATAGCATACAACGAACCGTATCAATAAACACTTGCGCACACTAACTCACTTTCATCTTACATATTTTACTAGGATATACATGCTCATCTGTCAATTACTTCATCATCCGTGAACCTCCTATTGCACCATCTCTTTCATAAACATCTATAATATCTTTCTGTTTTACACGCTTTCGATCCCTATCAAATAAAATATCATACTTCAACATAGAGTAAAACACTACAATACGCCCCACTTTTACGGGATTCTCAATAAAATGCCCTCTAAACTTTTATCAGTCATATATTTATCATAAATGCAACAAATGGTATTTAAACTACAAAATGGCACTTGAATTTGGTTACATTTCTTATTACACTAGTTACAAAAATATTTTTTTCAGACCTTTGGTGGGGCGTTTTGTAGCACTATGTGTTGATAATATGCCTCACGGCTGTTACAAAATCCCCCATTATAATATTATTACAAAAATAGAACAAACTTAAGATAATTAAAATAAAAACTCAACAATCAGTGTTAGAAATTACTTCGAGATCAATTTCAAATCACCACAATCAGTTTTACGTGGCATTTACTGAATAACATTTAATTATTTTTCTTTGTTTTCTTAATCTTATTGATAGCTTCCCGTTTAACTTTTTTTCCACAAACATTACACAGAGGATTGTACATGGTACAAAACTCATGCATCCAAGATGAACATGACAAACACTTTAACCAATCCTCTTTAGAAGTCGTGGAATAATAATTTTCTATACATTCAATGCACGTATTCTCTTCTTCATCAGAAATATCTTCGTTCGAGGAGCTTTTGTAACTTTGTTCATCAATATCGCTTTCTGATGATGAAGAGACAACGGTCACTTTCTTTTTTTTTATTTTCCTTGTTTCCTGTGTTACTTTATTTTTTTCACATATCTTCAGTTTCTTCGTCAATGCATCCTTCTTACACTGTTCTTTAGCTTTTATTTTTTGTATATTCTCTGGGGACGTCAACACTATAGCCTTCTGTTTTCTTTTCAACGTCATTGCTGATAATTTAGGTATGGGATGAACTTTAGTCAAAACTTTTGTAGGCGTTTCTTCTGCAGACGCTGAGGGTAAATCTGGACATTTTTGGGGTGTTTTATCAAATGCAGTAAAATTATACCATTCAACATTTTCTGTAACCATTTCTTCTTCATTGTTTCCAGATTCATTTTCAGTTACTTCCACTTCCGAAATTGTTGATTCCATTTCAGCTGGAAGATTATTGATGTTTTGTATCCCTGAAAAGCCTTCGCCAAGTTCATTAACATTATTATCATTTCCTTGCTCATCATATACAAGATCTTGTTCTCGCAACGCGCCCGAGAGTGAAAAATAGTGCTCTGGTATGTCGTTTGGATCATATGGGTAGATCCCACAAGACTTTAAAGCAGCGATTCCATTAGATACGCTAGCAGCCTTTCTCCAGGCCTTACCAATAAGTTTGGACACATCGTAGCGAGTAAGTCGTTTATCTTTATTCATGATCATCCAAGATTTTGCTTCCTGAGCAAAATAAATCTTCAAAGGTCTGAAAAATGCCCTATCCAGTGATTGAAGTGCATGAGTCTTGTGACTTGGTAAGCATAATAATGTAACATCATTCTCTTTAGCTACTTCTAACAAGCGAATATTGTTGCAGTGTGAACTGTGACTATCCATTATCAATAGGGATTTTCCAGGACCTTTTTTTTGTAAGAATATCTCCTCGAACCATTTCATGAAGAGTTCCGAGTTTATATATGAGGACTTCTTATTCATATATACTTGCGAACATGGTGGTAGTCCTTCAGAAAACTGAGGCTTGCTGTAGGTACCCTTATAAATTAATACCGGTGGCATAAAGTTACCTTGAGCATTGCAGCAAGCTATGATTGTCACATTCTCTCCCTTTTCGCAACTAGTCAAAGTATAAACATCTTTAGCTCCTTTGCTGGCTATAACTTTACCAGGTTTATTATTTATTTGGATGCCAGTCTCATCCATGTTGAATATTTGGTCTGGATGTTCACCCAAGTCGTTTTCTTCATATATCTGAGCCAGCAGTGTAAAAAATGTTGGACATCCTCTCGATTTACACCATAAGCGCTAGCAAGTGACAGACCTTCAGATTTTCGCTGACTTAACTCAGGGTTACGTTTCAAGAACCAGTTGAACCAATCGTTACCTGCTTGATGAGTGTCGTTCGAGAATGGGTTTTTTATGTTAAGCGTTTGAGCTAACTGGTAAGCCATTTCTTTGACATCCTTTCGGTCAGATGCAAAGCCAACTTTTTCAAGTTTTTTAATATGAGCTACTAGTTTTTTCTCGTGTTCTTCTGAAAAAACAGGTGGTCTCCCGAGTGGCATTTTAAGTTTTCCTGTTACCAGATGTCGTCCGAGCGTTCTAGGTGGGATATTGTAAACCCTAGAAGCTTCATTAATTCCCATCTCCTTGTTACGCACTTTTTGCATAGCTTCATTTAAATCCGTATCAGACCAAGAAGCCCGTAGGGTTTTTCGTTGATAGTTACGCGACATCTGTAAAAATAAAAAGTATTTTTTTAATAAATAATTTGATTGGGTGATGGGGCGTATTGTAGCATGATGTATATAATAAACGAGGCGTTTTGTAAATTTATGTTTACAAAACGCCCCAGTATGTAGCATAATAAACGAGGCGTTTTGTAAATTTATGTTTACAAAACGCCCCAGTCACAAGATGGACGCCGTTGCGAGTAATTCACTACAAGGAATACTTTAAATAATAGGTCAATTAAAGCTGTACACACATTTTCAAACAAAAACTGCATTAAAAAAATACTGTACAATGTAAGTAAATTTGTATGGTACTCACCGCAAATTGTTCCAAAGCAATTGGTGAAGATTTTGATGTTTTTGTCTAAATAAGTCGCATAACCATACCTAATCGGCAGCACTGATGGCGGGCGACTGGCGCGTAGTCTTGGGCAAAAAATCGATATATCAAAATATCGATATTTTTTCAGAAAAAAATCGATATAAATCAGCGATATTTTTTCCCGTGATGTATCAACTTTCGATATTTATTTTCAGATATCAAATTCGTATCAAAATCGATATATTTTTAAAGCTCTGCTGTCTGCTCATGCTTCACATCATGTATTTGACCAATCCGATTTCTTAAATTTAGAAAAAGAGTAGGTAGGCAGTAGGCTGTATGGGTTTAGTTTCTTTGCTTCAAACACAAACAAAAATTACAGTCTATGACCTGCTTGTCTTTTTTGTTTGTCTATGACAATGACAATGCTTGTTGATTTGGTTGGTATCACTGACTGCGTGTGTTGGAGTGATGGTTCGTTGACAACGTAACGTTGTTTGTTTGTTGTTTCAATCAAACTTGTTGGTGGCGGGCGACTGGCGATTAAGCTAAGTGTAGCTCATAGTTATTTTTTGTGTGATTTGTAATTATAATAAAAGGTCATGTCTGCTGCGTGGAAGTTCTTTAAAAAAAAAGGGAACAACGAACCTGTTTCTTGCAACTTGTGCGGTAAAACGTATAAAACTTGTGGAAATACTACAAATTTGGCAACACATTTAAAAACGAAGCACCATTATGCTTATCTGCAAATGGTAAACATACAGAATTCATCGAACTCGAAAACCGAAAAGTCTAGCAATGAGACTATAGATGTTGCGTCGGCAAACTTTGATGACACCAATGTTGATGTAAGTCTCAAAAGATCCAAACTAAAATTGCAATAGTTAGTAAAATTTGTAAATAGGTTATGAAATTATTTTTGTTCTGCTAACTATTGTCAGGTTACTTTACCAAGTACGAGTACATCTAATGACGATTCCCAAATACAAAAGATTAGAGACAATTCTGCACATTCTCCAAAAATCCAATTCTTCAATGAAGCCGTAAAAAAAAGAAAGCAAGAAATGCAACTTATGCAACCTACATTAGCAAGCTGTTTCGAGAGAAGTTCAAGCTTTGAAGGTAAATTAGTGCCACGGTTTTAAAAAAAATAATAATAACATTCATACACCCCGATAAACAAATTTGAGTGATTCACAACATTTTAGTGATGTTCCTCAATCAATTTGCAAATATATCGATAGTTTAGACGTGACTTTATTTATATTTGTGTTTTCAAACTATTTTTTTTCCTCTTACAACTTTAGTTACCCAAGTAACAGATCAAGCGACTCCATCGACCTCTTTAGAGTTGATTGTAAAAAAGGCTTTACTCAAAAAAGTTGAAGACAAACTGGCTCCTTTAGACTTCGTTCTAAAGGAGCCAGTTTGTCTTTTCTCTCAGTAGCTACTATTTTGGACCATCGGTTCAAGCGTATCCACTTTACCTCGTCAGTTATCGTATCAAATGCTATGTCCAAAATTAGTACTGAGATTCATGCAGAACATCGACGTAGAGGACGACGTTCTCCGGATAAAAATTCTGATCAAGCAGCATCAGAACAAGCTAGTGGGTCCTCTATCTGGTTCAGACATGAGAAATTATTAAATCTGAACACAGCTACGTCAGAGGTTCCAAGCAGTGGCTGTGTCCCCAATGAACTGAAGCAGTATTTGGACCAACCACTTTTAGAAAGAAAATCTGATCCAATAAGGTTCTGGGTAAATTGACAACATTTCACGCCGGTTCACTCGGATATCGCTCTAAAATATTTGATTTGCCAAGCTTCTTCAGTGTCATCTGAAAGGGTAGCTTCAGTGGTGAATTTGGCTGTGCCGAATGATAGGAGCAGATTAACCGGGGAGCACATCAAACAAAGAGTGCTCCTGATGTCAATATCAGACAAATACTGGTTTGAATAATGTAATTTTTGTTGTGTTGATGATGTTGATTTTTTCTTGGCTCTATGTACCTATTTTGAATAATAAAACCGATGTCAAAATAGCCAGATGTGTATTTGCTTTAAAATTTCGAATATTTTGACAATTTTTATAGATAATCGCTTATTGCGCAGAACATATCGATATATCAACATATCGATATTTTTTAGTCAATATTTATCGATACATTTGAAAAGTATCTATACGATATATATCGATATTTTTCCCCATTTGCCCATCCCTACTGGCGCGTCGCCGTACGTGTCGCTACTTGTTTGATATCTGTATTTGTGTGCGTGTACGCGCAGTGGGGCGTATTGTAGTGTTTTACCCTATTATTTCTCAAACCATTCAGAAGATGTGGTGGATTATATATAATAAACAACTCCACGCCTGAAACCTTAACATCATACTCTTCATATTTTAACTCTCCTAACATACTCATCTGCATCTGCTTATAGCTCCTCTATCTGTTGCACCCTGATCACATACCAAAGCTAACGGATACAGATTACATTCTTTCACAGTTTTCACTACTTCTTTCAAAATAAGACTCAAACGATGGGATGGAGTGTTCACAGACAGACATAATCCCCTCACAGACATAATACGCAAACACTTGCTTCCATAACTCACAAACATCTCTTAACATAAATACTAACGCACGATCAGCAAACTTTTGTTCCCTTTCACCCTGCTCAAAATCCACAATGCCAACAATTTTTTTTTCGGAACAACTAAAATGAATCTCGGAAGATAAAGCTACCTCATCAAAAATTATAGAACAATATTTTCTACGATCACTCCAATTATTAGTTTCGTTTTTTTTTAAAGTTACGATGTTATTGTTATTTAAACCCGGACCAAATTTAACAAATTTTAAAAGTGAACTTAACAGACCTATTGACGGAATTGTGAATAATTTTTGGAACAACTTATAACATTTTGGACTATTCTTATATATTGCCAAACAAAGTAATTTTTCATCCATACTAAATCTGTAGCCTTTCTTTTTCACGTTCTTACTTAACAACTGCATTCTAACAAATATCCTCTGACTTTAACTTAAACCTTCCAACGACTCATTCAAAAAAGCATTAAATTTCTTTCTTCGTTCGGTTTTCCCACCATTTCTCCTTTTTTGATGTCTTCCACCTCGAACTGCAAATAAAATAAAAATGTGATTATTCAACCTAGAAGAATATACTTAACATTTTAAGCTCCACCATAATTATCTATCGCACCTGGGAAGATTTTTTTTTTATTGCAATCTGTCATTTGAGACATGTACGCATGTATACCAATCCATGTATGTTAGCATGACGAGTCAGTACAAGCATCATGTCTTCTACTGAGTTCGTCCTTTTGAACTCATTTCATTTTGCCCCTATATAAGGTCTTGGGGAAGTTTTTTCTTAAGCCTTCTGGGTGCCGTTATTGGGTTCATCAGGTTTATAGCCAGTGGATTGGGATGATTAGCGATTCTCTCTGTATGTCTGTATCATCTCTGAGATTTCTTCTTGGACCAATTTTATGCCAAGCTCCAAATGGAGTCTGTTGTCTGTGACATACCAGGGTGCACCAGCTATCATTCTTAGCGTTTTTGATTGAAACCTTTGTAGTATTTCAATATTTGATTTTGCCGCGGTTCCCCACACTTGTAGGCCATAAGTCCATATAGGCTTGATCGTGCATTTATAAATTAATAGTTTATTTTCGAGCGACAATTGAGAGTTTTTGTACAGTACATGTTTCGCACTTTTTGGCCCGCTGCACACCGTTTGTTCAGGATGTTTTTGGACCATGTCAGACGTCTGTCGAGATACACGCCAAGGTATTTCGCGTAATAGGCTTGCGGTAACTGTACTCCATTTAGGTTTACTGCCGGGCACGTATCTCGTTTAGTAGTAAAAGTAACTTGTATTGATTTGGTTTCGTTAACTTTGATTCGCCAATCTTACAGCCACTGTGATATTTGGTCAAGGCTTGTTTGGAGTTTTTGTGAGGCTATGTCTGTTCGGTGGTCTGCTGCGAGAATTGCTGTGTCATCAGCAAAAGTCCCCGTAACAACACCTTCTGTAACTAGGAGGTCGGCTGTGTAAAGCAGGTACAGTATTGGGCCATAACGCTTCCCTGAGGAACTCCTGCTTGGATCGGATAGAGAGACGTAGTTTCAGTTCCCTGTTTGACGTAGAAGTGTCTGTTGTGTAGATATGATCTGATGAAGTTGTAGTAATTTATGGGTAGGTTCTTTTTAATTTTAAACAGCAGTCCCTCGTGCCATACCCGATCAAATGCCTGGGATATGTCCAAGAAAGATACAGAACTATATTGGTTTGACTCAAAGGCATTATGGATATTTTTGACCAATCTATGGACCTGCTCAATGGTTCCATGTCTCTGACGAAAGCCAAACTGGTGATCAGGCAGTAGATTATTATCATAGATATGTGGCATTAATCTTCGCAGAAATAATTTTCATAACCTTGGAAGTAATTGGTAGCAAGCTAATAGGTCTGTAAGATTTCACATCAACAGCATTTTTGCCAGGCTTGAAGACCATTATTATTTGGGCCACTTTCCACTGGGGAGGAATCGAACACGTACGTACGATTGCATTGTACAGGATTGTGAGAAATGAAATTCCTTACTCTGGGAGCTCTCTTAGAATTTTGGCAGTTATTAGGTCATAGCCAGGTGCCTTGTTGATATCAAGTGTATCAATAGCAGCTTTTATTTCTCTCTTAGTAAAATTGAAAATATCGGGATCGAGTTGGTGGCATTGATTCAGAAAAGTTGACACTTCTTGCGTTTTGGGAGAATTTATTTTGGGGTTTGGTACAAAGACGCGTTTTAAGTGTTCGGCGAATGTAACTGCTTTTTCCGCTTCACTGGCTGTCCATTCATTGTTCTCTTTGCGTAGAGGGGGTTGGTTTGAGACTGGACGTTTCATATTTTTTGTGACTTTCCACAGTGAGTAATCAATAGCCGATGTCACGTCTAGACTTTTTAAGGATTATATGCCTTCGTTCTTGTTATCGCTAAGTGCTGATTTTAGCTTAGATTGCAAGTAGTTTAGATGTTTTTTATCTGATGCATGTCAAGACTGTTGCCATTTTTTCCTAGCACTACGTTTTTCAGTCAGGAGTTCACGAATTGACGGAGGACATTCGAGTTTACGGTTTGTGTCTGTAAGTGTTGGGGTAGCAGCCCAGGCAGACCTTTGTACACAATAGTTGAGGTGTTCAACAGCTTCCATTATATTCTCTTCTGTTTTCATAGGTAGTGACTCGTCCAGGCATTGAGCCATTAGAGATCCCAGTCAATTTTGCGTGTGTGCAGCTTACATGGTTTTGGAGCTAATGTGATGGACCTTTTGAGGGTCATTTCTACAGGTGAATGATCAGAAGACAAATCTTGGCTAGTTCTACTTGTGATAAATTTGCTAGGGAATCCTTTGGTTATGAAGAAATCTATCATATCTGGTATTTTTCTTCTATCTGTGGGCCAATAAGTGGGTTGCCCAGGCGAGACAACACTAAGATTTAGTTTGTCAATTTCCATTTTTAGTTGCCGTCCCTTTGTTGTTACTGTACGCGAGCCCCAGTAATGATATTTCGCATTATAATATCCACCAGCAACGAATCGGTGGCCCAGTGTGGCGAGAAACCTTACATAATCTGCTTCCTTAAGTTTATGTTTCGGTGGGCTGTAGACAGCCGATATTACAAAAGATCCTACCCAGTCTTCGATTCGCACATTTGTTGCTTGGATCTCTTCAGTACAATATTGTACTGTTTCGTAATGCTTAATATTATTTTTTATAATTATTGCACTCCCCCCATGTGCAGTTCCATCGGGGTGCATTGTGTGGTAAGTCTTGTAGTTTTGTATTTGGAAATAACTCTTTTTTGTAAAGTGGGTTTCAGAGACTAGCAAGATATCAATATTATGTGTCTGCAAATACGATTGAACCTCAAGGGTATGTTGTGGCAGCCCATTGGCATTCCATAGAGCTATTTTTAAGCAATCTATTTTGAGAGATTCGTCGTGAGTGCTATTATTAGGTTTGTCAATGTAGTCAATTGCTGCATCACTTGTTTCAATAAGTCCTTTATTTCATGCATGTCATTTGTACGTATGTCACTATTTTGTGGGAGTTGATGTCCTTTGGTTAATACGTCTCTATATGTTTCTCGTATGGTATTCTGAGAGTTCTCTTTATGAGCCGTTAGTGTTTATTGTTCATGACTTTCTGTTTTATCAAACTGAATTTTATTCCTGAATCTACGATCTGGTGCTTTTGGGAATTTCAGATTTTGAAGTTCTCGATAGATTTTACAGCCTTTGTAATTTGCAGGATGGTTCCCATCGCAGAGTATACATTCGACTTGGTCGGACCTAGTTTTCCTTGGGCAGTCAATGGAGAGGTGGTCACCAGCGCATTTGATACACTTAGGTTGTCGGCGACAATAAGTTTTGGTATGTCCATATTGTTGGCATTTCGCACATTGTGGGATTTCCCGTTTTGGTCGTGGAGTTTCAAAGGATACTATACACTGCATTAGGCTTTTAACTTCATATATCCGCTTGTTGTTGTCATTCGGTAATAATTCAACAATGAACATGGGCAATGGCTTCTTTGTGGTTCTTTGTTTGATATTCCAAACGTTTATGCAGCTGTAGTCCATATCATTTAATGCTTCTTTGATGTCATCAAGGTTAGAAGATGGATGCATATTTTTGAGCACAGCTTTGAACGCTCGATCCTGTTTAGGCTTATAAGTAAAAAACTTAGTCTGTTTTTGTTCTAATTGTTTGACGATAATTCTGTATGTATCGGCAGATTTGGTCTGGATTTTGACTTGATCATTGTGGAGGACCTTCAAAGCGTACATATTTGGAGCGTGTTCATTAAGCATGTTAAGTAGAGGTCGGACATTACCCACTTTGTCAACAAATATTGGAGGTGGTTTTGTTGTCTTTTCTACAGTAGTGGTGTTGTCTACTTGGGTTTCTTCTTCTGCTAGTTGAGTAAAACTATTTGTTGTTGGTATCGGTTGAGTTTGAGATAGCCTGTATGTATCCAGTTTTGTTTGTTTTTGTGTTCCAACATTTTCAGGGCTTGAGTGCGGTCTTTTCTTACCGGTGACTTCCTTCCAGTCATCTTCCTTATTTGTACTTGGTTCTTGGTCAGTACTATGTTTTGGATAAGTTGTGGTTGGATAGCTCCCAGAGAATGTGTTCTAGGTCGACTTTCAAATATTACATTATGGCTTATCTGCTGTGGTTGGTTTTTATTAATCTTGGTGCAGTTTTCATTTTTATTAATATTATTTTTATTATTAATTGGATCACTCATTTTTGTACCCACGAGTATAGGACGATAATACGGTATACAATATATATATATATATATATATAGGACGATAATACGATATATTCTTGTACTAACAGGTATGTATAACTTACATTAATATTGCTATAAAATCAATATATTGATTTTTGGATGATATTTAAAAATATATTCGAACTGAGAAAACTTTCAATTTAACACATTAAAAACTTAACTTACTAAATCTTCTACATATTAACGTTGGCTTTTCGTAGGTTTACGATCATATGTTGCCGGTGCCTTTTTGAGGGGGTCGGGGCTAGGGCTGCATCCTTCTTGAGAGGGTCGGGGGCTATGGCTGATTATTTCTTCACATGCCGTACTTCCTCAATCTCCTTATCCAAAATAAGTATTAATAAAATAATTGCAGATATATTACTGTATGTTCAAGGCTCAGTTTCTTGAAATACGAAATGTAATTTCTATGATAATGACAGTTTTAATAATAGTAACATTAATAAAGTATAATAAATTCAATTCAATGAGAAGAATATATAATATTTACCGAAAACTAATGGAAAAATAGTAGGCCCAGCCGTCCTCTTTAAAGATTTACACGTTTCTCCATGATATTTGTCCTCGAAATATGAGTGGCAGATGAATTTTGAACCCAGTTGACGTGCAGATAACCGCTTCAGCTCTTCGTGACCGATGTTGTCCAATCAAATTCTTCTACGTTCGGCATCAAGTGGGAATCCTATTTTCAATTAGATATAATGTAACATTTACGTGTAATTGAAATATGTTTCAATTTACGATGAAAATTGTGAAAAGGAGATTTATGACCACAGTCCGACACACAACAAGATCGAGCTACGAGCATAATTCTAATAATTACAAGTAAATCTAATAGAAACAACAACAATCTATTAAAGTTAAAATATAGTAATAATATAAATTTGAACTAAATATTACAATTAAACGTAAACTATTTCAGAAAAATTTGGTTGTCTGTAAAGTCGGTTTACGGACGATAGTTTTACGTGATAACGTCATAAAGAAACATTGATGAAAAATTGCATACTTTTATGAATTAAATTGAATTATTATCACTGAATTATTATTGTTTTGTATAATACAAAGGAGTTAATTGAAAATTAAAATTTTTTCGATAAATTAACATTTATTTACACTCGTTAATTCAAATATTTGTTTACTTAAATTATACAGATTAATTACAAGTAACAATGTGCTATTAACAATTTATTTACAACTTATATACATGTGTTATATTTAAGATCTTCCAATCTGCGTTATTCTGTTAAGGATAGGACGATGATAGGAAAAGTACGAAATCAAGGGGAGTGTTTCAAGTGTAATGTGTCTTGAAAAAGTCAAATCGATGGTTGTCGAACTGCTAGCTCTGACGTCACGCTAGAAGAGAGATAAATTCTGACGCTTGGGCCGATCGTGCCTCTCTATCACTTGTTCCGCACTCTCGCTTGCACGCTCAGGCTCAGGCGGAACGTGAGACTTTTTCATGCGTGCAGCCGGTGTTAATCGATTTATAAGACGTCATCATGTCAAAAACTTTTCAAATTATGAAATTGTACTTCGACACACTTTGACAAGTCAATGGCGAGCCAAGCCACGCTTAAAAGTGAAACGGTTTTCGTATCATAGAGTATCAGCTTGCTCTATAATCCATAACCAATATTTATGCGTTACTATATAATTTTTTTATATACATAGACGTACATTACGTCTGTGGAAGAGATAGGGCTTTCACGTTTCAGTTCAAATATTTGTATGAAGTAAACCAACACCTACTACTACACAAGGCCTCCCATGTGATTACGTGACGTCATCGCTAGTAGGTGTTCGCGCATACATATTTTGACAGCTACATATAAAATTTCGTTTCCAATTTATATTTAGATAGCATTAATAAATATAATAAATTACCTAAAATACTTGTTAAATATCAATTTAATATTACTATATTATAATTATATTATAATATAGTAATATTAAATTGATATTTAACTTACTATATTATAATTATCTTTGTTGTACTCACCTTTTTCAATGACCAAAATAATAACCAATTTTCAAGTTTTCAATTTCTTTATTCCAATACAATATATTTACAAAATTTAATTTACCACCGGTTCGGAAATAATTCTGCTAAGAAGAACCGGCAAGAAACTCAGCAGATTTCACTTTTTTAAAAATATCCTATTACAACAATTCAGCATATATCTTTAGATAAACTTAAAATATTCTAGTTCAAAATACAATTATTTATTTGACATATTTTACATCTTTAAAATTTCATACAAACTATTATCACAACGCGACATATTCTTTCAGAAAAATTAAAAACATTGTAGTACAAAATACAATAATTTGTTTCAAAGTAAATATACATTTCACCTTTTTCAAAATTTCTTAAAAACTTACCTTAATGCAATATACCCCTTTAGACAAATTAAAGATATTGTAGTGCAAAATACAATTATTTGTTTGAAAATAAGCACAGATTGTACCTCTTTAAAATTTCCTGAAAACGATTATCATAGCGCAAAATATCCCTTTAGAAAAATTAATAACATTGTAGTACAAAATACAATAATTTGTTTCAAGATAAGCACAGACGCATATATCGGTAAGCATGAGGAGAAATTGTGTACAGAATATTGCAATATATTAAGAAATAAGTTGTATAGCACATATAGGACATTTTTTGTTTAATGCTAATAATTTTATTTGATCACACAAAAATTTAATTTTGTTGTCTAAATTATTGTCATCTTTAATTAGTTTTTCTAAGAGAGAAATGGCGTTTGAACCAATGTCATCAACAGATGTCTCATTTTCGTTTGAACGGTCTATAGATAAAGTCTGTAAGATATTTTCAAAATTATTAATGTTGGAAATTTTGGTTGGATATCGCTTACCACAAAACAATTTCAACTCACTCTTACCTCTGAATATCTTCAATTCTAAGGTATCATCTACAGTAACTGAAGCTGAAATAGTAGGAACATGACACAAAGAAATAATAGCGAATAGAACTTTACCTTCACTATTTATTTGACACCAATCTTGCAGGTCACGGTTTGACAAACAATTTAAAAATCACTTAAATTAGAAAAAGAATGACACTGATTATATTCGTTGTGAAACTTGACACTTTCACTTAATGCTAACCTTAAATGTTCATTATCTAATCGCTCCTGTCTTTGATCATTACTTTCATGTGAATGTCCAGGTTTAGACAAATAAGATGGACAATTTATAAATATACACGGCACTGCACTGTCTTTTAACCTGAATCTATTTAATTTCGCCACAATTTTTACACCAGTCTTCTCATCATAGGCCTCCGCAGAACGTACAATTTGGTATTCTGTGTTAAATTAACGAAACGTATCATCAGTGATAGAAAATTATTTTATAAAATATTATAACAATTTAATGCGGTTTAAGCAATTTATTTAAATATTTGTCTAGGAAATATCGACATATAATATCGACTACAAAGCACAGCATATGTATTTCACAAAACTCCGCCAGAGAGCGCTGTCGTCTATGTCGATTTCGATTACCAACTGGCGATGATGTAGCACTAGCTACTCTCGGGACATGACAGGCTTGTAATACTAGTAGGTGTTGAGTAAACCCACCCTGATTGACTCTTACTTTAGCTAATGGATCGATGAAAAAACTTATTTAGTTGTAATTGTCGAAAGTCACGGTAAAAGTTTTAACTTTAACTGGTTCCTTTTGTTACTCATGAAGAAACCGGCCGTTAGACACGTTTTAGTGACGTTACAATTCGAGTACTTATATTCGATTAGCAAATGGGTGTGATGCATCAATGGGCCAATTGCATCAAAGTTCTCTGCATACATTTGACAGTCTCCTCATACATTTGACAGTCTCCTCATACATTTGACAGTCTCCTCATACATTTGACAGTCTCCTCATACATTTGACAGTCTCCTCATACATTTGACAGTCTCCTCATATATTTGACAGTCGAGCAAAATGATTGATTCCAAAACAGCATATAATAACCAAGATATAATTCACTTGTTTATTTAATTTACCTTGAATTATTTCTTAAAAAAATTTACATCTAACATTTTTTCTGTATCTGCTGTTAACAATTACACAACTAAAAAGTAAAATGTCTTATGTAAATGAACTGAAAATAATTCGACATTGATTAAATAAAAAGTAAATTATATAACGGCACATATACCCCTTCGTTTCAAGGTACACCTTGCGATTGCTTGATAAGGTTCAATCAAAACGTAATTTTGTCGTCCATAAGTAGAAAAGAAACATTGGTGGATAGATCAAGGCATCAGGACTGTGGATCCGATGCCTTGATATTTATGGTAATATTTTACTTTTTCTTTAATAATAATACTTGTGTTGTACTCAAAATACGTCTTTTTATGACAGTAATAAACAATGGTTTGGGTGTTAGAATGAGAAAATGTTTTTTAAATGTTTTGTAAATATTCAAAATATATAATGTTATAAACGTAAATTTATCTTTAAGCATTTATAAATTCATTATTATTCTTCTGTAAAATTGTCATTGAAACATGTGTGCCGGGTGCTTAGTAGAGGTGTAATAAAGTAGCTGTAATGCCGAATAACTATGTTTCACTTGTAGTTAGTTAGTCTCTTATTCTTATGGTCCTTAAAGGTTGATACATAGTAAATTTATATATATATATATATATATATATATATATATATATATATATATATATTTGTATATATATATATATATATATATACATATATATATACATTTACTTACCTTTTACAAGTATATGATATGCATTTTATCTCGTTATTTAATAAAATAATTAAATTTTATCAAAGTGAATTTTCCCCATTTACGAAAAATTATTTATAATATAGACATTAATCCATTAAAAGTTGGTCTCAAATTATGAAATAATTATCACAATTTCAATACATTGTATAAATGTGTTTACTTTCACTCCCTATCTTTTTCATCATTCCCATTTGGCGCTACTTAGGGTCATATTTTTTATTTATTTTATATGGATATCACCAGAAGCTTTACATTGTCTGAACAAGTAATTAGAGCTGGTATATAAATGTGTTTACTTTCACTCTATCTCTTTCATCATTCTCATTTGGCGCTACTTAGGGGTGACCCAATGTGAATTTATCATACCATAAATGTGAATTTATGGTTTATTTTTTTATGGATGGGACCGGAAACTTTACATTGTCTAGGAAGTAATTAGAGCTGGTATATAAATGTGTTTACCTTCACTCTCTATCTTTTTCATCATTCCCATTCGGCGCTGAATTATTCTGAAAAATATTTGATACTAATCGGCGATGGTTCTTAGTTAGATAGGTGTTATGGTGTTAGCTCTAGGGGGACGCTACAACATTTTGTTGTAAACGAATGTTCCCATTTATCTCCAAAATGGTTTAACAGATTTAGACATGGTTTTCTGAAAAATATTTGATACTAATCGGCGATGGTTCTTAGTTAGATAGGTGTTATGGTGTTAGCTCTAGGGGGACGCTACAACATTTTGTTGTAAACGAATGTTCCCATTTATCTCCAAAATGGTTTGACCGATTAGACATGGTTTTCTGAAAAATATTTGATACTAATCGGCGATGGTTCTTAGTTAGATAGGTGTTATGGTGTTAGCTCTAGGGGGACGCTACAACATTTTGTTGTAAACGAATGTTCCCATTTATCTCCAAAATGGTTTAACAGATTTAGACATGGTTTTCTGAAAAATATTTGATACTAATCGGCGATGGTTCTTAGTTAGATAGGTGTTATAGTGTTAGCTCTAGGGGGACGCTACAACATTTTGTTGTAAACGAATGTTCCCATTTATCTCCAAAATGGTTTAACAGATTTAGACATGGTTTTCTGAAAAATATTTGATACTAATCGGCGTTGGTTCTTAGTTAGATAGGTGTTATGGTGTTAGCTCTAGGGGGACGCTACAACATTTTGTTGTAAACGAATGTTCCCATTTATCTCCAAAATGGTTTGACCGATTAGACATGGTTTTTTACAAAATATTTGGAACTAATCGGCGATGGTTCTTAGCTAGGTGCTATGGTGTTAGCTCACCAGGGAGCACTGCAACATTTTGTTGCTAACAAATGTTCCCATTGATCTCCAAAAAGTATACAATAAAAAGTAAAATCAAAAATTTTAATAAATTGCAAAGATATTCACCCGTGCCTAGTTCTGAACGGGGCGTATTACGTAAGGTTCGATCACTTGAAATTAGGCGTGGTGACGCCTCGCTGTCGTGTGATGCTGTAGGTACACGTGTAATATTTACGAGAATGTTATTGAACGATGAAACTTTTCAGATAATAAATATCACTCTTGTGTTATTTAAGGGAATCACCTGCACTATCCTTACTATTCCAATACTTGTTTATGTGTTTAATCGAAGTTGATTCATTTTCATATTTAGACTCAAAATTGAGAATGTATAAGTTCCATTTATTGATAATAATGAAAGGGGCACACCAGGCTTAAAACTGGCAATTAATTTCACGCACTGCATATGTCTGGACAATAAATAAGTTATAGTTATTGATAAATATATATTTGAAAAATTATTATTATTATTAATTTTGTTTAAAATCATTTAATTAGCGCCAGAAATTATCATTAGCTTATGCTTGCAAAACTAAATTTATTACAATGACATTAGCGTAAATCGTTTAACATTTTTTGACGTTTCTCATCGAGGCGAAAATGGCGCTGGCAATCTTTATTTTAAAAAATGTTTAGCAAGCAATAAAGTATTATTCTGAATTTGAAAAGTAAAATTAGGAATAAATTCAAATTAGTCTAGAATATTCGATTTTTTGTCTTTAGAAATTTTTCTGTCTTTTATTTAAAAATCGTTTTCGTTTTAGATACTTTTACAAGAGCAGCTCGTTTCTAGACTAATTTTTTGCATTCATTCTTCCTTGAGTTTCTGCTGAAATAAGTCGTAGTGATAAAAGTAATCCGACTAAATTAAAGTTGAATCAGATTTGTATTTGGTAACCGCAGTTTATGATAAAATAAGCTTTGCTGGTGAATTGTAATTTTATTTACGAAGAATTTGTAAATTTTAATGTATCAAGAAATTATTAAAGGTGCAATTGATTCAATCTCGTCTTGTTTAATTTGAATGCAACTATCGAAATAGTCATTGAATCAGCCCTTATCATATTGTATATAATCGGCGAGTCAAAACCTTGCTCCTGTTGAGGAATACTTTATTTTGGAATTGGAATACAATTGGAAGAGTTACCCTGATCGACGCAAATACCATCCGGTTTGGAAACTAGGACCTTGGATGTTCCCGGCTCTCATCTGTAATGATTTCGTGGGAGTACAGGGATAAACCTCATGCAGAAATCTTCAGGTCATTGAATGTTAATTGCCTAGAATATAGAGTAGTCCAGAAAGCATACGCACAAATCTCTTCGCGGCCGCCTGAAGCCAAAAATCTCCTCCCCCTCCACCGCGCTCCTTCTGCTAGCGCCCCGCCTTACACGCACAGTGTTACCAGCAGAATAATTTTACCCACCATTTCCGGGAAATCGACCCATATAAATATATCTGCTTATACAGTATGATACAGATTTACATCGATTTATGTGGTGCATTGTTAGGTTTATATAAAGTATTATTATAGCCGCCATGTTAAATTTATAAAATGTTTATTCCAACCACAACAAATAGCCGAAGAATTTAGGTTAAATTACTAAAAACTTTTACGTCACATTTTACCATTTTTTAATGAAATGAGTATTAAAATACATTATAATTAAATATGTGTGAGTGTATGCGTGCGTGCGTAGGAATGTGCACACATTAATCTACAAAATTATTTTGATAATTTTGCCAATTTTTTTTGTTAATACAAAAATAAAATAATTAGCTTAGTGTCTTAAAATAATAAGAGAGGTTATAAAGCCCCCTATAAATATTTGAAAATAATCGGTCCCGTACTAAAGAAATTCATAAAGGGAAGAAAAAATTATTTTAAACAATATCGGCTTGCATTTGTCTTCGTAATCGTATGTACAATGATTATATATGTCATATTCAATTTTATAAAATATTATAAAATTGAATATGACAACGGAAATTTCAAATGTTACACCAAATTCTCTAACGACATCTCCCAAATCCCGATTTTTTAACAAATTAAATTTTATATTTTTTAGTATCAAGCAATTAAAAAGTTTTAATTTGGGTAAACAATTTTTTAGAGGTGACAACACCAACGGAAAAGACGCGCTTCGGTTAATAATAATCTCCTTCCATATTTTAAAATTGCATAGTTAATTGAGAATAAAATTACATAATAGTATTTATATATAAAAAGTCATGTCCATTTTTTTGTTTTACAGTCCAGTGATCTTTTTACATGTGAGAATAGCATAAGCCGGCATTTTAAGCGATGTTGTCACATACAAACCACACGACCGTTCAAAGGTGTGTCTTAAATTGCACTGACAGCCGCGTTTTGATACTACGCATTTTAGGCGTAGTTTTTATGGACACGCCGTCGCGCGTATTCTCGCCTTCTGGAGTACTCATTATGCTAAGGTTAATTGATTTGCACATATATTGTCATTGTAATTCCAAGAATAAACCAATGATATAACAGCTTGATAGATGTTAATGTAAACGCTGCCTCTTCTGGTCGGTGATTGTAATAAGTTTGAATGTTGACAAATATTGTTTTAGATTATCTAGATATTTTTTTTGGTAGGACTAATTTGTCCGAGTGGTGTTTGTGCTATTTATACACCTACTGGTGTAGGTAGCACCAGCATACTTGGATTTTTATGACATAAGAATATTTAAACATCTCAATTTTTTACAAATAATTTGGATTATATAAATATGTAAATCCCTAAGAGAGGTTATCTGATCGCTCAGACCGCAGTTTATTTATGCTGAAATCGAACAAGAATATCATAATAATTCAATTTTCATCATAATTAAATTTTGCTTGATTTCATCAAACTAATTGTAATTGAACGCCGTGTAATATATGTAATTCGCTCGGATATTTTATCTAGTATATATATTTCGCATTGTATTTCGTCGATTTCATCAGTTCGGTTTAAATGTCGATCGAATTATGAGTGATATTTGATGCGATGCTTGTGGCTCGGGTACATTAACACATTACGCGGCCATGTGACATCACGCACATTACCTCCACTTGTCTAACCTGGACCTCAGTGCCTGCGCGCACTCCACTGGATGACTGTGTGGCGTGCCGTTTTTGGACTGATGACGACTTATTACTCAGCGCGGGTTATGTATTACTTAGCGCGGATTATGTATCACTTAGTGCGTTCTTACTTCATTCTACGTGAAAATTGTCTTGTGTTCTTTTGAGAACAGCTTAATAATGTTTAATCGCTATTTGGGTGTAGCTACATGCTCTTCTGAACCCAGTTTATTATTATTTGATTGTCGGTTTTTGGATTAGTCTATGCAGTTACCAATTTAAAAATACTACTTGATGGTGGTAATTTTTCTTGTATCTCATCCTTTTCTCTAGATATACTATTTAAATGGCAAGTAGAGCTTTAAGTGTCGTTCAGGGCACACCATATACTGGACGCGTGCGGCATCATCAAAGCGACATGACAAGACGCGGCGAACCCTTTATCGGGATCTGAAGAATATGTGATTATACTGTAATACGTAATAACATATCTTTTACAAATATTAGAGTCTTTTAATCTTTTCAAGAAAAATCTTCTTATACACTCTGTACAAATCTTCTGCATACCATTGTACTTATAGAAAATGTACGGCGAATTCCATCTGGAGGCCTATTCGATTGTCTGTCTTCAGTTTTTGCGTGCCATGTCTTCCTTTATATTTCGCGGCCGTTATCTAGTTCAGTTGAAGGTCGCGTAAGTGCCACTTTAGTCAATCATAATGGCAAAGATAACGCGCTTTGACGGAGGACATTGGCATTGGTTGATGTGGAAGTGATTAGAGTTCTGTAATAAAAACGATTGAAACAATTTGATAAATATAATTTGCATAAAATTGTTCCGAATTTAAAGTAAATGATTAAGTTAGTGTTTGTGATTATTTTTTAAGGAAGGTAAGTTTTTTAATTGATATATTAATCTAACTACAAAATACGGGGAATACCCGAATTTGAAAAAGTTTGTTATAACGATATTTATAGAAATAAAAAATTCACGATAATATTTTTTATAATGACTATTGAAGGAAAATATTATTGTAAATAAATCGTTAACAGTTTTAAAAATAATATTCATTGTATGTTAGCGTTTGCGTCAGTTCTAATTGCGGTTCAGGGCCAAAAGTGGGAAAGGGGTGTACTTACGAAGGTAAGTATTTTAAATAATAATTTTTTAGTTTTCCCTAGGTACTGATAAAAAGGAGAAACGTCATATCAACACTTAGCGAACCTTCATCTAATCTCATTAGTGATATTTAATTTTGAATAAGGGTTTTTGTCATAATTTTTACACAATATTTTTTTATACAATATATTTTGATCCCACAAGTGGAATTCACATAAAAAATATATGTGGTGGTGGCTTAGCCGTTTGATCTACCATGGATTTTTTTTTCCAAATCTTTTAAGACAAATCTGAGGTCTTGATATTCTTAGATATTTTTAGCTTTCCGCGTCTCAAAAGAAAAAAAAGACGAAACTCTTATAAAATCACTCACATACTGTCAGTCTGTCTGTCACAGTCGATTTCCTCAAAAACCGTTTGACGTAGAACTTCAAATAAATTTGATATAGTAATAGATTATATTAACACATATATTTTTCAATAGTTAACCCTTTAAAATATTTATATAATCATTTTAGAGGGTGCAAATTATGTATTCGAAAAATACTTTTATTTTAGTGTTGGATGTATCGTTTAAGAGGGATAATTAAAAAGAATTCAAAAACATTTTTTTTTATTTTTAGCACCGTACCCTAAGAAATATACACCAAAAAGAGCACTACACACCCTTATTTCCGAAAATACTGAACTAAATATTATGAAAAAAATAGAATTAGTAGAATCTGACTAGATACAGGAAACTAAAGTTATTATCTTATTTAGGTCGTCTTAGTTTTTGAGAAATTCCCCATATTCTTACGCCTGTGAAATATGTACTAAGTAATATACTACTACAGTGTGAAATAATATTAATATGTATTTATAAACAGTTTAATAGAGACACTTAAACATTTAAACTTTTATACCATATTCTTACGCCTGTGAAATATGTACTAAGTAATATACTACTACAGTGCGAAATAATATTAATATTTATAAACAGTTTAATAGAAATACTTAAATGTTTAAACTTTTATACCATATTCTTACGCCTGTGAAATATGTACTAAGTAATATACTACTACAGTGCGAAATAATATTAATATTTATAAACAGTTTAATAGAAATACTTAAATGTTTAAACTTTTATACCATATTCTTACGCCTGTGAAATATGTACTAAGTAATATACTACTACAGTGCGAAATAATATTAATATTTATAAACAGTTTAATAGAAACACTTAAATGTTTAAACTTTTATACCATATTCTTACGCCTGTGAAATATGTACTAAGTAATATACTACTACAGTGCGAAATAATATTAATATTTATAAACAGTTTAATAGAAACACTTAAACGTTTAAACTTTTATACCATATTCTTACGCCTGTGAAATATGTACTAAGTAATATACTACTACAGTGCGAAATAATATTAATATTTATAAACAGCTTAATAGAAACACTTAAACGTTTAAACTTTTATACCATATTCTTACGCCTGTGATATATGTACTAATATACTATTACAGTGCGAAATAATATTAATATTTGTAAACAGTTTAATAGAGACACTTAATCCTGGTCTAGTACTGGTCAGGTTTACTTTCTTAACCAATTGTATAGACCTATGATTGTGTATAAATAGTGTTGGTTATTATAAGTATAGAGAGTTGTCGAATTCCTACGTATGGATCGCTACCATCCAAGGTAATTAAACTGGGCGCATATATGCTACCAAGGATACCCAATTTATTATAAACCTAATTATGTATATATACACCATCTATTATACTGCTGTGTTTTACACATACCCAGTTGTACGAATTACTTCAGTCATTGTATGCGACCTTACAATAAATATAATTAGGCTCATTTCCAATTTTTTATTTCGCTTTTACATAGTCTGTTTTAAGAGTTCCTTACCTCAAACTGAAAAACAGAATCTTTATTGTTCTTATCACGTGTCTGTCTCTCCATTTGATAAGGCTGATTTTCTCAGTAACCATGCGTCATAGAAACTTGAAATTTGACACAGTAATACATCTCATTAACCCACAAATTTTGTACCTAATAACTTTTTGATGTGAAACATCTAAGAGCGTGTTTGGATGAGGGTTAAAACGTTCTGATGGCACGTTGCGACATGCCATTCGGTCAGCTTCACGTCTTGTCAGCTCTTTCCGACTTAATGTGGCCAGTGTCAGAGCCAACAAGAGGCGGTTGGCTCTTTTTGACTTAATTTGGCCAGCTTTGCGTCTTACCGGCTAACAGTATTATAAAATTAAAAATAAATTTTCAATAGGTTACATAAATATTTCTCTGATAAATTATTTCATAGAAATAAATAAAAAATTTAATTAATATTTTAATGTTAACAACTATCTCAATATTTATTTGATCAAAAAAAAATTTCAAAATAAATATGTAAAAAAACTTTGATGTTTCACATCTGCCAGGCATCTCATGGTGGTTCAAAATTTTTTTTACTAATATTCATGTAAGAATTAAAAAGGGGTGAGTAAAGTACTTAAAAATTTCTTTTATTTTTAAATTTTAAAAATCATGCGGAGATATCATTTCAAAGGGCTTGATACAAGTTAAAAAAATATTTTTTATTCATAATTTTGAAATGCATATTTAAAAAAATATTCTCAAAAAATATACAAAAATAGAACGTAACCCCTTATTTACGAAACTACTGAAACAAACCTCATGGAAAAAACAGGTTTGATAAAATCCATCTAAAAGATTTTAGAAAAATGATATAGGTTATCCTAGATCTACTCATTTTTTAAATATACACCATGATTATATTTACGCCTATGAAAAAGTTAGTAGGTAATATATTAACATTGTGATAAACTAATATTTGTAAATAGTCTAAACATTTATAGTGAGCAGAATAAAATAGTATTTGTCTTTTGATTGAAAATATTTATGAAACCCCATTAGAGGGTTTGTAAGGGTAATTCTTTTCCCTCCTCCTCGACACTCCATATCTAGAAATGTTTGTTCAAGCAAATCTGGAAAAGATAACATAAGTGCTTTGACAACACTATTTAATATGTCAAATTCCTTAGTTAATAATAATTATCTGAGTTTTAATACAAATGAGAAAAAATTGTTCGTAAATTTAGTTTTGTAAAAAAAAGTACAGAAACTACAATGGATGGAATATCAGATTACACACAGACGTAAACAATACACATAAGTAAACTAAAAGTGTCAATGACTTTGAACTAAACATACAATGGATGGAACATAATATTACTCACACGCATAAACAATACACATAAGTAAAATGAAGTTTCTATGTTTTTGAACTAAACATACAATGGATGGAACATAATATTACCCACAGGCATAAACAATACACATAAGTAAAATAGAAGTTTCTATGATATTGAACTAAACATACAATGGATGGAACATATTACCCACACGCATAAACAATACACATAAGTAAAATAGAAGTTTCTATGATTTTGAACTAAACATACAATGGATGGAACATAATATTACCCACAGGCATAAACAATACACATAAGTAAAATAGAAGTTTCTATGATATTGAACTAAACATACAATGGATGGAACATATTACCCACACGCATAAACAATACACATAAGTAAAATAGAAGTTTCTATGATTTTGAACTAAACATACAATGGATGGAACATATTACTTACCCACAGGCATAAACAATACACATAAATAAAATAGAAGTTTCTATGATTTTGAACTAAACATACAATGGATGGAACATAATATTACCCACAGGCATAAACAATACACATAAGAAAAATAGAAGTTTCTATGATTTTGAACTAAACATACAATGGATGGAACATAATATTACCCATGCGCATAAACAATACACATAAGTAAAATAGAAGTGTCTATGACATTGAACTAAACATACAATGGATGAAACATAATATTACTCATACACATAAACAATACACATAAGTAAAATAGAAGTGTCTATGACTTGATGAATGAAGGATCAGGTACCTTACATATTTTGATACAATATTTTCAGTAGCAAATAGTTGGTAGATACATTAATTTCAATAAAATTAACTATGTAAACTAAACAGTTAATCTTTGCTAATTGTCCACCTGAAGATGTTGTAATACAACGAAACCTAGGTTGTGGCAAAGAAATTCTTTAAAGTAGAAATAATCTCTGCTAATAGCCCACCTGAAGATGTAATACAACGAAACGTAGATCGTGGTAAAGAACTTAAAGAAAGTAGAAATAATACTACATCACGTAGTTTCATTTAATTGTGAGTAATGAATTTCTACAAAATTAACACCAAATATATTCAATAGTAGAAATAATAGTATATCACGTAATTCCATTTAATTATGAAAAATGAATTTATACAAAATTAATGCCAAATATATTCAAAATAAAAATTACCAAATTATTTAACAAATAACCATAATATCCCGCCTAATTTATAAACCACCGTACTTGTCGTATCTCTTACGGAGTATTAAAAAATCTGTTCATAAATTATAACAATAAAAACATAATTTTTAATAGACAGATGGATGGACAAACAACATTGCCATTGCAACAGAGTTTCATTCAAACCCTTTAAGTGCAAAACCCTAAAAATTTGTTATTTTTAGACTGCCTCAAGAAAAAACTGTAGAAAACTTTATGTACGCAAACTGACCATTTATTTATCATACAATCTCTCATGTCACTCTGAATGTTACGTTTTTCTTATCTATTAAGCTTAGTAGTTGCCGACGTAAGTAATTAATAATTTGGTTGATGTTGACAGTACACGTGGTAGAGAAGGTCAAGGTGATTGTCGTGTTATCAAAACATTTTAAATGGTTGAAAAATATTTTCAATTTTCACTATGTAATGTAATTTGTATAAATAATCAGTAGGATCTGTCGTGTTACTCGAAATATACAATTTTTGTTATCTGTTAACAAATATAATTAAACATTTGTTTGATTTGATAGTACACGTGGTAGAGATGTATTATACGTTACTTTGCTTCATACGTTACTATACATATATATATATATATATATATATATACACACATATATATATATATATATATATATATATATATAAATACTGGATCTAAAATATTATACTTGCTGGATCAGGGTAGAAAAATTGATATTAATTTGGGATTAAGAGAACAGGCCAGTACTGAGATGAAACAGTTACAATGAGGGGTTATTATGATTTTATATTTGTCAGCTTAGTACTAAAAGTGACCGAGTATTTATAATCTAATATTATAGGAGAGACTTCTGAAGTTTTGTGATATTTTTGAGAGAGTAGTTAGTCATTATGGTGACAAAATAATAGAAATCATTTTAACTTAACGTTACAAGTCATAATTCACACTGGTTTCAATTACCATAATGCTTAATTACTCCAGCTAAGGTATCTTGAAACATGATAGATAACACTTGCACGTTTTTACCACAAAACTGGCGAAGATAGACATAACTTGATGAGAGTCATGAGCAAATTATGACATTTTTTTATTTATTAAGAAGCAAAAAATTACTTCAGTAGAGTAGACCGAGGCGAATTGGATAATTTTTTTTTTAGAATATGAAAATCTAACTAAAATGTAATATATGTAACTTTTTTTGACAAAATAATAATCAGTAACAAATCGGCTACGCAATAAACATTTCAAAACTTAAATTGTTCATTAATTCTCCGAAATATTAATTCAAAACTTTAAAGACAGAAATATCCGAATAACCTCAATTCTTGGGGCGAATGGGATCGTACATAACATATAGCTAAATCAAAATTTTCTCATCATTGTAAGCTTTGAAATCATTAACACAATTGAAATAATGAATAATGAGATCAACATTAATTACCAGCACATAAATCACATATACATGGGCCTTTTTTCCCTCCCATGTCAGGACATTTTTCGTGGCACCATTCTTCGCATCTATGGTACTGAATTCAATCTCTGATGTTGGATGAATGAATTTTTCTGAGCAGTAAATACAATGCCAATCTCTCTGTTTTGCGGAGGAACCTTTGATTTTTATTCCAGGCGGTGTTTTATTCACATTTTCTTTGTCTTCAGTCTTTTTCTCTTTTTCTCTTTTTTATCAGTCTTAAGTTTTTTCTTAGCATCTTTTTCAAGAAGATTAATCTTACTATGGGGTGATGTCAAATGCAAAATTAGTTTTGTAGTTTTACGAGATTTCTTAGTTGCGGCCGGCGGTGTAATTGACACTTTTGGATATAATTGACACGTTGAGCTTACGTTGTTATGCGCTCATCATAGAAATATGATGTATCTATCACAACTAAACTAAAACGTGATGTGAGTACACTTAGCAATTATTAGCAATATTGGTAATCAGCCAACCTAAGTAATTAAAGTGAATATTTTAAATAAATTATAATATTCTATTAAACCCTTTTTTATTTCTATACACATTTAATTTTAAATTAAAACCTTAGCTTTCTTTTTTTTGCAATCTGCTTTATTTTTATAAACATTCAACAAATACTTGAAGTATTTTTAATTGTCATGGAGGGCACTCAGTCGAGCGACATGTGCCCTTATTATAATTATTATAGTATAAGTTATACTTGATTTCTCTTTATAATTCTCTAGGGGACTTCCCTTTTAGCCTTTTGAATGTTGTACTACTATTCATCAAGTGCGTAGCTAGTATATTCGGGTGATTGTCCAGTCAATTTCTGTACAATATTATAAAGTGTTTAATGTCATTTGAATTTAGGAAAAACCATGGCACTATCGAACAGATACCAGTCTACTTATCTACTCGATAATGCCGTGGTTTTTTCTAAATCCAAATTGATGGTCAGGTTTATTTTCATCTATTACACTATTTAATTTTTCACTTTAAGAAAAGGATTGCCATAAATTTTGACTGTATGGGTAGTAAGCTGATCGGTCTATAGGAGAACACATCTTCAGGAGATTTGCCAGGCTTAAGAATAATTTTAATTGAAGCTACCTTCCATTGAGGTGGGACTATACATACATATCACGAATATGGAATTAAATATGTGAGTCAAGAATAGCACTGCTGTTTCAGGTAATTCTCCGAGTATTTTTGCTGTTATTAAATCATGTCCAAGGGCTTTGTTTCGGTTTAACTTTTTAATGGTTTCACGAACTTCACTCGTCTTTACTCTCTCAAATGGAAAGTAGAGCTGGAACAGTTCATCAAGACACTTAAGAATTTTTTCGCTGTCAGGGTTCAATGCATTCTGCTTTTTAACAACGAAAATGTCGAAATAGATTTAGTAGAATTTTAATACTTATATAGAGATTTTTTCCATCTATTTAGTTATCTTAGTGTAGCGAAGCGTTATTTATTTTTAAAGTGGAACCTAAGCTTTCACACAAACAAAAGTTTGTTAAAATTCATTTAACGCTGTGTGATACTGAAAAATGCAGGGAAACAAACAAATGACAAACACACATATTTAAAAAAAATTTTTTGAATGGAGAGATTTCTCAAAAAAGATTTTTATTGTAATTCATTCAAACAATTTTCAAAAATATCTTCATTTTACTAAGTGATTATTTGATAATAGTGCAGATAATTATATCTAAAAAAAATAATTTTGCTTAATAATAACTGCATCTTCTGTAAATTAACCCTTTCACTGTGGAGCATCGAAATAGGGAAAGGGTTAGTATATAAAAGATGCAGTTATTATATCTACTTGTTTTTTTTTTATACCGGTAGTCACAATATGAGAAACCTATGCCAGGAGCGGTGATACATTCTGTTTATTTTACCAATATTAGACTAATATCATTATCGTAGATTTTTTTTAAACGTCACCGGCAATACTTCAGCCTTGCTCTGCTGTAAAAGGGTTAAAACTTATTTATTATCTTATCAAAGTCAAATATATCAAATGTTTCATAAATTTAGGTTTTTAGCGAATTGAAATTCTGATTGCGCATTAGTAATCTTTAATATTATCGCTTAGTTACACAATCATTTCATTGATCTTGTACTCATAAGATTCATAATATATATGACAATACTAACACTTTATGTAATCTTAGCACAGGTTTATCAAACCTCAGAAGAATTACGCCTTATAAATATATATATATATAGAACTAAGCAATAACTTTGTCATTTTTACAATAATTATATTAAAATACTTTATAAATAACTTTCTAATAAAAAATATCTATCAACTATGTGTAGAGCCACCCACTTATCCAGTCCCAATCCACTCATCGTCGAATTATTACCACATCACTGGTAGTCAAGAGGCTTAGACGGGACCACCTTATCTGACTGACGGGAGGGGCCGCACTCGCTTATAGTCCTAAACCGGTTGCAAATAGAAACAAAAAAAATGTATGTGTAGAACTAGCAGTATCAAGTATCAGGACTCGCTTTATCTTTCACAGGCATAAAAATATGGTGTATATTTAAAAAATTATAAGATCTAGGATAATCGCTACGATTTTCCTATAACCTTTAGCCAGATATTGTTCATTATGTTTGATTCAGTAGCTTCGGAACTAAGGTGTGATGCTCTAGTTACGCATATTGTTTAGAACACCTCTTTAAATAGACATTTTGAAGTAATGTAAAACAATATAGTTTTTTATATTCCTAATAACAAGCCCTTTTAAATGTTTATCCTACATGACATAGAAGATTAAAAAAAATTGTATGTTTAATTTATCCCCTCCTTTGATTTTACCAACTCTTTTTTTTCAATATGTTTGATTCAGTACCTTTGGAACTAAGGTGTGATGCTCTAGTTACGCATATTGTTTAGAACACCTCTTTAAATAGATATTTTGAAATAATCTAAAACAATATATTTTTTTATATTCCTAATAACAAGCCCTTTTAAATGTTATCCTACATGATATATAAGATTTCAAACAATTTTTTGAGCAGTTTGTCCCGCTTTTGATTCTTTAATAAATATTTTAAAAAAGTTAATGCAAAATACTTGGGTTAATGAAATGTATTGCTGTGCCAAATTTCAAGTTTCTAAAACATATGAGAAAATCAGCTGCGACAGATAGACAGACATATATGTGGATGACATCATAAGACTTTGTTTTTCAGTTTGAGATACGGAACCCTAAAATTATTTACATGGTGTATAATGTAGTTTCTTAAGAAGAGTAAATTGCAAATTTTACCGATGTTAAAAAAATTAACAAATTTTACTAACATTGAAGTTATATTAAATGTCACATTAATCTAAACAAAACAAATATTCTCTTGAATCACATTGATTTGATTATTGTGGATATTTATTATTAAAAAGGCTATAAATCATTTTTAGACAAAATGGTAGCTGATTTCGTCAAAACTGATATTGTAAATTTGCCGTAAATGGATTATTTTAATTTCTTTTCTTTTGCCCAGCAGTATTCTGAAATGTTAAGACTTACACCGTTAAGTATGTTAAATAGAATTATTTCCTTCATAACATTACCCATTAATTTTATTGAGATAATTATAAACTTTTTAAGTTCATTTTTTAAATGCATTTAAACATGTTTTATAATACTTGTTCTGTTAATAATCATTAATTTTTGGAAAGTGTTAGAAATATTCAAAATTAATGTTATTGCTCCTACAAAAAGTTCGTCGAGTACACTTCTTTTTAATATATTAAAAAATCTTCAGAGCCCAAATTATCTTATTCGCAAATTGAAAGGTTTGTCTGCTCATGGGCTTGGGCTACGATCTGAAAGTTCACTCATTCTACTTATCCCTAAACATACCTCTTATGAAAAATCTTTTAAAATCCAAGCAACAAACATTTCGAATCTCCTGGATCCTCGACACCACTATGACATCTCTAAATATTTTCAAAAATTGGTGAAAAAGTCCTACCTCCCCTGAAACCTTTTCCTTTGTGCCCTTGTCCTTTTCTTTCCCTCCCGTCCCAAATATTGTTAATAGTTTACATTACTAATACTTTTGTCCTTTTTTGTTTTTTTACTCTTAAATTTAATTTTTATTGTAAAATCTCTTACAGTCTACCAATTAATTTCCAATACCAATTGTTATGGTTGACTGGAAGAGATTGCTCATGTCATGGTGATAAATAAATAAATAAAAGTTGTAATAAAATTAAATTTAAATATTTCATAAACTTTCAAAAATTAAAAAAACATTTTTGCTGCCTCTTAAAGTCATATTTAGATATATCAATATTAAGACCAAACTATAATTTGAAATGTGTTTGAATTCGTTTTTGGTCTGAGCAATTATGGCTTTACTTTCTTCCATACGAGCTTGGTACTATTTTATACGAGGGTTGGCTGAAAAATAATGCACACAAGCTTGCAGAGCACGAACGAAGAGCTTCAGAAAGCAGGCCAGGTGGCATTTGGAAGAAACATTCCCCCTTATTATGCATGCTCAGTTTGAACTCGTTGCTTTCATTCAGTGTATTTTTAGACGCCGAAGTATGGACACGTGTACTGATACTATGTCACTGCGAGTTAAATAGCGTGAAAATGTAATTCTTACTGAGATTCATCGTCGTTTAAAGGCCGTTTATGATGACGATGCTGTTGTTAGGTCTGCTGTAAATCGATGGATAATAAAATTTCATAGTTCCAAACTTGAAAAACTCATAATTATTGATAAAGCGCGCAGTGATCATCCGATTATTTCCATGGACGACAACCATCCCAAACTCGTCGATGATTTGATTCGAAATGACCGGCAAATCATTCAAAAATGTATCGTAAACCATATTGTATGTCCAAGGAAAGTGTCAGCTTCATTATTGAACAATTGAGATATCGCAAAGTCTGTGCACGATGGGTACTACGGTGAAACTGCAGGGGCTTGGAAGAACTGAAGTTTAAACCAATTCCACACCCTTCTTATTCCCTGGATCTTTTTTCTCTACTCAAGACAGACCTCAAGGGTGATCACTACGACTCAGACAATGAGATGAAGGCAACTGTCAAGTTCTGGATTCAAGAAAAATAAAATAAATTCTTCATTGACGGAATGAAAAAACTTTTTTTCACATTGGGAGAAATGTGTTAGCGTTAATGTTGATTACATTGAAAAGTAATACATAATTGTAAAGCTTAAGAATTGTACTTAATACACTTTTTGTCCGAACTTGATAACTCTTTTTTTCCTCCTCTCCTAGCATGTGTGCATTATTTTTCAGCCAACCCTCGTAGATGATGTACACACCGAGATGAAGTAGACCCTCAAAAAACCTAATCCAAGCAGAAAGCTTTGATGAACATCAAAAGATATGTTATTACTGGAAATTTTATCTAACTCATTAAAAGAACAAGTTACAGATATAGCAACATTGTGTTAAAAATTTTTTTTGACCACATCATAAACCTTTCCATTAACCATGGTAAAAAACAACAATGTTTCTAACTTTAATATGAATTCCTTAAATCTCCCTCAATGTCTTTTTTTACTTTGCAAGAGTTCTTTGTAGTTTCATGTTTAGTAGAATCTTGTTATCCTACAAATTCTAGTTCAAGATGGACTTTGGTTCTCCCAGATAATAGTCTCGTTAAAGTCGTCCTCTTGCAAATCTCTCTTGGTAGAAAAGTGTACCATCTTTACATAGGATAAAACAAAGTCACTTCCCGCGTCTGTCTATCCCTCTGTACCCTTAGATCTTTTAAACTACACAACGGATTTTGATGCAGTTTTCACTATCATTCAGAAAATTTCTACCGGATGGTTTATAGTTATAATACAAGCATGTTATATTTACAGATAATACAAAAAAAGTCAATGTTTTGTAAAAAATAGAATTCTGGGCGCTTTCATTGCTAACGCTGACTAAACTTTACGAGATATATCAAAATGTTGTACTGTGGAATTGTTTATTTTGAAAATATCTGCTAAAAAGTCCATAATGGCATATATCTATATCCTATGGATAACCCACAGTGATTGATATTGATTTTTTTATAGGTTATACTTTTGAATTAAATAATTTGTTTACGTTGGGCATTTAATGTAGATATAATTTGTTTGTCACGGCAAATCATTATCTATATATATAAAACAAAGTCGTGTTAGTTACACCGTTTATAACTCAAGAACGGCTGGATAATTTTTTTTTATTTTTGTGTGTTTTGGATTTATCTTCATCGGGAATAGGATAATAAGTATTAAAACATTGGAAAAATTGACGAAAACAAATTTTATGAAGAAAATTCATTTTCTCATACATTTTGTATGGAGCGGCTGTTTTGATGATATATCGAGAACAAATTGACTGATTTCGGTGAATATTGATTGTTTTTTCGTCTCGGCTTCGAGAAGTTTCCTCGGGCATTGGAAAAGTAAGAAAATCACAAATAATTTAAATGAGTTTAAAACGTATTTGTTCCGTGTATAAAACATAATATGTTCCGACCATTAATGCATTGGAATTCGTTTAAATTAATTCCTTTCAAATGATTTTTTCTGAAATTCATCAGCGAAAAGTGATTTCAAACAGGTAGTTGAATTAAATTTGATGTGAAACGTTGTACCTTCGAAGATGTTCACTTTGTGAGGTTATGACATTTGTGATTGTGTGCGCATTGATTATTGCTTCATTATGTAACAAATGACAATGCCAATCATTCGGTGTTTGTAGTCTTAACCTAGAAAATGAATGTTTCTTTCATTGTCAATTGTATGTAACATGTTCAATACGAAAAGTGTCAGATATCATAAGGTGCTTCAATGAAGGGAATCGACCCGAGTGCAACCCATCCAGAAAACAGTTTAATAGAAAGTAGTGCAACAATGCTAAGCGAATCATTTCGATTAATTTATTTTAATGGAATTACATTTATTTTAATGTAATTAAAATACTTTTCAATTTGATTTTTGTACATTTATTGAACTTAATTCAGCTAATAAGTTAACACAATATTTATTGATTCTGAGGCGATACGAAGTTCGCCGGGTCAGCTAGTCATTAATATTTTAGAAGATACCACATATTTAAAATTACCAAAAATCAGTATTCATGATGCCGATGCCGCGCACGGACGGCGGTGGCGCATGCCTATAAATAGCGCGTTACAGGACGCGCGTCACCCTATGGTATTATGTGATTAGCAGTGATCGCATGCGTTTATCGGAGCTCTCAAGCAAGTGAAATAAAAAAAATAAAAACGTGCTTTTCAGCGCGACACTATAAATTGCAAAAACAGCTGTAAACGTTGTATATAAAGACATCCTGTAATATATTCTAATAATGACAATAATATTGTTAATCACTCCACAATTTCACCACAGTAGTATCAATATTGCAGCCGTGCGAAGCCGGGGCGAGTCGCTGGTAGAAATAATAAAGATGTTGATATCTGATTTGGTCGTTTTAGTTCTAAATCTTTGTTTATATTACACATGATTTGAACTAGCAAGCCCCCCTTTTGTTATACTCTTTTCGTGTAATTTTTTCAATAACTTCTTCCTGAACATGTGACAATATTAAAATCGTGTGATTTAAAAGAGGTCGTACTTTTACTTCAGGTAATGTTCCTTTAATAGCTATTTCTTCATCAGGAAAGCAGGTTATTTTTTCTCTTTCTATCTCCTTGAAAGGAAAAAACTGCTGTATATTATATTCGTGTATTATGTTGTTTTGAAGCCATTTTAATTTTGCTTCAACCATTTTGGCAAGTGCTACAATCCTGTCCAAATGTTTTTTTGCTTACATAAGTTTCCGAAAGACATGCAATATTTGTTTGCCTGTTGGGATGAATAAAAAGTGAGTTCCCTTATCAGATCTGAGACTAGCTTGGGCAGCATCTGATAATTTTTCTTTGATTCCCTTAAATTTTCCATTCTTTGTCCTTTTCGCCTGTCAGATAATCTTTGAAATGTTTTCTCAGGTCGCCAGCATTTATTTCGCTAGCTAACAAAATTAGGAAAACTTGAAGAGTTTTCCAGGAAAACTGTTTATGAAATCGAATCCATCATGTTTTTTATTAAAAAAAATAGTTAAATATCATTTTTTTCAGTATGCTTTAGAAAATGTGATATTTTTCAAAAAAGCGACTTTATGATGATCATTTGTATGCTTCTCTACAAATTGTTTTAATGCTTTGATTTGATCATAGAGTTTATGTAGGCCAAAAGTTCTCATTGACTCGAACAAAATTCATCTGTAATATCAGATTCTAGAGCACAGAGTAATTTCCTATTAAAACATATTTTTTCTTTAAAAAAAAACAGTATATCTTAATATAAACAAGTTTTTATTTATAGTTAAATTTGATCTTTGTGGAATTTTATTAAATTTAAAATTTAGCTCAAATTCACCCGAACACCTACGTTATGATTTACTTTGGAAAATTATTTCAATATTTAAATAAATTTACATAATCTGAATTTGCTATTTAATTGGTTCTCCATGATGCTGAAAACGCCACAAAACTTGGTCGTCGCCATAGTGTGTTGGGTTGATCACAAGACATATGGTCTTCGGCCATGTGGGGCACCACAGGGACCTGGGATTGATTCCTTACTGCTCGCCGAGTGGGGCTGGATGAGTGTTCTAGTTGTAAGAGATTGCTCTCGAGCAATAAGTCTCAATTAAATACATTAAAGTAAATAAATAAATAAATGAATAAATAACTACAACATAATGTTTTTCAGAAATACACATAAAAATTAATTTTAAAATACTGTAAATTATTGCGTAAAGTAACCAACACTGCAGTCCAAGAGAAGCACAAGTGTAGACTATTGTAGCATTGCACTCCCCTTCCGGTAACTCCCACATCTTTCCCACTTCCTCGCTATCTATCCACATATAAGCACCACCTGTGGAGACCAAACCGATTTTAGAATTAGAGTTATCGCCAGTTTTTATGCCAAAAATACTTAACGTGCATCTGTGCTCTTTTATCCTCTAATATACCCTGCAAGTTAAGCGTCATTCTAAAGTATGACCAAAGAATTTGAGTATCCAAGATTGTACTAAAATCGATAGATGCTGCTTGGTGCCAATTTCTTGGAGTACGGAGATATATGTTCAAAAGTCAGTTCAGTATATTCCCAATAGCCTTCTCCTTCATCACATCTTCTGTCTAGTTCTTTTTCTCAATTCTTCTAATTTGTTAACAACGCATGCGAAATATTTTAAAAGGTTACGGTACCCTCATTTAGTACAGCCTTCCACTGAATGACCATAATTATGGCTTACACTTAATACTCAATAAGTTTATTGTTGAATATTTTTCGTGATTTACTTTCAAACATTTTATGTATTGGTAATAAACAAATAAATATATAACAAAAATATAATACTTTGGGTGTAGTAACTTGGGCATGTGAACGGCTCGCTCGTATATTTTCTCTCCACGCAAACATCTAATCAATTTAAATTCTTGTTCACAGATAAAAAAGATGAAGAAGGTCATACTATTTATCCTCGCTTCACTGGCGGTGTCTGACTGCTACAATTTCCTGTTCCTCTTCCCGTACCCTTCAAAGAGTCTCATCATACTCTCGGATGCGCTTGTGAAAGCACTTCTAGAACGAGGACACCAGGTTTGATATACTTAATTAGAGAATAAATTGAAAACAGTAATGGGCATAGAGGAAAATTTCAATAAGAATCAATAAGTAGGTAGGAGATGGCTGGATAACTTGGAAAAATGGCTAAAGAATATAGGTGTCAACAGATGGAAATCCGTGGTGTCAGATAGGTCAAAATTATGGAAACTGACTTGGCTGGAAATCAGCTGTAGAGTTTAAGAAGAAGACAAAAGAGAAAAAGTAAAAAAATATACTCAGAAATATAATTTTGATGAGTTTTATTGGCATTTGATTGTATTTTGTAGGTATTGTTTTATTATGCATGTATCAGTGTTTGTAATGTAAACATTCATCTTTATTTGCTGTAAAAACAGGAGGTAGAATCCAAACGTAAATCCTTTTTAAACGACTTTTAAAAAACTATTAGGAGCATTTGATTATAATTTTCTGAATGGAAATTGAACACCGACGGATCAAATATCACCAAATGCTTGTCAAAGCTGAAAAAAAAATTTAAACTTCTCTTACAATTTTCCTAAACCAAATTTCATATCACTAGCCACTTTTGTACGCAATAAACGGCTCAAATAAAATAAAATATAGATTGCTTGCAACCGATTGTGAAAACATCGTTTTGTGTTTGTCAAAATATTTCCAGGATTGGATTTTGAAAGAGATAGAGACGATGGGGATTTTGTAAGTAAAAACCGGCAACTCTATTATGACGGCATGGTGGTAGGCCATTGTGGATAAAATTTTAGAGACCACAAGCACCAATGCTGCGCATGTTAGCAAATCAGTGCAAAACAAACCGATCATCACACGATCTTAAACATATATAGGAAAATATTTTGGTACACATGAAAAAAGCTGAATTACTTTTGATATTATTCTACAAAAGAGCAAACATTTTTCACATGAAGCCACCAAGTTACTCTTTTAAATATTTCGACAATAACGTTTAAGATTTGTGATTTTCAGTAATGTTTATGAGATACTTCAATACATAAAGTTTCAAATATTTGAATATATTTGGCGTTAATTTTAAAGAAATCCATTATTCACAACTAAATGAAACTACGTAATATAGTATTATTTCTACTATATTTAAATTCTTTACCACGACCTAGGTTTCGTTGTACGACAACATCTTCAGGTGGGCTATTAGCCAAGATTGACCTCTTAGCTAATTGCCCACCTAAAGATGTTGTCATAAAACGAAACGTAGGTCAAAGATAGTAACTATTACTGCGTAAAGAAGCGACACTCACCTCCCCCCGACTATTTAACGTCACCCCCAGATGCTGATTATAATAAGAGTACGCATTCCTAAGTTGCCGCTTGCTGCGTGCGCGTGTGTATTGGTTCAATTTTGCGATGTTTTGTAAAGTTTTATGTAATTCAGTCTTAATTGAAAACTATTCATCATAATTAAATATTACGGTCCGTTATTGCGCTGTGTGCGAGTGCTTAGAAAGCAATAAAATGACTTAGGATAGGAGATTGTTTTGTCTCCCTCTTTTTGTTTGTTGTAAATGATTTTGTTTTGTATCACCAACTTATTTAGTTAGTACCTATAATTTTGTGTCAACTAACACGTCACTGAGCAGTTTTAAATATCAAACTGTTCTTAAAACTTATTGTTTTCTTTGAATGTAATTTGGTTGGGAGTCATATTCTTGTAATGTCGGCCTTAGGCTTATTATATTGTTTCTTAAAAGATCTTTCACATGAAGCAAATCTAATCAAGTCATGTACACAACGAACACAATATTTTAGTGTATTACAGTTATAAATAAACAAAATTTATTTTTATTTAAGATTATATTTCGTTTTTAGGATCCACACTAAGTACCTTTTTTCAAATTCTATCCTAATATTATTATTATCAAATTACTTTCATTCAATTAAATGTGTAGTATAGAATATTTATTTACATAATTACATTTTTTACAATTAAGTAATTATAAAGACGTGCGCGCCAGTACAAAGTTACTGCCGCAGAGTGCCATTGAGACAGTCATTCGTATGACGCTATTGGTCAAAAAGAGAAACAGCTATTTTGCTGATGTATAGCGTCAACTCGCTCGATCGATGCGATTGCCCACAACGATTGAGACTGATATGTAGAATTAGTAAATATTCTTTACCTGCATACTGCGGCAGCCTACATTAATTTTCACACACACAAACTGATACGGATAGGCGAGTATGTATTTAATAGTCCAGACAATTAAATGTGTTCGCTTGTGTGGAGTGTCGAGGGTGTGCCTAGGTTGTGGTAATTTAAAAAAGTAGAAATAATACTACATCATGTAGTTTAATTTAGTTGTACATAAAGTTTCATTAAGTATATAATGATAGGGAGAGTTGACGTATGTAGTGCTAGCAAATCGTAGAACAAATCTGTCATCTTATCAACATTTATTCATTACAAACAAACAAAATTTACATTTTCCAATGGAAATTTTTTAATAACTGAGCGGCTGTAAAGTTTCTGTAATGTATTAGTGGAATATAACATCTGTAGTTTGAAGCTAAACATTTGCTTCGGAAAAATCTGTTTTAGGGTCAGTTAATTGTTCAGTTAATTATAAAGTTTGTCCTACAATAAAATAAATATTTTAAAAAGTAATTAATGATTATCTTAAACTAGCAATTTTCTTGCAGGTCACTTACGCAAATCCTTTCCCCACCTTGAACCCAACTAAAGGCCTCACAGTGCTGGATTTTGAATTCATGCTGAAGGGAATGGAAGGTATAGAAGACTGGAATTTATAAAAATATAGTTTTAAGTTTGATAAAAGAGTTTACTTGACTCAAGTATAGTCGTGTCTCTATATTTGTAGGAGATTTGTCGTTTTGAAAGAGATTTTTTAAAAAATGAAATTAATTTTTATAACTCATATCAATTGGACTTTATTCAGAGTTTTGTTCCAATATATTTTTTTTGGTTTTTAATATATAAATTATCTTAGTTTAAGACTTTCAAAAAGGTAGTAAAAATCTTCCCGTTCATCTGTTTTTTAAAGTATATAATATATAATAAATAATAAGAAATATCTAATATATTTCTTATTATTTATTATATTATATTAGATATTTCTTATATATAAAAAATAAGAAATATCTAATATATAATAAAGTAAATCAGTAAAATATGTGATGTGTATTCAAGTGGCATGTGCACTTAACGGGAAATTTTTCAGCACAAAAGGTACAATGTTCTAAGAGAAGAGTTCAATGTTTTCAAAAACAAAAAAAACAATAGATGAAAAAACCCAGCAGGATAACTGTCTCAAGGAGGTGTAAAATTGCTCTACTCCTTCATACTTATGGTGTAAAAAGTTATTCAGTATTCGTAGCATTTTTTGAAAATATAACCCGGCGAATTTTGAGGGTGCACTGTGGGAATATATATATAAATTTGTATACCTAATCTAAGAGAAGAGTTCAATGTTTTCAAAAACAAAAAAAAACAGCAGATGAAATAGCCCAGCAGGATAACTATCCCAAAGCTCAGTCATACTTGTGACGTAAAAAATTATTCAGTATTCGTAGCATTTTTTGAAAATATAACCTGGCGAATTGTGAGGGAGGACCTTGGGAATATATTTTTTAAATTTGTTAACCTAATCTAGGGATATTATGTGAAAACTTACGTATACTCTTTGGAGTTTACTCCTTAAAAATCTATTTTCATATATAGCTCCCAATATGAAGTTTTGTGAGGAGTGAAATCAGAAGTTCAGGATGTACAAAGTTCAAAGTGTTAAAAAAAGTGTAACCGTTAGGTAGCTTCTCTGTGCAACTTTTTTGTGCATCTTTAGAATCAGATATCAATATGTTTATTCGGCATTTTCTTATGGTTTTGGACGAGGCGTTTCAACTTTTTGATGTGGCTGCAAAGGCTATGAATCTAAATATAAATCAGGAGAAAACAAAATACACATTTCCCACAAAAATGTTCTCACCAAATTTCTGTCAATATTACTTTAGGCTCATACATTTTTTATTCAGAACCAGGTTTTAAATACTTGGGATCTGAAATTAATTATCAAAATAAAATATTGTGAGAAATTAAAAACAGAATTGTTGCTGCTAATGAAGATTTCTATGGACTGAAAAACCTTCTCAGGTCACAATTTATTTCAAAAAAAGCAAGATTCCTGTTATACAAAGTCCTCATTAGACCAGTTTTGATCTATGGCTCTGAAACATGGATATTGACAAAATCAGATGACGCCCATTTGGTTATCTATGAACCAAAAGTTTTAAGATCAATTCTTGGAGGTATAAGGGAAAATGATGTTTGAGGAAGGAAATACAACTCATATATAAATTTTGTAAAGACCAGACATCAAATTTATTAAAATTAATAGACTGAATTGGGCTGCTCATGTTGTTCAAATGGAGAAATAAAACCCTCTCAAAAGGATCTTTTGGCTAAACCGCATAGACAGAGAAGAAGAGGAAGACCTAAAATGAGATGGGAAGATGCGGTGGAGAAGGATTTTAGGGTGCCTGAAGGTCTGTAACTAGAGATCGGTTGTCACACAGAGGGCTGCATGGAAGTCGCTTCAAAGGAAATCCTTGGCCCTTTGATGTAACTTCCATTACAATTGATGATAATTAAATAGATTGTGAAAATAAAATTTAAATTTCAAGTTTTTCTTTCAAATTAAATTCAGAAATTCAGTTACTCACTTATTTTAAGTGCCAATATAAACTTTTAACTTAATTCTTACTCCAAACATGTCATTTCTTACTTTAGACATAGGTCTTCTTCTAACATAGGTAGAAACTCAGTTTGTCTCACTTATTTTAAGTGCCAATATAAACTTTTGACTTAATTTGTACTCCAAACATGTCATTTCTTACTTTAGACTTAGGTCTTCTTCTAACATAGGTAGAAACTCAGTTTGTCTCACTTATTTTAAGTGCCAATATAAACTTTTGACTTAATTCTTACTCCAAACATGTAATTTCTTACTTTAGACATAGGTCTTCTTCTAACATAGGTAGAAACTCAGTTTGTCTCACTTATTTTAAGTGCCAATATAAACTTTTGACTTAATTTGTACTCCAAACATGTCATTTCTTACTTTAGACATAGGTCTTCTTCTAACATAGGTAGAAACTCAGTTTGTCTCACTTATCTTAAGTGCCAATATAAACTTTTGACTTAATTCTTACTCCAAACATGTAATTTCTTACTTTAGACATAGGTCTTCTTCTAACATAGGTAGAAACTCAGTTTGTCTCACTTATTTTAAGTGCCAATATAAACTTTTGACATAATTCTTACTCCAAACATGTCATTTCTTACTTTAGACATAGATCTTCTTCTAACATAGGTGGAAACTCAGTTTGTCTCACTTATTTTAAGTGCCAATATAAACTTTTGACTTAATTCGTACTCCAAACATGTCATTTCTTACTTTAGACATAGGTCTTCTTCTAACATAGGTAGAAACTCAGTTTGTCTCACTTATTTTAAGTGCCAATATAAACTTTTGACTTAATTCGTACTCCAAACATGTCATTTCTTACTTTAGACATAGATCTTCTTCTAACATAGGTAGAAACTCAGTTTGTCTCACTTATTTTAAGTGCCAATATAAACTTTTGACTTAATTCGTACTCCAACCATGTCATTTCTTACTTTAGACATAGGTCTTCTTCTAACATAGGTAGAAACTCAGTTTGTCTCACTTATTTTAAGTGCCAATATAAACTTTTGACTTAATTCGTACTCCAAACATGTCATTTCTTACTTTAGACATAGGTCTTCTTCTAACATAGGTAGAAACTCAGTTTGTCTCACTTATTTTAAGTGCCAATATAAACTTTTGACTTAATTCGTACTCCAAACATGTCATTTCTTACTTTAGACATAGGTCTTCTTCTAACATAGGTAGAAACTCAGTTTGTCTCACTTATTTTAAGTGCCAATATAAACTTTTGACTTAATTCGTACTCCAACCATGTCATTTCTTACTTTAGACATAGGTCTTCTTCTAACATAGGTAGAAACTCAGTTTGTCTCACTTATTCCAAGTGCCAATATAAACTTTTGATTTCTTAATTCTTACTCTTTCAGAATCAATCCAGGACATGATGCCAGAATTCCTCGAGCAGAAGGAATCACAAATGTCAGATTTTAAAGATATGGCTTATAACATGACCTACGAATATGTAAAACATGAACTTCTGCAGACTGTATTGAAAGACAAGAAACAGCACTTCGATGCCGTTATCAGCGATTGGTTCCTCTCCAATTTTCTGGCTGCGTACGTATAATTATTTTGAAAGATAAGGCTTATCTTAAGGGTAGACGTCTTCTACTTATAAAAACATGCAACCTCCAAATTTCATGTGTGTATTTAATTGTATAATGCCTGGCGGGCATAAGTCATTGTACTTGTCGTAAAATCATTACCTGATCCTTAATAATGAGAATGACTAATGCGGTGATCCTAAATGTTTATTGTTTTGTTGTAAAATCGTAACCTGATCCCTTTAATAAAGGGAACAATCAATGCTGCGCTTCAGATGTTCATTGAAAAAAGATTAGCCGTGAAATTATCATTAAGTTTACACATCTTAAATGGTCATGATATCTTTAGGTTCTCTCCCAAAATAATATCTATTTTACCGCTTGAATTCAATAATTATTTTAGTGTAATATAACTAAGAGTTTTGAAAAATTTTGAACATCAATAATTAAATGGAGAAGTACCTCATTTTAGAGTGTACCCATAACCTAAGGATAGGAGCAAGAAGGAATAATGCGTAAACAAAATGACACAGAAAGAAATTCATATAAAATTGTTGCACATATATGTAGCGATAATACCAGATTAATGAAAATTATATGGGCAACAGACATTGAGACTCAAGTCAAAAGGTCTTCATCCGAAGACGGCCTGCAGTTACGGGGTCAGAATAAAAATAAAAAAATTAAAAAAGATTAATTTAAAACTTCCATACCTACCGTAATGGTATGTCCTTTCCTTACAATGTCAGAAATTCGAGAAGTAAGGAAAAAAGTGTCAACCCTAAGAGCTAACGAGAGACCACTCAATGTTCTTAATACTCATTATTCATTAGCCATTATTTTAAAATGAACAAAATCATGAAAAAATACGAATATATAAAGGAGATAGTTATATTCATCTGAAGACGCTTAATACAGTTTATTCTATTAATCTTGATTCAACCGTTTATTCAATTGACCTTGCGACACATAATATTTGTTGTTACTACAATTTACTATAAAACAGAAACAACCACAGATAAGATATAATAACACAACAAGAAATATTTTTACAACTAGGAACTTAAAAACAAAAGGATGAAATCATAATTGGTGCCAAGTACGATGCCTTTCTCAATATCTCAATCTGTCATTTACATGCGAACACACGCACACACAACACACAAACAATATATTATATTTTAGTGCATTTCTTATTCAGTGATTATTTGAAGTCAGTTCATTTTTTGTTAAAGAGAATTTTCACTCATATTTATTCCTTATAATACAAATTTACGAGGAATTCAATAATACCTCATCTATTGAGATTAGACATTGCAATGTTAAACATAAATATGTTCCTATATGTACATGCATAAATTTATACATATATACATATAAATGTATATGTCGATAACATCACCCTCTTTTGACTTCATTTTACCTACTAATATCCTACCTTTGCATTACCTGTCTATTACTACTACTAATATCCTAGTTGCTTCGTGCCTTTGCATTTACCTAGTTACTAATGTCCTAATTACTTTATTTATACCTTTATATATACATGTTGTTTTATACATTTTTATGTATCTATACAGTTATGCCAGCCTGTTTATGTATTAATATCTTTATTGTTTATGCAATTGTATGTACCTGCACATCCTTATGCACCTATTTACCTCATATATTAGTTGCTTCATGCATTTTTATGTACCTATGTATATTTACCTGTCTATTTACTTTGTTACTTTCTTGCTTATGTCAAGATAACTACATGTAAGATTAATCCTCACCACTAAGGGGTACCTGTCAGCACTTTCCGGTTCCATCATTAAATTTCATCTACTGCTTATGAATGTGGGACTTATCAGGCTAGTTAAACAAGCCCAAAGTCGATGAAGCTACACCTTACCATTCTTCCCATTCTTCCGGATCCATCGTCAGACCCTGAGCACTGCTTGTGATCAAAAGGATCTATGAATCTACTCTTCACTACTAAAGAGTTTCTGTTATCACATTTCATTATCACCATCAGACTCTGGCCAATCAAGGACTCATAAGATAAGTAAAGAAAACCCACGCACTATCAACCTACTCCTCATTATTAGAATTCCTGCCACCAACTTCCAACTCAATTATCAGACCCTAACCACCATTTGTCACCAAAGAACTCGACAAGACAAGTTGGAAGAGTCCAAACTTGTTGAATCAATTCTTCACCATTGAGGAGTTCAGTCACCATCTTCCAGCCACAAAATCGGACCTGGCTACTGTTTGTAACTTTAGTACTTGTGAAGGTATATTAAATGAGTTCCAACTCAGTCTCAAAGTTCTCAAAATAGCCATGTCCGCTGAGGACTTCCTCGTGACATTTTTGAAGTCCACCATCAAGTCCTGACCATGTTTACATGGGATTTATAATTTCTTTTCAAACAAAAAAGAGACATAAAAATCGGTTACTTTAATAGAAGTCCTGGTTACAGTACTAATAGGCACAGATTATGTATATATGTTTATACTTGATTTCGAAGTGTTGTACTTATTTTCTTTAGTGGTATTTACGGTGGTATAAATAGCCATGAGTAGCAACATTATGTGTTTTTTGGTAATTGTCTCTAAGAAAGGTGTAAAAAAATATATATGAAATATTGGTTTAAAAAATACCTTCACATTTCTTTTTAATTGAGTTTCAAACAATTACCTCCTTAGAAGATGCCCTACAAACATTTCTTAAAAATAACTCTTAAGAGTCACTATATGATGGTGATCACACTTGATCCTTTATGTCTGGGTTTGGTGATTATATTTTATTATATATTTAACCTCCTGACATATCTTTAGTATGTAGGATCCACAGATTTCCAGTCATTTCAAATATGTGTTAATTAAATAATTTCAGACTGCCTGCAGCAATCGGCTCGCCATCCATCATGTTTGCCTCATTCGGAATGGTAAGCCAGGCGGAATATGGTGTTGATGAGGTAGTGAGCCCTGGAGTGCAACCCTTTGCCTTTACGGAGTACATCACCCCAATGTCCTTTTTTGAGAGAGTGAGGAATACGTACATTGTATTCTCGATGATCGCAGCTCTGAAGTAAGATTTTATGTTTAACTATTGAAACTACATGTACTTTCTATCTATTCTAGATTTCTGTCTCAGTGGCTTAAATAATATTAATTTAGCTTACGTCTGTCCGTTCATCGCAAAATTGTATATTTTTAACGCACAGTAATAGATATTTCCAAATTTTATGTGATGCGTGTATATAAGGATATATTTTATTTCTGTTTTTATTGAAAATGATTATAACATACTTCACATGCACAGGACAAAGATGAATATTTCGAGCTATAGAACGCAACTACATAATAGGCCAGTGGACTAAATTTGGAAAAGTAATACTTTTTTTACCGGTTAATAATCCTTAATTATCTATTTAACCCAAAAAAAACTATATTTTTCCAAAAATCAAACATTTGCATTATGTATTTCGTGTTTTAAAAAACCCATTTAAATTTACCTCGAAAATGCTCTATATGCCTCGAAAACATTTTAGGACTAGTGGCGTGTTGAATGACGTCACTGCTCATAAAAGAAATCAAAACAATTGTGTCTGTTTATGGCAGTTGCTTCTTTTGTTTAATTAAAATTGAATTAGTCTTATTACAAGTGCTGTGTAGTGCCCCAGTATAAAAGCAAAACTATTAAAATCCTGAACAAATTACTTATATGTGTTCTAAATAATGAACAAATATGGAAAGAGCGGCTAAAACTTGCAGGGAACTTAGAGTTAATCTACAGATTCAAAAATATATTTTTTGAATATATTTGTCGTTAATTTTGTAGAAATACATTATTACTTTGTTTAAGTTCTTTACCACGACCTAGGTTTCGTTGTATTACAACATCTTCAGGGGGGCTGTTAGCAAAGATCTTTGCTAACTTTGCTAATACAACAAAACCTAGGCTGTGGTAAAGAACTTAAAGAAAGTAGAAATAATACTGCATCACGTAATTTCATTTAATCGTGAATATATTTTCGTGAAGATCATTTTGATGTAAGTATAAGATCATTTGCAGTTTAAGTACCTATACCTACTACTACTGTACCATACCTACAGTAGTCCTCAATTTTAAGATATAATTGAGGACTACTGTATTCGACTTGACGAAAATTGTTTAAAACGAAAACTTAAACAACCTATTCTGTATGCGAAAATATCAACCCAACAATGGTGTTTCGCGCAGTGTGATGTAAGGCTTTCTGATTGGCGTTCACCGTCACGTGACTGCATTCATAATTTTTGCCGAATTTATTTCCTAAAAATAAAAATAAACTTTACATTCAATAATAAATAATTTGGTTTTTTGTTATCTCCATATCACAATCAATCATTACAAATTACAATCCATACGATTTATTCTTAGTGGAAACTCGTCTATCATCAAAATTGTTTTTAAAATTTTTGCTTCAATCCAAAAAATACAGCAGGCGAGGGAAGAATAGAAACTATTTTTCAACTTAATACTTCTTAAACGAAGCTTTGAAATGAATACGTTTGTGAAATCTCAATTTTATTTGAATATTTATAGTTTAATATTTGATAGGCAGAAATCTATCTAAAGAATTGCTAACTGATATCTTCATTCGTATTCACATTTGCCTACAAAGTTTCAAGCTTATGTTACCAACATTTTATAAATGATATGGTTATAACCGATAATGTTGTACATGGTGAATATTTACAGAATTTTAGTCACATCATGTCGTAGCAACAAGCAAAGAGATCCGCAGAACCTAACTCAGATATAATGAAAAGTAATTTAAAAATAATTTTATTGCAAATCTGGTGAAAGGCTTTTTAAATATTACATTTTTGTTCAGTTGTATTTTAGAATAAGAAATCGAAAAAGCAATTAGGCAGAAAATTGAAAAAATTTTGAAGTTACTTCAGTCAAAAATGGCAGCCATTTCAGTCGAAATTTACTAAAATACTGCTTGCGCATAGACAATTCTTCTTTGCAAACATTAGTCTCCTGCTTATAAACCTATGAAGTAAATATCGCACAAAATTTTTTTTTATATACCAATGTCGAATGACAATGTTACCAAGCACCATATTAGATATAAACAATGGACATATGAATTCTCGAATCTCAATTTTGCTTGTTATTAATCGCAACCAAATGTAATTGAATAACAATCAACCTGCTGCATATAACTGATCATGAACCAGTACGTATCAATGTTACAGACGAAGTAAGATACTCAAACTTCTTTTTTAGGTTCTTTGACAATCCAGCTGAAGAGCTTGTCTACAAAGACATCCTAGGTCCTGTGGCAGCTGCACGTGGCATTGAGCTGCCCAACTTTACCACAGCCATCCACAACATATCTCTAGTGCTGTCCAATTCACACCATACCATGTTAACGGCGTCGAAACTACCACCCAACGTGATCGAAATTGGAGGGTTCCATGTCGATGATAAATTGCAAACCTTGACGCCGGTGAGTTTTGGTTTTGCCTGTTTTGAAATGTCCTTTCGTATTGAGCACCTTTAAAATAATACCATCAGTGGTACTAATCCCATCTAATTTTTCCGTTATATATCTATATGAAAATCATTTTAATTTTCATTTTCAGAAAAATCACATTTCAATATGTTAACCTTTTAGACATGGCTGGAAAGGACTATTGCTCAAAAGCTTTAAGGAAATTTAAAAAAAAAACAAAAAATTCAATAGCACACTATGGCTGATGCATTTTTGGCCCTGAAATACTATTTTATGATAAAAATAAATACATACCTTTGTCCGTCCCTATATTCTGGGCCTTTTGTTTATTGAGTTAGTAATAAAATTGCCATTCAAATTTTTTCTTTTGCTTTGTAAGTATTCCCACAACTGTTGATTTTTTGCAATTTACAACTAGTACAAATTTATACTTTATAAGTAGTCCAGATTATGCTATGCTGATTTGACGGAGAAATATCGAATGATTACTATGGTCACTTCATAATTTCTGTTATTCACTTATTTGTCTGGGATGTTCAGTTTATTTGTCTGGGAGTACTTAAGGGCATCAAAGTATTCCCGACAAAACTATTTTAATTTTGAAATCCTGACAAAGTGTAACTTGTTAACAAACCTTACTTTATGCAGTAACAAGCCTTACTTTGTCAACACACACTGAAGTTAAAAACGATCTTGGACATAAAAGAATGATACGCAATAGATGAATCTTCTTCCCTACCCGAATAATTCCATATTAAATATACCTTCTGTATAAAAACTACCTGGAATCATTAAAGAAACACCCAAATTTAAGTTTAGTCACCAAAATTTACTTTGTCGTTTTTAAAGTATTTGTTTGCAATACAACTGTGATAATGCCGGACCCATTCTTCCATACACTTCTCACAGGCCGAAAGTGGTATTGCCTTTAATTCCCGCTGTGAATTCCGTTAAAAAATGAAGTCTTCAATAGATTCTTTAGTAATCATTCGATCAATCGATTCAATCATTCATCCGATTGATTCAATTCATTCGATCAATCAGTGTCTTCGATCAACACTCTTTTCGCAAGACGTGTCTAATCCGTAAAACATTCGTTAAAATTCCATGAACGGTCATTTTATCAATGTTCAATTCTCGAGCCAACTCTCTAATACTGAAATGTTGAATAAATACTGAAATGTGGAATAATTTCCAAGCACTAATTGTTTGATTTTTCGAGGTTATCGTCCGTGGTAGACGTTGACAGCATTGTTGACAGTTCGTACTCAAGTTGGGCTTAAAGTAGTTCCTTTTTTTTAATATTCCGGGTAATTTTTATACAGAGTATATGCTATAAAGCTATACTATTTCATTACATCATTTGTTCATTTTTCTATACAAAGAAAAATTTTAAGCTAATTTTTTTCGGTATATTGGAATTCTTGCAATTATGTAACAAAAAGTGCCCTAGATCTTCACTGTAAGTGCTAGTCATTGAAAAATTTGATTTTTATCCGACATCATGAAACAGATTAATGTCAATATTTTATTTCAACATGAAAGACAGAATATACAAATTTAAGGCTATCTCGTATGGCTACTGATAACCTTCCTTTAAGCCAATGCACCGTTTATATTATATTCACAGGAGTTACAGAAAATTATGGACAATGCAAAACATGGTGTGATCTTCTTCAGTTTGGGCACCAACATGAAGAGCAAATATCTGGCGCTCACGATTCGAACTCAACTCTTGGACTTGTTTAAGGAGCTGAAGCAAACAGTTATATGGAAGTTTGAAGATGATTTATCAGATCTGCCGGCCAATGTTCACGTGGTAAAGTGGGCGCCGCAGCAGAGTATTTTAGGTAGGCTTGATACAAATGATGTTAGAAGTGTTTAAACTAAATTTCGAATTACTTTCCATTAGATTTTCGGGATTTTTAACCATGCATATATTCGCTTTCTTTATCTTTTAATTTTGGCAAAATGTAAAGGCAAGTTTTCATACAGAAACGCCGATGAACAGTGTACAAGGGACAAATATTTTAATCCATTTTTGAATTGGCCTTTGATTTGTGAAAAAATTTCTGGAGGGGAAAATGCATGACTGGTAATAGACATTTTCAATGTATTTGATTATATGGTTTCCCAACTTGTTTCAGCTACAATTGTATCTGACTTCAATTGATGTTGAAGCAGAGTTCTGACTTGACTCTTATAATATTTGAAAAATCCATAAAAATAATGTTCAATTCCTTACATTTTTCAATTCCTTTAGTGATATATTTGTTGTATGTCATATTCCAAAAGCGATGAACCACCTGTGATATGAAATCAAAAGACTCAGCGTACGCTTCATTATCCACAATTATTGCTTCACTCTAAATTTTCAAAAAAATTTCTAATGACTTACTCTAGAAAAATTATTGAAAAAAAACATATATTAATAAAATTTTTTTAATATAACTCTAGAAAAGTAATTGAATAAAAAACATAGATTAATCAAATTCTTTTAATATAGATACCAGCTTCTCTAGGTACAAATATAATCATGTTGACATTTTAATTTAGATATTACATTTTCTAAATTCCAGCCCACCCTAACACCAAAATATTTATGACTCATGGAGGCCTGCTGTCAACTACCGAAGCCATCCACTATGGCGTACCACTTATCGGTATACCATTCTTTATGGATCAACATCTGAACGTAGCCAGAGCTGTCCATAAGGGTTATGCCCTAAAGGTCTTGTTTACAGATCCAAACTTCATAAAAATATTATCCAGTCACATCAACAAAATTCTGCACGACCCTAAGTAAGTAATTAAAATATTTATGTCACATTTTTGGCTTATCCATTAGGAAAAAAGAACTCAAAAGCACGTAATGTCTCATTAGTGAAGATGTCCAGACGATAGCAGCTTTGGATTCAGTTCTTAATCAGAATGTATCACATATATAGACAATATGCTTTACAAGACCAGGTGCACAATTAGGTTCAGGCACGATTGGTTTATTAAGTTTCATTTAACACCACTACAGGAAGTAAAAGAGAACTTGTACAGTTTATTCGTTTTGAATATTGTTATATCTATTTCATTCGGTTATTTCAAATGTTAATGTATGTAAGTACATTCCTCCCGGCCCCATATAATGCAAATATTGGTTATTTCGCTGTAAGAATCCTGGACAGATAGTTACTGCAACTCTTGACGTCACCGAGTAGAAAAAGGAAGTATGCTGACCGAGTCACTTTTTTGTGATCTACCATAGACTTTAAGGATTGTACAGGAAGTGACCGAAATTATCATACGCTCATTCCAATGTGTATATTGTAATATATTCGTTCTGTATCTCCATTAAGTTATAGAATAAGAAGCTTAATTGATAATATCACATTATAAATACGTGGGTAAAAACTGCCAATAAAAGTATTGCCGTAAACGCATTCAAAAGCATTACAAAAATTCTTTCTTTCTCCACATTACAGGATATTGTATTCATGTTTATCTTCAATTTTGGCTAAAAGACCATTGCATTACTAAATTATAGCAGTTTACACCAAATTAAAGTTTATTTATTTTACTAACTTCATTGAAAATCAGAAAGCAAAGTCCATAAGTGGCAGACTTGTTGATGCAGAAGCAATTTCGTCGCCATGTTTGTTGGGTTGATCACAACCAATTTCCAAGTTCAATTCCCAACCACACATCGAGCGGGGATGGACTTATGCACTGGTTGGCTACTCTCGTAGCAATAAGTTCGCCACATATGCCAATTTTGTACATTAAAGTCAAAATAAATAAATCTCTACAATGTAGTTCAACGCGATGAACGATATGTTAAAATCTGGATCGGTGATATTAAGGGCTGAGAGGATTATTGAGAATCTAACTATATAATAAAACTATAACCGAGTGAGTTCTGTACATGAAAAATATTTTAGAAAGAGTGATTGATTAACCGTATAGAATGACAATAAAAGCCAGAAAATTTGTTTTTAAAATTTTTGTCTCTCTGTCTATATGTTAGTCAATCATGTGAAATATATTAAATGGACTTTTGATGAAATTGGTGTGGTAATGGCTTATACCCTCGAGCAACATATAGGATACTTTTTATCTAGACATTACAATTAAAAAAAACTCTTTACTTGGTGAATATTATGATAATGGTACTGCTAACGACACCTATTAGCGTTTTTAGTTATAGTAATGATAATAATAGTACTTTCGACAGTGAAACCTAATTTTACGCAAATAAAACCACACACAGCTAGTATTATATAAAAGTGATAAAAGGTATAGATTTCACCAATATTTTTTTGTTTTTACAAGCGTATGTATTGTTAAAACTAAAATATAATGACTATAATATTAATTGCAGTCCGCAACGTTAATAATTATTTTAAATTAACTTATTGAGGTTGTATAAAAAGTATGACATGTGTAACAAGTGTGACATGTGTAACGGTATGTATCCATTGTCGCTAGATACATCGGTCCAGTTGCAGGTGATAAACTGGGATAACCTAAACCACTACAATAGAAATTTGATTAAAAAGTTACTTTCTCATATGTGCCTTGCTAGTTAAATAATAATTTTTTTTCTTGACCCTCTTAACATATTAATATTTACATTATTAGTTCATAAGTTGTAATATATTTGTTTACTGCACTTATATATTGGTTATGTAAAAATTGAGTGACGTATGAAAGTAATAGGTCTTTAATAAGAAAAAGTTGGGTAACAGTTTACCCTTTTATTTTCTAGATATACAGCAAAAGTAAAGGAACTCTCAACCCTGTACCACGACCGTCCCATTCATCCTAGAGATCTGGCGGTGTATTGGATCGAGCATGTAGCTCGGACGCGCGGGGCTATTCACCTCAGAAGCCCAGCTTTACAAGTGAGCTGGTACCAGCGCTACCTGCTGGATACCCTCGCTCTATTGATTGGCGTATTGCTGACGATCAAGTGGATTGTCAAATGGAGTTTCAATAAATTAACCCGGAAGAAGAGTAAGGTTGAATGAGATGCATCTGTGACCGATTTAGGAAAAGATTATTAGGAGAGATATTTATGAAGAACTATGTTAATAAAATATAATAGTGTTTGTGTAAATGAGTCACATTTTACCTTTTATAATCAAAGATAATTGTTAATTTTTTTTAATCCAAGTTAAAATTTTAAAAGCTGCCAAATAAAAATATAGAAAATGGCGACGTGTTTCATTTAAAAATTATAAACATAACAATATTAGATATATTTTTACAATTTGAGAAGAAATGAAGTAATTAAAATTTATTAAAAAAGTAATAAATATATTAATCATGTCATATTGTACTCAGAAGCCAACAGTTTCATAGCTGAAGCCGACGTAACGCACTAAGCACAATGTGATTGTTGTTCTTTTAAATATTCTACTATTTTATTAATTCGATCAATACGCATAAAGTATTGATTATATAATTATTTTAATACAAAACTCTTTGAGCTGCCATGGAGATAAAAATTTATATAAAAAAAATATCTCAAGGATAACAATTTGTATCAGTTTATTTATCCTAATATTAAATCGACTGAGCTATCAATTTTTTTATTCAGTGAGTTATTGTTATTGAAAATAATTTTGTTGGTCTAAAGTGAAATGATGTTATATTTATGTCAATTTTATATTGTAAAATAAATATTTTTGAGAATACATATTATTAAGTAATATTAAGTAATAATAATGTTATAAAAAAATCTTTAATATTTGAGGGAATAATGAAAGGATGTTAAAGATTTTTAAATGGTAATAATTTTGGTTTACGAAATATAAACAAAGTTGGCTTTGAAATTAGTTTTGATATCCTTTACTTTTTTTATTCTTTTTACGGTAAAATTATGTAAATGAAAGGGATAGTTAGACAAGTCAAATTCACTATCGATTGCTGAGAAGTAATCATGCATTATTGCCACATTTCTTACGTTTATCGAAATTTTAATGTTAATGAATTATGACAATTTTTAAAAATAAATAAAAGTGGTATGATTTAAACAAAAATAGGTGTATTGCAATCTACAGATATTACAGATTGTATCAGACATAAATAAGTCTGATATTAAAGTGACACCACCGTGAATTTTTTTATTTATTATTGTTATTGAAAATAATTTTGTTGGTTTAAAGTGAAGTGATGTCATATTTGTATAAATTTTATATTGTAAAGCAAATTATTTTTGAGAATAAATTTTATTGAGATATAGTCAGCTAATTGCGCTTTATCACAATTCCAAATTCCAAGTTTTTTCATCAAATGTTTTCTGAGAAAAGGATTATAATTGATAATGCTCTTAATAGCTTAAAGATTTATAGATTGCTACAAAATGAATTTTTGTGACATTTAGAATACCAAATAACCCTCTTTTTGCATAGACACCACTTAGTTTCACAAAGGGTTTTGCTACTACATTTAACAAACCCTTGGCTTTGTTGTGTAGTGTCCAATTACATTTATTTTTTACTAAGCCAATAGTATTAAAATATTTCGGAAAAAAAAATCTGAATATTTCAGGCATCACCACGGCTTCTATCGACCTTTGACATAGAAATTCTTACAGTAATACCGAGTGATACAGAGGGGCACTTAGAATATTCTGTGCCTGATTTTGAAACATATCTGTAGAGCCGGGATGATTCTTACTTAACGATATCTTTTTGGGGCTCGTAAGGCTTAAAACTTTAGTACCATACCCTTCACAAATTTATTCGTCTATAACAATACAAGTTTTATATTATACAGTGTTTTTCTAAAGTTGATGTTAGAGAGCTTTCTAAAGTGTTGAATAAGACTTTTGCAAAGTGCCTGGGAACATAAAACCATTCATTAGCAGGCCGGTATCACATATTACATTAGTATTACGAACTTATTTGGGATAACGCCAAACTAGGTAGTATAAAATAATTACAAATATATATATATATATATATATATATACATATATATTTATATATATATATATCTATATATATATATATACATATATTGTACTAAAACGTTCATTATTCAGTAAAAATTTCCATATTATTAGTAAAACGACAAGGACAAGGACAAAAACCATAGAGGTCACATGAAAACGATAGAAATAAAACTTTTGATTAGACGTTTGTTAATCAGTGTAGTACTTTATCGAAAGAAAATAGTAAATGTCATTGTATGGAAATAGGTTACATTACAAGTAAATATGTGATTCAATTTAGGAAAATCTATGATTATCTGTGATGAATTATTAAAATACTTTTATACAACATACCAAGAGTTTATGAATTTATCACCAGCTCGCACTGGTAGCATCTTGCACTGTCTCTATTTCATGCAAGTGAACCCGTAAATAACAGCCATAGTGTTACTTCGTCAAACTACACGCATATCAAACTTGATATCGAACTAGATATCGCTTAATTCTATCTCTCACAACCATCTTATGATAAAACGATTCCGATATTAAGTATGAAGAAGATAAATATAGAACATGGATAAGTAAAAATCTATACCGTACCCAAAAAGATGACTGGCATTAAAAATATTTTCTCATAAAATGTGTGTTACAAAAGACAATTTTTCTTAGTTTTTATATTATCTCTGACTATTTCAATGAGTACATTTTCTGATTAATTATATTAACACAAAATTATCAGAAAAGTTTTTGGTTCCTGCTCTCGAAAATTGTTGATTGATGATTTAGAATAAGGGGAGATTGTCTATGTAAGAATTTATTCCTACAAGTAAACTAAAGAAACATTTTCTGAACTGTTGCAAGTATACAAAACTTGAAAATTTATTTCGAGTACCACGTTAGATGTTTATGGTGGTATTTATATAATGGGATAGAACGCCAATGATGTAAATTTAATTGATAACAATATTGGTAAAAGAATTACTTTAGTAATAAAATATACTGAAATCATCTCTTTCCATATGTAGCTGTCACAATGCTGTAGTTAGGTTTCTTTTTAATAAACACCACCATATACACATTTAAAATAATTACAGTCAAAACCGTTTATGGCGACATCGTTTAGAACAACGTACCGGTTATATTGACCAAAATTTATATCACTGTCTCTATATTTCAGATCAGTCAATAGTTATTGTGAAAACTGTCTTTCACTACCGCTGCTGCGAAATTCTGTCTTGCCACACCGTCAGATAAAGTCGACGAAATTATTCCTATGATCAAATTAACTATAATGTCTATGTTTCTTATATATTTATTCAGATATGCAACGCTTGTAGTTCAGACAACGCAGAGCAAACAATGTGTAGGCACGCAAAGCTATCAGCAAAGCTGCATGTCTTAGCTGCACCGGTAATTCAACCGTTTCTCTTTGCACAGCGTGTATAAAGAGGTATGTTCTAGACAGTAACTGAGTTTCCCTCTAGCTTTTATTCATAAACCAGCTCCTTTTTTAAAAGTCACCACTCGCTGTATTGACGCCTACTTGTATTGGTCCTTGAATCCACATTGCTGTGAGTGAGATGTACAGTTTTCTTTCCAGCATGACTGGAGTAGATGATGATTAGATTCTGTAAAGAATATACAATACTGATGATTTTTACATATTATTTAAATGTATAATAATTTTTACAAAACTTAATCTGTTGCAACAAGTAGTCAAATTTACATCTCATAAAAAAATAACCAAAAAGTTTGATATAAATTGTCAATCAGGCAAACGGGAAATTTTGTATTTTTCTGCGAAAAGTCTGGTTTTTTTCATAACAATTTTTAAATGTTATTTCTATAAAAGTTAAGTTACATAAACTTTAAAACAGCGAAACAATATTCATTTTGACAACAGGACCATTGTCAATGTCTATTAACAGTTTATTTTTAATTTATTTAGGCAATGGCTACTACATATTACAGAAAGCAAGAGACATTCATTATTTTTTGTAATAGTTTCTAAAAAGTTATGTATTTCATTCGATTATATTTATTTCCATTTAACAATTCTTGATATTTTAAAAATATAATATACACGCATTTACGAAGATAGCTTTTCTTTGTTTGCACTATTATGGTTACAAATTGTATTCTACTTTTTGCTGTTTTCCGATTATAAATTACTGAATTGTTTAGTTTAGCGAGGGAGACGAGGGAAGGGGTAGGTGAAGATGGTGGGAGAGGGGCGGGGGAGTGAAGGGGGGACGGGAAGAGGAATAGGAAGGTGTAGTATAAGGCGAAAGCAAAGGCAAAGGGGAAAGGGACGGGAAGGGGAAGAAAATATAATACCATGAAACAAGCAATTTCACTTTCCTAAGGAAAACTCGAAATACACCGAGCATCGCTAGGTCACCCGGTACTTATATATTAAGATAAGTATTTATGAAAAGTAAATTAATGACACTATCAAGATACAATAAAGATTATTTCGTTGCGGCAAAAAAGTTAATTAAATATATGAAACAGTAAATATTTTCATAAATCAAATATATATAAACAAGAAGTTCGTCAATTTTCAAAGAAACCGAAATGGATCCTGTAGATCAGATAAATTTTAAGTACTCGAAATATAGATTTACTATTGATAAACAGCTCTAAAAATGCTGGCATTCAGATAGGGACCGATGAAAGTATACAATAATATAAATGATAGATCCATTCCAGTTGGTGACAAAGAAAGTAATTAAAGTATTAGCGTATCACAGCCAAAAGTTTATAAGTTTGATCAGTACAATTTGAGTCCCACATGAAGTTACATAAAGAGAAATCATTAAAATTAAAATAATGTTATGTATTATGCGTAGTGTTGATTTTTAATAAGTGCCCTTTAATTTCTTTTTTTTTATTTTGTTTCTATCCGACTTTATCAATGTTACTAAATTTAAAAAAAAAAAAAAGTGGCACATTCCATTTGTCGATTGTCGAGTCGTGTCTGTCAACTGCAAACAACACGTTTCATTTCACATAGATAATATTTTGCTTGTTTGCCACTTTTAAAATAATGTGTGGTAATTGTATAAATTTGTTGACGGACGAATGTGTTGATTACACACATAGCTTTAATGTCATCAATATAAAATTCAGAGCAATAAAATATATTGTACCCCACTCGTACGTATGAGTAAATGAATACTGAAGTGTATATTTTTTTAATTGTCATTTGTATTAATGATAAGAGAGACTTGTCAATTGTTTATGTATTAATTAATAAAATCCTACATAATCAAAGAAATAAATATATTTTAATAAAATAATATTATAATCAATCATCACTTGCCCACTATCGAGTGCCTATCACTATCGAGTGGGTCATCAATTAATCTATACTTAAAAACAATACTCACAACTTATCTTAACAACAATTACGATAAAATTCGTGAAAATTTTTTATAACATAGTTTACACCTTATATTCATCGAACAAACTAAAAAAAAATTAGCACAGTACTTTTTTCACAAAATTCAATGATGAAGTGAAATGAAATTTTTTATGCCGGATAAAGTAAAACTGACTCAAAAATGGAAAGCAAAACACAAAAAAAATTCACGATTGTCAAATCAGGTGACTTGTAAATAGACCAATAAAGTTTGAATTGTTTCGTCACAGCTTCACATCCTCATCCAAACACTAACAAAGTTTAACCATTTGAGTGCCGACGAGCCCCATCGTGCTCGTGCGTGTACTTAGTAAATTTGCCACGAGAGCGATGGCGCTCGTGAAATCAGTTGCTGTTTAGCGCGCAGTAGGGGAGGTTACTCATACGTATCGCTAATTTTTATCTTTTTACGTGTTACATAAAGTTCAAATTATAATATTATTAGTAATTACAATATAAAAAGGATCCAGAAAAAGAAAATTTTTAACCTATAATGTCGGAATACGAAAATAATTAGAATGAAAACGATAGTTTTTCAAGTTGTGAAGAAAGTGATAGTGGGAGTGACATTGTGGTGCGCTCACAATTTGGAGTAATGTAAATTTTGAGTGATAGTGATAATAGTGACGATAACAATTATTTTGGTGATAAGGAGGATGTACCGGACTGCGAAAATAGGATGTGGCCTTGATTTCAGTTTTTGTTATAATTTTTGTTCACAATATATATTTCCATAATTTTCTTTGTCTTTCTATTTTATTATCCTTGTACAAGTTTTTATTAAGAAAATACGGAAAAAATTATTAAAATCGGATAATTTTTGGAAGATACAGTTTTTTTTCGAGACAAGGGTAAATGACATCAAAAACAAAAGATTTCTTTGGCATTTTTAAGTATATATAAGTAAAAAAACCATGGCACTAAAACGGTTAATATGAGATTCTCAACCGAGAGGCCTGTACACGGGTAGCCGAGAGGCCTGTGTTCACAACCGATGCAAAACCTTTTCTGTCACAGAGAAATAGTCTAAAAATGATAACTGAAACCTTATTGATTCTGCAAGCTGAGTCTATATTGCATGCTAGATTCAATGTCCAGATATGTCTTCTGGTTCAACTTTAATGCGTATACTTTGTTTCACATTGGAAGCACAATCATTGACTGGAGCTAAAAGTAATATTTTTCACAAATTAAACACTGGGTTGGATACGTCTGTCAAGTTGCGTAACTACAGAAAACGAATATGGGAAATCAACTTTTACATATAAAAAACTACTTTTTTATAATAAAAAACTTCCATTTCTTTAAATCTAAAGAAGTCAAATCTTAATTTGCCCCTTCAAACAAGAATTCGGTATGAAACATGAGAATTAACTTTTTAAAATGATATGGTAAAGGATATTACCAACTTGAGACTTATTACTGATCACAAAAATATTTTGCAATATTAATAAAATTCAAAATAACAAAATATCTAATCAATATAAAACCAATATTAAGACTCAGAACTAAACAACAGTAACACTAATAAAAAAAATTGTTCAATTACCGCAGTACAAGAACTCACATTATAATCAAAAAGCGTGGTTCGATAATATCCAGACAAATATACCGTCTATAATAATGTTACAATTCATAATTTCTTCTCATAACCGAACTAATTATATGCTAGACATTTTTAAATATTTTCCAAATTTTTCATCTCATTGTTTCTGTCTTTAACATGGGCCAGAGTCTCATGAAATTATGAGTGTAAAAATTGGTTTTTTAGATCCTTTTAATCTGCTACCGAGAATCTTGTGATCAGTGCTCTTTTATAGTCAAAAGTTAATTATATATATATATATATATATATATATATATATATATATATATATATATATATATATATAATAATTATTTATATATATATAATAGTTATTTATATATATATATGATAGTTCATTATACGTTAAAAATATTGGCGGTTCACTAAATTGCCAAGGTAATGTCAGTGGTACCATCTACTGATCATATGGATTACTCTACAAGCCACGCCACGTGTGTATCAGATGCGGTTGTTCATGGTGGAATGTTCAATAAGTGTCAACATTTTGGGTTCGAGGTAATTTTATTGCTATAATTCTGCAAATTCCATCCATTGGTTAGTCAAAGCAGAGGCCGGACTTGCTTGGTCCATGCTGCAAAATCAATAGTTAAAATTTTGATTATGTAGTGACTAATTATACTAGCAACCCTTAGATCATTCTGACAAATCCACACTTTTGTATATACATTATTTTGGCACAAACAACGCACAGGGTTAAATTTTCAAATGGTTTCATCAAGTCTCCCAGTTGCGATAATTGTAGTTCTCATTATAGTGCAGGAAAAGGGACTGCTTATCCCCTGTAGTTACAGTTAGTTAGTTTAAATGGTAGCCAGTATAATTAAAATCACTTCAAAGTCACAATTTTAATTCTAGATTTCACAGCATGAACTGTGCAAACCTGGCCACCACCACTGCCACTGGACAAAATATGCTGAATTATCCAAAAAAACAGTGGATGGCATAAAAAAACACATCTATGTAGATACTGCCAAGTTCTACGTGAGATCTGCCACCACTTCTGAAATGGTTAGCGTGACCTATAGAATAATATATAAAATCTGTGGATGGAATCACTGACATAACCTTCAGAGTCCCATGATACCACCAAAATGTTTAATGGATAAAAAATGTTAAACCTTTGATAGTAAATGAGCATGAGATGATCATGAGATCCTAGGTAGAGATCCAAATGAAAAAAAGGAATTTTGATCCAAAAATTTATGAAACTCTAATCTAACATTGTCACAAGTAAAGTAGATATTCAAATCAAATTTTAACCCGATTATTTACTTTAAAATCATTGTAACGTAAAACATATGTATTCGTCAAGTCATATCAAAGTGAAGAGCTTTTGTTCATTCGTCACCTAAAAACACAAAAACTTCTTGGAAAAATCAATGAAACTTTTGTTGATTATAGAGATTTTATTCTCGCAATCAAATTGTCATTCGGCAAAAAAGTATATCAATAGTTAATAAAAACTATGAAATCAAAGAAAAAGAGGACTGATGAAAAGTACCACACAACTATGGACTCTACACCTCCAAGGAGTCATAATAAATAAAGGCGGCATAAGGTCCTACCACTCTTGCAAGGACTGCAACCAAGTTGAACCTGGCCTGAAGGACATTTTGCTCCGAATGTATAGGAACTCCTGAAGGACATTTTGCTCTGCATTGTCTGGGACTCTGACCAGTATCTGGGACAGAGTGTCAGACAATGTAGAGCTCCCATTCAATGCGGAGAATTATATTCCAACAAAACCGTCAATATTCGGTGTTTTCAGTGTTTTGTTACTCCTGTGGTCCTATTTAAAACAGCATGGCATGATACTAATCAACCAACCGATTTAATAAAGTGTGCATTCATGATTTAAAACCAAAGAAAGCAGTAGAGATGCATACATCATCAAAATACAGCATCAAGGAATATTTATGTGCATATAAAAGTACCTTTACGTGAGCGAAGTCGCAGAGTATTCAAGTGCATTTATTTAATATATGTAATAAACATTTATTTTCAGGTGCGTTTATTTTATCTACGTAATGAACATTAATCAGTGATGTATAGGCTGTTTAGTTCGATGACCTTCTGCCATCTCTTGGTCAACTTCATTATACCATGTTCATAAAACTTCCTCGAGAAACTTGTCAACGCGCTGTTTGATAAGGTATTTAGAAGCAATTATTTTACCACTCAAACTTATCCAACTGTGGCACCTTATCTCAACAAAGTGCAAACATATTTGCCGGGTGACCAAACTTGTGTGAGGTCTCGCATTATCATGATGAAACAATGCCACCGTACAATTGACCAGCTTGGGACGTTTATGTGTGATAGCATCACTTAATTTCTGTAGCTGCTCACGGAAGACATCGGAATTTATCATTTTGTTCTTTGGAAGTAGCTCATAAAAGAGTGGTCCTTTCAATCCCACCTGATGCTGCCTGAATGCTGTCAGCATTACCTTCTTTTGGTGGATGTCCGCCTTTGCTTGCCTTTCCGGTGCTTTATCTCACCTACTCCAACATCATTTTCGGCTGACATCTTTGTAAACATCATGGAAATGGATTATTTTTTCATTTTGATTTTATTATCATCATCAAAAGCCTACCGGAGTGTTGAGTGTCTTAAATAAAAAATCACTATCATGGAATCGAATGAACCACTTCTGGCACTAGCATTTTTCGATGAAGTGTTTGCTGTAAACTTGATGTGACTTTTCCCTTGCCTCAGTAGCTACCTTCCCTTTTTGAAGAAATAAAGAAAAATATGGCGAATATGCTCTTCAAAATTTCCCATGTTCGAACCACAATTGCAAGCACAAAACTTGACCGAATCGTGTCAACTTTTTTATTTCTAGGTTAAATGTCGACAACAAAAAGCATGTAAACATTTCATTCAGACACACACTCAAACAAACGTGGGCTACCCCACGATAAGACCTTCACTCAAACACACACTCAAATAAACATGGGCAAACCTGCGATAAAACCTTCACTCAGACACACACTCAAATAAACGTGAGCAACCCTATCTATGAAAAAAAAGCGCTATGACTTCTTGAGTAACCCAATAAGTCTATTATCTTTATAATAATTAAGCCTAATTTAAAAAGCCATTCGACACTAGTATACAACTTCTATTATGGTTCCATTTCAGCATAAAGCAATACGTCAAATACTCCAAGTTTAAATCAAACATTGTGTAACCTGGATATTGTGTCACATTAAGTAACTTTTGAATCAAACATTGTATACCCAACATTACGAACAGGACATTCCCAATAACCTTCTGCACATGCGACATTTGGGTTATTCCTATTTCAAATATTAAATTGGAGCTGTGTTAGTGAAGCATCCAGCACAATTCAACTGTCACTCTTTACTGACAATACCTTGAAAACAGCACCCCTCGCACCTATAGTTTTACCATATTTTTGAGTCTTTATATCTGATATATGGAAACATCTTGACAGATTTTCATGTATGACGTGTCGTGTGGATTTGAATTGGGTTCACAAAAGTGTCATGAAATAATGTACGTTATATTATAAATGAATACAAAAAATAATATTCATAAAATATACAAACTTTCTAACAGTATGATTCAGCATATTCAATCATATTTATTATCGGATACTTACGTTTTAATAAAATAAATATTAATAATGTAAATATGAAAAGACAAAATCAACTAACGTGGAGGACGGTCAACCTCAACGCATTCCACCTTTACTCTGGTTTTAGAAAGGGGATCATTACATTCATCAGCAATCATATCTTCTTGTTTGACAGCACACATCTGCTTCTGCTAGAAGAATAAATTAATAGTATCAATTCAAAACCAGCAATATTTATGTACTGTTATAATCTGAGCACACTCCTTATACCGGGAACCTTATAAGCAACTTTTTTTAAATAACACTACCATTATATTAGTAGACAAAATGTTGAAAGATATATAACATTCCACTGACATACAACAGCAGTATTAAAAGTTAAAAGCCGTATTTCCAAAGAGCAGATATTAAATGACAATGAGAGATCCCATTTTTTTTACATGTGATGCAGAAATATAATAAATACAAGTAATAAACATCTAGCTAAACTAAGTAACCCATCACAAGACGATATGCATTATCCGAAACCCATCTATATGTTGACTATCTCCGAGTAGCCGCCCACTTCACCACAAAGCCACATATTCGACCGCCTCATCCAATACTGTGCAGGCAGACAGTTCAGCAATGCCCCGTTGGATGAGAGTTTGATGACGGAATGAACAAGCGAGCATGTTCACTAAGGACATTTTATAAAAAGCGATGTTGGGAGGAACGAGCCACAAACCAATGTCTTGCTGTATTCTGTCTCCGTCTAAGTGTTCTCATCTCTGTTTAGCTAAACAGATCTTTCAGGTATTAATAAGACAAATATTTCACAAATAAAGGCATACCAGTTTTGTTGTATATCACCCCCATACTAGTGGATTCATGTCAAAAAGAGTAATACTTAATTAACCGTCCGTAATGAATAAAGTTATAATTATTCAAGTTGGTTGGTGGTTGATGTCATATCCATGTAGTGCACAAAGAAAGTCAGATGGGACCAAAAGTGTTCAGTACAGCCTTAGCTATATCCCCAATTAGTGGAAAGTACAGGACATGGTCTGGGGGATCCGGAGCAATGCCAAAGATTTTTACCAGTATTGCAGGACAAGTGAAGATGTGCAGACAAAGAAAGTCAGATGGGACTAAAAGTGTTCAGAACAACCTTGGCTATATCTCCCATTAGTGGAAAGTACAGGAGCAGGACAATTGAAGACGTGCAGACAAAGAAAGTCAGATGGTACCAAAAGTGTTCAGCACAGCCTTGGCTATATATCCCATTAGTGGAAAGTACAGGAGATGGTCTCGGGGATCTGGAGCGATGGCAATGAGTTTGACCAATATTGCAGGACAATTGAAGATATGATTGAGAGCGAGTTGGGTGTCCAGACAGCGAGGGCAGTTATTGTAGAAACGTCGGGGGTATTATCATTCCCTGGAGATGTTGTGTCAGCGAGTCTTATGATTACTGTGGTGATGGTTCTGTTAAAATTAAGCTCTGGAATAGTGTGTTTCTTGGTTTGTAGATGAGTAAGTCTGGGGCTGGCAACTGCATCAGCATCTGGCGTGTTAAGAATTTGGATGTTTGAGGTTGATTGCGGGCTTCTTTAGCAAGGTTACCTGCCTGCTCTTGTTACAAACACAAAGTTGCCAATCGACATGTGCCGGAATCTACTGTAGGGTACATGTATTTCCAGTGGCAATTATTTTCTTCATAAATATAATAATGTCCTAGGCAAGCTGAGAGGTGCCTTTCTGGATTGCATGTAGTGCTGATCTTGAGTCGGAAAAACTCTATAAGACTGTAAGACAAATATATGAACGTTTCATTGATGATTACTGAATTTTCATATTTTTTCTAGCTGACAAAATTATTTAGCTTTTCCCAATTTTAGAGAAAATAATCAAAACAATTTTTTAAAATTCTGTAAATAGTGTGGGGTATCATTTGAAAAGACTAAAAATAAGCAAATAACTTTACTGAAAGATATCAAAAAAATATGACCACCTCCCCTCCTATTTCACTTTTCAACTTAAAATTATGAAAAAGTTTTCAGATGCTAACGCAAAAGTTGTACGAAAACTATAGCTATTATTATGACTATAGCTATTATTATGTTTTTAGACGCTTACGCAAAAGTTGTACGAAAACAATAGCTATTATTATGTTTTTAAACGCTTATGCAAAGGTTGTACAAAAACTATAGCTATTATTATGACTGTAGATATTATTATGTTTTTGGACGCGCTTATACACAAATGTTGTATGAAAACTATAGCTATTATTATGACTATAGCTATTAATATATTTTTAGATGCTTACGCAAAGGTTGTACGAAATCTATAGCTATTATTATGTTTTTAGATGCTTACGCAAAAGTTGTACGAAAACTATAGCTATTATTATGACTATAGCTATTATTATGTTTTTAGACGCTTACGCAGAGGTTGTACGAAAACTATAGCTATTATTATGACTATAGCTATCATTATGTTTTTAGACGCTTACGCAGAGGTTGTACGAAAACTATAGCTATTATTATTTTTTAGACGCTTATGCAAAAGTTGTACGAAATCTATAGCTATTATTATGTTTTTAGACGCTTATGCAAAGGTTGTACGAAAACTATAGCTATTATTATGTTTTTAGACGCTTACACATAAGTTGTACAACAACTATAGTTATTATTATGACTATGGCTATTATTATGTTTTAAGACGCTTACGCGCAGGTTATACTAAATCTATAGCTATTATTATGTTTTTGTGCCTGTGAAAATTGTAGTAGACAAAATATTTACGTTGTGAAAAATCTACATTTTTATATAGTTTCATACAAAATACATTGTACCTTTAAATGTTCATAAATGCTTCAATGTGTACAGAATCCTATAGGAGTTCTACTCCGAAATGATAGATCTTATTAATTATATACATTGCTTTATTTAACCATTACCTTTGCCTTTGGATCACAATGCATGCAATTAAAACTATTTATTTAATCAAACAATAAAATATGGTACCGTATTTTAATGGACAATATTGTGAGTTTATCATAAATTAATTATCCAATACCTGATAGATCCTGTGGCATGAGTCCACGCACTAAGGCAGAGTAGATGCAATGTCCACATCTGCGTATTCAGGATCAACTTTAATGCGTTCCACATGTCCTATGTTGACCGCGTAAGCTTTACTTTGCACCGGTGCTGGTAATAATTTTTTAGACAAATTATACTTTGGGATGAGTTTAGGAAAATTAATATCAGGAGAAGGTGGAAATTAGGGGTAAAACTGAGTTCTAGCTTGTAGTGTTGAAAAAAATATTGTTGCAATATGTTATTTAGCCCTTCACAATCAAAATATAATTTTAATTAACGGTTAAGTGCATGTGGGGCGTGCATCTCTTGAATCTCTGGAAATTGTAGATGGAACTTAATCGAAATTCGAAGTCATCATTAAACACTTAGAGCGGAGACACATTGCATGTCACATTTCCATTCAGAAATAACAATTCCATTTAAAAAGACTCACCAGTGATACTCCACTAGAAGAAATGCATTACAAAAATTGTTTCCTCCCTCACTTTACATAAATGGAAATGAAACATCAGGCATGACATTAAGGAACAGATAGACAGATGGACGGACAAGACAAAACTATGGTACGTTCCACTAAAAGACTGCAATGCTCAAAACACTCACTGCATCGTTCCACTAGGCAACGGCGGTCGTTGTGGTCTTAATCAAAATGTCATTGATAAAGTTCATGGCCGCTTCGAGCCCATGCTGACCCACATATCGAAGTGGGTCATTGCGATTATTCATCTGTCAATTTGATTTTGACACCTTGGTATATGAAGTTTACGGAAGTAAATTATAGAGTTTTTGAATATTACACATGTTGACAGAAAGAATCAATTTATGCTGGTCTGAAAAGTAACTAAAGGTTACACCGGAAGATGGAAAACTTGCAAACAATTATCAAATTCTTATAGAAATGACATTATCCTTTTAACTTACTATATGTGTAAATTATTATCAATACTTAATTTTTTTATTTTTGTTCAATACCTGTCATTTCCTCATAGTTACAAATACGCATTGTTCATAACCCTTTAGACTGACAGTTACAATGCTACCAAACTAATGTAATGGGTACGATCGCAGTCGTGGGCGAGAGAGTTGTGGAAAGCTAGTGGAACGTAGCCTATAAGGATTCTACTCTTTTCATTTGTCTACAGAACCCTAATAAGACATGCTTGTGTAATAGTTTACAAGGATGTATATATGTGCAACCATATAGTATACACGGTGAGTTTTATTCGTTTTACACCTAAAACTAAAGTTGACGTCTATCATGAATACTACCCATTCGCCGTGTTAAAGCATTGAAATAAACTAATTAAATTTTATTTTAAAAAAAATATCACAATCAATATTCAATTAAACATCTTGTACACACAAAATAGTGCACGTGAACTTGATTGACTGTGCAACGTCGATGCGTTCAGATACAGTGCAACATAGCATTTGGACAGGGGAGCAGGCGATCGGTGTGTAGATGCAAGTGATTTGGTTTCATAACAAATCAGCTGATTCTAGGTGTCCTAAAGCTAAGTTTTTTTCCATTAAAATGCAATTAAGTAGTTCGCATCATGACTAATAGTGTTCGCACTTTTTGCTACATCTATTATCGTTTCTTATTTATTTTAATTGTGAAATGAGAAATTAATAATTAATTTATCAATAAATTGAACATTAAGTAATTCAGACGTAGTCTGAAACAGTTGGAATCAACTTATTTAAACGAATACGTCTCTTAATGTTTTCTTTCACAGGTATTAGTGTCATTCTGTCAGGTTTCATTGTGTCAAATGCAGTCAAAATCTTGTGTTTTAGCTCATCTACACTTTGCACCCCTTCTGTGTATACTAACTGCTTTATCTTCAACCATAAATAAAAGTCTACATGTGTCAGGCTGCGAACGGGCCATAGAACTGGGCCACCGCGTCCCAACCAACGATCGCCAAATACACCATTAAGGTGCTCCCGTATAGCAAGTAGGTACTGAGCTGGACAACCGTCGTATGGATCCAACACTCTCCGGAATAAAAAATAGTGTCGATAATGCAGCACGTCATTGAATGATTAAAAATTGTTTCAGGTGTGAATACGGAAAGATAATGGGCAGGATCACGGTCACACCATTGTCACCCTTATGCTGATTAGTCTAATAACCGAATGGCTTATGTTTGAGTCTACGATCGGTCCACGTGGACCAAAATTTTATTGGTTAATTCTTACTAAGTGGGATTGTGTTGGAATATTCTGCGTTACGTGCTATAAAACTGTATTTATACAGGTTGACTATTTTTTGTCCCAGATTTGAGACTTTTTGTTTAAAATTTCATCATCGTAGAATAAGTTTGAATACTATTTTAATTTTGCTAATGGTTAGTATTTGTGATAAACATGATGCAAAGCAATGAAAAAAATCATGTCATACATTATCTTAGTAAATTATTTTAACACTGTGAATGGATACTAGTCATGATCAGACATCAACTTTAGTTCAGGGTGTAAACTGATAGAAAGTACCAATGTATCCATATCAGCACTTGTATTTCTAGGTTTGCTTATATATTTGCGAATATATATGTTTGTGTGTGTATGCATATATTCATGTGTATCAGTCTTTTTTCAGAGGTTATATTTGGACATAACTCCAAACTTAACTCCTACTATAAACAACTAATTTACGTTTCATCGTCAAACCAATTTGGATATTTGGTATCCAGCTTAATGGATACGCTAAGCAGTCAAATCATAATGTAATCCAATGAAGCGGAAACAAGTTCTTGCGTATGATTATGTAACCAATCACGAAATTCACAACGACTTAGACATAAAATGTATTAACAAAGTTTTATAAGAATATGTTATCAAACACAAAAAACAATTTCTCAACCATACCATAGTAGAAGTTATTAGACTTCTGGATATTACCCACGAATTGACGTTTAAAACCACATGAATCAACTTCATGAATAAACTTAATTTATCTGGGAGCCGAACACTGGAACAGTGAACCCGCACACGACTTAATTGAAAATAAAATCAAGTGCATTTCATCAATGATAATTAATTAATTGTATATTATGAGGGGGCATTTTTAAGTTCGCGGAATGGAAAGGTAGGCCATTAGTAAAGGTGGTTAATGGAATGATAGCTAGTTAAGTAACTCATTATTAGTATAAATACCAAGTTTTATCATAATCGGATCATTAGTCTTTGAACTATCGTCGAACAAACAACTCAATCTGGAAGAAAGTCTGAACTATGGAAAAAATCAAGTACCGCGCCGTTATAAAGTTCCTTACCAAGTAAGGAAAGTCGGTTCAAACCATACTGAAAGAGATGGCATCAGTTTACAGGGACTCTTGCCTGGGTATAACCATGGTTTACAAGTAGCATAGTCTCTTTAAACAGGGTAGGGACTCACTTGACGACGACCCCCGCCCTGGTCGGCCGATCGAAGTGACCACTCCGGAAATTATTGAAAAATTAGTATTGGAAGATGCCAAACTAAAGAAGAAACAGCTTGCAGAGATGGTTGGAGTATCGGATACAACAATTTTTAAAATTCTCCATGATCCCCTTGACATGACAAAGGTCAGCGCAAGATAGGTGCCGAGAATGCTCAAACCGCCTCAAAAACAACGCCACGTGGAGTATTTTCGCGGTTTTTGGACCTCTATAGTGAAGACAAGGATGGACTATTGAGTCGAATTGTAACTGGAGACGAAACTTGGGTTCATCATTATGAAGCTGAGTCCAAACAAGACTCAATGCAGATGCATAAACAAGGCACACCACCACCCAAGAAGTTTAAGGTGTCACAGTCAGCTGGAAAAATCACGACGACAGTCTTTTGGGATTCAGAAGGGATCCTGTTGACGGATTATAAATATAAAGATGTTTTCATAACCAGAGAATACTATGCGTCAATTCTATAGAGGTTGAAAGAAGCAATCAAAGAAAAAAGAAGGGGAAAATTGACCAAAGTTGTCCTGCTTTTGCACGACAACGCGCCTTTTCACACGAGCCACGTTGCGCTGGCCGCCCTCCACAAGGTGGGCTGCGATATTTTGGAACACCCACCCTACAGCCCTGACCTGGCTCCCAGTGATTATTATTATTTGTTCCCAAACCTTAAAAAAGAACTTTGTGGAAAGAAGTTTTCAAGCGATGAAGAAGTGAAGGACGCAGTTTTAGCTTATTTTTCAGGCAAAGACGAAACATTTTTTTATGAAGGTATATATAAGCTAATTGAAAGATCTGTAAAATATTTTAGGGTAGCGGGTGAACATATTGAAAAAGAAAAATAATTTTGTACTTTTATTCTCACTTCTTATCCTCCGTTCTGCGAACTTAAAAACGCCCCCTCGTAAGATTGTATCATGCATATCCAATAAAGAATGTTTTTAAAAGAAAACATAGGCAGTCATGGAGACTGTCGACAGAAGTAAAAACTTACTTTTATTAAATATGAAAAAACTGTAGTTTCTTGAATTTTCAAATTGTTGCATCAAAAATTTAAATGTCAATTTTGAAATTAATATTATTAACATTAGTCTGGTTTTCACATCTATTGGCACTCCGAGCAACAATTGTGTACATTTTTATATGGTTTATTTATTAGTCCAAACATATGAAGAGCTGCACGAACCCGGTACAAAATATAAATATAACTTAATTGTAATAATAAATAATCTACGCTTATATTACTTATATTTTCAATCATTTCATTATATTATAAAAAGAATACAATAGGCTTATGGTAAACTGCATCGATCGTCATTTTATATTTTGTAGTACTGAACTTTCAATCATTGGACATAGTTGGACATAGTTAATGCTTCATTCAAAAATTCATTTTTATCATCTGCCAAGTTAATATGGAACTCTCCACTTAATATCATAGGTATATCATAAAATTTTTCACCAAATCTTTTTTCGAGTATTTCAGAACCTTCTTTTAGTATAATCAAATTTTCGAATAAATTCTGTCTCATGGATTTTCCAGGCGAAATATAAACGGCAACCATTCAAATGTATTGCCCATTTTGGGAATCGCAACGAGCAACAAATATTTCGTCTATATCAGAAACATTAATGCCAATCCCTTTAGTGAATTTGGTACGTATGTCTATATATGAAATGACAGTGTGCGGTATTACATTTGGGGTATTGTGATAAATAACTACCCGCACCGCTGGAACTTCAGATTTTTTGAAACCTACAACAAAACTGAAATTCGTAATATCAATTGGCTCTTCGTTTTCCATACTGACAAAGTTTCTGACAAAAGTAGAACATTTAACTTTTTGACGATAGCATAGTTTTTTAAATCGGCTACATGTGATGTAAGCTTTGGCAAATGCATGAAAATAGACATAATTCATTCCTATTAGAGATGAATTTAAGAAAAGGTTTTGGTGACCATTTGTAGTATATTGTTTTTTAGCCTTTTTAATTTTGACATTAAATCCTCTCTATGTCTTGTCGATCTCTTGTGATGTTTATCTTTTTCTGAAGCATTTAGAGGTGTTCCTGTTCTACCAATCCAAAATTTCCAGCTGTCCCTAGTACTTTCTTGAGTAACTGTAAATAAACCTCGAATCCTCGTTACTCTCGTTGAGCTAAATATACTAATTTCATAGAATGTACGATCGTATTCGTAAACCATAACATCATAAGTACATCCCTGTGATTTGTGAAGAATCATTGCCAAAGCAGAAATAAGTGGAAAAAGTAGTGTGGATTATGTCTGAGGAGTGATTGGCGAAACAGCATCTTCAAGATTGAAGCTCGCATTAAGATTTCCCAATTTTTTTGCCTATTTTTTTGGCCACATGATTTTGGAAATTTCGTCCAAATTCTTATGATGTCACGATTCTCATCTCTCCACATCTTACAATTTTCCTACAGGGCCATTAGATAATCTATCTGCAACATCTATGTTATTAGTTATCATGTCAGTTTGGTTAAGAACTGCCGAACTAACACTTTAATGGCAAAGAAATTATTTTAGTTTGTACACAGTTTGAAATGGAGTGATTGTCCTCATTTACCGAGCCGTTTGTAAATATAAGACTAATTTCTTCAGAACATCCTATTTGAGCTTCTTCTTTTGTGATAAATCTTGTTTCCATTACTTGTATTTCTCCTTCCACTAGAATATTACCATCTCCAATCCTCGTTAAAATTTCAACAAACTGCCTCATTTCTCCTTGGCTCATTACATTTTGTTTAAATTTGCACCAAGGTGTTTCACCAATCATTCTCGTTTTAATTTGCTTGAAGATTGGCGTGGTCTTTACTGCAAGTAAAATCCTTCAAAATCTTTCGTAAACAAGCCAGTAATTTGTTTCAAGCAAGTATTAATCTGTTCCAATAATTCAATGGAAACCATGCTTACTTCATCAATAATAAGGACTAAAACTAATTGGAATAAAGTTCTATACTGATTAGCTTTTTCAATATTAAGGGGATAAGGAGATACCTGTAAAAGCTTAAATTTTGCTTGATTTTCGTGATTTTTTTTAAATGAAAGAGTCATTATATATTTTTGAAAATTGACATCTGGTTTATTCAAACAATAAAATAATATACTTTTTTTTATTTTATTTATTCAAAATGGCTGATGTACACTAAATGCTTCCAAAAAGTTCGCAGTGAAACTTCTCAATCGGCGAGCGTTGTAGCATCAGTTCTTTTTTTTTTTTGTTTTTTTGATAATCATGCAATCAGTCATAGACTATGAGCAGATGTGTGATGAGCAGCTTGTCATGTAGAGGTCATCCTCAGTAGGACATAACTCTTTAAATGATTTATAGTCGACTACTCGAGACTATCTAGTTGCATGATTTTGCGTCGCTTTAGTCGTCCTCTGTCATCGAAAGTTGTGAGCATCAGTTCTAGTGATCTGAAAACAAAACCAAAATTCTGTGTATTTATTAATGTCATAATTTCTAGAAGAACCTAAAAAAACTTTAAAAAAAATTCACGGAATGAAATACCGTAGAATTTTTCTATTGTTTTTGCTGCGATAAAATTATTTTTTCAAAATGTTTTCCGAAATTTGTAGGTTCTCGTAGAAAATAATATCATTTAAAAGATGTGTGCAAAATTTCAGGGAGATCGATCAATAACTTTTTGAGTTATTGTGTACGCCAATTTAAAAAATATGGTTTCGAGAAAAACCCGTTTCAAGTTTTAATACATGAAAATTGAATGATTATAGTGACTTACCGATTAATCAGCAATTCCAGCGCCATATAATTGTCCTTCTGTAGCCTCATAAAACTCATTTTGTTCAATTAGTTGCTGTTGACGTGCTTGACGAGCTTCTTTAGTGGCTAATGAGGTGCGCCAATTTCCTCAAATCACTCTCTGTTCATCCATTTTTTCGGCATATGATTTACATTGTAGGCCAACTATTATGTCTGAACCGGTCATTATTTGTAAAATCGATGAATATCCTTCAATGAATAATCCAGCAGCAATGTATGACACTATTTCAATGATTTTTAACCCCGAATGTAGGTGTTTTGGAGCGAAACGCTAAACGGTAGGGTTGAAACTCTCATTTGCGTTTTGCGTGTGACCACCCAAACAATTTTCAAACAATTCATCTCGCGATAAATCTTTAAATATTGGCTCTACATGCTTTTGGATATCTAGGGTGTTTAAAATCTTCTCCAGAAGCTTCAGATTTTTGCCATTTGCACCAGCTGTTGGGACCAGACGGACAGTACTCATGTCTCGGCTTGTCATCCATGGAGCACATATGACAGTAGGTGGCCATTACAGCCTTTTTCATATCCTCGAGGTTGTTAACATTCCTAGGAATAGCTAATCCGTAGTATACTGATAATTTGTTGATGAGAGCTTGAGTTAGTTTGCCTTTTCCTATGAGTTTTTGATCTTTTGTAACTTTTCGGAGGCGAGTACCCATTCTCTTCTGCACATGGCCAACACACTCATTTTTTACTACCGGAAAATCGTCACTATATGGATTTACATCTAGAATTCCGTATTTCACCCCAAACAATTCTTCTGATCTTAAAAACATTTCTTTAATTGATTCAACTTCCATTGCACTCGCAGAGCCCTGGTGATTCTTTTGACATTCTGACTGGTGTTCTTCATACCATATTCTTCAGTACCTTGTCTATTTTTCCAAAAGTTACACCCTGAACAATAGCTAGATTTTACTACTAGATCGATAACTTTCCAACAGTAGTATCCAATGAGCGTTGTAACACCATATAAAGATTTAAAGTCACATTTTTTCCACGAACTATCGCCTGATACTGTTAAATTTGAATTTGGCCTGCCATGTTTTTCATTTTCTATTTTTTCTTCCACCACAGCCTTTTTACAGCAAGATTGAAATACGGATTGCGAGGCGGTATATAAATGCATAACAATTTTATTATATGCAGTTTCATTCAAGCCGTCGCACATGTCCATAAAATTACTCTCTCTAGCGACCCTTAAAAGATTCATAAACAAACACAATCCTACGATTAATTTCAAATCCATTATTGATAAATGGCCCTGAGTTAATATCTCGACCGCAATGACATAATAAAACTATCTTGAAACCCAATCCTCGATTGCCAGCTTCTTCAAATTTCACTGCCTGTTTACACTCATGACACACAAGTTCTGATAAAGGATTATACTAATATTTTAGGGAAAAAAAATTTTTTTTTTAAATTTTACAGGTATTTCCCACCTTAAGTGGCATTAGCCTGGGTAATGATATGCTTGATGCACTAAGAACTGTTGTACCAGTTATACCTGTAGCAGCCTTTCCAATTGAAGCACCCGCAATCTAAGCATTGAAAATGCCATCCTTTTATTACAAAAGTCTTACCACTACTAGCTGGTCCAGTTAATTATAAGAGCAATGATTCTCGCTTTGGCTCATCTGTAGTGTCAGGTGTTGCATTGCTGTTCTTCATTGGCCCAGCAAAATCATCATAAGACATTATGTTTTCTTCCATTTTACGTATTTCCTTCATAGCTCCGAGTTTATTCAACATTGCAAATTGTAAATCATCATTTATCTCTGCATTTGGGTCATTGTATAACTCTTGAAATGGATTTTGATCAGGAAGTCAACCAACAACATCTTTTATTTCTTCATTATCATCTGTAACTTCTTTGTGGCATAATTCTCGGCAAATTTGTAATATTCTTTCAATGTCTACATTGGATTCAAACTCTTTTCTTTTCTGTAATATCAGATCTACATTTTCATCGTATAATCTAATAAATTTCATTTCTTCAAGAATTTCTGCCTCCTCGTGACGAAATGGAATGTGCAAAGTTACCATTTCTCTCTTATATTCGTTGAAATCGGTAGCCATATCGTAATTGCGATAACGTATTACTCTCGGTTCATCTAGTTTGACATATAATCCCTTCTTATTTTTGTAGTACTTCGAAACGAATTGCGCGAGAGAAATGTTTTCTAAATCTTGAGGTCTTTTTTCATACTTGTCGAACCAATTTTCTTTCCATATATCTGCGCATTCATCGTCCAATTCATTCAATTCCTTCATGGTCTTTTTTATTCTTTGCCTTTCAATAGGCCATACAGTCGGTATATAGACAATAATGGTTGAACTTTTTGACACTGACTCTCTCAATAAATACCAAGCCGCTTCTTGGCTTGTCATCTCGGTGTGATTTAAAAGATTGATACTAATATTTTTCGTGATTTCAAATATATCGAATTCTGGGTGCTCATCCATGATTTCAATTATTTTCTGTCGTAAATTGCTAATATCTCTATTTGCTTTATTGACATATTCCACGACGTAAACAGCGCACGAATACTCGTCTGTTATGAATTGAAAGTCGGTATTAGATCTAACAATGTTCAATATAAATGGATTAAAGGGATTGTGCCATTTTTCATGAGGTTGACGCTTCGGAAAAACTCTTGGTCTATTGATTCCAGCGCGGATGATATTAACATATTCCTGATCTGAATTTATATTGTTATCTCCATAAAATGTTTCGAAATCATTATATTCATAATTTTCCAAATTGTTTCTGAGAGCATTATATTTTGCTTTAAACTCTTTATATCCATCTTCGATGTCGTTCATCGGTGTCAAAATCATTGTTGTCTTAATTGGCATGAAAGGAGCTTCAAATCTACATTTTTGCATTCTTTTTGAGGTTATTCCTTTGTAACATATAAAAGTATGCTCGTGTCTTTGTAACTTAATAATACCTGATGCCTCTACTGCAGATACCGATATAAGAAAGTCTATGAGGTCGACGGTTTTATTATAATCTTTTCCGAGTGCATCTTCGGGAGCATTGTCTAACCAAGCCAAAATGTGCGCATGTGGACTACCCCGATCTAGAAATTCTATTCTTTTGAAATAATACAAAATTCTATATCTCTTGAAAGGGCTAAATCTTTTTGATTGAAGTATTTTCATGAGCACATTAACCAACTTATTGAAGTATATAGCGCACGTAACTGCGTCTTCATTAACGAGTGTACTCTTTTCTATGAAATGCAATGCTGCTGCATCTTCAACCGATATTTCGGAATTATTTTTTAAATTATGCAATAATTGTAGCAATTTGGGCCATCCTATTTCATTAGCACTTATTGTAAAAAAAACTGTTGGCCTACCGTATTGTCTAATCATTGTAAACAAGTCCTTTTTCCTTTCTGACCAATAATATGCTGAATATGGGATCGTCCGTAGAAAAGCCAAATTACTTTTAATACAACCTTGTACGTGTTTTTCTGATTCTATTTGCTCTTTGGTGACAGTGGTACCTTTTGCGAAATGTTCGAACGCAATAGAAAGCGAATCTCGTATTCTTATTCTCATTATTTTCATGGCCAAGTATAACAAATGCTGAGGGATAACACCCCGTCTGTCAGATCGTCTAAGTTCACTTGTTGCCATCATAAAAGGGGTGACAGTAAAGCCATCACGAAAAGTTCTAAATTGACCCAAGTATATTTGCGGAAAAGATAATTCTTCTGCATGGTCATCGAATAATAGACTAATGGGAACATTACCTTCTCCAGGAGCAATTCTTGAGTATATTTCGTCGTTCCACATTAATGTTTGTTGCTGTGCTATTAAGCTTTCCTCAATTGGTATTCGTTCTGAAACATCATTGTCACCATCTTCATCATAGATGATTTCATCTTGTACATCATCATCTTGGCCGTTTAAGAAGCTATCATCAACCGTAATGCCATAAGAAGTATAAAGAGGTGTATCTTTCAAGTATTGCAACCACGCTTTCATTTTTCTTTTGTTGATCATTCCATAAACGTTGCTGGATTTGTGTATTTTCCTTCTCTTGATATGAACTGTCATGCTATGATCATCAGCTATACTTCTTGGTAATGAACGTGCCATTGTATTTACTGCAATTGGAACATTTATCACCTGCCCATAAATTCCAAATTGACCTTGAATATGTCGAAGTCTTCGAATTTGCTGAAATGGAATTCTCGGAGATATAAGTCTTTCTGTTACCAAATCTAACGGAAAATTTTTAAGATTTTCAGGAAATGGAGGAAATTTAAATCCATTATATACCGAAAGCGGTGGAATACGATTCTTATTAATTGTCACTAAGCAAGTTGAGCACATTTTCACCTCTGCTACATTAACGTTTCCAAGCATCGTTCTTATAAATTGAATATTGGGAGTTGTTTCGTTATTAACAACAATTTTCAAATCTTTTTTAAACCACAGTCTATCGCAAATATCACAAGAGTGGCCAAATTCATTTTCAAAAAAGTCTTTTTGAAATTCTCGATGCGCACTGGAATTATGTTGGAAAAAAGAGTATGTTTGTACATTATGTTGAGAATGCACGTTTTGAGTATTATTTTGAACATCACGTCGACGAATATTTTGAGTATTTGGTGCATAATTTGTTATTATTGGTTCATGTATTTGTGGAATGTAATTAACTTGTGAGGGAGTATCATTGTGAATTTCGTCATCATAATCTGAATGTGACTCTGGAATGTATAGTTTGTTCCGTGTTGATAGGCCAGCAGTATGAGTTGGCGGGACATATGGTACATTTCTCGTTGACGGGCCTGCAACTTGCGAGTTATGGAAAATCTCACATTTATGAACATGCTGTTCAACTGTTTTTGAGGATCGATTTGTCTGTAAATTAATCAAATTAATGGCTCTTTTCCTATCTCTATACTGCTGACTTTTTTGTTTGTTTCGTTCTTTACGACGTTTAATTTTTTCCTCTTCCTCAACTGTCATCGTTCGATGTTCAGAAATTTGTGAATTAACTATTGCATCAGTTTTTTTCTTATCTCTATATCGCTGGCACCTAATTTTATTTTGTATTTTCTTTTTTTCTTTAATTTCATCAATTTTTTTTTGACTCATGTCATCATCAGAGTAATCCATTCCTACCAATTCTTCATCATCTTCCTGTCTTTTTCTGTTACCACCATCTGAAGGCATCTTCAATTCCTTTTTTTTCACGTAGGATCGAGGATCTAAACAAATATGGAAAATGGATATTTAGAAACACTAATTATATTACAATATTTTTCGTAAACTTCTAAGCACGAATTTTATTTTCGACAATTAAAACAAATAAATAATTTCGTAAAATTAAATTTTGCAATAAAACAAAATATTTTCTGAAATGAAATTTGGAGCCTTTTTCGCAATTTTTTCACCAAAAATTTCAACAATATAAGGTAATAAGTAACCATATTTTCACAATTCAACACAGAAACCTAACTTTTTTATATAATGTTATAGAAATTTTAATTTTAAAATCCGCGACAAAAATATTATCAAATAACTAGAAATCTGCTACTATGAAATACTCATTACGTGATGTATTGCAGACGTCAAATATTAGAAAAATAAAAAATTAATTATATAAAATTTTTAAACGTAAATATTGATATGAATATCGGAAATAATTGACAATAAATGCTTTGTTTTTGTATTTCATTTTTCTATAAAAAATATTAACATATTCAGTACCCACTGTTTTCCTATACAGTGATCCTAAATGCAATTTAAACAATGCACACTACACACATTAAACTTTTTACGTGGTCAATTTAACTTTACTTGTGTTTTAACAGCACTAATGGTGCACAACACATCACCCTTATGGCTAAATATATACTGCTATCACAGCATGTCGGTGATGCGAACTCACAAGATTTTACCTATCCAAAAAGCATCCAACGCACACATCATATAGTTGGGTACATACAATGTGTTGATGTATATATGCGTATACGTATACACAGGCCACTGGGCGTGTGCTAGTCTGGTGCCAGAGCAGCAGATGATTTATAAATATATATATATACACATATATATGCTTTCACTAGCGGCCAAGCGCAACACGTCATACTCATTGCTACAGATTTACTGTTAGTATTAGTATGTCGGTGATGCGGACCCACCATTTCCAATCAGGTTGTCTCAGGGCCCCTACTGGGACTTGTAACGACTCACCTCATACAAAAGAGGGGACCATTGAAGGTCCCCTGGTAGGGTCCCTTATCTACAATCAAAGTGTTTCCACCCAACAGGGTGTTTAACCCAACAGTACAATGTACCGTGCCTGTGGCAAAAATCTCCGCCGTGCATCGAGGACCATGCCCAAGTAGGCAACTTGACTCCGCACACCGATCCTAGCACTGGCCATAACCACAGACGGCTCCCTCGCCAGCCTGTCCTTGAAGAGGAGAGCCTCTGACTTTTGTGGGGCAAAGCTGAGCTTGTTCTTAGTGCCCCAGTCATGTAATCTGGCGAGGGAGTTGGCTGCCCGATTCTCTAACTCTCTACGTTTTGCTCCTCCGATCAATAGCAGAGTATCATCCACATAAGCGATGGTATCGCATCCCTGAAGGATGATGTGAACCTGTAAGATTTTCCCCTACCAAAAATCACTCAACGCATCTGAAGAAGCTTTCACTTCAAAAATCTTCTTTTAACACACTTAAATTTATGCGGCCTGCACGAATAAGTTTCATGCAGGCCAGGTGATTAAATTTGTGCAAAAGTTACTGTGGTTTTTATTTACATATTTTTCATTTTTTTATTTATTGTTAAATATTTGGCAATTTGTATTGTTATTTGTACATCAAGTGTCACAACAAAAAATATTAAAAAGTCATTTTATTTTTAAAAACATTTCGAATATTAAAAAAATAAGTAAAGATAATACCAACTCACCACTCAATTTATCCTCAATAAGTTCCTCCTTCACTCTGTTGTACGAAGTGGGATCGTTATCATCTACAGTATTATCTTGTTTATTAACGTAACCGAAGACGTGTGACTTCTGCTGAAAAAAATTAATAAATTGTATCCTTCAGTATCCACAAGCAATGTGCATAATTACAATTGAGAAAATTATTCACAAACAAGAACATAATTATGAATATTTTTCATTTTTTCATATACACATACCTAACGTAAACTATTACCAAATATTTAGTTTACAAATTCAATATAAATAGAAAATATAAAAAAATTAATTAAACCTAACATTACCTTTTTAACTCACACTACTACAACAAAGAAAACTAAGAGTATTTGAACATGTATAAAAAAATTATCTGATTAATGTATACCATTGGTTTTGTGTCAAAGACATTGATTAACAATAGTTAAATGCAAAAAAATGTTGATATATATATTTTTATTTCATTTTTAAAATCAAAAGTAACATTGTGTTTTAAAACTAGCAGCTAAACGCCGAAACACTATTGACCACCAATCAGAGCATGTAACGTCAAAATGCACTACACAGATCATAGTATACTAATATATGGCCAACTTCAAGCAGCTTCTTAGATATCTCTCAGGCTTTCGACGTGTTTGGCATGATGGGCTCCTCTTCAAGATCAAGCAGTCCATTCCGGTTAATTATTATAAATTCATAAAATCATATTTAGAAAACAGATATTTTTTTGTAAAACAAGATGAAGACGTAACCTCCCTACATGCCATTCAAGCGGGTGTACCACAGGGCAGTGTAATGGGTCCAACCCTGTATCTTCTATACACTGCAGATCTACCTTGTACAGAAGGAGTTGTCACTGGCACATTTGCCGATGATACAGCTATACTATCCACGCATGATTCTCCAGACGTGGCGTCTCAAAAACTGCAAAAGAGTTTAGATGCAATTTCTGGCTGGTTGAAAGATTGGCGAATTAAAGCCAATGAAACCAAGTCTGTGCAAGGCACATTTACCAATCGTAAATTTTCATGTCCTCCGGTAACATTGAACGGAGTACAAGTTCCGCAAGCTGATGAAGCTAAATACTTGGGAATGTACCTCGACAGGCGGTTAACTTGGAGAAAACATATTTTCACTAAGCGCTTAGCAATGGGACAACAATTACGCAAAATATACTGGATGATCAGAAGAGAGTCACAACTATCTCTTGAAAATAAATTGTTACTATACAAGTGTATCATTAAACCAGTCTGGAGCTACGGCCTACAATTGTGGCAGTCAAAGATTTTACGCATAATAGCTGACGCACCATGGTACTTAACCAATGATAGGCTGCATAGTGACCTGAACATAAAAACTGTTAAGGAACAAATTTTGGAAAGCACTGAAGCGTATAAATGTCGGATACTGCAACATCCGAACGATCTTGCGAAACACCTAATGGATGAGTCGAATCTGCCGAGGAGACTAAAAAAAAAAGTACCTCAAGATCTACTACTGTAGATAGCTGCAAATAAAGCGGACGTGCCACTGGGCACGCACCGTACATAGCCATCTAATAAGAGTATAGACGATACCAATTGCTAAATGTCTGTCCGACAGATCGCAAGGAAAAAAAAAAAAAAAACTTCAAGCAATTGTGAGAATAAGACAGTGCGATCCCATAAATTGAATTCCATAAACAATATTTATCTGTCACTACAGAATGACGAAATTTATAAAAGACAAAGAATCTTATCTTCTTAAGTTAATTGTTTGTTTGAGGTATCATGATGTCATGGAATTTACATATCCCATGACTAACACACAAAGTTTTGCTTCTATTAATTCACAAAGCTTTGCTAAATAAGCTTTTACGGCTTACCGTTTCCAGAGAAATATATGACAATTGCAACCGAGGAAAATATGTGACAATTGTAGACTTACGAGATACATTTAGAATCATTTTAAACACTTTTTCACGAATGATGACTTCTACTAATTCACAAAGCTTTGCTAAGTAAGCTTTCTCAGCTTACCGTTTCCAGGGAAATATATGACAATTGCAACCGGGGAAAATATATGACAATTTTAGACTTACGAGATACATTTAGAATCATTTTAAACACTTTTCACAAATGATGACTTCTACTATTCACAAAGCTTTGCTAAGTAAGTTTTTCAGCTTATCGTTTCCGGGGAAATATATGACGATTACAACCGGGGAAAATATATAACAATTTTAGACTTACGAGATACATTTAGAATCATTTTAAACACTTTTCACAAATGATGACTTCTACTATTCACAAAGATTTGCTAAGTAAGCTTTCTCAGCTTACCGTTTCCGGGGAAATATATGACAATTGCAACCGGGAAAAATATATGACGATCGTAGACTTACGCGATACATTTAGAATAATTTTAAACACTTTTTCACAAATGATGACTTCTACTAATTCACAAAGCTTTGCTACGTAAGCTTTCTCAGCTTACCGTTTCTGAGGAAATATATATCACAATTGTAACCGGGGAAAATATATGACAATTGTAGACTTACGAGGTACGTTTAGAATCATTTTAAACACTTTTTCACAAATGATGACTTCTAGTAATTCACAAAGCTTTGCTAAGTAAGCTTTTTTCAGCTTACCGTTTCCGGGGAAATATATGACAATTGCAACTGGGGAAAATATAGGACAATTTTAGACTTACGAGATACATTTAGAATCATTTTAAACAGTTTTCACAAATGATGACTTCTATTATTCACAAAGCTTTGCTAAGTAAGTTTTTCAGCTTACCGTTTCCAGGAAAATATATGACAATTGCAACCGGGGAAAATATATGACAATTTTAGACTTACGAGATACATTTAGAATCATTTTAAACACTTTTCACAAATGATGACTTCTACTATTCACAAAGCTTTGCTAAGTAAGTTTTTCAGCTTACCGTTTCCAGGGAAATATATGACAATTGCAACCGGGGAAAATATATAACAATTTTAGACTTACGAGATACATTTAGAATCATTTTAAACACTTTTCACAAATGATGACTTCTACTATTCACAAAGATTTGCTAAGTAAGCTTTTTCAGCTTACCGTTTCCGGGGAAATATATGAACATTGCAACCGGGGAAAATATATGACGATCGTAGACTTACGAGATACATTTAGAATCATTTTAAACACTTTTTCGCAATTGATGACTTCTACTAATTCACAAAGCTTTGCTAAGTAAAGCTTTTTCAGCTTACCGTATCCAGAGAAATATATGACAATTGCAACCGGGGAAAATATATGACAATTGTAGACTTACAAGGTACATTTAGAATCATTTTAAACACTTTTTCACAAATGATGACTTCTATTAATTCACAAAGCTTTGCTAAGTAAGCTTTCTCAGCTTACCGTTTCCGGAGAAATATATGACAATTGCAACCGGGGAAAATATATGACAATTGTAGACTTACGAGATATCTTTAGAATCATTTTAAAAAGTTTTTCACAAAATTACTCTATTATCAAAAATGGTACTTACATTGTTACTTGAATATCATTGCAAATTATAATAAATAAACACAATGAAGTACAAAAAATTTGATAACATGATTCTTTATACCAATTAGTAATTATGCAAAACAGTTATGGATAAGTTTCTTGTTACCTGATCTATTTTGTAGCACGAGTCCAAAGGCTGAATTAAAGTAGATCCTATGTCCAGGTCTGTTTGCTCGGCTTTGACGCAGCCAACTTGTACCGCATTGGCTCTGTGAGGGCTGATCGATATAGATGTGTCTTGGTTATATTTATACCCGTCTACAGCTGGAAATTAAAAAAGATTATTATTAATACGAGGATTAAACTGTAGACAGCTTTAGAAGATCGAATTCACTCCGAAATTAAAATCACTCTTACTATCACTAAATTAATTATAACCCCGTTTGAACCATAACTGAAATGTGTATCGATATAGATATTCACAGAAGCGCTGTCTTGTATAAACTGTGAATAAAATACAATAAATAAACCGATTAAATTAATGTCTGAATAAGTGCAAAGTATGATTCTGTATTAACTTGCATCAACAATTTTAGCAAATGAGAACATTTGCTAAAATTGTTGACGCAAGTTAATCAAAGTAATTAGGAAGTTTTGAATTCTTTGGACATGATGAGAGTAAAATGTCAAGGTCGAATTCCATTGGCAGTAACATATAGTAATATATCTATGAGCATAAAATTTACTAAAAACGCTAATAGATGAATTTGGCAGTACCATATCGTAATATATCTATGAGCATAAAATTTATTAAAAATGCTAATAGATGACTTTGGCAGTGCCATATCGTAATATATCTATGAGCATAAAATTTATTAAAAACACTAATAGATGAATTTGGCAGTACCATATCGTAATATATCTATGAGCATAAAATTTATTAAAAATGCTAATAGATGACTTTGGCAGTGCCATATCGTAATATATCTATGAGCATAAAATTTATTAAAAACACTAATAGATGAATTTGGCAGTACCATATCGTAATATATCTATGAGCATAAAATTTATTAAAAATGCTAATAGATGACTTTGGCAGTGCCAAATCGTAATATATCTATGAGCATAAAATTTATTAAAAATGCTAATAGATGAATTTGGCAGTACCATATCGTAATATATCTATGAGCATAAAATTTATTAAAAATGCTAATAGATGACTTTGGCAGTGCCATATCGTAATATATCTATGAGCATAAAATTTATTAAAAATGCCAATAGATGACTTTGGCAGTGCCATATCGTAATATATCTATGAGCATAAAATTTATTAAAAATGCTAATAGATGACTTTGGCAGTACCATATCGTAATATATCTAGGAGCATAAAATTTACTAAAAACACTAATAGATGACTTTGGCAGTACCATATCGTAATATATCTATGAGCATAAAATTTACTAAAAACGCTAATAGATGAATTTGGCAGTACCATATCGTAATATATCTATGAGCATAAAATTTATTAAAAATGCTAATAGATTACTTTGGCAGTACCATATTGTAATATATCTATGAGCATAAAATTTACTAAAAACACTAATAGATGACCTTGGCAGTACCATATCGTAATATATCTATGAGCATAAAATTTACTAAAAACACTAATAGCTGACTTTGGCAGTACCATATCGTAATATATCTATGAGTATACAATTTATTAAAAACGCTAATAGATGACTTTAGCAGTACCATATCGTAATATATCTATAAGCATAAAATTTATTAAAAACGCTAATAGATGACCTTGGGCATAAAATTTACTAAAAACTACAGTCAAACTTTAAAAGATCAAGTTATTTTTAACTAATTTATTTTTAAGTTATTTTTAACTTACCACTCCATTTATCCTCAATAAGTTCCACCTTCACACTTTTGCACAAAGTAGGATCGCTGCCTTCATCGTCGATCATATTTTCTTGCTTAATTACACACATCTTCTGCTGAAAACAAATTAACAAACACTACCGTTCCGTATCAACAAGCAAAGTGCGTCATTATAATCAGGAAAATAATTCCAAAGTAGACTATCAAAAATTATTTATTTTACATGTTCCAGATAAAATTAAAATATAAGAAAAATTTGGTTATACGTAATATTAGCTCTGCCCGCGACTTCGTAGGGGCGCAAAATTCGGAATAAGAAAACTTATTAGGAACAATAAACATTATCATTCCTCTGTATTTTTTTTTATTTTACAATATCTATGACCATAAAGTTTACTAAAAGTGCTAATAAATGGCATTAGCATTACCATATCGTAATATGTATACCTATGACCATAAAGTTTACTAAAAGTGCAAATAGATGGCATTAGCATTACCATATCGTAATATGTATACCTATGACCATAAAGTTTACTAAAAGTGCTAACAGATGGCATTAGCATTACCATATGGTAATATGTATACCTATGACCTTAAAGGTTACTAAAAGTGCTAATAGAATGGCGTTAGCAGAGCCAATATCATAATATTCACCAAGTTAGGTTTTTTTTTATAAATTTATAATATCCAGGTAAAAAATATCCTGTATGTTGTTCGAAGGTCTAAACTATTACCATACCAAATTTCATAAAAATCTGTCTAGTCGATTTCGCGTTATTAAAGAAGAAATTAACAGACAGACAGAAGTTCTAAAAAAGGTTTCTAACTTTTATTATCATTCATTTAGTGTACTAAATCAATCACTATCATCATATATATTAATACGCTAAGGTTAAGATGTTACACTCCCTTTTTAGAAAAAACCTCACAACTAATCCACATAAATTATATATCATTTTATAGATAATTGCTTGCTCTACCGGCATCCACAACTAAAAAATTTATTATTGCTATTGTTTTTGCAAATTAATTAATTATTAAAATTATATACACAAAACAGCGATGCTTCCATCTAACGGCTCAACGTCAATATGATTGACGGTCGGTAAAATTATTATTTAATTTCAAATCCACTCACGTATAAATAAAGTGGCGCTTTAGCTCAATGCTTTTGATACTTGCGCCTCTATATGTCAATTTTAGTAAAATATTTGTTTGATCTGTCATCTGAGCTTCATAATGGAATAAATAATGCGAAGACTTCGCACGGGTCACGCTAGTTTTTAAAATATTTTCCATGTACAGAATTCAGTCACAGTTTTATTATATATATAAATTTGTCAGTTGGTCACATTATAAAATCAGAGAACTTTTTGAAGTAATTTTGAAAAATTATCAAATATAGAAATACACTTTAACATGACTCCAAATTAATAATTTTATATAAAAATTAACATACTGAAATAAAAGAAATTTTGATAATATAATTTTGTATTATATGCCAATAAGTGACATAGTGAGATGAATATAGACAAGTTTTTTGTTACCTCATCTATTTTGTAGCACGAGTCCATGGGTTGGAATAAAGTAGGTCCAATATCCAGGTCTGTTTCTTCAGTTTCAACTTTAATGCAGCTCCCTTGCTCTGCATTTACTCCATAAGGGATGATCAGTGGTGATGCGTCTTGCTTACATTTTTGGCCACTCACATCTGATAGGTAAGAATGACTATTAACAAATAAAAAACCTTGCTAATATTATTATTAGAATGAGTACTAAACTACCTTTTGGACATCAAGCTATATAAATGACTTTTGAACATCAAGCTATAAGTAGCTTTTGAATATCAAGCTATATGTGGCTTTCAAACATCAAGATATAAGTAGCATTTCAACATCAAACTATAAGTGGCTTTTAAACATCAAGATATAAATAGCTTTTGAACATCAAGCTGTAAGTAGTTTTTGAACATCAAACTATAAGTAGCTTTTGAACATCAAGCTATAAGTATCTTTTAAAACATCAAGCTATAAGTAGCTTTTGAACATCAAGCTATAAGTAGGTTTTGAACATAAACTATAAGTAGCTTTTGAACATTAAGGTATAAGTATCTTTTAAAACATCAAGCTATAAGTAGCTTTTGAACATCAAGCTATAAGTAGGTTTTGAACATAAACTATAAGTAACTTTTGAACATCAAGCTATATGTAGCTTTTGAACATCAAGGTATAAGTGACTTTTGTACATCCAGGTATAAATAGCTTTTAAACATCAAGCCATAAGTAGGTTTTAAACATCAAGCTATAAGTAACTTTTGAACATCAAGCTATTAGTAGCTTTTAAACATCAAGCTATAAGTGGTTTTTGAACATCAAGCTATATGTAGCTTTTAAACATCAAGGTATATGTAGCTTTTGAACATCAAGCAATAAGTAACCTTTGAACATCAAACCGTAAGTAGCTTTTGAACAACAAGCTATAAGTAGTTTTTGGACATCAAGCTATAAATAGCTTTTCAACGTCAAACTATAAGTGGCTTTTGAACATCAAGCTATAAGTAGCTGTTCAACATCAAACTATAAGTGGCTTTTGAACATCAAACTATAAGTAGTTTTTGAACATCAAGCAAAAAGTAGCTTTTGAACATCAAATTATAAGTAGCTTTTGAACATCAAAGTATAAGTAACTTTAGAACATTAAGCTCATTCTGAAATTAAAATTCTATTGAAATTCAAGCTTTATTATCACTGAATTAATTTTGAGGAAGTGGCTGTACGTCTGTCCTGTATAAATTGTGTGTAATAAGACAATAAAAAATGGGTTATACAAGCTTAAATTAAGAAATTTCCTTTTATCTACTATAGGCGATTCAAACTGTGTATATTAAATTTCTAAACTCACAACTGTTTTGTATGATTCAGAAGCAGTATTGTTATACACAGATTCGCAAAATTTGCTGGATACCCTAACGGTAAGAGTGCGGCACATTCATGTTGTCAAACTCGCGGATCAATAAGAATCTTGAAGCCAGTATTTTTGCTGTTGTTCTACAATATTCACTTTCATTCCAGGAATAATTTGGTTTAGAATTTCTTCATATTTGTGTCGATTTGCTATAACTGATTTTCATGCTTCGGTGCGTATTTCTCGCCAATATTAGTTCAACACAGCAGGTATCAATTTTTAAGCTCCGTAATTAACTGGACAAAAATGACTCAATTTAATTTTGACACTGACATTAAACCCAGCAGTCACCCGGGCCGTTGCTAGGGAAGGATAAACTTCCAATACTGCCATTGGTTCACCATTATCATCCTTAGTACCAGAGTGACCACGTTTCTTGTCCATATATGACCAAGCTTTTGGTCCATGTGATAGAATTCTTAAGATTGTATATGAGGTGCACTGATGCACAATAACTTTGGTTTTAATGCTCATTTTTATTACATTCTAAGCGCACCAAGTTTCTTGAAATATCGTGGTTAATTTACCTACACAGTTCTTTACATCAAGGAAGTTGCCTCTCATGAAATAACTTTATTGAATACGTCCAGAATAATGCCATCCCACATTATCATCGGTATATCATAACACTTCTGTGCTTAATATTGCAGTTTTTTTTTCATTTTCATTAACAGTTACAAAGAAGTAAGACATAAAAATTTTTAATATAATAAATTAATTATATTGCAGATTTAAGTTATAAAATGTACTCCACACATGAAACATATCGCTAACTAGTGGAAATTGCATACAGATGACAAATAATTAGTAACAGAATCATAAGTTTCACATATGAAAAGAAATCTTCTAAATCAACTCACCCGTCAATTCGATCTCAACCATTTCCTGCTTCAATCCACAGCATAATGAAGGTTCGTAATTGCTCTCAACAGTTGCGCTCTCCTGCTTAATGTCACTTGCAACCTGTCAAAAATTATCGTTTACAAGAATCGGTGCCAGAATTACCAATCTATACATTTAGTAAATTAGTAAAGTCAAAAATCTCTGTTTAAATATACGGGAGCAGGCCGAAAAATAATGCACACATATTTGTAGAGCGTGAACAAAACCAAATAGCAAGATTGGGCAAAAAGTACATTACAGTACAACTCTTAAGTTTCAAAATCATTAATTTAGTTTTCAACATAGTCAATGTTAAATGTAACAAGTTTTCTTATTCTTGACAGCTACCTTCATCTCATCATCCGAGATGTAATGATTACCACTGAAGTGTTTCTTGAGTAAAGGAGAAAAAAAAGTAAGGCGCACGATCGAGGGAAGGTTATGGAATCAGTTCAAATTTTCGATGAATCGACGTTGTTTGTTCTCCATCTATGAGACAGCGTGGTACCTATCGCGCACAGCTTTTACGGTATCCCAATTATTCAATAATGAAGCAGAAACATTTCTTTTCCGACAAATATATTTTGCGATACCCTTTTGAGTGATTCGCTAGTCATATTTAATCAAATTGTTAATGAGTTTGCAGTAATTATCATCCACGGCAGTGATCAGACATCTGCTGCATCTTTCATCTACAATTATTGCTTTTCCAAGCTCACCACCACGAAATTTTGTTACCCATCTATTTACAATAGACTTATCAACAGCATCGTCACTATAAACAGCCTTTAAACGATGATGATTCTCAGTAGGAGTTACTTTTTCAGCAGTTAAAAATTTGTTACCAGCACACTGTTTAACTCGCATTGACATAGCACTAGAACACATCTCCATACTTCCACTTCTCAAAATACAATGGATGAACGCAAAAATCTCAAACCTGAACATGCATATTGAGGAGGAATGTTACTTACATATACCACCTGGCACACTTCTGAAGATCCTTCGTTCGGACTCTATAAGCATGTATGTATTAATTTTGTGCCTACTCTCGTATTTTTGGAGAAAATGTGGATATGAGCTATATATAAGTTAAGTTAGAACATAAAGTCATGGTTTTTTTAAAACAATTGCCGGTCAGCTTGTTCGATCGCATGACACTAAAAATAACATTTCCTATACGATGCAAAAAAGCAACATAAAAAATTTAGATGGCTATTACACATTTCTTTAAACCTGAGGACAGATATGAGGTATTTAACACGTTTCAAATTTCCTTCAAACGGTCTGTCCGTCTATTTGTTTTATTTATTAATTTATACCTGCATCACTTAATAAGTACTAAACAAGATTGAAGGGTATCCATACTGCTGCTTTTATTAAAATACATATGATATGGTGTCATAAAGTGGTTAATCATAAACTACACATCTTAATGTTACCGATAATTGGGTGAACTAAGTTTCGAGTAAAAAGGGTGATTCTCACCAGAACTAAATTATTTCGTCGAACTAATTTATTCTATTATGTAGGTCAACAGCGAAATCAATTTTTATAACTCTCAGAAAAATTGTAACTGTCCAACCTAATATCAAACTCCTCCATAGTAATATCGAGGTAGTCTATGGAGATGTCAATCTACAGAAACATGCTTATTTCTCCATAAAATATATGCAACACTGTTTAAATAATTCTTACAATGTAGAGAATTTAATTCAATCATTGTACAATGCAAAGCATATATCAGAAGCACCAATTTACTTGGTTTTTTTTACATAATCTTAGGAAAACAAATTCGAGTAGCTAAATAATAACAAAGATTTATTAATAATTTAGTAAGATTTGACTTAGTATAATATCATATTAAATGTTTCTCACATAAATTATTAACAAAACAAGTAATTAACCCCAAAAGCGCTCGAGGGCCCGATGAACACAAATTTATATATAGAAATAACAATGAAACACAACTCCTAATGTTACCCATATAAGTGCGTGAGACTGAGTAAAAGAGAGACAAAATGCAACAGGCAGCGCATAGTGCTGCCTCTTTCCCATATTCATTCTCTATATATATATATATATATATATATATATATATATACATATACATACATATATATACATATATATACATACATATACATATATATATATACATATACATACATATATATATATATATATATACATATATATATATATATATATATACCTATACATACATATATATACATATATATACATATACATACATATATATACATATATATACATATACATACATATACATATATATATATATACATATACATACATATATATATATATATATATATATATATATATATATATATATATATACATATATATATATACATATACATACATATATATATATATACATATATATATACATATATATATATATACATATATATACATATATATATATATATATATATATATATATATATATATGTATATATATATATGTATATATATATATATATATATATGTATATATATATATGTATATATATGTATATATATATATATATATATGTATATATTTATATATCTATATATATATATATATATATATATATATGTATATATATATATATATGTATATATATATGTATATATATATATATATATATATATATATATGTATGTATATATATATATATATATATACATATATATGCCCGCATGCACACACTCATATATAATATGTGTGTGTGTGTATGTGTAGATGTCCCAATGAAAGAATGTACGTGGTACTAGACGCATGCTCGTGTAGTAGGAAAAAGAAATCATTCTCCTACATGGACAGTTATTTGGTATATTTAATCCATTTATTAATTTTTGTTTTCGGTTAAATGTTTCTTATTACATGTCAGATAATTCGAAAACTATTTGTAAAAATGTCTTCTATTATCTATTACTGTATCAATATTATATTATACTAATAATTTTAAAAAATTGAGTGTGTACTTATGCACGCACGTTAGAAGTTATACTTCTTTGGCATAATACAATAATAAATGTATTTAACACGCAAATAATTAATGAAAATAAAATAATAAAAGGACTGAAGCGTGATTATAAATACGGTTGGTAAAATCTAAATTCAATCAAATAATTAAATTTTGAAAATTAAAATTTATTTGACAGATGAGTGGTCTATCATTTTATTTTTCTGCTGGCTTTCAATTGTAAGCCAATCATCTGCCAGACCGTTTCAAAATTGTCGCACTTCAACTTTATTATTTTCTCATTTAGAATAGTAAACAATTTTATGTTTTTGTCTAGACATTAGTCTAGACATTACAATCATAATCATTTAATATAATATTAATATTACTATTAATAATAATAATAATTATCATTACTTATTGAACTAATTAAATTAAATTTAATTATTCTAAAAATTTAATATGTATATAATTAATTATTAAATTTACTAAAGCAATCTAAATAAAGTTTAATTAGTAATGAAAATAAATGAATATGCTGAAATTTTATTGAAATTTATTACTTTTGAGTACTTAATTAATAAAAATAATATAAATATTTTTATGCATGTGCAAGTGCAACCTCGTGGTGTAAAATTTATGTTGCATTCATAAAATTTCATTGTCATCATTTGTCATAGCGAAGTATAACTTAAAAAAGTATAATTTCAGAACTTCGAAGTATAACTTAAAAAAGTATAACTTAAAAAAATTAATTTTATACGTAAAGTGTAAAAAACTTCACTTCAAAATAGGGATATTACTTTTATAAAAAAATAAAACAGTCTTTAGATTACAACTTATTTTAATACAATTACCATGTATTTGACAAGAACACTCCTCGCCACATTTTTCGAACACAATTACAGTACACATTTTCCAAGAACTCACCACAGCTGACCGATTGAAGAATATGACGCAGATGCGAGATTTAGTTTTTATGCTACTCTCTAAACTGATAATAATTTTAAAACATTTTTACACTTAAAGTTATACCCCCAGGGGCAGAAAAGGGATTTTTTCAACCCTCCAAAACCAATGAATGCTTACTTAAATATAATAAAATTGCCCATAACTTTATATTCAATTTATATACCATTTATTTCAAATTTAATACTGAGTATAAGTTTTGAGTCAAAATATTACTTAACATATATAGAATTTAAGTAAATAACTTATTCTGTTCAGGAACTAGAAGTTCGAGAGGTGAACAGGCAGAAACTATGTTATAGTAACCAGGTTCCATTTGAAACTTTCAGATTTACAACCATAAAATTGACCAAAACTAAGACTCAAGAAATGCTATAAGGAAATTCATGCAATTAAACTGAATTTCTTTTGGTATTCATTAACCAAATTTAATAATTTTTTATACAACTATTTCACAATGTTTAAAGAAGCAATGAAGAAAATAATTTTTAATTCATTAAAAATAAAACGTTTTTGCACACATTACGTAAAATAGAAATAATTATAATGGATTATACGAAGAGTCAATAAAAAAATCACAGTTACCTGCTTAACTGCAAACAATTTTTTATCTCGAATACGTCCTAGATTTTGTTGTTGTTCCATCTTAAAAAACGGCAAAGCTGTTGAACTGTCACTTTCACGCACTGTTCTTTGGCTCATCTTACACTTTGGCATTCGTTCCAGGGCCGTTGTAGCAACATTCGCTAATCTCTTTCGCGCCTGATATTCATAGCATCGTTCTGCGTTTGTTTTTGTCGTCAGAACAAAAGGTTCAACGGTAGCACATTCTTTTAAAATTGGTAAATCTTTCTCAAAACTGTTTATTCTATTACGTACTAAGGTAGAATTGTTTTGTACACTATATTCATTCGTCACCTTTCTTTGTCCTGGGTATTGACGTAGTGGTTTTGTTTTTCTAACGTTTTGGACATCATATATATCATTTATTTTTTTGCAAATTTAAATTTAATACACAATTTGCTTTCTTGGAAGATTTCACAATATTTGTTGTACCTTTTTCACAAACCAATTTTTTTCGTGCTCGATACGCACGAGACCGTTCTGCACAGGTTTTAGGTCTTTTTAGGATATACCCGTCCATAAATGTATTCAGACTTTTAAACATAAACTAAAGAAATAAAAAGTATCATGCCCTTATCGATACTTTATAAAAGCATGACTGTTTTGTTACAAATTCATTTAAACTTTACGATGTTACTATTTCAAACCCCACATTATTAGCTCTATAAATTAATAATTATTATATAAAACTGGTTACATTTCCTGTTAACGGACGAAAGATCGCGTTGGGTAGCGTAACATGTTGCTGGGTTACAAAACTAATATATTTAAAATTTTAGTAATGCTAATCGAGCTTAAAGATTCACTCCAAAAATTGCAAAAAAAACTCCTCGCTTTACAATTTTTTTAGAAGTATTTAGATAAGTCATCACCGACTGGGTATTGATGAATAGATAAGAGCATCCATTTGTGTCAATAATTTAGTCTTTATTATTTATCCTTCTATCAAACTAATTACTTTTCCTGAATATCAAGATTTTTAACCCCACGAGAATGCAGGTCACTTTCATTTAACATTGACGATCACAAAAACGTCTATAAAACAATGTGCGATTCCAAAAATAATAATTTTATTATAATGAATTTTTTTAAGTAGACAGTGAAGAAATATAGTTACAATATACTTGAAAAATTTATTCCATATTTATGTAGTCAGAATATGAAAAATAACGAAAACATAATTTCTCTATCGCCATAAGAAATATAGGTTTACATTTTTCTCAACTAAATGAAACTACATGATGTAGTATTATTTCTACTTTATTTCAATTCTTTACCACAACCTAGGTTTCATTGTATGACAACATCTTCAGGTGGGTAATTAATCTTTACAAATTACCCACCTGAATATGTTGTAATACAACGAAACCTAGGTCGTGGTAAAGAATTTAAATAAAGTAGAAAAAATACCACAGTTTCATTTAGTTGAGAAAAAAATAATTACAATGAATTTCTACAAAATTAACGCCAAATATATTCAAACAAAAATTTATTAAGGAAAATTCTTTATTAAATGTAAATTACGTAACTACCATAAAGAAGCATAAATTATAATTAGATGTAAGTAAAAAAAAAAAAAATGTAAAAAAATAATTTATCCTAACAAAAATTTATCTTATCATTAAGTTTCAAAACATAAATTACTGTACACTAAAGATAGCTGTATTACCCATTCGATTTATTATCTCGTTCTCTTCTCTATTCTCATTTTTACCTGACTATTTATGTTTGAGTGGCGCTAGTCGCCGCGAAAGGCAATGTCACTTAATGAGTGACATGTGCACTCGAGACGTTAACCGCAAAATGATTTTTAATTCCAAACCATCATCTTGATGATGGTGGAGTTTTCTGCACCGTATTAAATAATATAAATATAATAGCTTATTGGGAAATAGGTACAATTCTCGTATTAGACGATAAGTCAGTCAAACGCGTTAATTTCAAAATTAAATATCTGGTCAATAATTTATCAATCGTGATTTACACTTTTCACACACTTACAACAGGTTCAGGCCGTCGCATGAACTGGGATTCTAATTGTAGACCAAGCGCGCGCGAGCAGCGTTCGCGATCCAGCGGAAATTGCTCTTTCCATGTACTATGAAGCTCGTATTCTTTAGACAAATCATGAATACAACGGTAAAAGGGCGAACGATATTCACAGGTCGACTTTGATTCAAAGGTGTTTGCGTGAAAATGCCAGTGTGAAACATGTGCAAATTCATGTGCGTGAAAATGCCAGTAGTGAAACTACCACTGTTTTCGCAAAGCTTCGCATGTCAACTTCCTGTACAATGCAAGTTGTTCGTGATTTTTTTTAGACGTGCTTCTCTCGCATACTGACTTTCCGATTGTCGGATAAGCCTTCTTGTTCCCGTTGACTGACACTGCGCTGAAGTTTGTTCTTTTTTTCTTGGTACCATGACGAAAATCTAATATGCCTTTAATAGGACAACACTTCATCACATTTAATTTATCTTTTGTATTGTTTAATGACTAAACTTTTCACTAAATGTTTGGCCTATACGCTAACGAAAAATAACACATTGTAAATGAAACCTAAGAATATACCAAACGAACAATAACAGCAGATCACATAATCCCACAACAAACGAAATTGTCTATGGTACGAAACAAATAATGACAGATACACAGATCATACGCTAAAAACAGATGACAGACCATTTTTTATCTTTATCTTTCATTATATGGCGTTCGTTCTCTCCATAGACAAACTTTGCCAATGTCAAGTGTAGAAACAAGGCTACGCAACACTTAAATCATATTTCGGATATCTATCATTGTTGCTTGTTCACAAGAAAATAAATAAACCATCAAACCACATCAAACGTTCGTTGCATAGATAATATACTAAATGGTTCGTTGCTCGGTCACAACACAGAACAGATACGTAGCTCACAACTGGTGGCGCTCGCAAAACTATATAATGGCCCGTTCACATTGTAGAACTTATAAACGTAGCCATTGCGATAAGAAAGCTATAAATAAAAACAACAATAATGAGAAATAAAACATTAATTATGATTAAAAGTATGAAATTAAAAGCGTTGCTTCACAAACTGTAATTAACGCGTCTAATATCAAATGTATTTATAATATAATCTACTAATTACTTATGATCCTTTTTTTTAATAGAAAATAGAATATTACTAAATAAACAAAGATAAAGTGCAAAAGATGATAACATATTTGCACTTCTGGAATTTTTATAGGACACAATTTATCAGATCAAGTACGCCATAAATTCGAAGCAATAAATTGTACAACACCTAACCAAGCTATAAATGTTACAATTTATCGGTTTCATTGATTAATATCCCCGTTATATTGTGATGACTAAAGCCATGACTACACGTGTCCAGGAATAAGTGTCGGCCAAAAAATACACTATTCATTGGCTATAAAGATATAAATTTTCGTAGAAGTAAAGCGTGTTTTACACTCTTTTTTTCTAGTTGAGTGCAAAAAAATTACATATAACTATTTTTAACACGTCTATACTTGCCTAAAGCGCGGTGCTTAACTGGCAGGTAACTGTTCGCAGGTTATTCCCCTGAGCGGCGCTGAATAATGTGCTGAAGTATCGTATGTACGAAAAAGATGACAAATAATTTTGAATATTATTTTAAATTTTCTAAAAAAAGATATCTTTTAAATTTTAGTTTAACAACAATCAAATATTTTTCAATCAAGGAATAACGTCTTTCTTTGACCGACACTTATTCACGGACACCGTGTATACTCACGCTTTCACATATACGTACCTGCGTAACAACTGCGCGCTCTACGCTCTCTGGTTCATGCGCTGACTTTATAGTGGACAATGCCTCTAGTACCGTTCGTTGCTGGATTTCCGTTTCCGCTTTCTTCCTCAAACGATAAAGTCGACAACGTTCCGCATTACTTATAGGCTCTACTACTGGTTTTATTAAAGGCCTGCCTTCCTGTTCTTTCTTCCTCAAACGATAGCGCCGGCAACGCTCCGCATTGCCCATAGCCGGTACGGCTCTTTTTCGTAAAGCCCGGTATTTTTGTTGTCTTTTATTAGCCATGTATTTAGACATTTTGATCTGGTACCCTTAATATCATAAAAACTTGTTACACTTCACTGCAATTGTAGTATGTACACTTGTTTATACGAATCAACGGTAAGCATAATTTACGCAATGCAAACGAAACACGAAAGTTTTGTGAAACGATCCGAACGAAGATTGACCAGACACTGAAGAAATAAAAAATCACTATTTTGACCTCAATCTTGATGCGCTCACTTCACGCTTCAAGGGATGCGTGGAAAGGTGCGTCATTAACTTTTAACTTTCATCTAAACAGTAATGGTCCCCATTACCCTCGTAATTATAGTATATAAGAATTATTCAAATCAGCCATTTCAAATGTGACACTTTTCATGTCGCTCGAAAGAGACGCCACCTCGACCTCAATCAACAAGATGCTGTATCAGTGAAGTGATAAAAATATCGATATTTTTCATTTAATAATTTTTGGCAATATTTTTAAAATTTAAATATCGAAACTATATAAAAATGGAGTTTGTACAAATCGTTCTGCAGTTTAAAAGACTAAACCATGTTTAAAAACTACACAAACACGTGTAACAATGGATCTTAGAGTAACAGAAATATTTTATAAACTTTTTAGTGCAGGTATATTGAGCGTGAATAAAAATGAATGTTTATACCACCGTACCACGCAACTCGCATCTCGTGTCGATCACCTTTACGGGCCTTAAATATTGACCCAATCTCTTATTTTTTATCAATCAAATTCCATTTTAGGGTAATATGATTTTAAAATATGCAGGAAAAATATAATAAATAAAATTTGTCATATTACAGGGGTAACCCCTGTATAATGAAAATTCCAAAACAAATGGTAATACAATTATTTAGTAGCGCATTTCAATTAAAAATGTTAATACGCTTATATATATTCGTTTAAATAATAAACGTTACTATGCTAACTAAGGATAATTTTAAAAAAAGTAAAATACAAGCTCAAATACCTGCTAGAAATAATAACAAGTTCACATCTACCTTCAAATTCAATTATAGAGAACACAGATGTTCCCGATTTTGATGAAGCAAGTACCTAGATCGTCGCTTTGCATCATTTTATCTCATGTCAATAACAGTCGATACCCTAAACAGTAGAAACATAATAATAACAAACAAATGGTGGAAATCATTAAACCCACGGTGTTTTTGCATTTCTTTCGAACAAGCAATGCTTTAAATAATTGAGCAGGGAATTACATGTTTCAGTAAAATGTAACTCTTGTCATATGTGAGATGTCTACGTACCTGAAATATTTTTTACTGTAATTCATTACAAAATATTCCAAAAAATACTTTTTATTGATGGATTTATATTTCATATTTGTTAATAATGAACAGACATATATCGATACTTTTTAGGATGGTCCATCCCTAAACCAGATTACACATTGTTTTTAGATAGACGACAGCTCCACAAGTGGTACATTTTCAAACCACTAGTAAACGTCAACAAACAAACAACTGCCAAAAAGTTTTCACCGTCTTCCTTAATTTAATTAAAGAAAACGTTTAGTTACCGTATCTATTCTGTGCGTTCAGTATTGTTTTTAAGAAGTACAAAAGCTACTCGCGATTAATATTGTAAAAAAATGGAAGTAACAACTGTTTTTTGCAACAAATCCGTTATTAGTTTTATCAGCATAACGTGTATTTTTTCCCAGTAAACACTTCACATACCAAAAAGAATACCAAAGTATCGACCATAAAAAACGTTGTGTTTCGAAAAAGAAACACTATCTGTACTAGAAAAAAAGATATAAATAGGTAATACCTACGTAAATATATGATTTAAATCAATAAGTAGAAGTGCATTTTGAGTCGATCTTGTTTATTAAATTAACAGTGAGCCGACTTTGTAACTGTTAATCGATCTTGTTCATTAAATTAACAGTGAGCCGTCTTTGTAATACGTTGTTTGAACGACTTTTTATAATTTAAAAAAAAATATTTCGGCTGAAAAAAAAACTAGTCAAACGTTAAAAATCACGTATAGATTAAATATTTACTTGCGTCATAAACGCTTTAAGTGCATTTTTACGCATAATATGTACGTAAATAATTTTTTATAGGTGTATAGAATAAACTTTTTATAATTTTTATAGATATATGAGCTACATTTGTACAGAAAATGAAAATAAAATAAGACAATTAACAGGAAGATGTGAAAGTGGAAAAATCTCAAACTAATGCGTTGTATTTTATACTAGTATAAAATACAACGCATTAGTTTATAAATTATTTCTTAATATTAAGGCCCAAATAAAAAAAAACAGATTATGTTCGTCTTATATTTTGAAAAGAATGAATTGAAAAAAAATTCTTACCACACAAAATAACTAGCCCCTGTACATAAAAAGGACTGATTGATGTTGAATCATAGAAGGAAAGCAGAGTTGCACTTGGAGCCTGGCATCTAACGAGTCATGCATGACTTAATAATGTCGACGTTACTTTAAACCATTATACAAGATTAGCAAGTACTATACATGGCTGAAACATTTTGTTACCACAGATGCTGTGCTGTGGCAATGGAAGATGGTTTAACAACTGTTTTTATTTTATACTATTTGTACCATATTTATTCTTATATTTGAATACTTGTCTGAAAGAAATGAAAACATCCTGTTTTTTCACCATTTGTCTGTTAATATTTTGTGGCCTACTGTTTCTTTTATTTAATGTATAGACTGGTACCGACACAAGTTAAAATAATATATAATGACAAATCTAGGTACTTGCATCATCATAACCTGAAACATATTTTCTATAGTTGAGCCAATTGAACTTGAGGGTAGATGTGAACTTGTTATTGTTTCCAGCAGGCTTAGAGTTTGTATTTTACTCTTTTTTGTATTACCCTTAGCTAGCTAAATATAAACATAATAATGCTTATTATTTTGTTTTTATTTTTGTACATCTCATGATAACATTCAAAGTTTTGTAGTAAATTTAAAAATAAAAAACAATTGTACTTTTTTCACATCTCTTTCATTAATCCTTCACAGTAGCACAGTGCAGCAAAAACAATTTCATTTTTGTTTCCAAAGACATAGTTAAAACAGCACTAAATAACACATGACAAGTGCTGACAACAATGAAATGATATATTTGTGATTCACTTTCGTATTTACCCTATTTAGTTTGGAAATATAATCAAAACCGAATGAAAAGCGAAATGTGCATTTTCTCTGTTCTACTTAGTTCACTCGTTATTTGCTTTGATTTCGTTACTCGTTATTTTATTCGTGATGATCATCAAAGCGGACTGGGTTAATCCAGCCTTAAGTTAAACTAAGCTGAACGTGGAAATATATATGCTAGTTTTTTGTCTAAAGCATATAGCTCAAAATATTTTTTGTTCATTTTTTAGCAGTAGCGATCAATATTTTGCTGTGTAGTGGTAGTCAGCAGGCTCACATTTTTACAAAATAAATAAAACATACCTCGATATTTTAGAAGAACTCTATTTCTATTACTCAGAATTCTAGTACAAAAATAAAAATCTTATAAAACTGAATTGGCAGTTCTTATGAGATACGATTTTTCTATTTATTTACATAAATAGAAAAATCATAGACTAAATATATTCGTAGTTTATTAAGTCTATGAAAAAAACAGATACTTCTCAAACTTTCAAAATTATTTTGTGATAGAAACTCAAAAAATAGTTTGTTTCTTTTCTAGTTCTTCGACATCATTTTTGTAAAATATATATTCGGTTCGTAAAGATTCAATACTGACTACTTATGGCGCATCTTTTAAAGGATATCATATAATTTTTTTTTCACTACTCGTATTATATATCCAGTTATGTATCTTCCATAGACGAAGTCATTTTCAAAACCTCCAACATAGGTCTCCCATATTTATACACATAAATTCTCATTTATATTGCATTTTTCCACACGTTCATATCATGTACGAACTATCAATACATTTTAAATGAAATTTTGATTTCTATATTGCTTAGTATCAAGTAAAGCACCGAGATACGTTTTATTCATTATATAAAAATAAAACCTTACTAACTACCAACACATAGTTATCTTTTATTCTACAGCGATCATTCTCTTCATAGAGAACCTTTGCCAGTGTCAAGTTTAGAAGGTGTGGCTAGTCGATATTGTTGCTTGTCAGTAAAAAATAAACATACAACAAAATAAGAATTAAATAGAAGTGTATTACAATTAAATAAATAAAGCAAAAATATAAATTAAAAAAATGTATTTATAGATAATACAAATATAACAATATACAGAGGAATAAAAAATAAATATATAGGTATATATACACAAAAAACAAATATATACATGCATTTATAAGGAACTTTAGGTTTTCATTCTTTCTTATGTATTGTATGCTTAAGTCTAAACTGGTGTTATTAGCAACCTATAGAGGTAGTTGGATATTATATTTTAATAACGTATAAAAAAAGAAGGAAATTTATTATTTAATGGCCAAGCAAAAATGAAATGATTGAAGTCATCCTCCCCAACCCGCAATCGCAAATTGGAGACTGACACACAGGCTAGCCAAATAAGTGGAAATAGAAAAATGTCCCAAGCACATACGAGATATCAAACTAAGGTTGTGAAAAAATGTATTTTGAAAACAAAGGTTGTGAAGGAATAGTAGAGATGATAGTCTAGTCTAGTTGAATAAATTTAAGAATTTATTTTAACTAGACTTTCCCGCCATTCCACCTGGGTTGTCTCAGGGCCCCTCCTGGGGTCCGTAATGACCCACCTCATACAAAAAGGGGACCTTCGAAAGTCCCCTAATAGTGTCCCATATCTACAATCAAAGCGCTTCCACCAAACAGGGTCAGAGTCTGTTCCTCCTCAATGAATCATTTAGTACCTCCATTTTTTCTAGAACACTTTTGGCGAACGCTCTAAATGACTCAAAGATCGGTCCATTCTCAACCAAGTCTTGGTGATTAAAGATACCACGTTTTAAGTTACCGCGTGATTCCCCTCTATAATTTAGGCGTATGTTATCAACCAAAACTCTACGCGCATCGTCGTGCTCACTGCAGTGGAATAAAATATGACTCAGAAAATAGGCTGGACTGACTGAGGAAATGACAAACTTTATTGCGAAGCTAGCCTAGCCCTGGCCTGGTTCAGCCCCTGTGAAGGTGAAAATCTGTACACTGGGTCTGATTTTTTAGTTGACAGTACAACACAGTTTCTTTCCAACTTTCCCTGAAATATCAACGAACCAATAGACTATCCTTTAGTACCATTCTTTTAAACCTTTCTCTAAAAAAATAAATTGTTACAAAATTAAGATAAGAGTAAATTTTTACAAATGATAATAAATATGTAATGTTTGTTAGAAGACAGTTCAGCTCCTAAGATATTTTTAGCAGCGAGTCTAAACTTTCATACACTTCTCCAACACATTATACAAATCCCGGCAATTCTCATATACATTTTCGCACTAATTGGTTAGAAGTGTCTATCGCCACACTTTTATATGTCAATTTATCCATTGTTTACAGACAGAAAACATGCAATAAAGACGAAAGTCACCCAGTTTGCTTGTGTTCAAAATAAGATGAGATTGTTCGATACCTGGTTAGTTCTGTAGCATGATTCCATGTGCTGAAATGTAATGGGTTTTATCTCCATTTCTGTAGACCTAGGCTCATCTTTAATTGGCAGTATGTCGCTCTGGTTTACCTTGCAATTCTTGGCCACTCTGTGAGAATAACAAAACAATCTAGATAAAGAACTTTAAACATAAGAGTTAATCAATTTTTAAAAAAAGATTGCAAAAATTTTTAATTTTTAAATTCATAAATACAACACAAATATGGTTAAACAAATAGTTCAGGCAATATAAATCGTATATATTAAAAACCTGTCAAATACAAGTAGAACTCGCACTACGGAGTTCTGTACAAATTTAGGCACTTATAAACATTTACTGGTACTTGGTATTTCTTATAAACTTTTAAGAGTATTAATTTTTCAAAATGTAAATATATTATCTACTATAACTTTCATAATAACAACATGGTGCAATTTCAAAAATTTTAAGACCTAGGGCGATCGCTAGTTTTCCTGTAATCTTCTGGTTAGATTTTACTAACCCTATTTTTTCATGATTTTTGATTCAGTAGTTTCGGAAATAAGGGGGATGTTTCTCTCCTTTGACATATTTCTTAAAATATCTTTTTAAATATGCAATTTAAATTTATAAAAAAAATTGTTTGTTCTCCCTATGTGATATCCCGCATGATGTATAAAATTATTAATAACCATACAAAAAAAAACAGTCAAAAAAAATTTTGTTTGAGTTCTTAAGTGTAGAACCTGTGGTCCCTAGAAAGTGTAGTCCCTCTTTAATTCTTATATGAATATTATAAAAAAGTTAGATAGTGCAAAATATGGTAATAATAAATATGAATATTATAAAAAAGTTAGATAGTGCAAAATATGATAATAATAAATATGAATATCATAAAAAAGTTAGATAGTGCAAAATATGATAATAATAAATATGAATATTATAAAAAGTTAGATAGTGCAAAATATGATAATAATAAATATGAATATTATAAAAAAGTTAGATAGTGCAAAATATGATAATAATAAATATGAATATTATAAAAAGTTAGATAGTGCAAAATATGATAATAATAAATATGAATATTATAAAAAGTTAGATAGTGCAAAATATGATAATAATAAATATGAATATTATAAAAAAGTTAGATAGTGCAAAATATGATAATAATAAATATGAATATTATAAAAAGTTAGATAGTGCAAAATATGATAATAATAAATATGAATATTATAAAAAAGTTAGATAGCGCAAAATATGATAATAATAAATATGAATATTATAAAAAAGTTAGATAGTGCAAAATATGATAATAATAAATATGAATATTATAAAAAAGTTAGATAGTGCAAAATATGATAATAATAAATATGAATATTATAAAAAGTTAGATAGTGCAAAATATGATAATAATAAATATGAATATTATAAAAAGTTAGATAGTGCAAAATATGATAATAATAAATATGAATATTATAAAAAAGTTAGATAGCGCAAAATATGATAATAATAAATATGAATATTATAAAAAAGTTAGATAGTGCAAAATATGATAATAATAAATATGAATATTATAAAAAAGTTAGATAGCGCAAAATATGATAATAATAAATATGAATATTATAAAAAAGTTAGATAGTGCAAAATATGATAATAATAAATATGAATATTATAAAAAAGTTAGATAGCGCAAAATATGATAATAATAAATATGAATATTATAAAAAAGTTAGATAGTGCAAAATATGATAATAATAAATATGAATATTATAAAAAAGTTAGATAGTGCAAAATATGATAATAATAAATATGAATATTATAAAAAAGTTAGATAGTGCAAAATATGATAATAATAAATATGAATATTATAAAAAAGTTAGATAGTGCAAAATATAATAATAAATATGAATATTATAAAAAAGTTAGATAGTGCAAAATATGATAATATTATAAAAAATAATATGAATATTATAAAAAAAGTTAGATAGTGCAAAATATGATAATAATAAATATGAATATTATAAAAAAGCTAGTTACTACTATACCAAATTTCAAGATTCTACATCAGACAGTTTCTGAGAAAACCAACAGTGACAGATAGAAATGTGATTGTCCTTAAGGGTAGGGTAAAATTTAATGATATAATTATTAATATAAATAATAAAATAAAATTAATTAAATATAATTATTAATATAAATTAAAAGCAAAAACTTAAAGTTTTTTCCAACTTTCTTAAAAACCCCCAATATATACGCTTCTTTGTTAGAGGCAAATACAGTTTGTTGTATAGACATTTATTATCTTGAAAACATACTGTTTTGTGTTTGTATCAATAGAGATTGTGCAAGAAACATACCATGGCTTGAAAACAAAAGAAATATAACTTATGCCCACATGCTTGTCAATATCAATGCCGTATTTAATCGACAATTAATAGCAAACATCATTGAACATAAAGGGATTATCTTACAAGAGAATATATGTATTACTCAAATGCTTGTACACACACACTACACCCTATTTAGGTATTATAAATAATTTTGGTTAGTTACAATATGTACGCTATGGGGAAGTTCAAAAAAAATGACAGCAATGTATCCAAAAGTTCGTTAAATGATCACCAGATGGCACTGACAGCAGCTTGCACAATCCCTATAGCTATTAATTTTTGTGTTTAATTTGAACGTTTGATACTGCATTCTAGATTTAAATTTATTTATTATAAAATTTAATGTACACATAATATTTACATATAGCGGACTTATTGAACAGACTCTTCCAGTCAACCACATTGATTAAATATGAACATTTTGTAATGTGGAAGACTACAGTCTTTAGACATTAATTAAAAAAACAAAACTAATTAGGTTATTAACAGCAAACAACAAAAGAATATCAGAACAGTTAAATATAAAAATACAAAAAACATGATTAATTATAAATTTTAACATTGTTAGGAACAAGGAAAGGGGAACAAAATGGAGTTAGGAAGGGTAGGATTAAGGGATTATGATAGGAAAGACTTTTTCAGAAAGTCTTTGAAAACATTTATAAAGGGCCAGTTCCTGGTATCCAGATCCAATCGATTCCAAAGTCTTATAGCTTGGACAGCGAAGGACTTTTCATAAAAGGTAATTGTATGTCTAGGAAAAATACAGACCGAGCTGGTTTTCAGGGCATAGCCTTGTACCGTGTGCAGACAAGTAACTAAATCTGTTTCTAAGATAAGTAGGATTGTTAAAAGTATTTTAAAGAAATGTAAAATTGTAGATTGGCCGAATGCGGACTTCCGTCCATTTAAGTTGTATATTATATCCCATTTTGTATGCCACTATTCACTGAAAAGCAATGAATAAAATTGTATGTTTGTTTTATTTGAGACCTTTGTCTACAATAAAGTATTTTGGTATATTTCATTCATATTCATAACTATAAAGTATATCGACAAAAAGTAAAGTAGGATACTCTATTTTAAAATATGTTTGGTAACCACAGTAGCAACTGTGCCGAAACTTTTGAAGAAGAGATGCCGCATTACTGCATACCCCATTTTTTCATTAATCCTCATTGATGCTTGCTATTAACGCTCCACTGTGGTTCTAAAGTTTAACTTATGTGCAACTTTTCTGAATTACTTTCACATTTCCTTTATTCTCGGGACCTTTTGGTCAAAGTATTCACTAGCCATTTTGGATTTTTCTTTTCTTTAAACGATTTCACCAATTTTTGGCAGTGTTATAATAATTTTTCTTAGATTTTCATAGCATTTACATATTTCTATAACTTAATATTTGATCACTCAATGCCATAGAAACTTTTGAGAATATTGTTGCTGTGGGCGATTTTTGACATTCGTAAAAAAAGCTTTTATATGTAATGAGATTGGGTAACCCACTTGAAAGAACCCTTTTTAATTGAAATGTTTAAAAGAAAAAAAATATTTTGATGCGATTAAAACATACTTGCTTCATAAATATCAAGGACCCCGATTTTTTTTATTTGAATCAATCTTTTGGATCGCAATAGATTGTAATTCACGGAATTAATTCTCAATCTGAATCACATTGATTTGAATCGATTTTACAAATTGTGATTTTCACATAATAAAATTAGGTAAATGCTTATAGATTTATTAGACAAACGCTTTTCATTGCTATAAAACTAAAATTAGGTACAAAGTTTTAATATTAATATATTTTTAAAAATAATAACTTCGTTAAGCGTCGAGGATATAACCTGTTACAATATCCGATAAATATCTGAAAGCTCATTTGCTTAGATCTGTCTATAGAGTTGATCTGTTTGCCCAATATTCCATCAGGTTTGCTTCATATTTTGATTTCAATACTATTGTGATGATACGTGTGTATGAAATTTTCAAATGCGTAATAGAGTTCCATCATCTTTTCAATCAATACTTCATTGTGCATGTCCATAGTCGTCGTTGAATTAACACTGGTGATGTTTTATAACAAGTCTATTACATTGGGGAAATCGTTAAAATGTGTGTTTTTTCAACATTTTTAAAGCATTTATTAATTTCGCTAAGTAATTTAGCTTTAAATTCAGAACTTATGTCAAAAATATCATAAGTGGCTGTGTTATTTGCACATTCAACTGTTTTCATTGTGCAATATGTAACTGGTATAAGTATATTACTTGTCACATAGTCCTGGCCCGAGATTTTGTGAGATTTTCCATGGGAATCACAAAATATTAATTCTTTCCTTTATAATTTGGTTAAAAACAAGCAATTTCGTTAAAAACAACCATTGCAAAGGCTCTCGAATTTTGAAGTAATACAAGCCTAGTGTCCTTTGCATACTCCCAAAGCTTGATGAATCGCTGGAGCATACACAGCTTTGAATTCCATCAGGTTATATGGTCTTGTATCAACTTTTTAGGTGCAACTTTATTATTTATTTGAAGTTTTGGTTCATTCATCTTGTGCAGAAACACTTTGTCTGAAAAAGGTGACAATACCTTTGAATTTGTTTATTAATGTCTCAAAGCCTCTTATTTCTTCGACAATTTTTTGTACCGCCAAATAACATTACGGTTACGGGCAAAGCAATCCAAATTCCTGGATAGCTTTTGCGATATTAGAACCATTATCCGTTACCGCTGCTAAAATTTTTTGTTGACTAATATTCCTCAATGCAAAGTGACTGAATGACACCTTGCAGATATTCAGCAGTGTCTCATTCGTCAAATTCCATTACCGCTTTAACAACTGATTTTATGCAATCGTCATACAGAAAATGACAAGTCAAACCTAGATAATTTCTTGTGTTCATAGTATCCGTATAAAACATCAGTAGTGAAGCAAAAGCTATAAACCAGTTTTAGACTCCTGTTATGACTCCTTGCTATTTTAAGAAAAGCTACAGAGTTTTTCATCAGTAAGTCTTGTATTAGAATTTCTACTCGGTATCGAGTAAGATGGACACAGAAATTTTATTAAGCATTGGACTTCTTTTTTATCCGCAATTAATAAAACTCTTGAATGTTAGAAAGAAAATCGGCAATGCGTGTTGATGTTTTTTTATTTTTTTTGGCGTAGATATTATCACCGATGCAGCATCCATTCTAATTATAATCATGTAAACTCGTTCGACATTGACTGGTGGAAGGAACCTGTTCATTAGTATAAAAAAGAAATACACTCAGGTAAGTAATGTTTCAATATTAGAAATTGCATCGGCAACACGTGTTGACGTTTTTTATTTTTTTTTGGCATTATGATGGCAGTATGAAACGATCGCTCACTCAAATTATCATCATCAAAACTCATTGGACATCGACTAGTATGGTAGTAGTGGAAGCCGCCTATTCATTAGTCTGAAAAAGGAAATATTCAGTTTAAGTATAGTTTCCCGTGTATAATATTTATAACATACATATTTATATACTAAGTACTTGTAATCTCTTACTTCTCGCATTGTGTCCTTGTGGTTTTGTTTGAGATCATTTTTAGGTTAGTTTTATTTCCATTTGTTTTAACATTTGACTTCACTGGTGGGGTCATATTACAAAAAGTTTTTTAAAAATACGTTGTTATGGCACAAAAAAATACGTTACAAATTAAAGTAAAGAATATATAAGGAACGCCGATATACGATGCACGGCTATTAAATTTAAAAAAATAATCACTTACCATCGTATTATTAAATAATACCAACATCGATCGTTCGATTTTCTCATCCCATCTTTTAGGAAAGCGTCTCTATATAAGTTGAGATAGCATTCAAATGAATCGATTCAAAAAATCGGAAATCGCATTGTAAAATATCGATCTTTGAACATCCGATCTTTTTTGATTAAGATCGAATGTTCCTAATATATAGATATTTACATACATTTACATAGAGATAATAAGAGTGGATACCTTTTGGGCCTGCGTTTAACTACTGTTTCCATTTTAACTTCATTTTTTCTTTTCTTTACATTGTACAGGTTTCGTGTTGGAATAGAGCCTGGTATTAAACTGCAACAAATAAGATTGTGTAATTAATACGCACCTCCAAACGCGTATAAAAGTAAAGATCGGTTTTTGGTATTAGTACGTACCCTTGGCTTAGCAAATTCTTATTTCTAAAACATTGAACATCGAAGTGATCAGAGCAAACCACATAGGTCCTATTGAAATAGTCGGGTTCCTTATTTTTCAGCAAATTATCCAGATCCTTTCGTTTGCATGCTATAATCCATTTCTTCAATCTAAAATCCAACAAATATGTTGCATTATCACTGCAAAATTTGATTTATAGCATATAACCTCTATTGTAGGTCATCACTTACGTATCCTTAATTTTTGGAAATCTGTAAAAAGATTTTAATTCTTTCTGCTGTTTATAGTTACTACATCCATAAACGGCACATATAGAACCGATTTTATAAGACATTTTTCTTGAAATTAAAACAATAACAAAAAATATCACTACATGTTTCTAAATATTTTTGCTGTCAAAAAATAGTAAATCAACTCACACCACGGGCGGCGCTAGTATCGTGTGTTGCCATGTTTCTATGCGAACTTCACTTTAGTTTACCGATCAAGTTTAATTTGCCTTCAATTTTTGCATCTGAAATTGAAGATATACCAACATCATAAATTTTTCACAACTCTAAACCTCGTGTGCCTAACCTTAAAATCCTTTAAATTATATTGTAACTAAAATGAAACTAAATGTTTTATATTTTTTAGTAGCCAGTTTTATTTATTTCGTATTATTAATATTAATAATACGAAATAAATAAAACTGGGTACTAAAAATATAAAACATTTAGTTTCATTTTAGTTACAATCGAAACAATAACGACAAATATTAGTATTATTCCAGTTTTACTATCTATCATGATTTTATTTTTGTGTCGCTTTATCGAAACAGCACTAGCTACTGGCGTCGATGGTTTCCGGTTAGGAACTATATAAAAGATAATAAAATAGAATATTTGGAACGGAAGTATTTTTAGACTTATTTAAATTTTTCATACAACGAGCCCTAAACAAAATACAAATAACTGAAGCCATCCTTTCTCGTTACCTACGTAAAAATATATTTGAATCATGTCAACCAATCTATGAAGCAAAAAAGGATATTAAATTAATGCGGGAACATAAACATGAGATTACAAAGTATTAAACATCACGAAGGATACTAATTACTAAAAATACTACGTTTCCTCATGACTCTTGCCCTTTCACACCATCACATGTGCGATGTCATGTCCCACTTTCAAACCAGTAGGAATACATTAATTTTCCTTTAAAGACTTGTGTGATGAAGTGTAAAAATCTCGAATTAAAATTAAATTTATCAATACAAACATTATTTTCAAAAAACTTTATTTTCTGTTTCGGATTTTTGCTACAATAAACAACTTTTCACTTAGTACTCACTTTAGTTAACTAAAAAAAATGTGAGCTGTCATGGGATACCTGCCAGATGTGAAACGTCTATTTTTTATATTTTTATTTCGAAACGTTTGTAGGACGTTGTACATTTGCTAACGGAGTTTGCAAACACCGATATAAACGAATAAAGTGGTAAAAAAATAAGGAACGGAGGTCGCTTTGGATGAGGTTTATCGATAGGTCGACAGGTCAAAATTCCCTTCTTTGAATCTTTGAAAACAGTTTGTGGCTGTGTAGTAAGAATGCATGTTTTGAGCCATCGATGTGTATATATTGCATGATGCTTCGCTGGTTTTTCACCCTAAACGACATTCGTGGAGAAAGAGTCTTCTAAGTTCATTTCGAGATACTTCCATTTTTAATTTATTCTTTACTCGCCGATTACTTAATTGCAAACTGAACAGAAGTTCAAATGCCGCGCTCTTTATATACCCTACAGGAAATATTCTAGAAGCTTCAAACATTCCAGAAATCGGTCGAAAAAAGTGGCGGGTTTATAGGTTACCAACCTAATATTTTCACTAATATCGAATATAATATTAAACTCATGGACCTCATTATGACCTTATTAGTATATTTATATAAATCTGCACCATTAATACTGTGAAATATGAACAGCTTTTTTAAATTAACTTAAAATAAAGTTACTGTCATAAAAAGATATCCTGCTGTTGCAACCTCTTGTTTCATATAAAGCATGCCAGCTATCTTACCTGGTTTATAATCAAAGTACGGTTTTAGACAAATTTCACTAATCATTAAAGTAATAATGTCGTCAAATTGGTTTAAAATTATTTTACTTCATATAGCTAAAAAATATTATCAGATTATTTGTCATTAGGGTCGTAGTATATCTCGAGTAATGTTTTATAGGGGTTTAGGATCAGGCATTACGCAAATAATAAGTATAATGTGATAGAGAATTTACTATAAATTAAAAAAGTTTATGGGATATCTAGATTCATCTTTTTGATGTGAAACATCTATAGGCGCAGGTATAAACCGGATCGTTGGCGTGACGACGCTTGCCGTGGCGACGGGTCGCCACGCTATGCTAAGGAATATATATATATATATATATATATATATATATATATATATATATAGTCTATATGTAGTAGAGCGTCCGGTATGGCGACGTGTCAAGAAGTGATGTGTCGTGTGCGACGTGTCGTGTGCGCAAGAAGGCAATCCATTAATAAACCCATTAGTGTATTCGGCGAACCATAGTGTGTGATTCGGCACGTTGCCGAATCTATCGTTTAAGGAAGAAAACCAAAAGGAAAACCCTGCAAAGAACAGTATTAGAGGCACCATCCACTTCAAAGTTGATGTATGGACTAGAGAGTGAGGAACGGGTAGTTGTTATACAGGAATATATTTCGCGAATGAGCGTATATATGTATATTTCTCCTCGTAGTGCTATAATGCTATATTATTACAATATATCGGGAATATTTATTAACGAAACCTACCGACATATCTAGTTTGGTTAGGCTTAGGACAATTTATTGCTTCTTTGTGTGGCTTAGTTGGTCTGATATATTGTGCCCTTTAAATATTTACATTCCCATATTGAGGTGCAAATACGTCATCATTTTTTGCAATTTATCTCTACTTAGCAATATATTATATTTTAAATATTTTATTGAAAATAAGAAAACATGATCATATTTTAATCAGTATGACTATATTATGAATATATACGATATAAGATGCGTTAATAATTGATACTTTTAATCGTAACTAATACATCTAATCGTAATTTTTTTATCGCAACGGCAGATTACTGGTTTAATGTGAATGGGCCATTACATTGAATTGCGAGCGCCACCAATTGTAAGATGAGGAACTAACTTTTGATGCTTTATTTATGATCATAGTATATGACTGTGTTTACGAACTGTCAATAATTGTTTAGTAAACAAAAGTTTAGTTTTGTTCAGTTTTTTTGGTTTAAATGAAAGAATGTAGGTAAAAACGAAATATATACAAGAAGTAGGGCTCGATCGTGATTATTTTATTGGAAAAAATTATCTGAATCACGTCCCATACAAAATTGTGCTTTTTCAAGAAAATGTAAGTTATAATATTTTTCGCCCTAATTGCCATTCTTAGTAATACTAATCAGTAAGCACTGAATTTGCATATATAAATAGAAGTTTATATAAAAAAAACGAGCCCAAAAAATCATAGTATTGAAATGCGCAAATAAGATCGCGGAAAGAGAGGTTATAAAATTTATATTTGACAACCAACTGACTGACATTTCTTCATGGCTATAGCATATTTATGTAATTAAATCGGAACCTTAATTTTTTAAATACGTTATTTTTTGGATATGTATATTTTTCATTAAAAAAAAAACGGGGGAATTCGCATTCAATAAACAGGAATTATATAGAAAAACAAACCCAAAAAAACAAAAAGGATCGCCTAAAGAAAGTTTATAAAATTTATGTTTTGATAACCAACTGACAGGCTTCTCTCATGGAAAGAGCATGTTTCAAATCACATTTTTATATTTAAATAATCTAGCCCGAGCCCTATTTTTTTTATTGTTTTTTATGTATATTCGTTCATTTAACCAAACAAAACCGGGAAATTAGCATTTTTGCTAATTCAGACTTATACCAAACCGAAATACAAATCATAGTGAAATGCCTCTATCGTGTACTGAGCATTTAACGCATGACGTACCATCAAGTGATTCAAACCAAAGGTTAGTATACTTTCTTAACTCATTAATATATATCACGATCATGTATGCTTTCTTCTGTTCCTGCAATGCTAACCCTATTTTTCAGTTAAAGACCAGTATAAATATCTATAGACACATATATCACATATAGACATGTGTCCATGTGGTTGACCACTTATTCGCTTTTTGTGTATGTAAATACATGCGTACACACACGCACACACGCACACACACACACACACACACACACACACACACATATATATATATATATAAATATATATATATATATATATATTTATATATATTTATATTTATATACATGGTGTCAAGGAATAAATGTCGAACAAAGAAAAATACTATTTGTTAGCTATAAAGGAATAAATTGTTATTGAAATAAAACGTAAAACACATCCTTTTTTTAATTGAATGCAAAAAATATTACACATAACTCCTTTTAACATACCCAATACTTGCCCAGAGTGCAGTGTTTACCCGCAGTGGCGGTCTTCGCAGCTGATTGCGGGTTATTCCCCCAAGCGGCGCTGAACAATGTGCGCAAGTATCATGTTCATTTTTCAGTCAATGAATAACGTCTTTCTTTGCCCGACACTTATTCCTGTACACCGTGTATATATATATATATATATATATATATATATATATATATATATATATATATATATAATATATATATATATATATATATATATATATATATATATATACATATATATATATACATATCCATATATATATACATATACATATATATATATATATATTTTTAAATAATAATTAAACTTAAATATATTTTAAATATATATACTTTAATTACTGTTATTATTTCCTTAGTAGTTGATTAGTTTTGCGCTATTCAACAGTAGTAGGGGATAGATGGGCGATATTATAATTAAAAGTCATCATCATTTAGGTAAGGAAAGTAAGTAACTTTATATTATATATCATTTACCTATTTTTAATGTTATTATTATTTAATAAAATATCTTCATAAATTCAGAGTAAATAATAACGGTGTACTCAGAAAAGAACGCGATCGGAGATACCGTGATAAGCACAAAGAAAAAATAAACCAACGCAGAAGAGACAATAGGCGAAATCTACAAAGTTTAGAGTCTATTACCAATGTGAACAGTATACAACCAATACAACATGTTGATGCTTCCAGCAAACAGTAAGATAATTATTTTCTTTAATATAAATAATGATATGTTTATATAATTATGTACATAATTATATTTTGAACTTTTTTGTTCATATACATATAATTTCAGAGTGGACAAGAAGACGCTAAGAAAAGAACGTGATCGAAACTATCGAGAGCGTCACAGAGAAGAAATTAATCAGCGGAGAAGAGAAAATAGACATCGTAAACAAAATATACAGCACATTGCAACAGCATCTAATGTACGCAGCGTAGACAAAATACAACAAAATACTGAAGAAATACCAGATGAGCAACCGAGTGCGAATTGTTCAAATTTAAATGTAGCTAAAGAAATTACACAGAATTTCGACAACTGTTTGCAACACAACACACAACGTTCGGAAGAAAGACAAAATATTAGTTTCGTGGATACGACTGAAAGGTAAAGGCAACATTTATATTTATATTAAATAATAAATTAATATTTTATTTTAGTATAAAAAAAAATGTAGTTGTTTCACATCGGTCAGGCGTGCCATGACGGCTTACATTTTTTTATTTATATCATTATTACACGGTGTCCAGGAATAAGTGTCGGACAAAGAAAGACACCACTCTTTCGCCCTGTTTTCTAATTGAGTTCAAAAAAAAAATTACATATAACTCTATTTAACACACCCAATACTTGCCTGAAGTGCAATACAGTCCTTACCCAGGCAGCTAGATATCTTCGCAGCTGTTCGCGGGTTATTCCCCTGAGCAGTGCTGTGTAGATAGATGTCAAATAATTATGAATATTTTCAATTTTCTAAAAAAAGTCATCTTTTAAATTTTATTTTAACGATAATCAACTATTTTTAGTCAACGAATAACGTTTTTCTTTGTCTAACACTGATTCTGGGACACCGTGTTTATACTCATTTAATTATTGAAGTGTGACTACTAATGACGCGCTTCAACAAGAAATAAATTTAGGTACGTAAACAGACGAAAGTGATACAGCCGTGTGTCCCGATAGTTGGTAGTTTTCGTACGTCTTTGGTTGTTTCCGCCTCTTGTTTATTCCCAACCAACCATTCTCAAGTCACTCTACTGAACAGAAACGTATCTCAAGCGTTATACAGAAATCAAATATGTGGCACAACTGTGACTCGATTGTTCTGTATTTTGTATTCTTTTTAAGTTAATTTCATTGATATAGTTAATGTTCTTTTTGAAAATAGAGAACATCATGGACGTTTGTTTACAAAAAGTGATAAATATAAATACAGCACAAAATAAATGAAAATGTGGTGACGAGTAATGAAGAGGGTAGACGTTATTCACAGACAAACTCGAGGTTTGATTTACAATTATTGTGGTAACTATCTTAGCTCTAGATAATTTTCACTTTTTAATGAATAATAATACGCAGCAATCGACAACTAAATAAGGAACAAAATTAAGTTGCTTTTTCACAATTTGTACATAAATTCAAATTTAAAACGTTTATACCCTTCTTTAGTTATTATGAACCAGTAGTTTAATTTATATAGACAACTAAATAAGGAATTTATAGAATGGCAACATTCTAATAGTTCTTGTTCTAATGATAAGTTTACTAAATATGAAAAAGGAATAGAAGTAAAATTTAATTTTAAATTTAGAAATAAAGTTATTTTTTTCATTTCATATTTAGTTATTATGAACCAGTAGTGTAATTTATAGAATGGCAACATTCTAATAGTTCTTGTTCTAATGATAAGTTTACTAAATATGAAAAAGAAATAGAAGTAAAATTTAATTTTAAATTTAGAAATAAAGTTAATTTTTTCATTTCATATTTAGTTATTATGAACCAGTAGTATAATTTATAGAATGGCAACATTCTAATAGTTCTTGTTCTAATGATAAGTTTACTAAATATGAAAAAGAAATAGAAGTAAAATTTAATTTTAAATTTAGAAATAAAGTTATTTTTTTCGTTTCATATTTCGATTTGATTACTGTACATGATTCCCTAATTTTATTTCTTGTGATATTCATCATCATATTTGGCACGACAACCCAGGGTGGGTCAAGGCCTTCTGTTGGAGATTCTCCCAGGAAGTTCTACTCTTCGCCTGAGTTTTCCAGTTCTTTATCCTGAGGATGTTAAAATCTTCTTTCACGGAATCAATCCATCGCAATTTTGGTCTACCTCTTCTACGAGTTGTTAGAGGTTTTGCGATGAAAACTTTCTTTACTGGGTTTTCATCTTTCATTCTAGATACGTGGGCAGCCCAGAACCCTTCTTTCAAAGGCCAGGTTTCTGAACCATATGTTAGAACTGTCCTAATAAGAGTTTTATATACTAATAATTTTGTTTTTCTTGTAAGAAAAGAAGATTTAAGGATGGAGCTTAGTCCAAAAAATGCTTTATAGCAGGTAGGTTTTCTTGTTTGATTTACAGGTCTCTGCAAGAAATATAACTTTATTTTTTCATCTCGTGATTCAACTTAGTTATATCTATTTCTCATAATTCTGTAATTTTGTTTCTCGTCTTGTAATATTACGTTTCAAAGTAGATATTAGTTTTTGAGGGATTACAAAAAAATTTGATAACTTTTATGTCTTGTTTGAAACCTCCATTTGTAAATGAAATTGATGTTTTTTTATGATAGGAGCTCCATAATATAATCGCCTAACAGTACTTAAAAGGGTCAGTCAACTTTTCAAATGATTTTGAAATTATCAGTATTTTTGTAAATTTAGACTTCGGAGTTTTATCAGGAATACTTCGGACGGACTGTAAGATATGTTAGGTCAGATATAATCAGTTTTTATTTAGTTTTTGAAGATCAGATCGTAGATCTCAAGAAATCAGAATAGATCGTATTGCTAAACTCATTTATTAACAATTAACATTTTTAACGTCTTTGAATTCATAGCATACAATAAGTCCTTAAAAAATTTCACCTAAAAAGGTAATAGAGAATTATGACATAGGCATTTTGTTAGACGACTTTAAATGTATCAAAAACTCTTGTATTTGCTTAATAAAATTCATTATTTAAACGTTCTTTGTTCACCGTAAAATAAAGTAACTTATCGTCTTAGTCTCAAAAACAAAAATACTGCATTTTTGCTAAATATAACAAGAATGGGAAATAAATTTTTTTTTTAAATGATTATCATAACTAAATGAAACTAGGTGATGTAGTATTATTTCTACTTTATTTAAATTCTTTACCACAACCTAGATTTTGTTGTAAGACACCAACTTCAGGTGGGCAATTAGCAAACCTTCAGGCAAGCAATTTCCAATCTTAGCTAATAGCCCACCTGTCATACAAAGAAACCTAGGTTGTGGTAAAGAATTTAAATGAAGTAAATAATACTACATCACATAGTTTCATTTAATTGTGAATAATGAATTTCTACAAAATTAATGCCAAATATATTTGATATTTGAAAACAATCGATTGGTGATATTTTACCGTCGACTCCGAATTAAATTTCGAAAGGTGGTACAAAGCATTTGATTTAATAATTATCAATTGGAAAGAGGTACTTAACGAGAAAACGTATCAATAATCATAAATTCGTACGTCAATCTTCTTAAAGCTATAAAATACCCAGTTACCTTTTACAATAAGGTTTGGCACTGGAAGTTTTTTCACATCAGAAATATTTTTAGGTTTTGTCTTTGAAGAGATCTCCTTCTTTATTGTATATTTTCATAAAGGTAATTCGCAAGTCACCATCGTCTTCTTCTAAAGAAGTCTGTACTCCAGCATAACAATATTCAGTTTTTCTTACCATATGCCTTATTAACACTGTAGTAATTTTCTTGCTGTGCTTTCAATAGGTCACTTAATCCTGCATAATAGGATCACCAGAATTGTTAGTGTGTTGACATTATCCATCTCCAAATTTAACGGAGCAGGGATTTCGGGGACATCTTCCAAAACTGAGAAGTTGCAGTTATCAAATGTTCATGTCTTATTTCCTAAGCCTGTGAATACATTCGAGATGTTTAGAAGAGTTCCTGAATTGTATTTGGTCGATCCAAGCAAGTAATGGTTGCATCTGGCAGACTTGCAAAAACAACTAAGATATTTCGAAATCAATTGGCTGAGAAGGAAAGTTGAGTCAGTGACTTGATGAACAAAAGCGTGCCATTGAATGCTATTTGTCCAAATAAATTTTCTTCAGCATCCAGTCTATTTATTGAATTTCTTGGTCCGCCATCACCACAGTACTACAGTGAATGACTTTACAAAACTCTTTCAATCTGATGATGTTGCCGCCTGGCGTATCACTTGGTCTGCTATTCATTTGCAGGTGGTTGCTCGGTACACCTTTGCCATGACCAACCTCGTGATAGTTAAGGAAAAGTTGGTACAATGGAAACAAGACAATTTTTGGCGAGAACGTAAAAAAATTGTTTTGTTTCTGTATTGGGTAACAGGGTCATCACTGATGAAGCTTTCGAATATTGGTTTTAAATGGGCCCATATAGCACATATAGACATTACATAGGCCCATATAAGACATTTTGAGATAGATCAGATGACATTTTGCAGTGTGTTGTTGTTGAGATTTTCAGACCGCTGCAGTATGTAACAATATTTGGGTGTGTGAGCCCCGAAATGAAAAGCTTGAATTTCCTGAATATATTTTCTAGCGAAATTCATTGAAAAATAAATAATGACATTTTTTTCTGATAGTGATGGCTTAAAATTGTTTTATGGTATTATATTGGTGCACAGTATTAAACTCGTGTTGAAAGAAGTTTCAAATATTGTTTTCCAATTGCAGAATAACATTTCTTGTGTCTTGTGTACTTTCTGACGAAACGTTCTTTCCTTGTTTTGGGATCGGTAATCTTTTCTTTTTTGTTTGTCCAATGCTTCAGTGAAACCGTTTTTGAATTATCAAACTCTTTGTAAAGCAATTGTTTTAAGAGGCAGTCATCGTGCATTCTTTCCAGTCATTTTTCAGAATAGCAGTTGCAACAAAGTGCCCGCAACATGTTTTGATAATTACCTATTGTAATAAGAAGTTTAGTATTTTTCAAGGCCACAGTTTGAAATCAATATTTTTATGGATGACCCAACCACAAGTTTCATAGTTTTGTAATTGCCGTGTAGTGACTGAAAGTGGTCGGAATTGGTAAAAAAAGGAATATTTTGCAACTAGTTATTCTCAAAAACTTCAGGTGAAGATTTTGCAACATGTTGGAGCAAGTGACGTTTTTGTTTCTTTACAAATTCGTGGATAACATATCTTTTTTACTTCCTGCTGAGCGATTATCAGCATCATCCTCCACAAATTCTTCAATCATTTACGCATTCTGCTTTTTGTTTTTGTAGGTATTGCGATGTTATGTCCAGTTTTCTTGTAAGTTTTAGCTTTTTCCAGAAATAACTTTTCTATATTCTGATATTTCTTTATGGTTTTTCATTTTAGCATAATTATCAATTGTTCGCAACATGTCTTTGCAATTAGTTCGATTGATTTTGGATTAGCCTTTCTCTTGTTCTTCAATATGTTGTATCTCTGTTGCTATATTTTTAGTTTGCTCTTTAGTTTAGCAATAATATTCTCCTTTTGTTTCATCTGCTTGTTTCTGAGTTTTGTCTGACGTTGACTTCCTCTTTAACTTTCTGGTTTTTAACAGAGATGGGTCTCCCACGTTCTTGTGAATCTTCAACGTCGGAAGAATGCGATGTAGACTGCTATAGGAAATTTGTCATATCTTTCTAATTTTCTCTTTTTTTCTGTAGTTTCCAAAATTATCTCTCCACTTTTTATGCATTAATCAGTCATTTGATAATTTTTAATCCATTCATGTCAAAGTCTATCTTCGTTTTTTTTTCAAGTATTTCCTCTCTGTTAATTTAGTTGCATTATGATATTTTAATCTTTAGACAGTACAGATACTTGACACAGTATCAATCTGTATAAATGTTCACGATATCTGTAAAAATGTTCACACACAAAGTAAGCGGATATGAATTTTAAATTACTATTAAACCAATTATATTAAAATAAAGTATTTGAAAATGAAACGAAGTATTCCAAGTCATCAGCCTATTGGACTGTAAATCGGCTTCTGTCACATTTTTGAATAAGGGACTGACAACAGGATACTGATGACTTCAGAATGAATTTGAGATTATTTTCAAACATTTCTATTCTGTCTAAATATCCATCCGTCACAGCGGTATAGTTCAGTAATACATTTTAACCAATATAAAGTTAAAGTAGTAATAGAGTAAATCTGAGATGAACTAGCCATTACCACTGGAATGCTTTTTTGACTGGCCTCCTTCATGCACTCACCAAAAAGACGCCACTGACACTAAATCCAAAATGGATGCAGAGTAAATGTTGTGAACTGGGAGAACTTCAGGGTGAACATTCGTACAAAAATTAACACCTTCGTTCTTCGATTCGCAAAATATTTGCCGGGAATTTCAAATTTTATTTCGGACAAGGGAATGATGATACAAAGTAAAGTGACTGAGAAAATGCAAATATTAAGTATTTATTTTGCAGTTTTTGTATTTAATTTAGTTTTATATATAAATACAGTATTCAAAAATATAATAATATAACGAAATAAAGACAATCATATTTTTTTAATTAATATAAAAATTTGGAAGGACATTTTCGGGATGACTCCACACCATGGGAACGACATTTTAAGCATTACTTTTTTTTCAAATTTCTTTGATGAAAGTGAGTGTTCAAATTGAATGACCAATGGGAGAAGATTGTTAACATTGACTATAGATTGTCGAATACTGAAGTAACACTAATTTGCAGGATTCAGAACATGACAACCTCCCGTTACATAATTTTTGTGGAAAGATCCTTTTGTAGAACGCGCACGAAACGTAATAAGTTTCCCTTCTCTCATAGATCCTACGACTTGCATCTTTTTTTTACAATTGATTTGTAATAAAGGTACTTAACCAGAAATTCAAAATTTCACCGCTCTAGAGTCAGCATACTCTTAAATCTACGGGTCCCCCAAATATATCTTCATTGTAAATTGCATGAAATTAAAATTTTTTAACTAAATGTTTATTACGCTTCAGCTAACTCCACAGTTACCAAAACAAAGAATGTATATTTTATGAAACATTTGATTACCTCAAATTTTAAAAGTTACCTTCTCTCAGTCCATGTGTTTTTATTTTTCTTACAGAGTGGAACAAAATGGCAGAGTGAATCAAAGCAACATACCACCAATTAAAGACGAGCCGAAGTTCATAGAAATAGAGATTGAACCTGTCACTCTCCAGTATACGGACTCGTGCTACAGAACTAACCAGGTACAGTCTCACACAATTTCATACATTAGAAAATTTTCATTGAAGCGGAAATAGATATCGGAGTGTTCCAAGACTGGTCAGGTGTTTGTAGAGGGGAGGGTGAATTATAATTGAGACTCACTATTACAATGTCTTTGGAAGTCAATAGCTTTCTAATAAATGTTGGAATAAATGTTCAAAAATTGTTTCGAATAAATTGTTTAAGTTAGAATGCGTATAAGTACAGAATGAGTACGAATGAGTGTGTGGCAGGTTATGGTAAACGAAGCGTAGGGATGAGAAAGGATGCATGGAAACGTGGACAAGCTCTGTGGGAAGTTTGAAAAAGGATTTCACGAATGGAGAAGAATATGTAACAGACGCAAGATCAAATGAGCATTAAAACAATAATATGTGATTCATTTGCTTTTGCTTCAAACCTGCCCACTACAGTTTTACTTTCTGAAGTAATTGATCAAAGTGCAAATTTGACTCAATGTATTTATAATATTTATCTTAATACAATCTTGGAGGACTTCCTATATAACAGAATTAAGATAGAAATGTCGAAATTGTGTACTTCGGGATCAGATCGCGGAATGCAGCCTCAAGTGGTACAAAGCTTTCTCCTATTGCTAGAAACCTCTCTCTCTCGTGTTGGTGTTTTGCTTTTTGTGAGTAGTGTAACCATATAAATTAATTCTTCAAATCGTGCTTCTCTTATATGGAGATTACACGAGCTATCTTCTTCTGTAAGACTGCTGAAGTGCACAACGTATATCTTCACCAACCAAAGTCTATTTTTTTTGATCTCCATTAGATTCCATTTCATTATTAATTGCTGGATTGTAGAGGACAACAAGACTTATGCACTAAAACCTGTTCACTTGCGTTCCTTTCCCGTCTATTAATATTTAAATTTTAAGGAAAATTTATGGAATATATATCTAACGATGATTTCTGTGAAGAATTGTAAATAATAACACAAGGTTTCCGAACTTGTGCAACTTTGAAAAATTTGTGACACTCAGTAATGCTTTTTAACTCGACGTTACACAAGTTTTTTTAAGTTTACAGAGGAAACACTAGTAGTACATTCGTAATTTCTTCTGTAACTAATTTGAATCAAATATTGTGCTATTGGTGTGTGACATCAGCGTCAGCAGTCAGCAATTTTATTAGTACGCTTCAAATTAACGGCTCTGTTAAGTATTTACGTGAATAATATAAAAATAACGGAAAATATCTAAATAAATGCTTTTATTAAAGAATAATAACAAGATTTTAGTTGTCCATATCCAGAACATCTTTACTTACTTTAAATTTCTTGTTTTTTTAGGCTGATAAACAGTGAAATTCTCATTGTAGCTAAAATGCATTTGTTCCCCATTATTAAATTATAATTAAAAAAATCATAAACTAAAGATTTAATAATAAATTTTTAAGATTATGGTAGTATTGAAGGTTTTTGTTAATATTAAGCGAGACACAAGTTATATTTTTCAAATTTTGTATATTGTTATTAATATCTTATTTAACCCTTTCTCTTATCATCAATGGAGGTATTATTGTAATTTTTTTTATCCAGTCACTTTTTCGTAATAAAATATTGACTACCGAAACCTATTTTTTTTTAAAATACATCGTTTTTATGTATATTCTATCATTAAGACATCAGTGAAATACACATTTTTGCTAAACAGCACTGGTTCCAGAAGTAAACGTGACAAAATACGTAAGTAAATTATATTATCTATGACAATATTTAACAGGCGCCTTTAGACATTTCCATTTCTGCTACAGCGAGTGCTGCGGTCGATTTTGTTACTCCCACTCTCGAACTCCCGTTCGAACCCGGCCAATATTTATTTGAATTTTTAGAGGCAACAATTAATAAGCCCCACATTTTTAAACAGGCCAGATACTGCACAATTACCTTTGGTTTATACAATATTGTCAGTATTTGCACAGTTAAATTGAACAATTTGATGCTAAACTATTTAGTGTCAATGAAAATTTAAGTTTTTATCTTGAAATTAAAGAATATATTTAAAAAACAAAGCACATGTTTAATAAAAAAAATTCCACTCATGATTATATTAATGAAAAATTTATCTGAGAAATGCTTTTACTGATAAACGGCTGTCGAAACTGATACTTTTCCAACCCTATTTATTTCTTTCAGTTTTTGAGATTTTAATTTTTTTTTAAATATAAATTCTTGTTTGTATTTACGTAGCTAGTGTATAGTGTCACAAATAATGGCAATTCAAAAGTATAACTTGCAGTTCATTGGAGAAAAGCAGTTTGTACGGGAAAACCTGTATACAAACACAAATTGATATAAAAAAACGGAAAATGCAAAAGTTGAAATAAAAAAGTAAGTGGGTTGAGAAAAATTGAAGTGCAATAATAATTACTATTCCATTTTACATATTATCGTTCTCAATTACATCCATTAAATTGGCTGCAGGAGCCCTGGAAACTGATGCTTGCCAAATCGTATGTTCCACACAACCATTATTATATGCGCTCAGTTGTGTGTGTCACGTAATCAAACAATTGTAATAACTTATCTTACCAATCAAACAATTGTAATAACTTATCTTACCAATCAAACCATTGCAATAACTTATCTTACCAATCAAACAATTCCAATAACTTATCTTACCACTCAGACAATTGCAATAACTTATCTTACCTTTCAAACAATTACAATAACTTATCTTACCAGTCAAATAATTGCAATAACTTATCTTACCAATCAAACAATTACAATAACTTATCGTACCAGTCAAACAATTGCAATAACTTATCTTACCAATCAAACAATTCCATTAACTTATCTTACCAATTAAACAATTGCAATAACTTATATTACCAATCAAATAATTGCAATAACTTATCTTACCAATCAAACAATTGCAATGACTTATTGCATCTTCTTGATCTATGTCGGCTAAAATATAGCTGTACACTATCGGCTCGATGTGTTTCATGACTAAGTTTTGTGGGCAAGATTTGTATCTCAAATCCGCATGATTCAAGGTCTGGGACAGAATCATGGAGATCTCTGTCAAGAATCACTTCGTAATTTTATTTTGAATGACTAGGTATAATTAAGGATGATTTCTTTCCTTATTGATGGCACATGATGTAGTTGCATCTGGTAGTAATACTGTAGTTGATACTTCTCACAATGGTACACAATAGATGTGTCTCATAATAGTATATGACATGACAATGCTGTAGCACACTGACGGACATTTAGCAACTGGTCACAAATATTTTTGAAGTAATTGTTAGTAAAATTATGGTACATATTACAAAAATCAGGTAATTCGTCCCAAATATTGACATTCCAATGTTCTTTGCAAACTTGAAATGATTCAAGTAAATTAATTTACAGTTTTGTAGTAAGGAAATGTTATGCATTGCATCCAGTCTATGGATACGAATTTGGTTTTGGCAATTGCTGTTAATACATTGGACTGTATTTAGTATTCTTCTGTAATCCGGAATATGTAGGCACACAGTACGTTGTATAAAAACTGGTTACTTTATAATAGCCAATCATGGGAGGAATGCAGCACTTTAGTGTCTCCAAAATTTTTTTTCTCACAGTGATTTGCAACGCGTTGCTACAATGACTGTTGTAGTACATTAAAATATCTTTCTAATGACATATGTGAGATCCTTATTGATTCCTAGACCAGCCTCCATACATTTTTGCCGATTGTCCTTTGACAGCCATTTTACATAGAAAGAGTACTTGTCAAATATTTTTTTAATTTTCATTTCGCTTGAATATGAGCAAAATTTTTTTTTATAAATACCTTCTTTTTTAGTCTCATTTCTATAAGTGTTTTACTTTTCATTACAGTTTCATTTCTATAAGTGTTTTACTTTTCATTACAGTTTATTTCAATAAGTATTTTACTTTTCATTACAGTTTCATTTCTATAAGTGTTTTACTTTTCATTACAGTTTCATTCCTATAAGTGTTTTATTTTTCATTACAGTTTCATTCCTATAAGTGTTTTACTTTTCATTGCAGTTTATTTCAATAAGTATTTTACTTTTCATTACAGTTTCATTTTTATAAGTGTTTTACTTTTCATTACAGTTTCATTTCTATAAGTGTTTTTTTACTTCTCATTACATTTCATTTCTGTGTTTTACTTTTCATTACAGTTTCATTTCTATAACTGTTTTACTTTTCATTACAGTTTCATTTCCCTGAGTGTTTCACTTTTCATTACAGTTTCAATTCTATAAGTGTTTTACTTTTCATTACAGTTTCATTTCTATAAGTGTTTTACTTTTCATTACAGTTTCATTCCTATAAGTGTTTTACTTTTCATTACAGTTTCATTCCTATTAGTGTTTTACTTTTCATTACAGTTTATTTCAATAAGTATTTTACTTTTCATTACAGTTTCATTTTTATAAGTGTTTTACTTTTCATTATAGTTTCATGTCTATAAGTGTTTGGCTCTTTTACAGTCTAATTTCTAGAAGTGTTCCTTTTTTTGACAGTCTCATTTCTCTTTTATGATAAAAGAAGTTTCACTTCAAAAACCTTTTTTATGGTATAATTTATTTGCAGTGAAACCAATTAAATGTGTTCAGTGGCTTATGATGAATAAATTGCTTCATGGGCCGCTTATACTGATTCGTAACTGCGTATCTTATATGTTATCTGCTACGAATGGAATAATGTGCTAATATTTGTATCGCTCAGCAGAGTACTAACATCAACAATTGTTTATTTCTGACAGGAATTGAGTAACGTCAGGTTAGAGAGTGCAGTCGACAATAATTTTGATTCAATTCTGCACCGTGGAATAAAACAGGAGCTTTCTGATAACGAATTGACAGGTGAGTTGATACAAAGGAAAATCTCCTTTATTTTCATTTATGAAGCTTATTGATCCTTTGACTTTTTTTGGGTGAAATTTCTTGTACCAATATTTTTTAATACATAATAAAATTTAAAGAAACTTGTCCCATTGTGGGCCATATAGTGAATAGTCATGAGTGATATATTATTTTGCATTTTATCATAAAGTAAGAATCATATATATTAATACGCTAAGGTTAAGATGTTACTCTCCCTTTTTAGAAAAAACCTCACAACTAATCCACATAAATGATATATCATTTTATAGATAATTGCTTGCTCTACCGGCATCCACAACTAAAAAATATATTATTGCTATTGTTTTTGCAAATTAATTAATTATTAAAATTATATACACAAAACAGCAATGCTGCCATCTAACGGCTCAACGTCAATATGATTGACGGTCGGTAAAATTTTTGTTTAATTTCAAATCTACTCACGTATAAATAAAGTGGCGCTTTAGCTCAATGCTTTTGATACTTGCGCCTCTATATGTCAATTTTAGTAAAATATTTGTTTGATCTGTCATCTGAGCTTCATAATGGAATAAATCATCATCATCAATATATATATCAATACGCTAAGGTTAAGATGTTACTCTCCCTTTTTAGAAAAAGCCTCACAACTAATCCACATAAATTATATATCATTTTATAGATAATTGCTTGCTCTACCGGCATCCACAACTAAAAAATTGATTATTGCTATTGTTTTTGCAAATTAATTAATTATTAAAATTATATACACAAAACAGCAATGCTGCCATCTAACGGCTCAACGTCAATATGATTGATGGTCGGTAAAATTTTTGTTTAATTTCAAATCCACTCACGTATAAATAAAGTGACGCTTTAGCTCAATGCTTTTGATACTTGCGCCTCTATATGTAAATTTTAGTAAAATATTTGTTTGATCTGTCATCTGAGCTTCATAATGGAATAAATAATGCGAAGACTTCGCACGGGTCACGCTAGTTTAGTTTATTCGTTGTTTGTACTTAGATATAAAGTGTGTTGAATTATCATCTTTATGTTTGAAGATCCTTCGTTAGACGTGAAAAATCTATAAATATTCTTTCAATTTGTTCAGATAGTGCCTTAATTATCTCTTCGATATGCTTAGCTTACTTCCATTGTCATATAATAAGTGCAATATGCCTAAATCCTAGTTATTCTATTATGATTTTGTCGCACCAACACTTAACTATTATATTCAGTTTTATTAATACGTCTGGATTGGATCCTTGCTTTTCGTAATAATGGGTCAGATACTGCTGACTCCGAGAGAAGCTAGAACTATAGGATTGACATCATTGCACACTTGAATACTGAATCTTCCCACAATAAACCAATAATCTTTATAGAATCAACCCATACCGGTGTACCCATCCTGGTATATTGATCACTCATACTTGGATATTCCTCTCTAGGACGAACTCTAAAGGCATTAGGAGACATGAAAAAATAATTTTCTTGCTATGATGGCATAGAATATGCATCCAGGTATTTAACTGAACAAAACTGAGATTTTTATCATTATCATCATCCCCACAGTGCCTGGATGCACGAAGATTGAAACACGATTCTATTGTGGGCTTCGACTCAATTTCTGTGAATTAGGATTCATTTAATGTCAATGTCATGTCATTCAGCATACCATATTTGGCTAACTTCAGCTTTGTGAAGTTCCAAATTAAATGACATCCATGACTTATAATGTTAATGTCATGGATGTCATATAATTTGGAACTTCATAAAGCAGAAGTTAGCCAAATATGGTATGCTGAATGGCCTGTATAAAGTCATTATACAGGATTAGCAATTAAAACCTTTGTGTATGTAAAGTACACTATTTTTTCTGGGTGTGTTTGGATTAGAACTCGATAGAACAGAAAAGTAGTGGGGATAATTTCTATGTGTTTTTTCCCATATATTTGATTGTTTCCTGGGGTTTCGTACCGCCAATGGAAAAACATAATTGGTATAATATAAAACATATTAAATCTTACACATTAGAACTTATTTCAATAGCAACACTCAAAAATATTCATATGGAAATTTTGGGGTCAAATTAAGTATGTGAAAAATTTTTTTTTTAATTTTTTTAATTATATATATATATATATATATATATATATATATATATATATACACACACACACACACACACATATACATGGTATCCGGGAATAAATGTCGGGCATAGAAAAACGTGATTCGTTGACTGAAAAATAGTTTTTTTTAGATAATTCAAAATAATATTCATAATTATAATAATTTTTTTCATACACACAATACTTGCACACATGAATCAGCACCGCTCGGGTTAATGTACTGGTTGCATATGGCTAGCGTGAGCGTACGTTAGCGATATAAGGTGTGTTAAAAAGAATTATGTGTAATATTTTTTTTTGCACACAGAAAAAGACGTGTTTTATGTTTTATTTCAACGACAATTTATTCCTTTATAGCCAACGAATAGGGTCTTTCTTTGTCCGCATTTATTCCCGGACACCGTGTATATATAGCGTGGGATGTCATTTGAAAGGAATCAAAAATATTTTTTTCATAATTTTATGTCGCACCACCCCCAAATTTTGGAAGCTATTCAACCTAAAATTGTAAAAAAATATGGGTTTTTAGAAGCTTTCACACAGTTAGTAGCAAAAATATAGCGATGATCCTGGATGTCATCATTTTTAAATACACGCCGTGTTTTTACACCTGTGAAAGATATAGGAGGCAATATATTTGTTGTGAGATATTATTAGGTTGGTAACTTATAAACCCGCCATCTCTGTACACAAAATTTTCGACTTTTTATATGTAGTCAATAAAATCAATCGTTAATTATATAAGCACAGTCGGTACCTAACACTTGTCGCCCTTTTCAGGAAAACGACAACCTATTTTTGCGCAGATTGCTTGTAAATCTTTGATCGTAGAAATCTCAACCAGCGGCAATTAATTTTGCAGTTAAAAGTTCATTTAACTCAATTATTATTCTGTGAACGAATGCAAAAACGGACGCGGAATAGATATTTTCCAGTCAAGTATGAGAACTGTTTTAAATATACACATTTGTATATATATACACACACACATACAAGCTAATCGAAGAGACCTCAATAGAATGATATCCTTAGAGAAATTTGACCAAAATTGCAATAGCTATAGCAGTTAAAACGTCTAAGCTTGCTCTACAGTTAGCCTCCACACGGATCGATCCAAAGCAAGGCGCCTTCAGCCAGTGAGTGCTAATTTTGTGAGTTCCTTCTCCACACCATTAATTTAGAATACGAGACGAAACAATACACATGATTTATTTGTCCTATACGATTTAATTTGTTTATAAGTATTTTGTCTATAAAGGACGATAAAAATTGGCAAATGGACAAACCAAGGTTTCGTAGTTGATGATGAAATGTGTAGGCAGCCCTAAAAGTTCTATCCTTGTAGAAATCTTTGGATCTTTGACTGAAAAACCGGTGAAATTTGATTTTGATATGACTTTCGTCTTCAAATTTTCTATAACATAAATTATTAAAAAGAGTGCGAAACAGATGGTAATTAGATGGCAAAAGATCTGGAGAATATGAAGTAGTAAATTCCATCTAAGTGAAAGTAGTTTTTCACGCGCTACTTTTGCTAAGTGGGGTCGAGCACCGTCACGTAAAATATAAACTTTGCTTTGATTTGAAAGAAGTTTAGCGGTGACTTTGTTTAATTGTTCACGATAAATCTTAGCTGTAATTGTACTGTTAGCTTCAAATAATTCCCAATGAATAACTCCATTTATACCCCACCATGCCCTCAAAAGTATCTTTTGTCCAATATTAAATTTTGGTCTAGGTACACATTTTTCTCCATTTAGTCACTGGCGTTTACGCTAAAAATTAACATAAGCCACCCACTTTTCATCTCCTTTAACAAAATAATTTAGCGTCTCGTTAGTACGATGGGAACTCGGTAGCTCCAAACGCACATTGGCTCTCCTTTGAAGTTGGAAGTGTGTTGCTCATGTGGTAGCCAAACGGAATATTTCCACTTCTATCTCAAAGCATGAAGTTGTTTTTCCATTGCAGTTTAAGAGTATGAAGATAGCTCTGCCAAACAACTGAATTTAATCTTTTAACTTAACTAACTGAACTTAATTTTTCTAAATAAATTATAGGAGGTCACTTAGGATGAGGTTTATCAGACAGGTTAAAATTCCCTTCTTTGAATCTTTGGAAACAGTGCTTGGCTGTGTCATAAGAGGACATGTCTTCGTTGTGTATATATTGCATGATGTTTCACTGGTTTTTCTTCCTAAACGACATGAAGAAAAGTCCTCTAAATTCACTTTGAAACGCTTTCATTTTTAATTTATTCTTTATTCGCTGATTACTCAATTGCAAACTGAGTAGAAGTTGGAAGGCCACACTCTATATAACCTACAAGAAATATTCAGAAACTTCTAAAACATTTCAGAAGTCAGTCGAAAAAAGTGATGGGTTTATAAGCTGCCAACCTAATAGTATTTGTAAATAATTTAGTAGAAAAACTGTGTGTCCTCGAAAGTTTATACGAGCCTATGTATATCGAATCCTTGTAGTGCAAGTTCTGCTTGTACATGACAGACTTTTTAGTTCAAATGGTTACTTCAACTTTGGGAGCACTTTCTTTAAAATACATTCAATAATGAATTGAGTTCAAAAACGGAACAAACTGAAGGACAATCACGTGGCTTTACATTACCACAAAGTCATGCATACATTTACAAGTCATAATTTTAAACAAAATATTGGTCAGTAAACAAAATGCTTTATTAAGTGACCTCATCTTATCTTCTTATAGAAGATGAGATCTTTTAACCCATTTACGCTCACCGCTAAATTCACTGCAGAAAAATGATATAAATAGAATTATTAGGTGGCAAGTATGGAGTTTAAATAAAAAATGAAAAATAAAATTAAGATTTTTTTGACATATGAAAAAAATGGCCGTCCTCAAATGAAGACACTGGGCCCATCCAGTATGAAATTTCAAAACGTGGCTTCTCAATACACAGTGTTTTTATACACTTTTATACACTATTTACACCGCCCCCGCGCCTTACTGTGACAAACGTGCATTGCAGTTATTTTGCTAGCTTTTGTGCAAAGTGACCTATGCCAATATACTGTAAACTCGACGTGAACGTCAATGAATATTTTGTCGTAAGTAATGGCGTGCTATGCTACGTCAAAACTAAAGTTGGCCTATCTTCACATCATTATGAAGCATGTGCAGACGCAGGCATTGCTTGCTAAATCAAGCATATATGAAAACAGCACCCACCACCACTTTTTGCCATGGATAGAAGTACGATGCAACAAAATAGACTGATCAGCTTGGTTGATCCCACCTATCCTTTTATTGTAAGTTACCGATAGTTGCGGTATATCAAGATCCGTTTTCTTCTTTTCTACTGAGCTTCATCGTTTCATTTACCTAAAGGGAGCACAGTATCATAGCTGGTCCCCATTGCACAAACGACATTGTCTAGCCAGCAAAAAACAATATTTAATTAGTTTTATCAAACTGGTTGTCGAAGTAAGAATGATTCGATTCTTTTTTCTCTTCTTGACTTATATTAGAGAGCATTTGCTGGTTCTTCCCTCGCGAACAGTTCCATTAGCATGGTAGCCAGATTCTCATAAATCCCACAACAGATCAAAACTAGTAAAAAAAATATCAAAGAACACAATGTAGTCTTTAGGATTGGGATCGAGCTTTCCCAGCAGGCTTTTTACAACCCTTGTACCTAATGGCTGACTGCTCATACTGTCAGTTGCTAGTGCTTTGTTGCAGTAAATGTCAAAGATGTAATAATAGCCATCAGCACTAGCAAGTATCCAATTTTTATACCCAAAACGTACAAGCGGTTTGATAGTAGCAAGGAAGGATCTTGGGTTCTTCATCGCTACCGATAGTAGTGATGAGGAACCTAAGGTTCTTCATTGAGATAGTATCCCATATTTCTTCATCCCTATTGACAAAAACCTCAACATTCCCTGGATTATGTCTAGGCATCTCATTAGTTTGTATGTCGTCTTCATCACCTTCTTCTTCATCGGTGAGAGCACTCACATTCGGGAGGAAGAGTCATTATTATCACATCTACATCAGAGTCCTCTTCTCTCGCTATAGCTTCTAAGGTTTCCTAGAGCCCTCGATAGCCCTCACTTGCTGCAAACGTCTTTTTTGACATGGTTTTGCTATAATGTCAGCCTACAAAGAAAATATATTATTTACTATAAATGTGCCCACTGTCCCCAATTGGGGACGTCAACATAAATAATCTTTTCATATTGCACAGAACCTTATATTTTGTTCTATCTTTTATTTAACAGAAAGTAAACATTATATTTATAAAGTTTTTTTAAATATATTTAAACAAAAGCTTACCTTTTCGTAGCGACAATGATTCACCAATTGACTAAACTTCCGTAAAAACTATAACTGTAAGCAATTATTTATAATTCAGCTCCAATGACAATACAGATGCAGTATTAAAATTTAAAATTTAGTTTTCAAAACCGGCTAATCATAATAAATGAAAATGTTGACAAGTAGGTTTGAAAGTCCTCGTTTGGGCACGGCGGGTGCATATGGGTTAATAAAGCATTTTGTTTACGGACAGGTTGAGTTCTGATTGAGTTAACTGTTTGAGTTCGACCTAACAACTATAAGACACTGTAAAATTATACAGGACACTGTTAATTTAGTAATAGCACATCTAAGCAAAATTGTGAAAATAATTTGCATTGTACACTCATTACAGGACATCATCAGCATTTAATATGTAGTGGCCCTGGACAGAAAAACAGTGAAAGTAGAAATCCCATTGTCGACGAAATGAATACCACAACAAGTATAAGTACACAACAGCATGATGTTGTTAATGTAAAAGAGGAGCTGCCAGCCAATGAAGAGCTTGAACTAAGCCAAGTCATGTTCCAGCACATGGACTGCTACTACCGGCCAGTGAAGGAGGAACCGTTGATAGACTAATACTGCTAAAGTGTAAAAACATCCCCTATAGCATTACATACCGAGACATCGTGTGTCACCCTTTCGTTACTGTAATAATATTAGACAATTTTACCCACCGACTGTATTTTTGCCCTTAATCAAAGTGGAATACATTTTTTCGCAAGCCTTTGAAGAAATTGGTCTATAAAAGTATTTTGTGCAATATATTGTTTATGATTTTCTATCTTGCAGTTTTTGTAATTATCTGTATAAACTTTGTGCATATGTGTGAAGGATGTTCATTTAATCTGAACAGAATCGTATTTGAGGTGCGACACAAAGTTCCCCAGCATAAGACTTTACAATATGAACATCGATTCTATAACTATTAAAAACCCCACAGTCCCCATCAGTATATTTCTTAATACATATAGGGCCATAAGATCAGTCACAGTTTAAACCAACTGTCAGCAAATCTCGGTTTACAATTAATCTGTCCACTATATCTAAATAATAATTTCAATATTACAATAATCTCCGTTTAGCTAAACTTAGTTAACTTTATATGTAACTGGCAACACTGAAGATTTTTATGGGCTTAAAATCTGCAGTGTTGCCAGTTACATTGTTGTATCGGAAAACAGAGAATAGATGTCAAAATTGTTAATAATCTTTTTTTAGAAAAATTTTAAAGCAGAGTTGCTCTACGTCATTGCAAAAGTTAAAATGATTATTCCGCGCTCTGACGATGTACGGGCATTGGAAATTATTATTAGACATACAACCATAATAAAATTTCTTCATCAGAATCACCACTTGCGTTTCCCATTTTGTTTTGGTTAACAAATATTTTAAACCTAATTAATAATGTAAAGAATTTTCCAAATATCTAATCAAATTATGACTGAATAGCCAGGCGAACACGTTGCCACGGTTTATCTACAAAGAGAAATTTAAACCCCAGACTTGCTAGTAAAATTAATCTCGAGTTTAAACTTTCAAGACAATAAACCATCACTGATCTTATGAAATTATGACTAAACCATCGTTTAAACTCCGTTTGTTGTTTAAACTGTGATTCATCTTATGGGCTTTATTATTCAACAATGATGATGCATTGCGGATAAGCTGCAATCTATAGTCTATGATACAAATACAAACAACAAATTTTTGGTTAAGAAGGACAAAATATAAACTTAGAAACAGAAGTTGCAAAGGAGTTAATTTTCTTGGGCCCACCTAAAAGTAAGCGGACATAAACCAAATATAACTTAAAAAAATATATAAGCAATATCTATAAAGAAATTATAGTAAATTCTAACTGGAATCTTAAATCATAGATAAAACATTTAACTTCATTCTGTTGACATATGTTAATTATCAACAAATGACATTTCATTGGGTGCATTCCATTTTTTTCTTTCACAATGTTTCCATAAACAATCGTTAATATTTACCAATTCGACATTTAACAGCTATATGATAAAAATGGAAACATGCAACCATGAAGTTTTACACTAATTTTTGGTTGAACAATCTCGAAACAACTTTTGTCATCCTGACAGCAATATATCAAAGCCAAGTCGTATTATGCATCTCGGAATGTATCCTTTTTGACGGGTTATTTGCTCTGTTTGTGGCTGCTGTCACACTGTCTATCTAGCGTATAGCACTCTTGGCAACTCTAAAACTTTTGCTAGATTACATAAGATTTGTCCTATGTTTGCCGATTGTAATTGAATCCATTGACGATTGTTGTTTCAATAAACTAGAAGCTACGATATCTGGACGTGAGAAATGTGCCGTCAGATTTCAACGCTATTTCACATAACAGATTCTCTGAGACGTCTGCAGATATGTACCAACTTGTGAGCGATTGGATTTTTCAAACAGTTAATGTGTATTAATATCGCAGCAAATATATTTATTGCTAATTACTATGTGGGACAATAATTTATTGCATTTAACATTTCGAATGCGCGTATCGTTGTAAGGAACACGAACTATTGATGTTTTATAGTTTATATTATTTATATAATTTTGTAAAAAATAATGTGTTTTTAAATAATAAATTATTTCTAATAAATTATTTCAAATTCAAATTTGTTCTTTCATTTATAAAGGTATTTATAACCTAAATTTGGAAAAAATTACAACTGGTTGAATGGTTTTTGTTGCTTTTTCAATTACTAGCAACTAACTACATGTCCCAATATAGTGAAATAGAAATTAACTCTTTCAAAGATTTAAAACACTACAAAAAAGTTGCATCTATGGGTAATAATCAGTCTGGTTTTAAAGTTTTTTTTGTTTTTTGTGGTTTTAACATTAAATGATGACTTATTTGTTGAGCAGATTTTTTTCAATCCCTAGCAAATAACTATGTTTCCCAATATAGTGAAATAGAGAATAACTCTTTTAAAGATAACTATATCAGAAACAATTACTCTTAAAATATCATATGAGGAACCTTCAGTCCAGAAATTAATCACTCTGATATGAACCATATAGAGATGATCCTTCTAAAGATAACCATCCTAGACCAAACTACGAGTGATACTATCTCAACTTGGAAGAGCTCTCTTTGAGTACTTTTTCTGCAGGACATTGCAACAATATGTCTGCAAAATAAGAAAATTTTGGAGTTTATTGGCAGTTTTACTAATGGTTTTTTGTAGAAACAGCTGATTATTTGTCAATACATAAATAATGTGTTCACTTATTCTGTGTGCTTTCACTTATTCCATACAATTATCTGCAATATATTTCAAATGAAGTGACTATCATATTCTCTCTTAGCCAAGGTTTTTGTTACATACAAGATACCTAAGGTTTTTGTTAACGTTTTCTTTTGTATTGTAATAAGATCAAAGAAAAATGTTTTGTTTTTTATTTTCTATAGAATTTGCCTGGCATGACATTGCAATTAAAAGTGCGTTCACTCAATATGAATGACTTTATATAACAATTTTTTTTGGTAAACATCTTCGATATCACATATTAATCCAAACATCAGCTATGTTTGGATTAATATGTGATATCGAAGATGTTATGTGTCAAGCCTGATTTGATAGCTGATTTGATGTTGATGTGTCAAGCCTGATTTGATAGCTGCCAAGTTTGATGATTGCCAAATATAGGATATCTCTACTTATAGGACCAACTGTATCCACTATGGGGAGCAGGCCCATGACGAATTGATCCCAGGACATTGATAAGAATTACTCTGCAAAAAATCTGCTCAACAAATAAGTCATCATTTAATGTTAAAACCACAATAACAAAAAAAACTTTAAAACCAGACTGATCATTATCCAAAGATGCAACTTTTTTGTAGGGTTCATTAAATAATCGAATTACAGGAAAAGGCAAATTTTGTTTTTTTCTGAATAAAATTTTAGTGAAGCAACACATGTTGCCGTGACATATTTCAACTAAGTCAGGTACTCCAATTGGTCATAACTAACGAACTCACATTTCACCTAGTTGTTGAGGTTTAGGCCACGTTTACCCACTGCAATCAGTAACTCCAAATTACTCCATCATTCATGTAGCTTAGTTATATTTATCAGCAATTTGGTTAAAAACTCTGATGTACATACGAGAGGAGGTCCAAAAGTCCACAAAAGGGAGGGGTTCTACATTATATCTTGGTATCCCGCTAATTAGGAACTCATTAGAGAGATATAAGTCAAATATCAAGTCCATAACATTATTCATTAATAAATAATCATCCCTTAAAGAAGTAAATATGGAAGTGAAGAGCAAAATGGAGCAATCGAACTACGCGCTGAGATTAAATTCCTCACCAAGCCAGGAAAAACTCCTTAAACACTCGTAAGCTAGATAAGAGTTGTTTTACAGAGATCATTGCCCTGGTAAAACTATGGTTTACAAGGGGGATGGTATATTTAAACAAGGTTCAAACTCGATTGAATTGAACCCCGCCCACGATGGCCGACTGAGGCCACTACATCGGATATTGTCGAAAAATTTTAAAAACTTGCATAGGAAGATGCTCGCCTGAAACTTTCAACTTTCTGAATTAGTTGATGTATCAGATACATTGACTTTAAGAATTATACACGACCATCTTGGCATGACTAAAGCAGTACAAGATGGGTCCCGGGAATGCTTACGCTGCCGTAAAAGCAACGAGTTGAGACGTATCAGGAGTTTTTGAAGCTGTATGCTGACGAACCTGCGCCGATTTTGGAGAGAATTGAGACTGAAGATGAAATTTGGGTTCATCACCTTGAGTCTGAATACAAGCGAGAGTCGTTGTAATGGCACAAAAAGGACACTCCACCCCCTAAGAAGGTTCTGGAATTGGCTGGAAAATTGATTGCAAAAGTTTTTTGGAATTGTGAAGGTATTTTGCTGATCGACTATGAAGAAAAATTTACCACTATTACTGAAGAGTGTTACACTACCATAGTGAATAAACTGAAGGGAGCTATCAAGGAAAAGAGACACGGAAAATTGTCTAGGGACGCATTGCTTTTGCAAAACAACGCGTCAGTTCACAAACGCGGTTTCGAGTTGCTGATTCACCCATCCTATAACATGACCTAGCTTCCAGTGATTTTTACTTTTTCCGAACATGAAAAAGAGCTCCGAGGAAGAAAATTTAAAAACGACTAATTCTGCCATTAAAGCACGATGAAAATTTTGTAAACTGTGCCAATTACGCCTGGTAAATGAAGCATCGCATAGTAAACTCGTCCAAACGTGGCAATAGAGATTTAATGAAACTGATTCGAAAATAAGCAAATATTGGACGGGTCAGAAAAGATAATAAAGAAGCGACAAAAATGTGGACAGCATAAATCAGTCAGTTGACAAGACTCCCGATCACTGCATTCAAAAAAAGGCAAGTGTTTTAAATGTTTCTAGAACTTCCTTACTGCTCATAATGCATAAAGATTTGCCTGCCCACCCCTACAAGATATAGTTAGTGCAAGAATTGAAGGCAGTTGATGCAGCACATAGGCTCTACTTAACTAACCAGATGGTTGATTCATTTTCACCCTTAAACTTTTTTTTTCTCAGATTAGGCACACTTCCATCTTAATGGCCATGCAAACAGCCAAAGCTATCGGCATTGGAATTTAATAAATCTAAAAGATTAGCAATGACTGATTAGCCTATAATTTTTCGAAGATCAGAGAGGACGCATAGTAAGCATAGACCGAAGCTATATGTGGAGATGATTAATAAATTTTTCACACCAACATTGCAAGATTTATTTCAACATAGAAGCCCACAAAATTGTCCCCCTGTCAGGAGATCGTGCACCTCAGTCGCAGCTCATCCTCCTATCATCTAGCTGAACTTTGCTCGCCCGTCTCCTTCTCTTTTAATTAATACATCACACAAAAATTGCCCCCCACCCCCGAATTCTGTTCCCATTCATCGACATCGCCCTCTTAGGGCTATGACCGTTCAGCCCTGGAACAGGTTTAGTCAGATTTCAGAATTCCTCAGGCAGAAAATGGCTGTGGACTTAATTATCGACCCTCAATAATTAATCCCTTAACACCGTCATTCATTTAATTTCTTTTGACAAAGTTGGTCAATATTCGAATACAGGCGTTTTCGAGAGAGAGATAAAAAGATTTGAGGGCCCGAGGACTCGCGCAGTAACCCGAGTAGAAAATAGTTACGGCGGACCCTATTATATTCAGGCTCGGATCATGTTGTGTGGGGGTATGTCGTATCACCGCAAACTACCTAAGGGCTAGATCAGGTTTGGGGCAGAAAACCTTCCAGGAAATGCATTATTTAGACATATCAATCATGTATATAATATGCCTAATATCATGTCACGAATGCCCTACATAGTCGCCTCTGCACCTGATAGGGCTACCCTATTTCAACCTTGTTACCATATATCCTATCAGAACACACCTGGTCCTGAGAGTATTTCTGTACCTCAACCTTACTACGGACTACCCTATTTGACTATGTCAGGCCCAGATACGGGTGCATTACTCTGGGTATTAAATGCCCTATCAGAACGTATCCTATCTTGATATCATTGTTCTACTTCAGCCTTACTAGGGTTTGACCTATTTGAATAAATTAGACCCTGATATCGCTAATTTAGGATGATCCTGGTATGAAATATCATATCAAAACGCATCTAGCCCTGACAGTATTGTCCTATTATAGAATGCCCTCTCAGAACTTATTTGGCCTTTGAAACATCACACAACTATAGTTCTCTAACATTAAGCTATATATGTATACTTCATGTATTCAAAATACATTTTCGATTCATAAAAATACATACATATATGTATTTTTTATGTATATGTATATGTGTATATATATATATATATATATATATATATATATATATATATATATATAAATATATGTGTGTGTGTGTTAAACTAATTTAAAAAATCATTCAGAATTACGTTATTTATTAAATTTAGAAAACATAAAACGACTTATGTCGGATTTAAATGAACTATTTAAAATATTAACTTTATTTTTCACTTATATTTGAGAAACTGAGAAAAAATATAACATTTTTATGAAAATTTTCATTACATATCCATCAAAATGTCTACATATGTTTTAATTAATAAATAATTAAGTTTAGTAACAATTCTTTAAATTTAAATTTGTAACGTAAGATTCGAAGAGGACGATGGCTACCTTAGCATATTATTCCTATCAAATCCCGAAGTCAAACAGAATTGCACATTGCTGAATAGTTGAAAGTGTGACCGCAACGACAAAAAAGTCTGTGAATTCCAGATGAATTCGGTTGAAAAGGAATAAATTAATCGATTCAAGTTACCCTGCAAAAATGATTTTTATAACTACCAATAATTTTTTCAATTAAATTTTTTTCAATCATTTTATTTGATCGGGCCTAGCTATGGTAGCCTGATTAGAATGTGTTTGGTCTATGTGTCTACTTTTAAAACCAAACTATATTTATGATGTGAACCTGAATTTATTGGCTGTCTAAACACTGGAATACAAATCAACAATAATAATTTGTAAATTTATTTTATCACGTATACTGTGAGCGGTGTGCGAAGAAAAGACCATGCATCCACTGTCAATGTTGAGTGCCAAACTAATCGCGGGGAGCCGTGCAGCGCGGCACCCGCCACTAGGCAAGCTAACCGGTTTTCAGCCAACTGGTCTGGTGATTCCTTGTTCATCGCCAGAGTACTGCCGTTATTAAGGACGATCGTGAAAATAATCTGGAAAACGAAAGCGGCATCCCGAATGTGTTCTGTATGACTCCGGCACGGCGTCGTCGGCGTGTGCATCGTTTTGAACATGCATATTCTCTGTTAGTAGGATTGAAATCCGCTTAAGGTTTCTATCGATCTTTGGAGATGGTTATTTGCTTTCCTTTGATGTCCAATTTGTACGCTTTTGGACCCTTTTTCTAATTCTTTAAGGATAAAAATGGATTTTAGGCTATGCCATGAAGGGGAACGAGGCTGTAAGTTGGCAGCAATTCTTCGGATACGTGAAAGATAATCACTGTCGTCTGGTACGTTTTGAAAAGATTTCCAGGAAGTCGTAATGAACACCATATAAGAGTTCTGCCGAAGAAGACTGCAAACATTCCTTCCACGCAATGACTAAACTGAGTAAAACTATTAATAGTGTCACATTCCAGTTCTGGTTAGCAAGGCAGACGATGGAAATTTTCAATGGTTTCTTGTTCAACCATGCCATTTGCTGCTGGATTATAAGCCATGGTTCCCGTCAGATTGGCCAAAGATTTGAACAGATTAGCTTCGAATTGCCTTCCGTGATCCGTAGTAATACTTGCGGGGCAACCAATACGTGCTAGCCCCCTTGTTAAAAATTCTTTAGCCACCGTCTCAACAGTAATAGCTGAAAGTGGAATAACCTCATTCCAGGATGTATATCCATCAAAGGCGGTAAGACCATCAGTCACTTAGATAGTATTTGGAAGTCAATTGTATCAATAATTTCCTCAACTTTGAAGAATGTGACGGTTGCTACGTTATATTTATCTAATATATGTTAAATATCTGTAGTAAACTTGTGAGATAAATACGAAATATCTATATCGTTATGGAGAATATTTATCCCTGCACATATAGAACACGTAAGTAATCGGCTTGTGATCCGTACAAATTGTAAAATGTCTTACTTCTACATATATCGGAAATATTTAATGGCCTTGTAAATTGAGAGTAATTCTTTATCATAGGGATTGTATTTACATTGAGATGAACTCAGTTTTCGAGAAAAGAACGCTAATGATTGCCAAGAATTATTTTTAAATTGTTGCAAGACAGCGCCACAGCTACGTCCGATACATCGGTAATAATTGCGAGATTAGCTTTAGAGTCGAGGTGGGTGAGAAATGCGGCATGACGTAAATCTACTTTAGAATCATCAAAGGCCTTGCATACTGCTGGAGTCATGTTGAGAAGCTGTAATCCTTTGACACAGCCGTTAAGTTGATTATGCAAGGGAGCTTGAATCTGGGCTGCATTAGATATGAACCTACGATAAAAATTAAGCATGCTTAGGACCCTTCTCAACTCTTTCACCGTTTTGGCTCTAGGTAGTCTTTTATCGCTTGAACTTTCGACTGCAATCGACTCGTACCTTTCTCAGAAACATAGTAACTTAAAAAGTTACTTCACGTACGCCTAACATGCATTTTGAAATATTGAGAAGTGAATCGCGTGTGAGTCTTCGTCCTTTGACAATACCAGGATGTCATCTAGGTATCCGCAGGTAATATCAATGCAATTGGAATGTTTGGTCCGCATTACGCAGACCGAATGTCAGGTATAGAAATTCATATAATCCAAAGGGGATTATAATCGCAGTCTTAGATATGTCATTTTCATGAACTGGTACTGGTTATATACTTTTACGAGGTCAATGACGGAGAAAATTATTCATCCGGAAATTTTTGTGACCAATGTCGTGGATATGCTTTATTGTGTGTCTGTTCGGTACTGTACGAGCATGTAATGCTCGGTAATCTCCACAAGGATTCGGAATAAGATGTAAGACAGGCGCCTTACCTGTACTGTCACATGGACAAACAGAACCATTACTGAGCATCGCCTCAAATTTGTTTGGCTATTCTTGACTTGTCAGGAGCCAAGCGTCGTGGGTGACAGAAAACAGGAGGACCTGCAGTGGTCTTGGTGAAGTGTACCGTACCCAATTGTAGTGTTAACTTTTTTCTAATCGGAAATCTTATTGTTATGAAATGAGTTCATGTAATCGTGACACCGGTAGAAAATTTGAGTCAGGTATAACAAAGGGAAGGAAGCTATCAAAAGAACGGGGCTAGAATAAACCTTGACGAAATATGACACATTAGACAAAAACAAAGACGACACTCTAACCCTACTCCAGCTGAAATCATTCCGTCGACGTCATGACGAGTGCCATTGCCATCTAATAGCGACGGTCATTAGTCAATTACTTCATTGTGTTCTATATCGCCACCACCCTAAACACTGTCCAACCAAGAACAGGTCTCTGTGTTTGTATTACGTCACCATCCAGGACTGACATTGTTAATGTGAATCCTCAAAATGGTTTTTGCAATTATTGATGTAAACTGATTTGAGATTTATTGAAAGGTCCAATCTGAGTTAAAGTTGATTTTCCTATAAATGAAAATGGACGCCGATCCAGCAAATATCATTACTGTAAAATGTTAATAAATGGTGAAAAGCTCGACATGCCCTAGATAACTTATTCACAAACAAAGAATGCCATTTATTGCTTTACATGTTGACTGTTTTTATTTCAAAGTACAAGGTTTGGATACAGTGTCATAGGTAAATAAAAGGACTTGTATAATTACTTAAAATGTCATGAATCTAGATGATTATAAAAAGATGGTATATTAATATGATTAAATTCAGAGCACAGACTTGCAAGACGATATTACTATTGACTCCCTAGCCCATACTCAAATTGGACGAGAAAAGCAATGGTGGGGAGGTATTTTAGAGAGATTGCTTACAATTGCATATTTTTAGCATCTCACAATTTAGCTTTCAGAGGTCATAAAATAAAATTAATATTTAACTCAGCGTTTAAGTGTGTCACTTTTTAAATATAGCAGCAACTTTTTAAGTATAGTAAAGTTAATAACCCAATTTGAGCCGATGCTGCAATTTCGCCTATAACAAGCAGACAATATGTTTAAAGACCACAATTTCGTGAAACATATTCAAAATGAGATTACGCACTTAATGGTAGTGGTAAAAAATGAAGGTTAAAACTATTGACAAAATGGTAAAAAGTACACATTACTCGATTATTCTTGATTGTACTCATGACAACTCCGTCGGGCTGAGAAAATATCTATTATTATAAGTTTTGTTAAAAAAGATACAGCTGAAATTAAATAAAATTTTATTGCTTCTTGGCTGCCAAAAAAAACCATAGCATAGAGTTTGACTAATTATACCATCACAAAGCTAGAACAACTGGAAATGTTATTGAAAAAGTGCAGAGGCCAACCAAAGCTGATTTCTCCTTGACAGGGAGGCGCTGGACTACAGGGATGGTTACTAGGTTTAGCTGGCTGGGTGCTTTCGCAGTGAGTGTTTTCAACTGGTTAGTTGCTTCTCGGATTATTTTGAGCTGGTAAGTCTTAAAACGAATATCGACGCAATATTACTGAATAACGTAATTGGTCAATGTGACGCGTCCATATCCATGGAAGTCCACTGGGCCTCCATGTTTCGTTTCCGCTACTGTACATTTTGATCAGGAAACTGTATGATCTCTATGACTAATGACTACAAGGTGAGACTTAAGACAAGAAACGTGGATGTCCACCGGACCTCCTTGTTTCTTTCCCGCTACTGTACATTTTGATAAGGACACTGTATGATCTCTAGACGCTAACAGGTACTCCCATGCTGAATAATCTTAAGCAGGATCGTATCGCTGGAACTATTGTAGCCGATTCTAGACTCTTGTATGGATTGAGCAGTTCGAATTTTGTACGGGTCTGTCGTTCTAAATACAGTTCAGCTGATGTTTTATCGTATCGCCGTCGGGTAGCTCGATAGCTAAACAAAATATTTTAAATTTTGTATTTCCGTCTGCATAGCATCAAATTTTATTTTCAGAAATTACACGTTTCTTTCTGCTTGGCCATTAGTTTGAAGATTACTCGGGGCGATCAATCTTTAACAGATTTCATTAGACTCACAGAATTCAATAAATTCTGTACTGGTGAATATAGAGGCGTTATCAGATACCTTAATCTCCGGAAGCCAGTGAACAGTAAAAATATCTTAAAGGAATTCAATCATGATGTAGATATTGCTGTAGATCCTGAAATTCCAACTTCTGGCCATTTTTACTTTACATCAAAGAGGATAAATATGAAGCATCTATCCTTGGGGTCTGCATAGTCCACATAGACACCATGGTTGCAACAAAACATTAGGTGGAGCACACGTTACGCATGTCACGGCGCAGGATTGGTTGTTTTTGACAAATGTCTCAATGGTACGGTTAATATTCTTCCCCAAACAGTATATTCTGGCCTAACTTTTCATTTTCGATGTTATGCTATGAGTTCTATGTAATTCAGCAAGAATTACAGATTATAAAGCTTGCGGTATAACAGCACGATGACCTTTGAAAATAACTCCATCTTGCAGGGAATATTGTTCTTCTTGAACTTCACCATTATTCAAACTGTCAGTAGAGTTTTACTAAAATTGCGATTGTCTTTGCAGCTAACTTGGGAGACATCACATCACATGATTTTATATTTGATACTTTGCGAGTGGATTATGTATCATCATTGAAATCTGGAAATTTGGCTGGCACTGGCGCTCGTTTGAAGTAATCCACATGTATATTTTGATCAGACTCCTTTTGTTTAATCATATAATCAAATCCGCTTAGAATTGTTGCATAACTGACGTGATGCAGATAGGATTGGCAGCTTTGCATCATGGTGGAAAATACGACTTAAGGGACTATTGTCCGTAACTATTCTGCGTATTCCTCTATGATACGCAGAATAGTTACAGACAATATTCCCTTAAGTCGTATTTTCCACCATGATGGAAAATATGCCTTAAGGGACTATTATCCGCATTGAACGACTGGGGGTTATTTTGACAGCATTGACTGATCTGATAATAGCTGAGTTAAATTTTTTTTTAAGTCAAGATGTTACGAATTGATATTTAGTCGCTTGATCCATATCCTTCCTAAGACTGGGCTGAGGTGTGCAAGGAACACAAATAACAATTAATTTGAAGCACGACCCTTAAATTCCATTGAAACCATGGCATAGTCAAGAAGTTAAAAAACACCGTGCGTGTAAGACTGAAAACCACATCCGTCTTTTTTTATTTTCCCTTTAAAATTCATTCTTCCAAATCTTGCTAGGGCAATAAGGTAAAGGCAGATCCTGAGTTCCTTTTTTATTTCTGACCATGTTGTTGATTCAATCTTACAGACGTATAGAATTTTGCAGCATTTTTCGAGAAAAGTACAGAAATAGACACAAAAGTATTTTATTCACAACTACTAGGTCGTCTAAGTAGTTTAACTCAGCTATGTCTTTCGGATCCATTTGGACAGATTTGATCCTTGAGCTAGTTTTTTTTTTCATTAAGTCAAACATATTTACTGTAAATTGCCAATATACATATTTACTGTAAATTGCCAGTATATTTCTATGCATAGCCAGTATGTGAACAAAAACTAAATTTTAGTTTGCAATGAGGGATTCGACAACTGTTGAAGTTAGAGCTCTTTGACCCAAAAGTATTTTGGGTGCCCCTCAAATTAAACCAATTCTCGAGCCGTTTGCGATACTGACAAAAAGTTTCTTTTGATTGATCATAATATTTGAAATTTAAAACAAAATTGTCATTTGTTTGCGGTGCTTAACTCTACTTCATAATTTGAAGGATTTCGCTGTTCTTTTGGGAAACAGAGATCATAGTAGCCAAAATAGCTTTCAAGTCCAATTCCATGTGGATAAGAATGTATTTTACGTAATATTACTCATAATACGATGGCGAATACGCTACATATCTTGTTTATCCTTGTCGCTATTTTTTTATAAGATTGATGGGAAGAAAAAATAACACCCTGGCACAAAACAGAGAAAGTTTATTTATAAATACATTGATAAAATTAGCAATTGTTTGTACGAACATAAAATACAGTAAATATCATACATCTAATCAACTGTCAATATCTTACTAAGCTACTCGTGCCAACTATTGACATTATTGCCTGCTACATTTTAAACCTAATACTGGAATACTACATACTTCTACCTTTAAAAATATTTATGGCTTATTATCATTAATCATAGGCCTGCAAATTTTAACTTTTATTTTCCCTTTTGAATTTGCTAGCTGACTTATGGTATTTTGGTGCGTTGATTATAATATGTATTTAGATTTTCTCCATCACCGTCAGTTTTTTTGGAAAAGCCTCATGTATGAAATCGCAAAAGTCAACTTTACTAAGAAAACAAATTATATTACAATAAACAACAATTACATGACTTTATAATATTATAAATACATTTAAATGTCGTTACTAAATAAATTAGAAATATTAAATACTTTTGTGGTATCTTGTTTTTTTTTCACCGAAGCTCCAACTGTGAGATTTTAGCTTAAAAGTCATCTCGCTTTAGAAACCAACAATAGTCTGCAATCATCCCTTTATTCCACCTTCCCTGATAGCGACCTTCTATCTCTTTTAATCTGATGGAATATTTCGCCTTGCTCTTCACTTACAGCTCCCAAGTTATCAAGAAAATAGTCCATGTGCGAATTAAGGAACTGAAGTTTAATGCTCATCGAACATCCCATTTTTCCAAAATTTTCAATCTTTTTTTCACAATTTCCTCGTAATTTGGACTTTTATGATTTCCTAGGATATTGTTCACTACTTTTTTAAGAGATTTTCAGGCTTCTAATTCAATTTCAATTCTAATTCTGCTTCTATTTCAATTTCAACCGAGAGTTGTGTCTTTTATCAATTTTCTTATGTCTGGGCCAACGAAAATACCTTCTTTCACTTTAGCTTCAGATACTTAGAGATGAAAAAAATTGGTGTAGATATTTAAAACCTTCTCCTTCTTTATTCAGCGCCTTCGCAAATTGTTTCATCATTCCCAGGTTTATATGTAAAACAAGTACAAAACTTTTTCCCGGGGGACTAAATTTTCTCACAACTTTTTTGGTTCCAGGGACTAGTTCAGTTCTCGGTGACCACTCTTTCTTCGTCCAATGTTGAACTCTATCTCGGTTATTCTACTCGCAGAGAAAGCAAGGGTATTTTGTGTAGCTACCTTGTTGACCGAGCAGCAAATTTATAACTTTCAGATCTCCACAGACTATCCAATCTTGTTGTACGTATTTTATTTTATCCAACAAATTTTTCAAATTATCCTAACATTTTTTCAAATGTACAGAATGGGCGACTGGCAGTGCAACTTACTTATTGCCATTATGCAAAAGGACTATTTTCATACTTCACTTTGATGAGTCTATGAACAATCTCCATTTGTTCGCTTCATATTCGTTGTTAAACATTTTCAATAAGCCAGGAATGTCTTTGCAATACACTAGATCACGATCTTCAGCAAAATGTGGTACATAGCCTTTTTCTCTGTTGAGATACCAAGAAAATGAGGCGCCAGGAGCAAGCATATTCTTTTCCGATAGTCTTGATTCGAGGAGTTCAGCTGCATCTTTTGACACGCTTAGATCTCTCGTTAAGTCGTTCAGTTCTGACTGTGATTAACTAAAATAAATAAATAACTGTGTTCCACTTGCACCTGGCTCAAATTGAGCTTCAGGTTGAGATACCTCTTCGAAATCACTGCTCATGTCTTCAGATTGCCCTGATTCCAAATATAGAGGTGATGGCAATGCAACGCTCGGGTCGCGATGCACCACGTGCGTTACCGATTGTATGGTTGGATATACCAAGTCCTTTTTTGGTTTAGCATTGTAGCCTGTAGTTTTCCAACAGAAAAAATAACAGTCTTCGGTATGATTCTGAGATTCTCTCCATAACATAGACGATTGTAAATCAAAGGTATTGTTCTGCCCTTTTGACCACGTTCGAAGTTCACGAACGTAAGTCGTCCAAGCTTTATGTGGGACACACTGTTTATCTTGGTTAGCGATTGCTAGGCCGAAATACATGTTATAAACGTTACTTATGAATTCGGTAATGTTATTCTGCTGTTTTGTCGGCATAAACTGACCACATATATAACAAAAATTGTCCAGAGAGTTTAAACAGTTTCGCGATGACATCTTTTAACTGAGTGTTACGAATTGTACGGAAGTAATGATTATGTAAAAATACTGATGTTGCTATTATACAAATCTATTAATCTACCCTCACTAACACTCTTCTAACGATTTAAGTTAATTACGGTTAAATAAGGTATTTAGCAAATGACCTAAAAATCCACCTTTTTCCAATAATAAGGATATGTCACTTAGTTAATATTTAACTAACTATATGAGAACTTATTCAATGTTGTTTGCAGCAACCATTTAGTTTGTTTTTTGTTCAATAAGAAACAATTAAAATAAAATATCAGTTCTCGACTAGGTCGGCCTAGATACTTGCAGCAAAAAAAAACTATGTTAAATAACAAAAATCCTGACATAATGGATTTTTTTTCTACTTCTAGCTTCAGATATATATCCAGTCAAATTCTTGGTTTTCCAGCTTTATACTTTCCAGAATGTACACCCGCATGCGTTAGGGTCATTGTTCCACTCCTTCTCATTTGGCTAGGGTGCGCTTTAGGAAGGATGGATGTCTATCTCAATCATATAATATTCTTATAATCCTCAAATGATAAATACCCTCTGTTTATGTATACTAAAATATAATATTCAACTTTTTATCCACTTTAGATCCCTTTTATCAATCTTCGACAAACTTATTTTAGACCTTATCACTCAATGCATAAGATAGAAGGACATTCAAATCTAGAGCATTTAAATATATGTTTGAATAATGTTTCTATACTAGTTTACATTGGTTTTATTATTTAGGTGATGTCTATAATTTTAGATTTTTACTTTTTTTTCTTCTGTAGTTTATATTACTAACCAAAAAGTGATAAAGCAATAACGTAAAATAGTTCATGCAACAGTGGCAGATATCCAGGGAATAGTTTGGTTATTGTAGCCTCACCAGCACCTTAATTCGACATTGGCAAACATAACTAAATGAGAACGAGCACCACTCGAGCAAACTCTCAAATGAAGTGATTTCGCTTTTGGCTCTCTGGATATTATTTAATATTTTTGGGGTATTCTCTCGTTTCAGTTGCAATAAAGTATCTTTAAATTACTCTGGCAAAATATTATTTATAGTGTGCGTTAGTAGTTTTAACACATTATTATTAGTCTTTTGTTCAGTAAGTTTTTTCCTCCATTTTGTTCTATCTCGATCGTAACATTACTAATGGCCAAGTAGACCCTCCTTCCGGTCAACGGAAATGGATTTCGTTATTCTCCCTAAACCTTTAGAATTATTAAAAATCCCCCTCCTCGCACGAGAATTTACATGCTCGACACCCCCAGTCACTTTTGTAACCAAAATGGATTAACAACCTGACTTACAGGCATATCTAGGAGTTGTAAAAAAATAGTACTAAAAATGTTTCATTCTTTCACCCATTTGACTCCTGACTGACACTTGATACTGAAATGGAGGGTACAGTTCCTAGGAAAATTCATCACCACCCTCCTGAACCCTCCTTAATTAATTGTCCCTTCCCAACTCCCACGAATTACTCATTAATAGGTCGACTGATCTGACGAGGTTGTGTTTCGGTACATCAAAATTTCTGAGCGTTATGGTAAACATATAAAAGTCCGCCGCTTGCATTTTGAAAAACTAGTAGACGGCCAGATTAAATACTTTCCGTCGGAGACGATGGTTTCCATTAATGGCCAAGTTCTTTCTCCGCATATTCATGAAATGTTCCTCTCTTCAATTATCTATATATAATTTTTTTACTATTCATTGTTTCAAATGCTGTTGATTTGGACATGTGGCTGAAAAACACCTACTCCCTGAGCGTTGTTTGCGATGTGGTGAAGGCCAGCTTGAAAGGAACTACTTGTTCCCAGGTAACAGGGCAAAATTTGTTTCTTGCAGTGGGCATCATAATTCTACTAATAGTATTTACCCCGAGGTCGAAGGACAAAAAAAATGAAATGTCTGAAAGAGACAAATTCCATGGTTCCTTCCCTAAGGATGGAAAAGGCAAACGTGGTTAAACGTGCCTGTCCTCCCGCCAAACTCATCTTTCTGAAATCTTTTGTTGGGCACAGGGACTCTTGCTGAAACCAAACTCCATAGGTATTTCCCTGTGATCCTTATCGTTGGCATTGTTAGCTTACTGGATATTTTGGCAGCGACCATTTCCTCATTATAACTAGCTGAATATTTTGGCAGCGGCCATTTCCTCATTATTACATTCCCACATTTAAATTTAAGTATGATAAAAAGTTTACGTCTAAAACTACAATCTAGATAGGACAGAATAAGTCCGATTCCGCTCATTCATTTAGATAGGAGTGAATTCTCCCCTTAAACGATTCGACGACATTGAATCCTGCTATGACCAATTTGTAAAGGCTATAAACCTAGCCACTGGAAGCTTTATCCCACTGATCAGGAATACTTTTATTTCAGATCTTCTCTTTGGTGGAACGGAGACTGCTCTGACAGTTAAATCCCGTAAAGAGACTAAAAAGAGAAAAAATCTAATATGTAGGAGACAAACTTCATCTTGTTGCGAAGGATCCAAGCCAAGACCAAACAAATTCTCCTTTAGAAGAAGTAAGAACTTTGAAAGAAATTATGTTTCCCATCCATACTACGTACCCATTTAATGGAATTGGGACAACCCATTTTTTAAATAGATTTGCTCCCCATCCGTCCGGTATCAGATATAAAATTCCAAAGGTCAGCCACTTTTTAGGAGAATATTTTCTATTAACAAACTAAGATAACTTTGCACTCTCTTAATTGGTCGTCCCTTGATACCGATAGAATGTTATATTGAATAGAGGAAAATACTCTTATCCTCTACTTGCTCACATCTTTTATCCCTCATCAATGTTATGAATATATTCTACTCAGGCTATTTTTGGAAAAGTCATGGAAATTTCAAATAATAATCCGTATCCTTTCCCTCAAACCATGTAAAGACCTCAATGTAAGTTCATCCTACATATCCATAGCCCTGTCTCCTGTTTTAGAGATAATCACCGAACACTTGAGGTGTTCGGTGATTATCTCCTGATTATCCCCACTGAACAATCAAATATCAGCTGGAGTGGTTTATGGAACAAATTAGCTTCAGAAAAGTGAAATATGCAATAGACAACCTCAGCATTTTGACCATCAACTGCCTTCTTACACCTTTCCTCTTCCTGCGATAATATAAACCTTTCAATCTTGAAGAAAATTCTTAATGATGTGGTATACCGATCAGTGTTACAAAAGTTCCTCTTAAATGGCCTTTTAGGAAGGTCAAATTATTCTGGAATATTCACATAGATCATGTTTAATTTGAATATTCTCCGTCGACAACGGAAGTAGGCTCGGGCACTACCCTCCCACGCTAAAATTAATTTATAACACTGATACGCAGTGCAGTACGCATTCACTTTCAAGTACTGAGGATCATAGTGGACACAATGAAATTATCAAGCAGAATGTGTCTTTATATCTCCGTCGACAATACTTAGCTGATCATTATCTACTGAAGACAGATAGGTTTTCCATGCACCATCTATTTTCCCACAACTGATCTTTCTAGATTCAATGAAAGTGGCCTTTTTGGCATTGAAGGTCCACCCTCTCCTCCCCATTAACTTCCAAAGGTTCAGATCCCTCTCAAACTCTGTTTATCGAAATGTTTCACTCCCACCCTATAGTTTTTCAATTGTCTCGGTTATATGCAGGCCAAATGTACTTCAGACTCGATAAAAAGTCCACAAATCTCAATTTGCTGTTCTGTTCCTTTTTGAATCATTTTTTAATGGATTGGTTACAAATATACACAGGCGCATCAAAGATCCTATCAGGCGACTATGTCAGCACATTTTCCAGCTCTCTTCCTTTGGTACACTCCCCTCCCAAAGGATTGTTTCATGTTCTCAGGTATATTTAGGAAGCTGGTGGTATTTAAAAAAAAAGATCTAACTGTATAAAAAGTAAAAAAGATCTGTCTCAAGTATATTTAAATTCAATAAAATTAAATGGTAACTGTGTGGAAACAGTAATGAATTTATTATTATGCGACAATATAGTGGTAAACAATATGGAGATCCATATTCCATGCTTGAGTAAATCTTATTGAGGTGTCCCTGGTTCTGAGGCATCACGTTGCTTGGTGCTGGCTCACCGTTTTCATTTGATTGTTATTTGGCAGTGGTGGGGTCGTGTTGCAATAAGTTCAAGGAAGAGTGGACCGATTGTTTCTATCAGTGGTAAAAAGTCCACATATGTAAATTTTCTGTTCTGTTCCTTTTTGAATCGTTTTTGGATGGATTGGTTATAAACATACACAGGCCCATCAAAGATCTTGTCAGGCGACTATGTCGGCACATTTTTTACTGCCCAGATACCTCTCCTTCGGTACATTTTTCCTCCCAAAGGACTGTTTCATGTTGTCAAGTATATTTAGTAACTGTACTAATGCGGAAACAGTGATGAATTTATTATTATGCGACAATATAGTGGTAAACGATACGGAGATCCATATTCCATGCTTAAGTACTGAGTGCTGCTGGTTCTGAGGCATTGTGTTGCTTGGTGCTCCGTTTTCATTTAATTGTTATTTGGCTGCGGCGGTGTCGTGTTGCAGTAAGTACAAGGAAAATTGGACTGTTTGCTTCTATCAGTGGTTTCATCGTATGAAACAACTACTTTGAAAAACAACAAACTAACTACAAACTTGCTAGTTGTTTCATATTCCAAAAACTTGCACCTTTGGTAAACAATTTTCATTATAATTTTTTTAGTATTGCTAAACTTAGTCTGGATGATGCCACGTGAAAATATATTATATGAATTTTGTTAAGCAATTAATTCTATAAGTTTGATTAAAAATATTTGTTTTAAATTTTTTTTCACATACATTATTTTCAATGCAAGAATACTGTGATCACGAAATTATATTACTACAGAGAATTCGTGATTCGTAATATTCGGATGTTTAACAACCGATAGGCAGAAGTGATGGTTTATTTATCAATAACCAGCTGGTAAATGACTAAGTTATTTTACATTTTACTTGTAGAGAGACTTCGTTTGCTGATATCGTTATGACTTATTTAACAAATTATTGGAAAATTGATTATTTTTACACATAACCTTTTTATATTCAGTGAATATTAATTTTACACTAATGAATAACACTTCACCATAAACAAATTGGTATAATTTTTGTATAAATATATATTAAAAAATGTAATCAAATTATCTTATTACATTTTTTAAACTACACACAACAGGAGATTAGACAGGCATAATAAAAAAAATGTTTGTTTTGTAACAAAGAACAGAATTTATTATCTTAAAATAATCTTTTTTTTCTTCAATATCTTATAAATGTTATTTCACTTGCACTCTCCTAAATGGAAGGCAAAATTTCAGGTAACTGCTTGACACATTTTCTATGATTTCTGCCATTTCTTCTCGGATATTTTCTTTTTATTGGTCCCGAGAGGATGATTTATTATTGTATACTTTTTATATGTCGAGGCTTCCAGAGAGGAAGGTATATTACTGTATACTTTGTCAAGGCTATATATATGCCAGTTTTAGGTGGCCACATCTGGATGTCAATCTTCCATGGAAAGGTTCACATATAACTGGAAAAGACACGCTAGACGTGTGAGATGTGGCTTAAACTGTGTTTTTATTAAAACCAATTAAATCTTATAGGTATGAAAAACTATATAATTGTAATTCTAGAAAATTAACCGTTTGAGTGCCGACGAGTGCCACCGCGCTTGTGCGCGTTCTAATTAAATTCGCCATGAGCGCGATGTCGGTGAAATGATTTAATTCGAGTGAAAATGACTGTTTTTCAGGTTGTGAAGAAAGTGATAGTGGGAGTGACATACGGAAGTATTCCGACATTATGGGTTAAACATTTTCTTTCCTGGATCCTTTTTATATTGTAATTACTAATAATATTATAATTTGAACTTTATGTAACACGTAGAAAGATAAAAAATTAGCGATGCGTGCGAGCGACCTCCCCTACCGCGCGCTCATCAGCAACTGATTTCGCAAGCGCCATTAGCTCGTGGCAAATTTAGTTAGTATGCGCACGAGCGCGATGGCGCTCGTCGGCACTCAAACGGTTAAATCACAACAACTAGGTGAAATGGGAGTGTTGTTAGTTCTGACCAATCGAAGGTGCTTGACTTAGTTGAAATATGTCATTGCAACTATAATTTTGTTCAGTATAGCCTTTTGCAGCAAATAGCATCATTTTACCGGGCATTGTTAAGAGGTTATGTTTCTTGATTACTGATTTGTGTGCCTTGATTTGTAATTTGATATTATGGAGAAAGTACAGGCCGGTAAGTGTACTCATGCGCACACTGTGAGAGCCATCACACCCACGGCTCGTTTATTTAATGAAGTCTACAAAAAAGTTGCATTTTAATGATGAATATGGGTAATGGATGATCAGTCTGGTTTTAGATATACCTGAATTTATCCATTAAATGATGATCTCTTTGTTGAGACAGTGTTTGTTCCATCACTAGCAACTAACTATGTGTCTCAAGATAATGAAATTGTGAACAACTCTTCCAAAAATAACCACCATAGAGACAAATTGGCCTTGAGATATAACACAAGGGACCATCAGTCCAAAGATGATTCACTCCGATGTAATCCATACAAAAATGATCACCCCAGAGAAGATCCTTCTAAAGATAATCATCCTAAACCAGACTATGAGTGATATAATCTTAACATGGAAAAGCTCTCCATGAGAGCTTTCTCTGCAGAAGCACCTCGCGATGATATATCCACAAAAAAGAAAGTTTTGGAGTTTACTGGCAGTTTTACTTACAGTTTTTTTGGAGAAACAGTTTTCATTTTTTGACTTAATGTCAACAATGTGTTCACTTATTCTGTGTTTGCACTTATTCCATACAATTATCTGCAATACGATTCAAATGAGGTTACTACCATTTTCTCTCTTAGCCCACAAATAATGTATCCTCGATACATAAGGTTTTTGTTAAATTGCCAAATTTCTAGTGTAAAAAAAGTAATCACCACAATCTTGATGATTGCCAAACATGTATTGAAGGCTATTTAGGAATAACTCTAGTTAAATTTACAACTTTTGTTTATAAATTTATATTACGTCCCTCTTAACGAAAAATTTGTTTTGTTTGTATTTGTATCACAGACTATAGATTACACCTAATCCATAATGTATCATCAATACTGAATAAAAAAAGGCCAGTAAGATCAATCACTGTTTAAACCACATATAAACGGCAGTTTAAGTCATAATTCAGTGGCGGTTCAATTTCTTGAAAGTTTAAACTCAAGATTAATTTTATTAGCGGGACTAGGGGGGTTTAAACTCCTTTTTGTAGATAAACCATGGCAATTTATACACTTGGCTATCAGTTATTTATGTCTGTCATTCTACCAAACTATCATTCAGTCATATAATTTCGGAGGAAGTTTAGAAAATTTTTTACAATATTAATAGGTTTTTAATTTAGTTGTATTATTAATCAGCTTTAAAATATTAGTTAACCAAAACGAAATGGAAAATACAAGTGGCAATTCTGACGAAGAAATTGTATTATTGGTGTGTGATCTTAAAAATAATTATCAATACCCGTAAATCGTTAGAATGTGGAATAATAATTCCAATTTTCGGAATGACGAAGACCAACTGCTTTAAAATTTCCATTTCGCCCTCAATAAAACTTGACGCACTCTTTTGTCAGATATATTTGTAAAAAAGACACATTGGCTAATGAAATATTCACGGATTATTAATAATTTTGACATCTATTCCCTATTTTCCAATACAACAAAGCATTAAGCCCATAAAAATCATCAGTGTTGCAAGTTACACACAAAGTTAATTAAGCTTCGTTAACCGGAGATTATTGTAATACTGAAATTACCATTTGGACGTAGTCAACAGATTAATTATAAACCGAGATTTGCTGACAGTTGGTTCAAACTGTGATTGACTTTACGGCCCTATGTGTATTAAGAAATATACTGACGGGGACTGTGGGGTTTTTAATAGTTTTAGAATCAATGTTCACACTACAAACTTTTGTGCTGGAAAATTCTGTGTCGCATTTCAAACAAGATTCTGTTCAGATTAAATGGACATCCTTCACACATATCCATAAAGTTTATACAGATAATTACAAAAACTGCGAGATATGAATTCGTAAACATTGTCTTGCATAGAAGACCAATCGCTTCAAAGGCTTTTGAAAAAATGTATTCCCTAGGAATAAAGGCAAAAATACAGTCGGTGTATAAATTTGTCTAGATTACAGTAATGAGGGAGCAACACACAATGTCTTGGTACGCAATGCCAGCAGGATAGTTTTACACTTTATCAGCATTAGTCTATCAACGGTTCCTGCTTGAATGGCCGGTAGTAGCAATCCATGTGCTGGAACATGACTTGACCCAGGTCAAGCTCTTCATTGGCCGGCTCCTCTTTTACATTAACAACATCATGCTGTTGTGTATTTATACTGGTTGCGGCATTCAACTCGTCGACAGTGGCATATTTTCTTTCACCGCCTTCCTGTCCAGGGTTACTACATGTTAAATGCTGATGATGTCCTGTAAAGAGTTTACAATGCAAATTATTTCCAAAATTTTGATTAGATACGTGATTTAACATTGCCGTGTAAAGAACCGAGTAACTTTAGCATTATAGTGTTAGTAATTGTCAGGTCGAACTCAAAGTACACGAAGATGAGAGTGTGTCTTACATTGCAGACAAAAATTTTGAGATCATTTGATAAAGCATTTTGTTTACTGACCAACATTTTGTTTAAAATTATGACTTATAAATGTATCCATAACTTTTTGATAATATGAATCCACGGGATCTTATCTCAATTCATTATTGAATAATGTATATTAAAGAAAGTTCTCCTAAAGTGGAAGTAACCATTTGAACTAAAAGGTCTGTCATGTACAAGCAGAACTCTCACTACGGGGGTTTTACATACTTTAGGACCTTATAAATATCTAAGCATAACATAGTATTTCTAATAAAGTATCGAAAAAAATATATTTTTGCGTGAAACCATCTCGAAGCAGTCTGGTTATACTTCAAAACGATGCAAATAATATGAACTTTTTATTTGTAAATTTTAAAAATACTAAAAAAATTTCAAATAATTAATTCCAAGGCACTCACAACACAAAACACAAAATAACTTTTTGAGATTCATTTTTTGCAAATATCGTATCTCTATAGCACCGTGCAACCAATATTGGATGCCTGGTGAAAACTGCACATTATTTGTTATTTGTGGACAACATAAAACTTTTTACAGTCGTCAAGGATGCAGCAGATGGCGAACAGTTGTAGTGTGACGTCAGAGCCCTCATACAGTGGAGTGCAACAAACGCTTAAGGCTTAACGCAAGCAAACGTTCAATAGTGAGTCACAGCCGAGCACATGCTCTTATTAAATACACATATACAGTCAGCGGAATTCCATTGCATCGTCCGTATGAGATCCTATGAACCTTTTTCGTATACTTTATTTGTCCCCTAAATTTCCTTATAAATATTTGATAGAGTGTTGCAATTGAAATGTGTTCAGATTAATATTTTTATTCTTATGCCAAGTTTCAAGCCCCTACGTCAAGCAATTTCCGAGAAACGGCTGTAGCAGACAGACAAGTGAGTAATTTTATAAATGTTCCGTTTTTTCGGCACCCTAGGAGTATATAGTTTGTGTTTCGGCACCCTACGAAACAATCAAATATATGGAAAAAGACATAAAAAACTTGTCCCACTATTATGAGTTGTGATCCAAACACATACAACAACAAAAAATATACTATCTGAAAGAATAGAATTTGCAATTAAAATATACAAAGATGTTAATCGCCAATCTTGTATGCCTGACCTTATACCGACAATTCGGCATATCAGATTTGGCTAACTTCTGCTTTGTTAAAATACGTATGTATTCAATGGTACAGAAAATGAGCCCAAGCTTAAGACTGCTTTAATTGTTTTGCATCCAGGGACCTCCCTGTGGGGATGATGATGATGATCAAAGTCTCAGTTTTGTTCAGTTAATACCTTGATGCATATTCTAAATCATCGTAGCAAGCAGATTATTTTCTCCATGCGTCCAAATGCCTCTAGAATATGTCCTGGAGGCAAACAAGTATGAGTGATCTATATCAGAAAGGGAACACCAGACTCAGGAACGGGTTAAATCCAAAAAGATTACTGACTTATTATAGGAAGATTATGAGTGAGCTATACCAGAAAGGGAACACCAGACTCAGGAATGGGTTAAATCCAAAAAGATTACTGACTTATTATAGGAAGATTCAGTATTGAAGTGTGCAATAATATCACTCCCATGGATCTCGAAGAGCCACAAAAACGCAAGCACTGTGTATAAATTGAAAGAATATTTATAGATTTTTCAGGTCTAACGAAGAATCTTGAAATACAAAAAAATATTTCAATACACTGTAAATCCAAGCACAAACAGCGACTAGACCTAATTCTTATTTTTTGATAAAATGCACAAGAGTATGCCGCTATTTATAGTTCACTATATGACCCACAATGGGACAAGTTTCTTTACATGTTATTATATATTAATTTAATAAAAAATATTGGCACTACATGTAAAAAAAATCAAAGGATCAATAAACTTCATAAATCAAAGAAAGGAGGTCTTCCTTTGTATCAACTCACCTGTCAATTCATTATCAGAAAGCTCCTGTTTTATTCCACGGTGCAGAATCGAATCAAAATTATTGTCGACTGCACTCTCTAGCCTGACGTTACTTAATTCCTGTCAGAAATAAACAATTGTTGATGTTAGTACTCTGCTGAGCGATACAAATATTAGCACATTATTCCATTCGTAGGAGATAACACATAAGATACGCAGTTACGAATCAGTATAAGTAGCCCATGAAGCAATTTATTTATCATAAGCCACTGAACACATTTAATCGGTTTCATTGCTAATAAATGACACTATAAAAAATTGTTTTTGAAGTGAAACTTCTTTTGTCATAAAAGAGAAATGAAACTGTAAAGAAAAGTGAAACACTTCTAGAAACTAGACTATAACAAAAGCTAATTACTCATGTATAGGAAGCTGTAATGAAAAGTAAAACACTTATAAAAAACTAACTGTAATGAAAAGTAAAACACTTATAGTAATGAAACTGTAATGAAAAGTAAAACACTTATAGAAATGAAACTGTAATGAAAAGTAAAACACTTATAAGCATGAAAATGTAATGAAAAGTAAAACACTTGTAGAAATGCAAATGTAATGAAAAGTAAAACACTTGTAGAAATGAAACTGTAATGAAAAGTAAAACACTTATAGAAATGAAACTGTAATGAAAAGTAAAACACTTATAGAAAACAAACTGTAATGAAAAGTAAAACACTTATAGAAATGAAACTGTAATGAAGAGTAAAACACTTATAGAAATGAAACTGTAATGAAAAGTAAAACACTTACAGAAATGAAACTGTAATGAAAAGTAAAACACTTACAAGCATGAAAATGTAATGAAAAGTAAAACACTTGTAGAAATGAAACTGTAATGAAAAGTAAAACACTTCTAGAAATGAAACTGTAATGAAAAGTAAAACACTTACAAAAATTATAATGTAATGAACAGTAAAACACTTATAAAAATGAAACTTTAATGAATACTGTATTAAGATAAATATATCAAGTTAAAATTGAAATGTCACTTTGATCTATTACTTCAGAGAGTAAAACTAGTGGGCAAGTTTGAAGCAAAAGCAAATGAATCATATAGCATTGTTTTACTCCTCATTTGATTCTGCGTCTTACATATTCTTTTCCATTACTGAAATCATTTTTTAAACTTCTCACAGGACTTGTCCATGTTTCCACGCATCCTTTCTCATCTCTACGCTTCGTGAGCCACAGCCTGCCACACACTCGTACTCATTCTGTACTTATACGCATTCTAATTTTTTCGAACAATTTATTTGAAATGATTTTTGAACATTTATTAGAAAATTATTTACTTCCAAAGACATTGTACTATAATTCACCGCCTCTCTACACACACCTGACTAGTCTTGGAACTCTCCGACATTTATTTCCGCTTCAACAAAATAATTCAATTTTCTAATGTGTGAAATTGTGTGTGACTGTACCTGGTTAGTTCTGTAGCACGAGTCCGTATACTGGAAAGCGACAGGTTCAATCTCTATTTCTATGAACTTCGGCTCGTCTTTAATTGGTGGTATGTCGTTTTGATTCACTCCGCCGTTTTGTTCCAGTCTGTGAGAAAAAAAATATAAACTGTCATGAGACAAATGCCTGGCAGATGTGATCCATCTTAATTTTTTTATATTTCATATTGAAATATTTTCAATTGGACAAAGTGAAAATGAAAAAAAACAAATATTGAAATAGTTAATAATAAAATATTAATTTAATTATATAATTCAATACAAATATATACCGCTGAGCAGTATCTACGATACTAATATTCTGTCTTTCTTCCAAATGTTGTGTGTTGTATTGCGAACAGTTGTTGAAATTCTGTGTAATTTCTTTAGCTACATTTGAATTTGAACAAGTCGCACTCGGTTGATCATCTGGTACTTCTTCAGTATTTTGTTGTATTTTGTCTACGCTGCGTACATTAGATGCTGTTGCAATGTGCTGTATATTTTGTTTACGATGTCTATTTTCTCTTCTCCGCTGGTTAATTTCTTCTCTGTGACGCTCTCGATACTTTCGATTACGTTCTTTTTTTAGTGTCTTCTTGTCCACACTGAAATTATATGTGTATGAACAAAAAGTTCAAAATATCACTATTTATAGCAAAGAAAATAATTATCTTACTGTTTGGTGGTAGCTTTATGATGTTGTATTGATTGTATACTGTTTACAATTGAAGACTTGGCAGAATACCCTAAATTTTGTTGATTTCGCCTAGTTTCTCTTCTGCGCTGGTTTATTTTTTCTTTGTGCTTATCACGGTATCTCCGATTGCGCTCTTTCCTGAGTGCACCGTTATCATTTACTCTGAATTTATAAAGATATTATATTATATAATAATAACATTAAAAATAAGTATATGGTATAAAATGCAAAATGAAGTAACTTCCTTCTCTTACCCGAATGATACAGTATGTCTTTCGATTGATTTATTTTGTTCGTTATGAGTTTCAACTATAATATCGCCCATCTTCTGCGGCAGTTGAGTACTTGAAAAAAATATAACATCTCATTAGCAAATGTTGGTATAAAATTAACTCTGCAAAAGTAAAGAATACTAAGTAAATAATAACAAAACTAAAGTATATATGTGTGTATGTGTGTGTGTGTATACATGTACACGGTGTCCGGGAATAAGTGTCAGACAAAGAAAGACACTATTGCTTAGCTATAGAGGAATAAATTGTCCTTGAAATAAAATATAAACCCTTTTTTACGTACACCCTTTTTCTAATCGAGTGCAAAAAAATTATAACACATAACTCTTTTTAACACACCCAATACTTGCTAGGAGCGCGGTGCTTACCCGGGCATCTATATGTCTTCGTTGCTTTTTGCTGGTTATTCCCCTGAGCAGCGCTGAATAATGTGCGCAAGTATCACGTGTATGAAAAAAATTACAAATAATTATGAATATTTTTTACTATTTTTCAGTCAATGAATAACATCTTTCATCGTCCGACACTTATTCCCGGACATCATGTATATAAAGAAAACCAGTGTTACCAATGTGTCTTCAGATGTATATATACTTATTTTTACCACTCCATCTTTAACCGAGAAATATGGTTAACATGGCAGAAACGGGAGAAAGCATGCATGATCGATAGTAGATGATAAATATATTATGAGTTAAGAAAATAAACAATAAACTAACCTTTGGTTTGAATCACTTGATTGTATGTCGTGCGGTAAATGCTTAGTACACGATAGACGCATTATCTGTCTTACTTGTATTTGTAATCGGTATATACTTGTATTACAGTTATTTACACTACCACTGTAACTTATATTTTAAATTAATAAACACTTTCAATGTTTTAAGACAATTTAATGCAATACACCGACATAAACCAGTAAAGTTGTAAATGTTAGTAAATAAGAAACAATGTTGTACACTGACAAACACATACGTAGCATGTGTGTAGTGTGGTAGAGAGGAAAGCATTAAGTTGGAAAGAGCCGACAAAACGCAAAGCTGACTGAATTAAGTCGTAAATAGCTGACAAGATGCGTAACTGGCCGAATCGCACGTCGCAACATGCCATCAGAATGATTTAACCCCCATCCAATCGCACAAATGTTTCATAAAACATAAATTCTTTTTTGGTAACTGTGGAGTTAGACAGTGCGCAATAAACTGTGTAATAAGCAGTTAGTTAAAATTAATTTTAATTTCACGCAGAAGGAGGGTATCAATTCATTTTATAATAAAGATATATTTGGGGGACCTAGAGTTAAGAATATGTCGACTCTAAAGAGGGGTGAATTTTAAAATTTTAATAATATTAAATAAATGTTTTATTATAATAAAATCAAATTATTACAATTCAATTATTACGTTTTGTGCGCAATCTACAAAAGGGTGGTCCCCCATAAATTAGGTAACTGGAGGTTGTCAAGATCTAAATCAAGCTAATTAGTGTTATGTCAGTTTTCGACAATCTATAATCAATATTAACAATCCTATCTCAATGGTCACTCTATTTGAACACTCACTTTCCAGAGAAATTTGAAAAAAATAAGAAATGTTTAAAATGTCATTCCCGTGACATGAAAAATTATAACTTTCTTTATTTCACTATGTTATTATATTTTAAAATACTGTAGTCATATATAAAACTAAATTAAATAAAAAATTACGTAATAAATTTACGTAATCATTCCCTTGTGTGAAGTAAAATTTGAAATTCCCACCAAACACTTTGCGAATCGAAGAACGAAGGTAATAATTTTTTAATAAAAGTTCGTCGTAGATGTCTCCCAATTAACGACATTTGCTCTGCATCCATATTGGATCAATGTCAGTGGTATGACATTATCAGTCCCCTGTTGTCTATCCCTATCCAAAAATGTGACAGAGACCGATTTACTCAATAGGCTGATAACTTGGAATACTTCGCTTTATTTTCAAATACTAGCTTTTGCGTACAGCTCTGCCTGCTACTTTATTTTGATATAATTGGTTTAATAGTATTTTAAAAATCATGTCTACTTAGAACATGTGTGGACATTTTTATAGATATCTATAAGGTAAACGTACAGGCTGATATGATACATCAAGTATATGGACTATCTACAGATTTATACATCATAATACAACTAAATTAAGAGAGAGGAGATACTTGTAAAGAAAAGAAAGGACTTGAAGGGAACGGATTAAAAATGATCCAGTTAAGTTTACTCAGCAACAAGAACTAGAGAGATTAAAATACTTAAAAAAGAAAGAAAAAGGACGACAAAAAATTGTAGATCAAATGATTGATTGTGAAAAGAGATGAACACATAAAAAATGAAGAGAAAATTATGGAAACTACAAAAAAAAACAGGAAATTCAAATATATGACAAATTTCCTTCAACGGTCTAAACCATATTTTTCTGACATTGAAGATTCACAAAAACATAGAGGCTCCATCTATATTGAAAACCGAAGCATTGGAAAGGCTACAAAAAGAAGTCAACAGTGGAGAAATCTCAGAAACAAGCAAATGAAACAAAATGAGAATATTATTGCTAAACTAAAGAGCATACTAAAAATATAGCAACAGAGATACAACATTTGAAGAACAAGAGAAAGGCTAATCCAAAATCAATCAAACTATCTCCAAAGACATGTTGCCAACAATTGGTTGAAGATGTCACTCAAAGAGATAAGTAGCACAAAGACAAGTTTCGGTGAAGAGTTCAAACCATAAAGAAATAGCAGTATATAGGTTATTTCTGGAAAAATGGCGAACAAATAAAGCTAAAACTTACAAGAAAACTGGACATAACCACATAATACCTAAAAACAAACAGCAAAATGCATAAATGAAAAATGGTTGAAGAATTTGCGGATGGTGATGCTGATAGTCGCTAAGCAGCTGGTAAAAATTAATATGCTACCGTACAAATCTGTAAAGAAACAAAAAGGTCACTTGCTTGACAGGTTGCGAAAACTTCAACTGAAGTTTTTGAGGATAACCAGTTCCAAAATTAGTTATCCTTTATTTTTTCAATTCCAACCATTTTGGCTCATGCCACCGAAATTACAAAACTATGAAACTTGTGGTTGGGTCATCCATAAAAATATTGATTTCAAACTGCGGCCTTGAAAAATACTAAAATTCTTATTACAAAAGGCAATTATCAAAATATATTGGAGGCATTTCGTGCAACAGCTTTTCTGAAAAATGTCTGGAAAGAATGTGCGATGACTGCTTCTTAAATCAATTGTCTTATGAAGAGTTTGATAATTCAAAAATTGTTTTGCTGAAGCAACGGACAAACAAAAAAGAAAAGATTACCGATCCCGAAATAAAGAAAGAATATTTTATCAGAAAGTACAGAATTTAAAACCCCAAAATTTCTACAAGAGATTTTATTCTGCGATTAGAAAACGACATTTAAACTTCTGTCAACAAGAATTTAATATTGTGTACCAATATAATGCCCTGAAAAATTTCAAGCAGTCATTATCAAAAAAAGGACATCATTCCTTTTTCCAGGAATTTTGCTACAAAATTTAATCAAGGAATTCAAGCTTTTAATTTTAGGGACTCATATACCCTAATATTGTTTAGATACTGGGATGATATATCTGAAAAACTCAATAACATCACACTGCAAAATCACTTCATCTATCCCACAATGTCGGTACAAAATGGGCCCATTTAAGACCAATACTCAAAAGCTTCCTCGGCAATGGCCACTAAATATAGAAACAAGACAATTTTTTACATTCTGGCCATAAATTGTCTTTTTTCTGTATTGAGTAACAGGACCTGTAGTGAAAGACATGTATTCCAGAATCATAAATTTTTCTTAAAGTACCACAAGGTTGGTTAAGGTAAAGGTGCACCGGGCAGTGTAAGATCCACCTGCAAATGAATAGCAGACCAAGTGATACGCCAGGAGGCGACATTATTAATTTGGAAGAGTTCCGCAAAGTCTTTTGCGAAAGATGTTTAGCGACTAATACTGTGGTAATACAGGACCAAAATTTTAAATAAATAGACAGGATGCTGAATGAAAATTTATTCGGATAAATTCCGTTTAACGGAATGCTTCTATCCATGACTTTGAAATATTTTAGTTGTTTTTGCAACTCTGCCAGATGCAATCATAATTTGCTCGGATCCATCAAACATAAATCAGGAACTCTTCTAAACATCTCAAATATATTCACGGGCTCAGAAAATGAGACATGCAATATCTACCTGATTTTGGAAGATGTACCTGAATTCCTACTCCAGTGAATTTGGAGATGGAGAATGTCATCCATCTCTGACAATTCTGGTGATTCTATTATTATCCAGGAGAAAGTGACATATTGTAAGCACAGTAAGAAAATTACTGTGGTGTTAATACGGTATATGGTAAGGAAAACCGAATATCGTTATGCTGGAGTCTGCACTTCTTTATTTGAAGACGAGCATGTCTTGCAAATTATCTTTATAAAACTATATTATAAAGAAGGTGCTGTCTTCAAGGTAGACAAAACCAATATTTCTGACGTGCCACAAAGTCAAATAATAAAGTTAATGTAACTTCCAGTGCCAAACCTTATTGTTAATGATGATTATTGATACGTGTCTTCTTGTCAAGTAACTCTTCCCAAGTGACAATTATTAAAAAAAAACGAGACTGAAGTAAAACTTCTTTAGCTCCATTTATATGTATGTATGTATGTGTATATATATATATGTATGTGTATATATATATATATGTATATATATATATATATATATATATATATATATATATGTATGTATATATATATATGTATGTATATATATATATGTGTATATATATATCTATATATATATATATATATATATATATATGTATATATGTATATATATGTATACATATATATATATATATGTATATATATACATATACATATATTGTATACATACACATATATTATTTTTCTACAAATATTTAAATTTACTATCGGTTTTCATTGATAAATTAATATTTTTGAATAGATTTGTTATTTTTATCCATTATTTCCATTATCGGATACATCAGTCATTACTATGGTTGATTGTAAGACCGAGACAATAGGCTTATGGTATGAGAAATAAGATACATATGTTTTCGAATGAAAATCAGAAAGATATCTAGAGAAAACTGCATCGATTGTTGTTCCATGTCTTGTGGTAGGCTCATTTCGGTTATTATTCATTTGTAGTTCTAATGTATCTGGTAGAAAGGTTACCAAGAGTTGTCTATCTGCAGACGTGAAATCAACATTGAAATCTCCTGCTAAAATTAGTGGCAACGTATGATAGTTTTCTCCTAATCCTTCAGAGCCTACTCGACCGTAAATCATAAATCTTTTATATATAAACTTTATAATATTATTAACTGTGTTATTGGGCGAAATATAAACAACTACCATTATGATGTTTGTTCCATTGTCTAAAACACAGTGAGCAGCACATATATCACCAATTGATGATTGACCAATATCGATTTCACGTATATGTTGTAATGAAATGTCCATGTTCGAAGTTACTATATTCGAGGCAATATTTGATTTTTGATAAATAGCTACTCCTGCTGATCTAAAATTTTTAGGCTTAAATTTTGCAATACAATCAAAACTCGGGATGTCACCATTTTCATCGTCATTTAACCAGGTTTCTGATAGAAACAAAATATTGCTTGAATCAATTACGGGATCACTCAAGTCTGACACGTGTTTTCTGAGACTTTGGCAATTGAAAGTAACCATGGGCAACTTTTTTCTGTCATTCATGAAATCAAGAATCGTTCTTCCTATTGTTGACAATGTGTTCAACGATAATCGGCGAAATTCATCTTGTAAAGATACGATCGATGTATCATTTTTTCGACCATGATAAAATCTATTATCATTGTCTTTTGGCACTATGTATAGTCCTTCAATACTGGTAACTTGTGATAGAGCAACATATAGTAATGGCAGAGAATGAGTCCTTCGATATTCATAAACAACTTAATTGAATGTTCCACCTTGAGATTTATGAATTGTCATGGCACATCCTGATACTAACGGAAAATGATTTTGTTTTGCGTTTATGGTTTTGTTATTATTCATGGCAATTGTAGATGTTCTGCGTTCTATTGGGACGGCATGTTTATCAATATTACGTGTCGCAACGTAACCGGGAGCTTTTCGTCGAAGCTTTTCACCAACTTTTCGTGAATTCCCAAAAGTTAACCATACTTGTGTAACTTCATTTTGTTCATTTTGTTCAATATATACTAATTTACTAACTGCACCGTTTCCCAATCCATCTGATACATCAATGTTTGTAGTGATAGTGTACGATTCGTACAGAACGAAAACAATTTCGTACGGTAAACCGACAAAAGCTTCTTGTTCAGTACTTTTACGTCCAAAAAATAAATCTGTTGCTATTGATGTTATTTTATTATCTGCACGTTGCAGAATCATATTATTATATTCATTGACGGAATTATTAGTAAGAGACGAATTCTATGTGGATATAATTGAACAGCCTGTTCCTTTGTAAAAAATTGCGATTCAATAATTGCTTATTCATCATCTGTTAATATCGTGCCGTTACCGATTTTCGTGAGTAATGATGAAAATATTGCATTACTTTGTCGCATGACTTCTGTCAATTCTTAAAATTTTAATCCTCGCCATAGTACTGGTCCTACCATACGCTGTTTTGGCTATTTATATATCGCTTTGGCGCGAACAGGCGGCAGTTGCCGTAAATCACAAATGAAAATCATGTCTAATCCACCGAAATTCGTCCCGAAACCGAAATCAATTGAGCTAATAGTTCTGCACCAATCATGCTCACTTCATCTAAGATCAACACTTATACATATCTGAACAGTGTACGATATAGATTTGCCGTCTCAGTTGATAATGGAAGAAGTTTTGATAGGGATATTTTCAACACAGTGTGTACGGTCGATCCGTCGATAGCAACTGCAGCCTTGCCAGTGGATGCACTTGTGATGTATGCATTGCAATACCCATCATTATCTGAATAACTATTGTATATTTCCATCACAAGCTTTATGGTGAAAGTTTTTCCACATCCAGCAGGTCCAGTAAAGAATACTTGTAGTGATGAATTTGAAGACAGGACGTGGTCGATGACATGAAGAAGGAATTCTTTTTGTCCTTCATTTGGAGATCTCATTAGTTGACAGAATTGATCTAGTTCCATAATATTTTCTTTCTTCTTCGCAATAACACCTAACGTACTCAATGTTGCTAAGTGAAGATCCATATTAACGTCTACATTTGGATTACAATACAACTGTTGGAAAGGATTGAGCTCTGGAAAGCGATTCGCAACATCTTGAATTTCAGTTTCATCATCGTCTGGATTCCCGTCTTCACGGCACAATTGTCGACAGATTTCAATCGTTTTCTCGATGCCTAAATTTGATACAAATTCCTTCCTTCTTTGCAAAATTAGTGCTTCATTTTCATCGTAGATATCGATAAATTTCATTTCAGCTAAAATTTCAGCATCTTCATTTCTAAGTGGAATGTGTAACGTAACCATTTCTCGTCTACATTCATTGTAATCTTGTGTAATATCATAATTTCATTAGAGTAATGTTACTCAATTCATCAGGTCAGTGTTGGTATTTATCAAACCAATCTACCTTCCAAATATCTGTGGAATTTTCATCGGGTTCAATCAATTCTTTTTGGGTCTTTCGAATCCTTTGTCGTTCAATTGGCCACACAGTGTTTATATAAATGACAACAACTGAGCTCTTTGACATTGGCTCTCTAAGTAGAAACCGAGCGGCCTCTTGACTACTCATCTCTACACTGTTCAACATATCTACCCTCATTTTTCTCATAATATCCACTATATCGAACTCGGGATGTTCATTTGTTACTTCTATAATTTTTCGTTGTAAGTTACTAACACCTCGATTAGTTTTGTTTACATACTCAACAACGTAGGCAACACAGGAATACTCTTCAGTAATAATTTGGAAATCCATGTTCGACCTCAGAATATTGAAAACAAAGAGGTTGAATGGATTATGCCATTTTTCTGTGGGACTGCGTTTATAAAATATTTTTGCTCTCGTAAATCCAGCACGAAGTATGTTGCGGTATTCATCGTCCGATTGAATATTATTTTTTGCGTAAAAGTCATCAATATTATTATTGTAATGTGCATGTGGACTTCCGCGATGCTGGAATTCAATTTGTTTAAAATATTCAGTAACTCTGTAGCGACCGAAAGGACTACATTCTTTGGATTGTAATATTGTGATCAATACATTAACCAATTTATTAAAGTAGATGGTGCAAGTCACAGCATCTTCGTTGACGAATATGCTTTTTTCAATGAAACTTAGTTCCGACGCAACACTAGCAACACAAGCAACAGCCGCAGTAATATATGTGCATGTGGGCTTCCGCAATGCTGGAATTCAATACGTTTAAAATATTCAGTAACTCTGTAACGACCGAAAGAACTACATTCTTTGGATTGTAATATTGTGAGCAATATATTAACCAATTTATTAAAGTAGATGGTGCAAAGTCACAGCATCTTCGTTGACAAGTGTGCTTTTTTCAATGAAACTTAGTTCCTCTGAAATGTCCGCTCCATTGTTCGCCAATTTATGCAACAGCTGTATCAGATCCGTCCATCCGTCCAGCCTTTCTGTCGAATTATCGCAAAAAGATCTTTTTTTTCTTTGTGCCCAATACCAAGTTGAATTTGGTATCGAACATAGGAAAGCAAGATTCGATTCAATACAATTGTTAATGTACTCATCTGATTGGATTTGTTCTCTTGTTATGTTGGTATTAGGACTAATATGCTTAAATGCCACAGTCAAACAGTCTCGAATCCGCAGTCTCATAATCTTCACAGTGATATACAACAAATGATACGGAGTAATTACTAGAGCTACACGCTATAATGTCTTCTTTAAATGTTCTAAATTGTCTCAAATAAATAGTTGGAAATGACAATTCTTCCACGTGTTCTTCAAATAATAAACTACGAGAAATATTGTATTCCCCAGGTGCGATTCTTAAATATTTTTTGTCGTTCCACAGAAGAGTATGTTGCTGAGCTGTAAGGCTCTCCTCGATGGGAATATCTTCACTGACTTCATCTATGTTACCTATTTATTGAGTTTCTTCATCATCATCACTTTGGAATGCACAATTAATTGTGATATTGTAGTGAGTACAAAGAGGCGTGTTTACCAAATATTGTAACCACGCCTTAATATTTTTCGTATTAATTAATCCTAGTAAATAGCTCGACTTGTGAATTTGTTTCTTTTTGATATGAACGTAGATGCAATGATCATCGCTGATATCTCTTGGAAGTTGATTCACCATTGTATCCACATATACTGGCACATTGATAATCTGACCGTATATACCAAATTGCCCATGCACATGCCGTAGTCTTCGTATCTGCATAAATGGGAGACGAGAAGAAATTAATCTTTCCGAAACTAGTCAAGTTTCGGTAAATGTGCAGGAATTTTTGGATATTTAAATCCATTGTACATTGACAATATTAGAACATTTTATTTGTCAAGAGCAACTTTACAGTCGAACGAATCATTGCATCGTTAATGTTGTTGATATTCTGAAAAGTATAAAATTTATATTTGTTAATTTCTTCATAGTGATAAAGTATGTGGATACTTCGATATTATTTCAAAATAATATTATTTCTTACCGTTATTTTCTTCAACAGATCTTCATAATTGTCAGATGCTTTTTTTAATTCATTTTTAAACCACAATCCATTGTACATGAATAACCAAATGGATTTTTCTGGAATTTTCGATCGAAATTTTCATGAGCCTTTTTATGTTTTGTAATGTCGTCGTACTTCAAAGTCAAAGTTGAATCACGGAGGTCTGATTGTTCTTCATTATTTTCTGATGGATTATTACTATGAAAGATATATATTTAAACATAAAATATAAGCCTAAAATTTTTTTATAAACAACACAACATATATAATTGCAACAATAATCACGATTCGACGTTGATATTATCATTTCTTCTCTCACGATATTCTCTCGTGCGTTTTGATGTTTCAATTTGTTGCTGTGATTGTAAATTCCCTCTTCTAGTTAGCTCTGCAGATATGCTGTTTATTGTTGATGGACCAGCCCTTTGATTTCCTTGTGATGATGATGTGCTGACTATGGCATCTAAATCTTGATCACTTTTCTGCTTGAACAGTATTTTCTTTGCTCTAAGTAAGAAAATACAAAAAAAAACGAGTGTGCTTTAGACCACACGACTGAAGTAAAACTTCAAATTCACAAAATATAAACTTTAAAATGAATTTACAATTTTGTTCACTTTAAACGAAATAGAATATTTAATGTATTGAACAAAATAATAATTTATAAAATTGTTCAAGAACGAAATGAAATTACAAAAAAATAAAAAAAGTCACCATTCGCGTAACGCTAGCAAACTCGCATATATGTATATTTCATGCACTGGCTATGAGAGGAAGAGAGGAAGAAAATGTGCACGCGCACTGCTCTCTCTTGCTCCTACAGTGTGATACAGACAATACGCTTGCACTGTGTCTTATATATATGAAACATAACTGGCTATGAGAGAAAGAAAATGTGTGCTCGCTCCTCTCTCTCTTGTCCCTACAGTAATATATGAAACATAACTCTATCTTTCTGTCTTCACTAACTTATATCTCCCTCTCAACTTACTTTCGCCTCGCCCGATCACACTTTTCGTAACGCTCTCGTCACGCATTCACTAGCTTACTCTCCAAGTCAAGCATACGTAAAGAAGTTTTACTTCAATAAGAATTTTACGAACCTTCAATGGCATAAGTTTTATAAATAAAAATAAAAATTAAATATTTACAATTTTTTTCTCTTCCGGTATTCTCGCATGCGTTGAGATGCAGTTTTCGCCTGTTTTTTTTTATAACTCACTAACGCTTTTTTTTTCTCTCTCCATCGCCGTGTTGCCTCTGCAGACTTTGCTCTTTTTTCTATTGTCCTTATTTCAGAGGGTCGAGGGACTTGATTGTCTTCTGATGGATCAGCACTTCGAATATCTTCTGTAGCAATTTCAACTATTGCATCTGGTTCCTGTTGTTGCTTACTTTGTCGTTTAAGCAGTGCTTTTCGTGCTCTGAATTCTCGACCACGTTCTGCAGAAGTTTTTGGTGCTTTATTCAACCTATAATTTTATCATTTTAGTTTGGTAAATTCAGTAAATTATTATTAGAGTCATCAATGATTATAAAAAAAACGAGTGTGCTTTAGACCACATAACTGAAGTAAAACTTGAAATTCACAAAATATGAACTTTAAAATGAATTTACAATTTTATTGACTTTAAACGTAGAATATTTAATGTATTGAACTAAATAATAATTTATAAAATTGTTCAAGAACGTAATGAAATTACAAAATAATAAAAAATCACCATTCGCATAACGCTAGCAAACTCGCATATATATATATATTTGATGCACTGGCTATGAGAGGAAGAGAGAAAGAAAATGTGCGCACGCACTGCTCTCTCTTGCTCCTACAGTGTGATACAGACAGTAAGCTTGCATTGTGTCTTAGATATACGAAACATAACTGGCTATGAGAGAAAGAAAGAAAATGTGTGCTCGAACCTCTCTCTCTCTTGTCGCTACAGTAATATATGAAACGTAACTCTCTCTCTTTCTGTTTCACTAACTTATATCTCCATCTCAACTTCCGTTCGCCTCGCCCGATCACACTTATCGTAACGCTCTCGTCACGCATTCACCAGCTTACTCCACAAGTCAAGCGTGCGTAAAGAAGTTTTACTTCAAAAATTAATTTACCTAACGCCAATAATTTGTCTCGGTTTTTGTACATGATCTATAGTGGTATTTTCATCACCAACTTCCATTTAATTATTGTCATGTCCAACCACAATGTCACCAATTATTTCTAATTGTGAACCTCTACAATTAATAAGTATTTTATTATTTACGTATTAGTTAAATTTTACGTTATCTTATTTTAAAAATTTGCTGAAGTAAATTGTAGAAACGCAAGGCCGAAATACGGAAGAGTAACAAAGAGAAACAGAGAGACAAGAAATGGACAGAGAATCAAACGCGCCCCAATGTCGAGAGTAGAATGCCGCGTATTAGTAGAGGGAGAAAATAGACAAGGAAAAAGGAACGCTGCATATGACGCTACGACGCCAGCCAATAGTATGAGATACGCACTCACCTTCGTGATTCATTATTAGTTGATTGGGTCTCACTAGGTTTAAAATCTTACCTTGAATACGTTGTCACACACTTTTTATGCACAATTTCCGTACGTAATTTCTTCTTAGTTGAGGGTCCTGGAGCATCACTGTGTCACTTCCTGCCATAATTTGTCATTATTCATCCGAAAATTCTCAAAATATGAACTTTAAAATGAATTTACAATTTTATTCACTTTAAACGTAGAATATTTAATGTATTGAACAAAATAATAATTTATAAAATTGTTCAAGAATGAAATGAAGTTGCAAAATAATCAAAAAATCACCGTTCGTGTAATGCTAGCAAACACACAAACGAACTACTGACTGAGATATATATATTTCATGCACTGGCTATGAGGAAGAGAGAAAGAAAATATGCGCGCGCACTGCTCTCTCTTGCTCCTACAGTGCGATACACACAATAGACTTGTATTGTCTTATATATACGAAACATAACTGGCTATGAGAGAAAGAGAGAAAGAAAATGTGTGCTCGCACCTCTCTCTCTTGTCCCTACAGTAATATACGAAACTTAACTCTCTCTCTTTCTGCCTTCACTAACTTATATCTCCCTCTCAACTTCCGTTGCCTCGCCCGATCACACTTTTCGTAACGCTCTCGTCACGTATTCACCAGCTTACTCCCCAAGTCAAGCGTGCGTAAAGAAGTTTTACTTCAAAAAGTATATCCTCACGTTTGTTACATTTTGCAAAAAGGTAATATTTTTGTTTTAGTAACTAACTAGCTAAGATGATAAGTTACTTCGTAATTTTGTCATAAAAGACTTTACCGTGAACAAAGAAAGTTTAGATAACGAACTTTGTTAAGCAAATATAAAGTTTTCAGTACTTTTCAAGATGTCCAATGAAATGCCTTTATTATATGAAATTGAGTACTTTTTAATACCTGTATACGTGAAATTAGATATATGGTATTTTAAAGGTTTTATTGTATACTATTAAAACAATTAAAATTTTCAACGTCTTCGAAGTAAAGACGTTAAAAAAATTTGATTGTTTTATTAACAAGTTTAGCAATACTATCTCATTTTAGTTGAAAAACTAAATAAAAACTGACTATATTTGACTTGATATGTCTTATAGTCAGTCCACTGTATTCCAGGTCAGTCTCCCGGAGCCTAAATTTACGAAAATACTGATAATTTGAAAATCATTTAAAAAATTGTCCGTGTCCTTTAACAACAGTTAGGAGATTATATTATGGATCTCCTGTCATAAAAAAACATCAATTTTATTTATAAATGGAGGTTTCAAATAAGTCATAAAACTTACCAAATTTTTGTGTAATGACCCAAAAACAAATATACTTTGAAAATAAATAAAATTACAGAATTATGAAAAACAAATAACAGAGTCAAATTATGAAACAAAACAGCCAACCAATTAGGTTATATTTCTTGTTGAAAACTTACAGAGACCTGTAAATCAAGCAAGAAAACCTACCTGCTATTATTGCTGGTATTACATTGATTAATTATTGTCTCCGTTTTAATCTGCACAGCGCTTTGAGAAATATCTTTACTGTATTGGGATGATGGCACGCTGATCCGATTATCCAATTTTAATTCTACAACTGGCTCTATTTGTCTAGAGTCTGAGTTGTCTATACGAGGTAGAGTCTGGGAATAGAGTTTCAAAAGTTTCTTCCGCTGCCGATAATCTCTGCACCGTTCAGCACAAGTCTTTACTTTCTTTTTAGTTAACTGATTATTTGGACATTGAGATGATTGTTGAAGCAGTTTCTTCTTTCTTCTATACTCTTTCAGCATCACTAGATAAAGTTAACTTCTTTTTTTCTCGATATCTTCGACAATTTTCAGCATTATTTTTTATTTTTTTTTTAACTGGCTTATTATAGATGTTCCCAACAACATTGCGTTTCCGTTTTCCAGGTCTGCAATTCATAAAAATGAAAAATCATTGTTATTAAATTATCAGGTTAAACCGTAAAACTTGTAAAGTGCGTGTTGGACATTGGTATTCCGTAGTAATTTCACAACATATCTAATTAGGTATTATACATATAACAAAATTGTAACAGTGTGAATTCTGTACATGGAATATATTTAAAAGAAAGTGATTGATTTACCGTGTAGAATGATAATAGAAGTCGAAAAACCTGATTTTTCAGTAAAACTTCTTTACGTAAGCTTGACTTAGGGAGCAAGCTGGTGAATGCGTGACGAGAGCGTTACGAAAAGTGTGATCGGGCGAGGCGAACGGAAGTTGAGCGGGAGATATAAGTTAGTGAAGACAGAAAGAGAGTTACGTTTCGTATATTACTGCAGGGACAAGAGAGAGAGGTGCGAGCACACATTTTCTTTCTCTCATAGCCAGTTACGTTTCATATATCCAAGACACAGTGCAAGCCTATTGTCTGTACCACACTGTAGGAGCAAGAGAGAGCAGTGCGTGCTCACATTTTCTTTCTCTCTTCCTCTCACAGCCAGTGCATGAAATAAATATATATATAGGCGAGTTTGCTAGCGTTACGCGAACGGTGTTTTTTTTAATTTTATAATTTCATTTCGTTCTTGAACAATTTTACAAATTATTATTTTGTTCAATACATTAAATATTCTAGGTTTAAAGTGAATAAAATTGTAAATTCATTTTAAAGTTCATATTTTGTGAATTTGAAGTTTTACTACAGTCGTGTGGTCTAAAGCACACTCATTTTTTTCATGTATAGCAATTAACATTTTTTTTTTTAAATATTTATCTTTTATTTTATTGTTAAATAGAGATCTATGCATTGAAAAAAGTTATTAGATCACTCATATTTTAATGTGTTTCTCAACTCATTTATACCATATAAAAGTATTTTGAGTTTAATTGTAGCAATAAGCAACATTTTTTTTTAAATTTCTTCTTTTATTTGATTGGCAAAATAAACATCTAAGAAGGAAAAAAATTAACTAGACTAGGGTGCACGCCAAACTAAAAAAAAAAAAGAATTTTGTTTATAGCACAGATTGTTTTCTGTTTGTAGCCATTGACAACTTTTTTTTAGAAATATTTGTCTATTATTTTATTGTAAAACAGACATCCAAAAATTTTAAAAAATACCAGATCATGGAACAGGACTATTTTGATGTGTTATGTTGATGTGTCTTGTTATACTTTTATGAGGTATAACCTCATAAAAGTATAACAAGTTCATATTTTTATGACAACTAACAACATTTTTTTAGAAGTATTTTTCTATTATTATATCATTAAGTAGACATCTAAGGACACCAAAATTCGCGTATTCCTTATTCTAGTAACTTTTTTTCATTTTTGATGTCTATTTAACAATAAAATAATAGACAAATATTTCTAATAAAATGTTGTTTAATTGTCATAAAGAGATAAACCCGTTACACTTTTATGAGGTATAAATAAGTTGAAAAACACACCAAAATAGGTGTGTTCCACGATTTGGTAGTTTTTTTAATTTTTGGATGTCTGTTTAATAATAAAATAATAGACAAATATGTACATCAAAAGATATGAATATCAGTGCATATTATCTAAAAAATGTTTATATTAAATGTGACTATAACAGGCATTGTGCGTTCATTCAAATTTTGCTAACTAGTCGCTACCACCGTTTCCCCTCTGTACAGTAGCTTCAACCACATCTTCACTGAAACAAAAATGTCTTCTCTGAGCTTCAAAAGCTTTACGACAAATCGCTGTAATAGTGTCGACTATTCCTCTTCATTTCTTTTAAGCGTGCACGCTTGGTCTTATTACTTAAGTGCTGATAAATAAATTTTGAGTTCATTAGGAAAAACTTAATAAAAAATAGTTTATATTTTAATTTGCAATTTAAGCATCAATTTAGTGAAAGTTTAATTGAAATCGACTTAGCAGTTTTACTTGACGCTTAAATAACAAATAAATAAAAAACAGGCAGGCAGACAAACGTTTCACATAAAATATTCGAAACGAGATAAAAGCTAGCATGAATATTAATATCCATAATTCAGTCCAGTATTTTTTTGTGATACTCAAACAGACATATAGACATGAAATCTACAGAAAATTTATTTTGGATTCACGGAAGCCTAAATTAAATTGTTTTATTCAAAAATATCTTCAATGTACATAATTCTGCCACATTTTTCACAGGCTTTAAAAATGGAGGGGGTTCTCAATTCGTTTCTTTTTATGTCGAATATACATATTCATATGGCACATTTGGATGCGAGGTAAAACGTTCTGATAGCACGTCGAGACGTGACCTTTCAGCCAGCTTCGCGTCTCGTCGACTCTTTCCAACTTAATTCAGCTAGCTTTGCGTCTTGCCGGCTCTTTTCAACGTAACGCTTTCCTCTCTACTACACTACACACATACTACGTTACATGTATGTATCGCCATTGCTACTTATTTGCCAATGTTTACAACTTTACTCATTTATATCGGTGTATTGCATTAAACTGTCTTAAAATGTTGAAAGTGTTTATTAATTTAAAATGAATTACAGTGATATAAAAGTTAAATGTTTATTAATTTAAAATGAGTTAAAGTGATATAAAAGTTACAGTGAAAATAATCGAAATACAAGTCATAAAGAAATGTCTCTATCGTGTACATACAATCAATCAAGTAATTCAAACCAAAGAAAATAAACGATGTACTAATCGTTTATCGTTTATTTTTTTAACTTGTTATGTATCTATCATCTTACTTTCGATCATGCATGCTTTCCCCTGTTTACACAAAGCTAACCCCATTTTTCACTTAAAGATTAGTATTAACATCTATAGACACATTTATCCACGTGGCGTAACACTTGTTCGCTTTTCCCATACATACAAATATATATATATATATATATATATATATATATATATAATTAAAATAATAAAATTAAATTAATATTTTATTATTAACACTATCTGAATACAGTCTAAACTCTTTATAATGATAAACTCTCTATAACGTGAACACTGCTTGATCTTGGTCGGTTTGCCTTCTAATCACATAGACTCCGAAATTATCTTTACGAATGCTGATAATTCTAAGAATGTATTGACACGGTTTTATTGCTGTTATTGTGTACAGTCATTACTGCTGTTTTACTTAGACGCAGATGTTTACTGGGTAATATTGATCCTTAATATATCACAGCTTTCATATGTAAGAAAATACAAAATAGCTATTCCCATAGGTATTTTGCAGTAAACAAATTCAATCACACTCTCTGTGAAGAGAAAAATCTTTATGACGAAAGACAATACTCGGTCCCTTGAGTTTCATTATAGAAAGTCTACACTGTTTTTTTCTCAAAATACTTTAATATAAAAAAAATTAGATTTATTAAAAAAAAGTGTATGCAGGCAAAATTAGACTCTGAGCGTTGTACAAAATAAATTCATTTTGAAATGCAATATCACAATAAATAAAATTACGGAACAGTGTACAATAATGAAACTGAATTATAAGATGAAAACATTAATTTATTTCTAACTTTAAAACTAAAGTTTACTTCTATTTTTTTATATTCAGTCAACTTATCATTACAACTATTAGTATAAGTCTCCTTTAGCAAAAAAGTGTATCTCCGGGATTTTTTGGTTTAAATGAAAGAATGTACATAAAAAACAACATATTTAAATTACGGCTCAAACTTGATTATTTATCTTTATATTAATTTTTTTATTATATGGCGTTCATTCTCTCTATTGAGGACCTTTGCCAATGTCAAGTGTGGAAAAAAGGCTATACAACACTGATTTAATCATATTTCGAATATCTGTCATTGTTGCTTGTTAACAAAAAATAAACTATATAATAAAACAAAAATTAAGTAAGAGGCTACGACAGTACAAAATAAGCATATTCAAATACACAAACCAAAATAAACACGATTATAAATATGAAAGATTCCATATTTTGATGTCGTTCGTTCTCATGTATTGAATGATTAATCCTAGAAAGGATTTGTTGGAAATAGATAAAAGTGATCTTATGTTGATGGGTAATTGAATTTTATATTTTAATAATTTGTAAATAAACGTAGGAAATCTATTTTTAATGGACATACAAAAATGAGATGATTTAGATCACCTTCTCCAAACCCGCAGTCGCAAATTGGAGATTTTCTAACACGCAACCTAACTAGGGTAGGTGTTCTATTCCTACCCATTAGGGTAGGAATAGAACAATGACCCAAACACATGCGAGATACCAGAGGTTTCCTTTTGCGAAAAAGTGAATTGTGAAAACCATGATTTTGAAGGTATAAAACACTATTGTAAAAAATTTATTTCAAAAAGCTATTTCTACAAAGAAATGTCTTTGGTTGTTAAATTGAACTTTGAGTTTGTTTTTTTTATATCAATCCTGTTTGTGTTCGCAAATTCAGTTTAGTATTACCAAGAATAGCAATTAATTACTAATAATGGTATTTAAATCGAAAAACTTTTATACTTCCTTGATAAAGTGCACTTTTGTATAAGAACTTTTTCAAATAACTTTTTTTAATAAAATAATCACGGACAAGCCCTACTTTTGGTAAATTCTTCATTTTGTAATCATTTGAAATTCACATATTCTAAACTGAACTCGTTCCACTAGAATTATAAGAATTAGAATCTTAGCATTCGATTAATTAAACTGCTGGTTCATAATAACTAAACGTTTTAATTTCCAACTTAACTGTGCTAATCGTGAAAACACAACTTAATTTTGTTTCTTATTAAGTTGTCGATTGCTGCCAGATTATTATTTACTCCTATGTGAATTTTTCTAACGCTTATTGTTACAATAATAATATAATTATAAATCAAACCTCAAGTTTGCCTGTGAATAACCTCTCTCTTCATTACTCGTCACTACACTTTCGTTTATTTTTTGCTCAGAATTTTTATATTTATCACTTTCACTCACTTTTTGTAAATTACTGTCCATATTGTTCTATTTCATAAAAAAATTAACTATATCAATAAAATGAACTTAAAAAGAATTCACAATTCAGTTACGAACGAGTTAGAACAGAAGTGACATGTATTTTGATTTTCGCAGTCGCTTGACAATTGTTTAGTATATTATCTATGGACAATTGACTATGCTTGATTGGGAATAAACAAAAGACGGAAACAACCGAAGACGCACGAAAATACCCGACTGCTCGGCTGTATCGCTTCAAAAATGAAATAAACACAGATATAGAAATAAATATATTTAATGATATAAAAAACAGCACAGTGCCGTAACTTTCAATGTAACACTATCGCATTTCTTTAATCTTCTTACAGATAAAAGGTTTCTTCTCATTATTCTCAAATGGTGCTCCATTTCACAGAGATGAAAAATAAAAAATTGAGAATCTACTTTTGTGGATGAAAACGCTTTTGACGTATTCTCCATTATATTCGTCTGAATTAACGGATTATTTCCAATTTTTCTTATTAATTTTACTTGGTTTTCGCAACATTTTAATTTTTGAACAATATTCAATATTACGAATCATTTTAATTCATATACTGAATCAAAAAGCTAGTAGCTAGTAACATCAAACCATAGACTGAGTTTTGAAACCATTGTGTGAGAAAGGTAACGCCACCTCCATGCAATAAATTGCAATATATGAAAAACAAATTATACAAAATCATTATCTAATGCCTAAGATGATGGATGAACAAAGTAGAAACGTTAACTTTTGTTTATTTCTCAACATCCACTCGGATTATTCATTAAAAATGAAAATCTTATTTATTAAAGCCTCCTTGCTATTACCGCACGTAACCAATCCTTCATACAACAGTCTCTTTATCTTTTACCAGATATGTGCAAATCAGATCCACTTCAGCATGGAGGATTTCATTAGGTGCCATTTTTAAGCGAAGTGACTTTACGACTTTTTTTGTGTAGACAAAAAGTGAATCCAATTTTTCTTTTAATCCGAGTTAATTATCCCAATAATTAAAAATAAACCATCTGAAACCGGCTGTCCCATCTCTGAGGGCAATTTGGGGTAATGAAACTAACGTGAGATCGCAACATTTTATCACTGACAGATGTCATTTTTCATATTTTACATCCAAATTCTAAACTATAACTGGGCCTCTGTCACAGTTTAGAAGTCCCCACTGAATAGGAACTTTTTGCTGTAGTAACGTATGCTCGATAACAAGCCGTTTTGCACGGAAAACTGTTTCAGCGCCATCTAAATATTATCAACAGTATTATAATTCCAAACAAAACATTTGCTATCGAGCATTCCGTACAATAGCAAAAAGTTACATAGTAACCACACTTTTGATTAAGCGCACGCACGACAAACTCTGTTATGGCGGTACGATCGTAATCAATATAGAACAAACGGATTACCTCGCTGCACCGTGAGCGTTGTTAACGCGATTCGGAATGCAGGACAAATCACGTGCTGTTTTTCTGTCATCGCGCGCGCGTCGTCGAGACCCTATTTGTTACATTTGCTTGCTTTGCTTTGTACGGAACGTACGTGCGTAAATAATTACATTTTTAATTTATAAGTTGATTTTTAACTTATAAATTAAGAATGTAATCAAAACAAAAACACAAATTAACTGATGAAAATCAAAATTTTCAATAAAATTGGGAGGACGATTTTTTACGTTTTTAAAATTGTTGCCTGACACATATAAAAGCATAAAAAACCAAACTGTGTATTGTTGATTTTAATTAGGTTTTCTTCCACATATGCGTGCGAAGCGTCATACTCGAAAATGCAATATATCAAAAACATTTACAGAAATCGATTGACTAATGAACACTTCGATGATATCATTAGAATAGCATGTAGTAAATAAAAGCCTGATTTAAACAAAATAATTAAGAATACTGTTCAATTTCATGTATCTCATTAATTTTTTTTAAGAATACTGCTCAATTTCATGGATCTCATTAATTTTTTTAAAATTTTTGTACTTGAAGTAAAAGTTATAAAAAATAATTTCAGTTTATTTCATTTAATTTCTAATTTTATTAAAAGCCTGCAGTATTTGTTCCCATTACAGTAGCGGTGGCGCGAGCCACATCAAGTGCCAAGCAGCCGCGTTTGAGTAGCACTGTTTTAGATTATACATATAGACATAGTAGGTACGTATGGTCATTTCAAAATTAAAGTACTACTTTATAAACAACAAAAATCGCCGATTCCACAATTAATAAAAAAACTTATTGGTTTATGTTCATTGTAAATCAGTTCACAAAATAATTTACCAATATTTTAATACGAATTTGTTACCAAACACTGTTTACTATTGTTTATTTTACTATATTATAATAATAAGGATTTTGGATTGAACACTACCTCATTTTCTATTAGATTTGCTCTCATGAATATAATAATTATCACAGGAAAAAGTTTAAACCTCTGCTTAATAATACAAAACTGATGACCACTTTAGACTTGATACTTGTGACTTATTTTATAGTAAAGCAGATAAAATTATTGTTATCGTAAGAATTATAAGTTACGTGTATGTTACTAAGGGATTATATGCAAGAATGTGCTTATTTAGATTATATCTAAAATAAATATTTTCTTTTTAATTGTTTTGTTAATAAAAATCAAAAATGTTTTTTGTTGCAGAGTCTCGATCTAAAACAAACCATCACTTTCAATATTGTAAATTTATTAACATCTATTCAACAATATTTCCAGTGGTAACTATTGGCTCCGAGGAATTGTATTTTTCATGACATCATGACCTAAAATTTTTACAAGTCTGATTCTCGTTACCTAACAAAAAACAAACTGTTTCAAGTTGGACTAAATCTATTAATTATTCTTAATGTTGGAAATGGGTCTTTTCATAATGGTTTGATAAAATTTGTGTCACAGCTTCATATTATTTATTTGTCACTAACGTCAGAAGCTGCGAGAAATAGCGGAGCGTTGTAAAAACTTTAAGGCAACAAAACAAAGCTTCTCCTTAGTTTAGAGCATTCATTTCATTCTAATTTTTTTATATTACTTTTTTGCCATATTTTATTTTCACATAAAAGTTTTTAATTTTGAATGCCATGAAAATCTACCACTTTTTTGGCAGCTATATAGTTTTGTTTGCGTCTTCGGTGGCGCCATCTAAGCTTAACTTTGCGTAGGATTACTTATTGCAGTTACGACACTATTGATTATACAGAGACGTAAATATGTACAAATTCATTTTGCCGATTATTGGTATTAACTTATAGTAATTTTAATAGATGTAATAAACGTTTTTGTATCAACAACTATTTTTGTATTAAATTATTTTTATTCCATGAATCAACTCAATTTTGTTAAAAAGTTTGCTTTTTATTTTGAGAGCAGAATACAACTTTTTTATTCATTATTGATTTAAATGTTTTATTATGTTCAAACCATGGATAAGATAATCACTGGATGATGCATCAACACAAAATCTTTAGCCGCGCGCTGGCACAATTTTTGCCACCGCTTCGAGCGAAGAGCATGCCTTCAATAAGAAAACAAACGTTATAGATAAAGTTTCTCGTAATGTTAAATCAAAATTAAATAAACTATGCCTTCTTGTGCTATAAAATATTGCCAAAACAGAAGCATTACATCATCACTTCAGAAAAATGGAATTATTTTCACAAATATGTACATTGTAACTATTGTTTATGCAAGTATATTTTCGTATGTTACGAGTCGGATCGCCAGCAGCAAATCCACTATATTGTTGATTTTTTAGTCACTACAGTTGCGACGGACCATTATCGATAAATAAATCGATACTTAGTTGCTACATAAAAATTAAAAAAAATACTACCAATAAGACATTTATTTATGAACTAAAATAAGTTCATAAATTTCTAAGCATATTATATTTTACAGTTTTCCAAACCGTCCACATCTTTTTTTTTTTTATTGATCTGTCAGTAACTTGGAAATCTGTGTGTTAACACAATGGGCCAATCTGTTAAAGTTAATGTCTTTTGTGGTCAGAAGGACCCCGTTTAGGCGACCGTCCACATTGAAAAGAAAAATGATTTTTGATTAATCATTAGAAACACTTTTTAAAAATATAAAATAAACTAATATTTCATAGAACAAAATACACTACAATATCACAATGAGCTTAAAGCTACAAGTATATATATATATATATATCCTATATTCTTCTTTACCTCTGTCATTTACCCTTGTCTCTTCTTTCACGAGCGCCATCGCACTCGTGGCAAATTTAGTTAGTACGCGGACGAGTGCGATGGCGATCGTCGGCACTCTAACGGTTAATCTGTAGATGTAGGTTATCCGGAACTTAACATTAGCCCTTATTAAAAAAATGGTGTTACAACAAATACGGTAAATAGGAATTCTTAATACTTGTAGTCACAATATTCACAATGGAAAAGTTCTCGTGCTACAGAATTCGGTCTACCACATCTCAAGCAATATTTATTAAAAAATGGACATATATAGATAAATATGGACACAATTTATTAAACATTTTCATATACATAACGCCAATTAATTTCATAAAATACAATTGGTGAGAACATAAAATTTATTCGTATATATGTACAAGTACACTCAGTTTACATAATACTTTATAGAGGCAAAATTAATCTAATGATAAATGCAAAAATAAATTTATTCGGAAAGATTGCCTATCAATATCACAGTTTACAGTACCATCGTGCCAGACACCATCTCAATATATAATGCCACCAGGGCAGCATTCCATTGGAGCAGCATTAATCTATTGGGGCTTCTTCCTTGTATGATTGACATTTGAAGTCTATGTGCTGTAATGTGTCCGTGCCTCGTTCCAGTTCTTCGGCACCTGGTTCCGCTTTCACGGTAACTATATCAAGTTGTTTTGTACTTATACTGGTGTTCAGTTCGTTGACAATGGGATGTTTACTACTATTGTCTTCAAGTCCAGTTTTACAGCATGTTGAATACTGATCATGTTCTGCAACAGGTACAATGCAAATTATTTTGAAGATCTTGCTTAGATGTACGATTTCTAAGATTTTGCAAAACTGTGATATACTGGCTTTACAATGTTAGTTGATACTAGTAGAGATATGTAACTTATGAGTGGGAAATATAAAAGATATAGCTCATATGTTATGATCATATCTATCACTCACTCATATGAAATCAAAATGTATCAGTATATTACAAGCTCCGGAGCGATTGGCGTCTTTAATTTCACCAAATTAATCACTTCACTCACTCATTGCGTTGTGAAGATAGATATAATATAAAAGTATATGTTTTGATTATACATAAAAGAGAAAGAGAACGATGGGTCTGTTTGGTCAAATATGCAACTGGATCTATGTAGACGGACGTAGCTACTCGCGGTTGAATGTGAACACTGTGCTATATGGAGTTAAATTATACTTTAGTTCGTTCAAAACATTTGCGAAATCAAACATTTTTTTTATTTCAAAATTCTAATTTACATTTTTTTTACATATGCCAGCCTATTCCAATTTATTTAATTAACATTAAAGTTGTTTTATGTATAATTTGAAGATAGGTTGACAGTACTAAATCCTAAATTTGTAAAGTATGAAGTAAAATCAAGTGGATACTCTTGTAGAATTTTTTTTATTTTCAAACAATACTGTTATAATGTTCAGTCATTACTTTTTATCAGCACGTTGTATGACCACTGTTCAACGTATGTGGAACAAATAATTTCGTTAATACCTCGAATACAGAGATATTGAGCTAAAGATATGATGAATGATATATATCTTTCCAATCAGATGATATATATCACTCTTTTCTTTTCACTGATACATTTTGCGCACCTCTAGATGCTAGATCACACTCAAAGAACTTTAACATCAATCTACCACTAGCCAAAAGTTTGAGACCATTTATTACAAAAATATAGAAAATATTATTCAAGATAGAAATTCTATCTGTTTGTCAAAGGATGAATAGACTTCATAAGCAAGCACAGGAAGTCATCTTTCATATTAACTCACCTGTTGGTTCGTTTTTAATAAGCTCTTGTTTTATTCCCCGACACAGGATTGAATCAACATTGTTGCGATCAATTCAAGAAGAGGAAGTCATCTTTCATATTAACTCACATGTTAGTTCGTTTTAATAAGCTCTATTCCCTGACACAGGATTGAATCAATATTGTTCTCACCAATTCAAAGAGAGGAAGTCATCTTTCATATCAACTCACCTGTTGGTTGGTTTTTAATAAGCTCTTGTTTTGTTCCTCGAACACAGGATTGAATCAACATTGTTCTCATCAATTCAAGGAGAAGAAGTCATCTTTCATATAAACTCACCTGTTGGTTCGTTTTTAATAAGCTCTTGTTTTATTTCCCGACACAGGATTGAATCAACATTGTTGTCAACAATTCAAGGGGAGGAAGTCATCTTTCATATCGACTCACCTGTTGGTTCGTTTTTAATAAGCTCTTCTTTTATTCCCCGACACAGGATTGAATCAACATTATTGTCATCAATTATATTCTCTTGCTTAATATTAGTAATGTCCACCTGGAAATAAAATTGTAATAGTTAATACTTTAATGGTGTATTTTACACATTAATCCATTCGTTGGTGATAATGAACAAGGTACTGTAAGTTTGGATGTAAAGAAATGAGACATTACAAAAAGTGACACATATATAGCAGACCACTGGTAAATTAAGCCTAGATTATTTCAGTTTTCATTATGGTCTTATTATTCAATATAGGGGATGGGGGGCGAAGGGTTGAAGATAAGGATGGGATGAGATAGCGAGGGCGGGAAAATGTTGGAGGGAGGTAGGGAAAATTAATATATAAAGTATCTTTAATTCTAACACGCGTAGTGGCCACATACCATTCTTATATAATAAAAGACATACTATGAGGAATTCCACCTGAAATTAGAATGACCAGTTATGGACATTCTAATTTCAGGTGGAATGAATGTATCGTTTATTGCCATAGTAAAGTTATGTTTGAGAGACCAATACATTTTCGTTGATTGTAAAAATAGTCAAATTTAAATGTCTGTTTTATATAAAGAATTTTAATTAACAGGTAAGCAAACAATTTTTGCAGATTTATTACCAAGAAACCATGTGCAGATAAAAATTACAGAAACTTTTTGCCAGATTGATACAATTTTTTAAATGACTATTACAAAAGAATGGGTTCTTGAGATGACTCCCAGATGCCGAAGAAGCAGTAACTGTTTAAGAAACGTTACTCTTTCGACATTTTAAACATTTTTAGAAATTAACCTACAAATTATTTCTCGCACTGCTGCAAGAAATTAAAAAGCCGCTGGGATTTTCCTCATATATATGGAAAACATTTCTGATACTCGCAGGATTAAACTTAATTGAACTTTAGATGATCTAGTTTTTAGTATGCGCCAATATTTTAATTCATTCTCAGTTATGATAGAACTTGCTGTTAATCGTGAAAGAACAGGCCATTTTTAGATAACTCATAATCCTTATTATAGCTTATTAGAAATTTGTTAGTGTTTTAGAGAATATGAATTCTAATTATGTTTTACTAGTTTAGTATACTTTAATAAATGAAAATAAAATATAATGAAGCTATTACTTCACGCTACCAAAATATATTGTTAACAAATTAATTATATTTTTAAAAAGCTCCTCAAGATAACAGCCTCAAGTCAAGTAGATGCTCGGAATCCAATCGGGGCCAACAGTTCTTTAAGGCCAATTTGGGATCAACAGTTCTTTGTTAACCGTTTTAGTGCCATGGTTTTTTACTCATATATACTTAAAAATGCCAAAGAAATCTTTTGTTTTTGATGTCATTTACCCTTGTCTCGAAAAAAAAACTATCTCTTACAAAAATTATCCAATTTTAATAATTTTTCGGTGTGTTTCTAATAAAAACTTGTACAAGGATAATAAAATACAAAGAAAATTATGGAAATATATATTGTAAACAAAAACTGAAATCAAGCTCACATCGTCATTTTCGCAGTCCAGTACGTCCTCCGTATCAGCAAAATAATTGTTATCGTCACTATTATCACTATCACTCAAAATTTGCATTACGCCAAATTGTGAACGCACCACAATGTCACTACTACTATCACTTTCTTCACAACTTGAAAAACGATCATTTTCACTCGAATTATTTTCGTATTCTGACATTATGGGTTAAATATTTTCTTTTCCTGGATCCTTTTTTATATTGTAATTACTAATAATATTATAATTTCAACTTTATGTAACACGTAGGAAGATAAAAAATCAGCGATGCGCGCGAGCAACCTCCTCTACCGTGCGCTAAACAGGAACTGCTTTCACGAGTGCTATCGTACTCGTGGCAAATTTAGTAAGTACGCGCATGAGCGCGATGGTGCTCGTTGGCACTCAAATGGTTAACATGCGTGATACTTTAATTTACAATTAAGGCAACCCCAACGGTTCTTTGTTAATCTATGGGCTGCCTTAATTTATCATAAATAAAATGTGTGGACTTAATGGCAAATGAAGGCAGTCCACACTTTAACAGAAAAATGTTGGCCTCAAACGTGGACATTATTTGCAACCTAGTCATGTAAATTTCTAAAACTGTTGATTTTCTCCCCATTGGTCCATATAATGGAATATTTTTAATTCATCAGCATCATTTTTATCCCATGTACATCATACAAGTCCTATCACTCTCTCGTGTCCAATTACACTGTTAATAATTCAGGATTATCCAGCTATTGTCAAAGTTTTTCCTGCATTAACCAATCCATTCTTTATAGACAAGAAATATGCAAGACAGAAAAACATCAACAAGTTTGCTATTGTGCAACTTAACATTGTTTGATACCTGGTTAGATCTGTAGCACGAGTCCATGTGCTGCAATGTCACAGACTCAATTTCAATTTTGATATCCTTCGGCTCGTCTTTAATTAGCAGTATGTTAGCCTGATTCACATTGTTGTTCTGGGCGAATCTATGAGAATATTAAAAAAAATTAGGGGTAACAAGAGAATTTTAAGTGTGCAAAAGTTAATAGTATAAATTTTTGATATTAAATACTGAGATCGTCTATGCACAATATACTGTGACGACCAGTTATGGACATTCTAATTTCAGATATAATGGATGTATCGTTTATAGCCACAGTAAAGTTATGTTTGAGAGACGCATACATTTTCGTTGATTGTAAAAATTGTAAAATTTAAATTTGTATTTTATAAAGAATTTTAATTAACAGGTAAACAAACAATTTTTGCAGATTTATTTACAACAAATCATGTGCAGAATAAAGTTATAAAAATTATTTTGTTTACAATTACTATTTTTTCCAGAGTGATACAATTTTTTAAATGACTATTACAAACGGATGGGTTCTTGAGAGACACTTCTGCAGTTCTTGAGTCAAGTTGAAATGTATAAAGGAGACATGCTCCAATTATAATTGATTCGATGGTTATTTTAAATAATTAAACCATAAATGAATGCAATTTATGGTTTAATTATTTAAATTTTATAATTGATACATATGGTCGACATATAGCTACTAGAGCAATCTCTTGCAGCCAACCATAACACTAGTCCAGTCCCGGTCGACGAATAGCTGGGAATCAAACCCAGGTTCCCACAGTACGTCGCGTCATCAAAAGCCGTATGCCTTGTGATCAACACAACACACCACCAAAAGATCAAAATAATTTAAAATGCATAAACGATTTGAAGAGTCTCAAAGAAACACATTTTAAAATTAATGATTGTTAATTCTAATTATATCCAATGGATTGTTTTATTAAAATTACTGTTGTTAGATCTGTATATCAACACAAACATGAGTAAATGAGCAGTTCAAACAGTATGAATTATGTATAGGTGAAAGTTGAATATAACAAAGCCGCAGACAGGCAACTCTCTGCAATGTTCTGAAGAGAACAAGTTGATATCTTTTTTTGAAACTCATGGCAGTCCCAGAGTTATACAAGTTCAAGAGTTGCAAAATTATTACCATGTTTTGAATATTTTTCATTTTGATATTATAAAATATCAACACAGCCAAAAATATTTCAAGGTTCAGAACGTAACTTCCATTTTCGTCTATTTTATTAAATCAGTTGGCGATTACGGACTTAACCATCATCTGATCTTTTTAAATTCTTCAAACGTTCATAGTTTCTTCGTTATAGTCTAGTAAAATAGGGATTTAATCTCAAAATGGAAGATAATATAGCTATAAACTTATATACCTTTGTTTATTATTTTATATATTGACTTCAAAATCTCATGTAAACTCATGTCTGCGTCACAAGATATCAGAAATCAAAGGTAACGAAAATTGTTTTTTTGCGAATTTTTCATTTCCTTTGCTCTAAATGAGACGTGAAGTTTTTTTGAAAGTTGTAGAGCATACAATTCTCTATAAATCTGATCTTAGACAATATTTCATACGTTCAACCATTTCTTGATAATTTTGAGTCTGTGCCACAAGATATAAAGAGGAAAGGTCACGAAAATAATTTTTTTTTTTGCAAATATCTCGTTTAACTTGCTCTAAATGACATTTAAAGTTATTATGAAAATTGTAAAGCATATATATATATATATGTAAAGCTCTATAAATTTCGTTTAAGCAATATTTTATACAGTCAACTGTTCTTAAGATAGAATGTGAAAAGTGAGAGGCCCTTAGTCTTAGTTAGGTTAACTAATTCAGTCCAGAGTATGTTTTATAAAGTTATTCATTTTCTAAAAAAATTATAATTATTAAGAAACCTTGGTAATTAACTAATTAATAAGTAACATTTATAGATTTTATTCGAAATAAAATATCCGTTTAACAATATTTCATAAAATTATAATAAAAATAAAATATTCAAATAAAATAATTTAAATGTATTTTAATTACATTTTTATCTATTATAATTATATCCTAAGTAGGGAAGAAATTAATTATTTTGTCTTTGAAAAGTGTAAATTCTTAAATTTCACTATATTTTGAAATAGAGGCTCCCATTGAAATTAGGCGTCTCTACTCTATACTATGTCTATATATTTTACTTATTAATTAGTTAATAACTAATGTTTCTTAATAATTATATTATTTATTGACAATTTTAGTAAATAAATGACTTCATAATACATACTCTGGACTAAATTACATAGTTGACCTAACATTACTATACATATAGCTAAGCAACTCTCACTCTTCGCACTCTTTCTCAAGAACGGCTGACTGTAGGAAATATACCCAAGACCAAATTTTATGCTCTACCACTTTCATAATAACGTCAAATGTCATTTATAGCAAAGGAAATGAGATATTTGCAAAAAACTTGATTTTCGTGATCTTATATCTTGTGACACGGACACGCGATTATATAAGACTGACTTGAGCCAATGTATAAAATGGTAAAACAAAGATACGTATGAGTTTATGGCTTATTATCTACCATTTTAAGTTTTGTTCTTTTTTCATCTTATTAGAATGGGCTATTATGCAGGGTTTAAACAAAGGTGTATCTACTGTTCTCAATAGGATATTGAAGAAAATTACCTCTTCGTGGCTTCGTTGTATTCAACTTTAAATCCTTCATAGTATTAAAAAAGAATATGTATTTCGTACTACGTATCTGAGGGTTGTAATATAAAATAAATAATACATTTTTTTAGTCAATTCTATGCCGGCATTTCCATGAGGTAAAAACTCTGAATATGGCCGCTGTCCTTGTACATCACACAAACTTTCAATTTGGCCAATCGTAGCGCTTGCAACAGACAATGAGGAAACAGTACTTAGTTCTTTCAATGCTTTTTGTTGCTCTCGTAGTGCTTTTTTTCGATCTCTATATCTCTTTGCACGCTCAGCAGCCGTTAATCTTGGTACCTTTTTTTTCACAGGCTTCTGTAAAAATAATTTTAGTAATAACAATTATTACTATGTTCAAATCAATTAAGCTCAAATTGAATATGGAAGCTAAGGGGATGCAATAGGACGACAAAAAGAGGAACAATCCAATCAACAACCAGTATCTACAAAACTCTTGGTACAGTTTTACCACTAGCGGAATTCTTTTCGTTTCATGAAAATAACTTTAGCGCATTTCAAGATATTTCAAAAATACACAGCAGAGCACAATTTAAATATTAGTATAACAAAGCAATCCTTCAGTTTTTTGTAAAGTACAAAAAAAATTAAAGATTATTTTGGATTATAAAATGCATTTCATTTCATAGAACCAATACTGTTTATTGTGTAATTTTTTTGTATGAGTCATTTTGTTTGTGTATCATTTTGTTTGTAAGTATCATTTTTTATAAAAAAAATAACTTTAAAAAAATTGCTTGGAAAATCTTAAGTTTCTGTGGAGAGTGCTTCACTGTACATCGTTATGATATTATTATGATTTAGTACATAAAATTTTTTTAATACTTTAGTGACATTATTATAATCTATTAAATAAAATTTTTGTTAATACTTTAATGACATTATGCTTTATTACATACAATTTTTTTTAATACTTTAGTGACATTATTATGATTTATTACATAAAATTTTGTTAATACTTTAGTGACGTTATGATTTATTACATAAAATTTTGTTAATACTTTAGTGACATTATTATGATTTATTACATAAAATTTTGTTAATGGTTTAGTGTTATTATTATTATTTATTTTATAAAATTTTGTTAATATTTTAGTGATATTATTATAATTTATTGGATAAAATTTTGTTACTATTTTAGTGATATTATGATTTACTACATCAAATTTTAATTTGAATGCTTTAGTGATATCACTTTGACTTACAACATAAAATCTTATTAATATTTTAGAGACATTATTATGACTTATTACATAAAATTTTCCTTAATGCGGAAATATTAATAGATATAAACGAGACCACAATCTTCACATTTTAATGCAGAAGTCTTTTCGGTCTGTCTAAGGAGTACTAACAAATAATCAAATGAAGCCACTTCAACCTCACCACATCTGAGATATACGAGGGAAGATCCATAAGTCTGTGGAATGAAGGGGACAGAAAGAATTATTTTGTAGTACCCCGCTAATTAAGAACTCATTATAGGTATATAAGTGAAATGTCAAGTTTCTAACGTCATTCCTTAATGAATAATCGTCCCTTAAAGAAGTAAATCACAAAAAGGGCACTCCACCTCCTAAATAGTTTAAGGTCTCGGAATCGACTGGAAAGTTGATGGCAACCATTTCTTGGGATTGTGAAGGGTTTTAATTGACCGACTAGAGAAAAAGGTACCACTATCACTGGAGAGTATTTCGCTGCATGTATAAACTGAAGGAAAAGAGATGCTGAAAGCTAGCTACGAGTGTGTTGCTTTTGCAAGCACAAAAGTAAAGTTGCGCGTTGGTTCACAAAAGCAAAGTTGCAATGGTTGCTTTTCACAAATTCTGCTTTGAATCTCTGGTTCATCTACCCTATAGCCCCGACCTAGCTCTCAGTAGTTTCTATTTTTTCCCAAATCTAAAAAAGAATTTCGAGGAAAAAAATTTAAGGACCACAGTAAGGTGATGGAGGTAATTTCAGCTCAATTTCAGGACAAAGCCAAAAAACATTTTTTTGAAGGTTTAGAAAAATTAATTTTCAGATCTAATAAGTATATTGAGCTTAAGGGAGATTATATAGAAAAAAAAATAGTTTCATTATTTTATGTAACTTAACGCTTCTGTTGTGTGGGCTTTTGGACCACCCACATAACATTCATTTAGATTAATCTTGTCAATTTTAAGAAAAAATAATGTCTCAGATCTGAATAACTACGTTATGAAATCTTTTATCTGATTGGACTATAGTTAGGTGAAGAGAAATTTACCTTAACCTAAATCTATACTATCATACAATTGTAACGGGAGTGTATAGGTGTATTGAAGATATTGTTGTAACATTATTTTAAATTGACTGTTTAGAGGTTTCTCAATCTAAAAAAAATATGTCTACAGAATGTTTGTCTTTAGTAACTCTTATAGAGAATGTACAAATTGATATCCAGAGTCAACAGAACAGTCTGCTATCTGCACTGAATTCTGATGGTATCATTCTTTTAAACCTTCCTCGAAAAATAAGTTACGGAGTGGGAAACAAATTGTAATATTCAATTCAATAATACATGAAATTATCATACTCACCTACACATAGAGATATGTTGTATTAAAACTATGTAACGGTAAATATATTACATTTGTTAGAAGGCTATTCTGTTCGAAATATATTTGTAATAGTGAGCCTCCATTTTTATTTACCTCTTCTCATATCCAAATCCAGTACAACTCCTATAGTCCGGTCAATTTAGACAATTGAAATAGCGAAAATTCCCATAAAGCTAAATTTTTGTAGAGACCTTGGGTTGACCATTATAAATGAAGTGTCAAAAGTCTCCATGTACCATATACAACCCAAGGTCTCTACAAAAATTTAGCTTTATGGGAATTTTTGTTATTTGATCACTATTTTTATGTCTAAATTGACCGGACTACTAGTTCAAATCCATGATTATCCAACTGTTATAATTTCCTTTATCAACCAACCCATTTTTTACAGACAGAGAATGCAAAATTGCAGAAGATCAACCAGTATACTGTTTAACTTAAGATTGCTCAATACCTGGTTAGATCTGTACCATGAGTCCATGTGCTGGAATGAAGTTGGTCCAATTTCAATTTCGAGATCCTTTGGCTCATCTTTAATTAACAGTTTTTTGCGACGATTCACCCTTTGTTTCCGGACGGCTCTGTGAGAATGTTAAAAAAATCAAGGTAATGAGAGAATGTTATAAGAGTGAAAAGTTAATTATGGGTTGAATTTTAAATTCATTTTTGATCATAAATACTGAGATTGCCTGTGCACAATAAACCGTGACAGTCCGCTATGGAAATTCTAATTTCGTGCGGAATGAGTGTATTGTTTGTTCGTATAGTGAAGTTATATTTGAGGACACATACATTTTCGTTGAATCTAAAGAGATATAAATTTAAATTTGTTGTTTTAATAAATTTTAATGGAGCATCCTAATTAATGGTAGAAGGTTTCCTTTCTCATAGACAAATTTTTCCCTTGTGAATTTAGCAGAGCAAAGTTTTGTATTATCTTGCACGAATATCGTATTATATATTTATTTATGTGGTAGCCATTTTGTCAGCTTCCATGATTTTTATGGTGATTTAAATCAAAATGATTTGTTTCGTTTGATATTCCGATGCAAATTTCTGTTATGTTACTCTTGAATTTTTTATTCAACGGCTTATAATTTTTCCTTATCAATAACGGAAGTCCACTTTGAACTTAATACATCTTTGAATTGTTCATCTGTGGAAGACATTTTTTTAAACCACTTTTGTACATTCTTTTTCATAATTCATGCTTTTCAAATGTAAAACATATTGTACATAGACTCCTATAATACTCGATTCAATAGATATTTTAAAAGGTTAAAGTATTGTAAAGCAAAGCATGCTATTGCAATAAATAATGCTATTTAACAGCTTCATTGGGGTTTTTTATGGGTGTCGAGCATGTGCCACACTGCCGATCATAAATATAAGCTAGTTCAACTTGACAGTCTGCCATCAGTATGGCTGCGCACACGCTTATGAAAAACATTAGCAAATTACATTTATAAGTACATCAGCAGACTACTATTTAGAGTGAATTAATATAATAATGATTTACGTAAATAATGCTGGAAATAAGCATAACATTTTCTGTATAAACTTAAATTTAGCTAATGAAACTGTTAACACATGCAACGTGTTTACTATTTGATATGCATAAACACCAGTTTTCGATGAATTTCAACAACTTCACCAAAATAGAAATGAAACAAAAACTGCACAAATTTTTTTGATTAAATATTGTACAGTTGATAATTATTAATTTTAATTACGTCACAAAACTTATTGTCATCTGATCTATACATGGGAACAACACGAAAAATTAATAGATACAACTGTATGAATTATATACAGCAGTATGAATTATTTACAATTGGAAAAAAAATTGTACGATATATTCTTTTTTAGAGTTCTCTTTTGTGCGTATGCATGCGAGTTTATACATATAATTGAATTGCGCGCATATAGTTTAATTTTTGTTTGTAACCCTCACTTGTATAACATATACATATTTAAACAATACAAACTATTAGAAAATGGTGTACGGATGTATGACATATATTCTTTTTTAGAGTACTCTTTTGTCTGTATGCATGCGAGTTTATACATATAATTTAATTGCGCTCATATAATTTAATTTTTGTTTGTAACCCTCACTTGTATAACATATACTTATTTAAACAATACAAACTATTAAAAAATGGTGTATGGTTGTATTACATATATTCTTTTTTAGAATTCTCTTTTCTGCGTTTGCATGCGAGTTTATACATATAATTTAATTGTGCACATATAATTTAATTTATGTTTGTAACCCTCACTTGTATAACATATACATATTTAAACAATACAAACTATTAGAAAATGGTGTACGGATGTATGACATATATTCTTTTTTAGAGTACTCTTTTGTCTGTATGCATGCGAGTTTATACATATAATTTAATTGCGCTCATATAATTTAATTTTTGTTTGTAACCCTGACTTGTATAACATATACATATTTAAACAATACAAACTATTAAAAATGGTGTATAGTTGTATTACATATGTTCTTTTTTAGAGTTCTCTTTTGTGCGTATGCATGCCAGTTTATACTTATAATTTAATTGTGCAGATATAATATAATTTATGTTTGTAATCCTCACTTGTATAATGTATACATGCTTAAACAATACAAATTGTTAAAAATGGTATGCGATGGTTTAATATAAAATAAATAATACATTTTTTTAGTAAATCCTTTGTTGACATTTTTATGATGTGAAAACTCTGAACACTGTCGCTGTCCTTGTATGTCACGCAAACTATCAGTTGCATCATCGGAAGTGCTTGCAACAGGCAACAATGAAAGAGCAGTTTGTTCTCCTAATGCTTTTTGTTGTTCACGTAGTGCTTTTTTTCGTGCTCTGTACCTCCTTGCTCGCTCAGCATCCGTTAACCTTATCTTTTTTTTCGTAGGTTCCTGTAATAATTATTTTAATAATAATTATTATGTTTGTATCATATATGTATATATACAATATACACAGTGTCCGGGAATAAATGTCGAACAAAAAGACATTATTCCTAGACTAAAAAATAGTAGACTGTCGTTAAAACAAAATTTAAAAGATGACTTTTTTCAGAAAATTTGAAAATAATATTCATAAATTATTTGTCATCTTTTGATACTTGCGCACATTGTTCGGCGGCGCTCGAGGGAATAACCCATGAACAGCTGCGTAGACATTGCGAGTAAAAACCGCACACTGGGCAAGTATTAGGTGTGTTAAAAAGAGTTATGTGGAATATTTTTTTTGCACTCAATTAGAAAATGGACATGTTTTAAGTTTTATTTCAATGACAATTTATTTCATTATAACCAACGAATTGAGTCTGTCTTTGTCTGACCTCTATTCCAGGACACCGTGTATACTTATAATATAAATACCTTTGCGGGTGTGTGTATATACATACATATATATATATATATATATACATTACATAAACGTTAGTGTGTTTTAGAACATTTTACATATGTAAATTAATATACGTAAATAATTTATATTTTGTTATTTATATATATTTTGTTCTTATTACTACTATTATGATAAATATTAACTTCATAAACACTTACAGAAGATGACAATGTGGCGAGTTTCTTTCTTTTACTTCTTGGTCCTAGATATTGACGGTACGATTGTTGACCAAGAGTCGTTCTATTTACAATCAGTTCGGGGCTCCCATCTCGAATTTGAATATTTTGAAGGTTTTGGCTTCGTGCTTTCTTACGAGATCGATATTTAAGCTGTCGTTCAAGATTACTTTTTACTTTTTTTTTATTCGAATCCATTTCTCAACCAGAAACACAGCGTCTTTAGCAAATACGTTTAACACTAACGTTACATGCAAATGAGACCTCTGTTAACACTTAATGTCCACCAGAGTTATATTTTTTCATGCCATATAACTAAACAATATATAGAATTGAAGTGTAGTATTGAACACCAGCATTGCTTATGATTTAAATGCTATAATAACGTTATTCAGTGTTAGCTAACAATATTCTCTGCTGAACACACCCACAAATACATCACAGATATTAAAAGTACACTTAACGTTGATAGCATACAATATTTAATTAAAGTTTGTACTTTTATTTTTCGAGCGTAGCTATTATATCGAAGTTAAACATCGCATTGAAATTAAACTAGTGGTGTGATGGCCAATATTATTTCCCTATTAACACGATCTTAATGCCATCTTTTGGCTTGTCTAACAAATAACATAAAGTATTTCGTAAAACAGAATGCCAGGATAGCAAAATGGCCACCTACCTACATGCATGCTATATGTACTTACAATCTATATGGCCACATATGCGTTATGTGTGTTTATAAATAGAATTGTAATTTCATTACATTAGAAATAAAAAGTTTAGCTGTATACAATTAAATGCTATTAATGTTAACATATATTTTGTGTTTGTGTCCGGACACTGTGTATATTGTATTGTATTTGTGGGTGTGTTCTGCAGAGACAAAACATTAGCTAACATTAATACATTTTCTAGGTGTTGCTAACGTTAAATGCTTTTGTAATTTCTATACTATACTCATTAGTTAAGGCATAAAATAAATTTTAAATATTTAAAAAATCTATTATTTATTATATATTAACATTTAATTTCAAGAGCATTACATACAAAAACAAATTATGTAATCACAAACTCGCATACATAAACACACAAGGGTGAACCTTAAAATTATATTTCCAACATGGTGGTATGTATTACTTATAAAAAGTGATATTGTAATAAAACAAAATTAAAATTTTTATTATAAATACAAATAATGTTTAGCCTATTAGGTTATAAGTACATATGGAATTTGTACAGGAAGATGAAAACATTTTACCATCCTAGTGTTCGGCTTTACCTACATTTTCAGTATTTTTTAATAAGGCCAACAGATGACGTTAGGATCCCGATACATGAGCATGAAATTACTGTTTTGGTACCAGCGTGATATCCATTATCCCTATAGAAGTTACACTTAAAAAATTACATAAATATATTAACACAAATAAAAAAAAATTAATTAATTGTATTTCATGGACATTAAAGGAATAAATTATGATGGCACAACTATGCTACAAATTCCAAGTGTAGCATCTGCATCACTTTGGTTTTTTAAATATAAAACATCTGCATCACTTTGGTTTTTTAAATATAAAATTGTTCATTAGTCTCCGTTGCTGCTTGCTTGCTCAGTTTGCCTCGCTGAAAACAGTTTGGTGTAAGAATCTAATTTCTGTGCGAAGTTTCTAGATGATCATAATTTTGACGTTTTCTTCAGTCCCATGATCTTTCACAAGATGAATTTTTGGATTTCTCTTTTCTTTTCAAAATTTCCTCGAATTTTGATGGTTTTTATTACAATTTTCTCTAGGTTTTCACAGAATTTTGTATAACCATATATTATTGTGACTCAATGGTCGTACTGTGTGTACAGATCACATATTAAATAGGTAGTTAATTTCAAACAATGCTGTGAGCGAAATAGTATCATCTCCATACAATAGAAAAAATTGAGAATTTCCATTTATTTAGAATACTAGCAATATTTATATCATATAATAAATACTATAATATAAGGAATAAGCTATATCACTGTTTCTTTTCAGTGCAAAAAAAAAATTATATTGTCACAAAAATTGAATGCAAAGATTGTGTAAGTCTTGAAGGAGAATGTAAGCATGGCATAGCTCTCTAAATGTGATTATACAGAAAGGATGAGGGAGCCATCTTTTAAATCTTAAATGTGTCAGTGGACTAAAATAAAATTGTCTATGATCAGCAGCAACTTTAAATTTATAAAAGTTTCTGAAATGAGTCCACATTCTTTTACAAAATGTAAAGAACCTGTTAGAATATAAACAAACTAGAAGCTGAGTTCTAAAAAATATTAAAGATATTTTATTTCAATCTTTACAGATAACTTTACAACTTTTACAGTTGAATAAGTTATCAGACGACTGTTCTAAGAGTCTTTCTCTGCTCTCTTTAATGTCTCAAAATCAAAATAAAGTAAATTTTGAGCTTAAAGAATTAAATTCTGTTTGCAAAAATCCCATGCAAAATAAACGTCTATCAGAAGTAATACTTGGGCTACTTCAGACCAGTCTGGTTGTAGCCCTTGATATAGACACAGACCCATTTGTAAAATAAATACAAAGAAGTTTTCAAGTATTACATACAAATTAATGGAGTGAAAGTATAAGCCTAAATCATTATTTTTTAAGAAAGCTACTAAAAAAAGCTGTACTAAATACAGTTTTTTTGAAGATTACGCACTAATTTTAAATAGGAATTTTTCCATTTTTGTTCCTTCTGCTTTTTGTTTCTTCTCGCTTTTTATCTTTATAAGTGTTATCAAAATGCGTAACTGTGATCGCTGAATATTATTAACCAAAAGGTCTACAATAAAATTTATGTCATGAGAAAGTACCCAACACACTTGAAAGTCAGGCATCATTTTAGAAACAGTATTTTTCTCATAGTTATAGTCTTGTAAGATTTTATCTGATTCATCTGAAACCAGGTTCCAATTCAATTTTCTTATTTTTTGTACGACCCATTTTATAGCATACTTAATTCTGTATGTTAACCTGAATTTCTCTCTCTTTTAAATTGTTTTGGACTACTATTATTTGCATCAAAGGATATACAAATGAAATAGTTAAGTTCCTCTATATCATTTTTATAATCTCAACAACACTTTACTGGCCGATGACGCTGTTCTCCAAAATGTTCTTGACAATTTAAAAAAATTCTATTTGACAGCGCTTTTCCACAAACCAACCTTGGCTGAATATCCTTCGAAACTCGCTGACAGTCAAATATATGAGGTAATATTTTACTTCTTAATATCATTCTTCCACCAACTAATTTATATTTCACATAATTTTTTATATCTGCTTTCATCTGTAAGAAAAAATATAGGTATATTTCATAAACATTTATTAAATATAAATCAAACAGCCTACATTATAAATATAATTCAATTTCCTATTTTGATTACTTATATAATTGATCAAAATGGATAATCACAAAAACTGATAAAAATGAACTAATCTAAGTTCATTTTTATCAGTTGTAAGAAATAATTATTCTACAAGATATTATTCTACAAGATCACAGCACTAGTTCTCAAATTGCACAAATTCTCTAATCAAAATTAAATCCATTCCCTATAATTTGAAAGAATATTTTTATGACAAAATACTCTTTATCCTGAAAATATAGTTACTTTTGCACATAAGTACAATATTTGATTACTATATAGACTGCTTAACGATTTTTGATAAAGTCAACTTGAAAAGTTGTAATAATTTACATAATATTGTTTATTATCTTATATAATATAGATACTCACATCAAAGTGATCTTCGCAACAATACAACGAAGTTTTGTGTGAAAGTGGTTGGTCATCGTATCTTTTCATAACTATACACCACTTTTCTCTCAAACTTTTTTCTCTCGGCACAGGGAAGAAATGTTTGTCCGGACTAGTAACTGTCGTATTTCTACATTTAGGGACAATACAATATTTATAGGGAGAAGCTTTTTCACTCATTTTTAGAAATTATTCGTTACCAATTAGCGCAAATAACTGCCGTTGACACTAGAAGTCTATAGTTTGAAGGTTAGCGACACATCACCCAACGGATTGTGCCGCGTGACGTCATTTGCGCTGCGACCAGGAAGGTGTCAAAGGAGACCGGCAAAATACCAAATTGTGTTGGTCCAGGTATTACGAGAATAAATCTGACACCCTTACAAAGAGAAAATAAAAAAATAAAACATTAAATTTTTATTTAAATCGTTAATTTGGTAAATGAGATATCTTTCATTTTTTCATGAAGTTATTTTTCATAATGGTTTACAAATAGTATTTCAACCGAATTTTAAACCTGTAGAAAGAAAAATGGACACTGTTCATCTTATCGGTCGTACCCCGTTATATCTTTTATCTCATATATTGTCGGTAAAATTATTTAAAATTTATAAAATGTGAAAAAGTCATTTATTTTGATAATAATTCGGAAAGGATATAAATGTTAGCAGATACTTTTTTTACTATTACCAATATAACAATTTACTTTTTAAATAAAAATTACGAATAAAAACGATCTATTTGATTATCATTAGATTTTTAGTGCCATTTTTATTTCTTCTTAACAATTCTTGATATATTAAAAATATATTATACGTGCGTTTATAAAGATTGTTCAGCCTTTTATTTTTTGCTCTTCCTTGATTGTTAATGCTGAATTATTTGGTTTTAATGTTATCAAAAAAGTTTTTGATTTAAATTTTCTTTTTCACTTTATTTTATTCAGCATCAGCGCTGCATTCTTTTCTCAAAAAAGTTCTACACCTGTTCAATATTTTGAACGTTTATTATTTGTAAACTTGTCGGTATTGAAATAACTTTAGTTGACATAATATAAGTAAATTCCATAAAATATTGTGTGATGGTTACAGTTTATGAAGTGTCCAAAAAAAGAAATGAACTATTGTTTATGAACAAGTCCAAGGAACCATAGATAATAAAGCGCGTTATACGTTGTGATACATTATTTGGTTATATTTATAGATAATATACTAATGGTTATATTTGTTTGTGCTGTAAAGATATGCGGTTTGTGTTGTAAATTTTGTAATGGGAATAAAAACGAAATGTTTAGATTTTTATAAAGAAAGAGATGAATGGCCGAGCTGTCAATCGTATCTTTATTGATATATAATAATTTTATGATTTCTTCGCGGTGAAATATAAAAATGATCAAGTAAATAATGCCATCAGGATGGCGAAAATGGGAGATTTATAAATGTTCGAATTTAAAGAGCCGATACGAGTGGACGTGCGTCAATATAACTTAGTAAGTTTCTCTCTATTTTGTTTTCTAGTTATTTCTTTTAAAATAGCAAACACGTTCTTAGGTGTGAAACTGGACACCATCTTATTTTGTGGACTGTTAATTTCTAATTTTATTTTTAGAGGACTTTCTACCTACGTACTATAAATTATACTTGTGCATTATACTTGGTTCGAATGATTAAAATCGAAACTTTTAAAATTTTTCTTTATTTTTCTTTTTTACTTGTCTTTTTTTATTTATTTTTCTTCGTGTATCTATTTTGCTAATGAAATTTTTTCGGTTTTGAATCGCTGATGGGGTTTTTTGCGTGATTTTTGTCCTCTTGTAGGTATTTGAAAATGTCGAAGTAAAGAGTTTAGTACTAATGACATTTTCTTATTTCATACATATAAATACATTGGTATTTAAAAAAAAATTAAATATCAACGTATTTATTTTTTTGTTAAGTACCTCCCATGTAATTAGTTTAAACAAAATGGTTATTTCGACATGTGCTTCTACTACAAACGATTGTCGAACATCTAATTTGCAACGTTTTTTTTAATTACTTAAATTGTTCACTTTTTTTTGGTTTTAATTTTTTAGTTCTTAATTCAGCATCCAGAGGTACAAATAATATCATAAAATTGAAAAAAAAAATATAACCGGTAATTCATTGCATTTTTTATTAGATAAGCAGCTACATTTAAAATAACCCAAAACGATGTTTTATATGTACATTTTTTCATTTAAAGGAAAAGTTGAATTTTCATTTAAAAAAGTTATTGTTAAGTGCATTTGTTTCATAAGAATGAACATTGTTAACATAATAGTTTACTTTGATTTAACAGCAATATTGTAACATTTTAGCCATAATTTCTTTAAGATTTTAATTTCATTTCGAATTATTAAGGGTTAAAATTATTAAGGGTTATCTTCATGAAAAAATTCTGGTTGCTTACCTTTGGTGGCAAAACAGTCATTTGGTACAATCAATATACAGTTGTTTTCTTTCTATTAATTGTTTTGAAAACATTGCTCTCAATAGTTTATATGATTTTGTATTCACTGTGTATATTTAATGTTACTATTTCCTTTTTTTGCAGACTGCGATTTGGGATGCGATTCGGTGACTGAATACAGCAGTCTCCAATTAGATTTGAAGATTCAAGGTGTTTGTGTTATGGCGATAGTTTCTTGCTTCGAAAATGAGCAATTTCAGTTTAAAAGATGCGACAGTTATAAATGTTGTAAAAAAATTTGCTCTTCGATAGACATTTGAAAATGTCTTCAAAGCATTTAACAAGTTTTTGAATAGATTAAATATAGTTTATGTTTGTTTTTTTGAACATTAAAATTGTAATTTTTTCGTAAAGTAATGCTAAAATGAATTAGGCAGGAATCTGATTGAAAAATACACTTAATTATTTTAAATCAATCTCTTTTAAATATCTATTATTTGTATATTTCTAAATAATTTTGTTATTTATTCCTTTAATATCTGTCGACTAATTCTATTCTTTATATCACATGTCACAATTCAGGGCATGTGTTTAACGACTTACATAAGACTGATAATTATTCTGAAAATCTGAATTTTTATAACCATAATTTTAGCATTTGATAGTGTTTCTAGGCAGTATTAACAAGTTTTCTTACTTGCTAATTAAATTTATCTGTATTTCTTGTGATTTCTCATGTTTTGAGTTGTGTAAGGTTTTACATTTAACATTTGTACTTTTGAGTCTTATAGCGAGACTTGTTGGGTTCATACTTTACATACATTTTTTGTCTTTGTTTCTCTTTTCTATTTGCTTTAAGTTTACAGTTGTAAGGGCCTTATTGTGTTTGAATAGTTTTGAAATACATTTTATTTTGAAAAAAAAAAATATTTTTGAAAGTCAGCTGAAATACAAAAATAATTAATTTTGAATATTGTTAAGCAGTTAAAAATATAAGTTATAATGTTCATCTTGATTTCTTCTATGTTAGCATTCTAAACAATACTTTATTGTTGTTTTTTTTATTAATTTATATGGGAAGGATTGATCTATTTGATTGCCATTCGACATATCTGTGTCTCGTTAATGTGTTCTAAAGTTGAAACCTTGTTAAAGATGAACATTTTGTTTGACGCAAGTTGGAGCGGTAATTGTTTCATTTGCAAGTCATTTTTACATTCTATGTTTTATTTGTGATTATATAATCTATGATCTTTGCGATATTAGTAACTGTTGTACAATTCGTTAGTATTCACGGTGGTAGAGATTGTCAGTTTCAACTCGCAGTGGTGTATATGCAGGTTTGAACTGTTGGGACATCTATAACTGGTTAGTGTGTGCGGCTAACTGTAAATTTTTTGAAAGTTTTAGCAACACTGGGTATTGTGTTTGATCTCTAATAGCATTTACATGGTATGTTTTGTATATTGAATTTGATTTCGAAGTTTTGTTTGCTACTTGTTCGTTGTTTTCTATTTGCTCTATGTTGTGGTGTCTGATATATTTTTAAATAAATTTTTGTTGTGGCTGAATATAATATAATATAATACAAAATTATGTTAAATGCTATTTAAGGCTATAAACTTAAAATAAACATAATAATAATTAAATATGAATATCTGAAATCAGTAAATCATTAAAGTTTTTATTTTTAAATCAATTTTTGTTGTGACTGAAAATAAGAATATAATATAATATAAAATTATGTTAAATGCTATTTGAGGCTATAAACTTAAAATATACATAATGATAATTAAATGATGAATATCTGAAGTCAGTAAATCATTAAAGTTTTTGTTTTTAAATCAATTTTTGTTGTGACTGAAAATAAGAATATAATATAAAATTATGTTAAATGCTATTTGAGGCTATAAACTTAAAATATACATAATGATAATTAAATGATGAATATCTGAAGTCAGTAAATCATTAAAGTTTTTGTTTTTAAATCAATTTTTGTTGTGACTGAAAATAAGAATATAATATAAAATTATGTTAAATGCTATTTGAGGCTATAAACTTAAAATATACATAATGATAATTAAATATGAATATCTGAAGTCAGTAAATCATTAAAGTTTTTGTTTTTAAATCAATTCTTGACGTGACTGAAAATAAGAATATAATATAATATAAAATTATGTTAAATGCTATTTGAGGCTATAAACTTAAAATATACATAATGATAATTAAATGATGGAATATGTGAAGTCAGTAAATCATTAAAGTTTTTGTTTTTAAATCAATTTTTGTTGGACTGAAAGTAAGAATATAATATAAAATTATGTTAAATGTTATTTGAGGCTATAAACTTAAAATATACATAATGATAATTAAATGATGGAATATGTGAAGTTAGTAAATCATTAAAGTTTTTGTTTTTGTTTTTAAATCAATTTTTGTTGTGACTGAAAATAAGAATATAATATAAAATTATGTTAAATGCTATTTGAGGCTATAAACTAAAAATATATAAATAATGATAATTAAATATGAATATCTGAAGTCAGTAAATCATTAAAGTTTTTGTTTTCAAATCAATTCTTGACGTGACTGAAAATAAGAAAATAATATAATATAAAATTATGTTAAATGCTATTTGAGGCTATAAACTTAAAATATACATAATGATAATTAAATGATGGAATATGTGAAGTCAGTAAATCATTAAAGTTTTTGTTTTTAAATCAATTTTTGTTGGACTGAAAGTAAGAATATAATATAAAATTATGTTAAATGCTATTTGAGGCTATTAACTTAAAATATACATAATGATAATTAAATGATGGAATATGTGAAGTCAGTAAATCATTAAAGTTTTTGTTTTTAAATCAATTTTTGTTGGACTGAAAGTAAGAATATAATATAAAATTATGTTAAATGCTATTTGAGGCTATTAAGTTAAAATATACATAATGATAATTAAATGATGGAATATGTGAAGTCAGTAAATCATTAAAGTTTTTGTTTTTAAATCAATTTTTGTTGTGACTGAAAATAAGAACATAATATAAAATTATGTTAAATGCTATTTGAGGCTATAAACTTAATAATGATAATTAAATGATGAATATCTGAAGTTGGTAAATCATAAAATCATTGAAGTTTTTGTTCTTGTCACTTCAGTGTTATGGATAATTCTTTTATCATCAAATAATTTTATTTTTTATGTAATAATTTATTTACACTTGGACAGACATGTCTGTAGTAATTGTACAAAATGTGGAGGAATATTTAAGTTGGCAAATTTTTTGTTGGGAGTTGAACTTAAAATGAACTCTCTTAAATTGTTATTATTTTTCAGTTTTCAATTGTTTTTATTTATAGAGTTTTTTTTTTGTTTTTTTTCCCTTTTAATATCTGCGATCGGCCGTAGGCCATAATCAGATGTGGTCTATTTGTCAGGATTTATTGGAGTTGCTCCAGCGAGTTCCACCAATCACTATTGTCTAGACTCTAAGTCTAGTATTTGCTATCTTTTTAGGCGAGTTATGCTTGCAGGATTCAAGAGGTCTCTGGCTAGCTCATTCTTGTGTTCCTTTAGTTAATTTTTATATTTTTTGCTGTGCTCGGTCACTTCCTCCTTCACTGTTGACATCTTCAAATGTTCATGGATTTCCGTATTTCTTACGAACCAGGGTGAGCTGAATATGGTTCTAAGCGCAATGTTTTGAAGGATTTCGATATTGGAGTTACTCGAGGAGCCCCAGAGTTCAATGCCATATGTCCATATAGGCTTTATTATAGATTTATACACAAGTAATTTGTTGTGTAGTGATAACGGGGATTGTCGTCCAATTAACCAGGACAGTCCCTGAAATTGAATGGTGGCCTCCTTCCTCTTCATTTTTATGTGGTTAGCCCAAGTGAGACGTCGGTCTAGGTGCAGACCAAGATATCTTACACTATTGTCTGTAGGTAGTGGTTTGTTGTCCATGCACACTGGTGGACAGTCTCCCTTACGCAGAGTAAACGTGATCTGTATCGATTTCGCAACACTTGGTTTTTATTTATTATAGAGTAAAAATTTGTTTATGGTCATTCATGTAATGACCTTAGTTATATTTATTTATAGAGTAAAAATTTGTTTATGGTCATTCATGTAATGACCTTAGTTATATTGGTAATTGTTATGGTCTTGCTGTTATGTTATGACCATAAATGAAATGTAGAATTTTAATTTAAAACCGTCTGTCTACCTGCTGCTTGATTTGTTGCAAGTTTTTATTATTTTCATCTTCATATGAAAGTCAACGTTAAGGGGGACACTCATAACTGGTCATTTTAGGGGTGTATTTTGGATTCATTGTTGGAAATGACACATTTGTTTCAAACATTTGCTTGGAAAGTCTGTTGGTTTATTTTTACAGACGAGGTAAGAAATTATATAATGTCATTAACATGTGGTTATTTATAAATTCCAGAGAACCACAAAAATATTAGGACGTACTAAAAAAACCTAACATTTACGGGTAATTAACTCTCGCTATAAAAGTTAACAAATTTAAAAGTAATTGGAATTTTTGGGTTAGCAGCATTTTATTTTGGTATAAGTTAAAAGTTTTTAGAATTATATATGTTTTTATTATCCATACCTGTCTGAAGATCTGGTTTATTTTTAAAGGTTTAAGAATTTTCAGTTTCTTTTTTAATAGTTGCCGCACGTGGGTGAAAGTTGCAAAAAAGTTTGTCGTAATGTTAATTGTGAATTTACTTTACTAAAATAATATTAAAAATGAACCTTCTAGTCCTATGTATGTATTATTTATATGAATGTAAAACTGCTTTCTTTGAAAAAATATGTATGTTACCACAAATTTGACGCATTTAATTGATTCAATATTAATTCTATTTTAATTTTTTTATTTGTTTTTTGGTTGATTCCGTTGTTAATGTTTGAAACAAGCAGCAACGACAGGTTACCAGAAAATGATTTTGTCAATGTTGCCTAAACTTTTCAACTTGACATTGGCGAAGGCTTTCACAGAGTATATAATTGTTATGCGAGGGCTCTCACTGAGAAAATGAAGGCCATTCAATAAGACACTTCACATCGAGTGAGTGGGATTTAGGGGATGTTTTTGCTTTATGACTCAAATCACTCTTTGATTATTTGATTGAATAAAATGCTAGATTTACAGTAAATTTTAATAATTAAATAACAAAAAATTAAACAGAAATAATTTTACTTGTTATTAAATTAATCTATTCCTCTATTTTGATAGCTTGCAATTTTATTATTTTAATGGCTATCGTGAGAAAAGCTTTTGTTTTATTTGCTTTTGCGTGAATTCGTGATAGAGAATTCGATAATCTGTTTGAAATAAGTCCCTATGTTTCATGGAATCCCTGCGATACGTTTTTATATCCATGTTTTTGGACTTGAGCAACCTAAAAAAACACTGTTTGCTCCACTGCAAGCTTTACTATTTCCAATAATTATTTTAGGATTTGGATACCAAGAACAATAGCTTCTAGTAAAAAAAACATAGCTGGGAAACTTGGCTGTCTTCCAGCTTCGATTTTTTTCTACGTCATTGAGAAACCTGTTAACAGTAAATTTTGATAATTAAATCTATTTCAATTAAATTTTAATAATTATTACTATAAATTAATTTCTTTTTCTCGCTGACGGTATTTTGCATTCTTCAAAAAAATCTACGAGCTGTGTTACAATCATTTCTACTGCTGAAGTTTTGGGTTTGTTAACAGCTGTACTCTTTCGAGCGCTAAAACTATTTCTGAGTTTGTCATTTCCATTTACGTTTTACTTTCCTTAAGCTTATTATTAGAATAGCGTTTCAGTTTGTAGCATATATGTAACGGTCATTCAAAGAAAGAATCCAATAACGTAGGGTTAACATTTCAAAATCCCGACTACCTTCAGTGATTGGTTTTGCTGGACCAAAATAAAAGCTGTTAACGTTTTTGGAAGATGTATCGTTTTGGTTTTTATCTTTGATTATGTGATGTGTTTTTTTTAGCTTTTACACCAAACGTGGTGAGAATTCATCCATTCCATGACGCGGGTTTGTCACTGATAATTTGTAATACAGTCTGTCTTAAATCAGTGATTTAATTTGATACGGCTCAAAATCGGAGAGATAAGCATTTTAGATTTTCAAATGTTTGAGAAATTAAGTTTTATTAAAAAAAACCGAAAGGGGGAGTTTATAGTGCCATTTGTTATATGAATCTTTTCTGAGAAGAGTCACGCACAAACAATATAGTTTTGAAATTGTATCTGTTAATGTGAATAATGACAGAGTCGTGAATTATTTAGGGGACAGTTTTTAAATTAAAAGAAAAATATAATTAGCACTAGAAGGGCCTGGTTTCATACTATACCTTTAAAGGCCGCAGCCGTCAATTTGACGATACTACTTCAATCAGAATACCCATAAAATTATTGCGTAAAAATAATATAACTTTATTTTTTTTATTAATAATTTTAGCACGTAAACTGAGTAATATTTGTAACCAATAATAGTTTTTTTAAAATCTTTTATACATTTTCCACAAACAGATTTTTTACAGATTGTGTAGTTTTCACACGTTCTATTTTTTTACAATTACGATTGACTTGATTGCCGCCTCTTATTGTTTGTAGTACATTGTTCACTTGTTTCAGAATTACTTTCTTGTCTTTGAGTCGCAGCTGAAGTAGTTCTTTTTTTCACATACTCTGCACCTAGGTCGTTCACTAGTTGAAGGATAAAATCATGCCGAGAAATATTTATTCCTGTGACTTTTCGGTACAGAATCCGTGAGTTTATAGCTGCTAAATCAAGTAGGGTAGACCGAGGCGAATCGGATCGGTTCAACTTTGAGGTTACAAAAAAACAGGTTGTAATTAAGATACGTTAGATTTATTTATGTAATCACAACCAGTCTTTATTATAGTAAAGTATATGACATTATAATTAAAAGTATTTCTATAAACTTCTTAGAAAAAAACAAAAATATAAATATTGGGAAATATCCGATTCGCCCCAAATTCGGGGGTTAATCGGATCAAACATAAATTAAACAAATTCTCATTAGTAATGAAATAATCAACGGTAATACTACCTACTAATCAATATTAATGTGATTCATGAGCACATAAGTCACATGTGTATGGGCCATTACCACCATCTCTACCAGTGCACTTCTCATGGCACCATTCTTCACAAGAAATGCACTGTATCCAGTCCTCCGTTGGTGGGTGTGCAAATTTCTCTGCACAATAAATGCAGTGCCAGTCTCGAGAAGGAGCACTTCTCTTTACTTTTAGACCAGGCGTAGCTTTGTTCTTCTTTTTATTCATCATATTTTCCTTAGCCCCTTTTTCTTTTTCTCCAGTGTTTTTCTTTTCTATTTCTTTTTTAGTCTTTTTTGCTTCTCTTTCAACAAGATTGATCTTATTCTGTGGAGATGTTAAATGGAAGATTGGGTTTGTTAATTTTCGTGGCTTTTTGTTTAGAGTTGGACCCTTCATCGGAGAAGGAATGATTTGTTTTAGGGCGTTTCCAACAACAATGATGCTAGACGGTTCATCATTGTTTTCTGTGTGTGTATTGTCAATGTGTCTCTTACTTGTGCTGGGTTGTTCTACGTTATCTTGTTCAGCACTTGTAGAAGGCAGTTCTGGATTATTGGCTTCAAGTGTATCGAGATGATCCAGAGTGTCTCCAATGAACTTATAATCTGGTATTGCATTGGGATTAAGAGGATATATTCCAGTCTTCTCGAAGCCTTTGGCTGCATTCCCAACTGTTGCAGCCTGATTCCAAGCTTGTTTGAGGATTCCTCCAAAACCAACCTTTGATATTGCCTTTTGTGGATGTGAATGCAGCCAAGCTGTAGCCTGTTGGTTGTAATAGGCTTTTAAAGGTTTAAAAAAAGAAACATCGAGAGGCTGGAGAGCGTGTGATGTGTGTGGAGGGCATCAGGACTAGTTCAATTCCCAGAGACTCGCATAAATCTACCACTTCTAAGCTTGTTTGAGTGGCGTGTCCGTCCAAAATCAAAATTACTTTTCCATGCGTCCGGTATCTATTAAAATGATGAATCCACTGCTTAAACGCCACTTCAGTAACCCAGCCTTTTTCAGTCATAGTAACTTCAGCACCAGAAGGCATTCCTATCATAAAATCGTCTCGTTTACGCACGCCTTTAAAAAGAATGAACGGTGGAATGTATTGTCCGGCTGCATTCATGCAGGCTAATACAGTGACATTTTCACCTCGCTCTACACTCGTCATACTAACCACTTCCCTTGACCCTTTCTCTGCAATAATATTAGGTGGGCGATTGTTTAGTGGAATGCCCGTTTCATCAACGTTATACATACATTCAGGTTTCCCTCTCAAATTATTATCATCTATCACTTTTTGTAATGTTTTGTAAAATTCTGTGACTTTTTCCTTTTTCATACCATTCATTCTTGCTTTTGACAATCCGTCAGGCTTTCGAATACTTAAGTGTGGGTTTCTTGCCATGAATCGGTGAAACCAATCTTCTCCAGCCATACCAGAGTTATTGTTGAAGTTATGATTTATGTTTTGACTTTGGGCATATTGGAAAGCATATTTACGAACATTTTTTGGGGTTATACCAAAACCGCGACTTGCCAAATGTATCAATCGATCAGCGAACTTCTTTTCAGTATCTTTGTTCAATATTTGTTGACCACCTCGACGCTTGACTACTCCTTTAGACAAAGTTACTCTTCTCTGCAAGCTCGTATACGGCACATTATATCTTTCAGCGGCTTGACGTATGGTAAGTTGTCGTAACAATACTTTATTGGTTGCTTCTTCCATAATTTTGTGTGACCACCGACCCTGGCCAGTGTTTTTAACGTAAGTTCTGACCATCTAGAACAATAAAATAATAAATATAACTAAGCAACAGACGTTTTATTTCGTGATCCGATTCGCCCCTAAGGTCATGATCCGATTTGCCCCATATCAAAGGTATTAAAAAATATGTTTTAACAAAAATTGCATCATATTACCATTAAAAACCGAGTGATTTAACATCATTAGATTCGTGACCCTTCGGATGATTCAATAATTGAAACATATAAACAAAATTTTGATATCAAACAGTCAAATATTCTAATAACATACCTTAGATATTGACGCGAAAACAGCGGTCACGACGCGTTGTCATTACGAGCGAGCGTCGCCGGCACTAAATTGCACGCGGGAATGTAATAATACTATTGGGAATAGACGCAAGAGGGAGGGGGGAAGGAGTGTGCATTAACGGCTGGGTTCATTTATGCACGGTTTATGAAATATTTTAGTTTTGCTTATTTTGATCCGATTCGCCTCGTGATCCGATTCGCCTCGGTCTACACTATATATTTTATTAAAAGTGTTTCCTCCGGTGTTCGTAAAAAAATTTACAGTAGAATATTTGTTATGAAAAGGTTATTCTTTTAATAAGTTCAAAATTCTTGGTTCAATCACAATGTTTATATTGAAATTGACTCTTAGATGGAGTTTTTAAAATTTCTTGAAAACTACATTTACAAATAATAACTTCAAAATTTAGCATTTTACGTTCATAACTAAAGGTTAAATCACTGTATTGAAAGTTTCAGCTATTATTAATCTCGGCTATTGCAATATTTTTGTACAGATTGCCTATTGTATGAATTATAATTATTAATATTAAGTTTATGGTAAAATCAGTAGATTGTTCAATAGCAAACTTAAAAAAATTTACAGAACTTGTATGTATATATATATATATATATATATATATATATATATATATATATACATACATACATACATACATACATACATACATACATACATACATACATACATACATACATACATACATACATACATACATACATACATACATACATACATACATACATACATACATACATACATACATACATACATACATACATACATACATACATACATACATACATACATACATACATACATATATAGGGTACAGTCGCCAAATATCGTCCATTTTTTGAAAAAAATTCATTAAAAAAATTTTTTGCAAATTCTGGACAACAAATAAAACGTCTTACGAAAGGTACTATATTCGTTTATTATTAAGAATAATCAAAAACTCTTAAATTGCAACAAGTGCCATAAAGATTGATTTAACAAAAACAGTCAAAATTATAAAAAATTCTTTGGGCATCAAATATCGTCCCCGAGATCACAACAATTAGTATGAAAAATATTAAGAATACTTAACAACGAACTAACATACGAGTAATACTTATTTCTCTTAATTGTAACATCTAGTCAGTCGTTAATCAGTCTTCAGTATTACTTAAATAAAGCTAATTTTCCAGACAAGTTGCACAAATAAATGTAAGGCTTTGGTTATCAACACAATCCTCATGCATCCACTGAAAGCATTTAATGCATCTGATCCATTTCTCTTCTTTTTTATCTTGAGAAAAATTTCTCTCACAGATTGGGCATTGAGCGTCATCATTTTCCCTATCTTCCTCATCATAAAGGTCCAAAACTGGGTCACCATCGGATGTTTCTTCTTCAGAAAACTGTTTTTTTTTTCGTTTCATGGTTTTATTTTTGTTTCCTGCCGTCTTTGTTTTTTTAACGCTTATGGCTCTTTTCTTTCCCGTCATCACTTTTTCATTCTTATCCTTTCGCTTCTTTTCTGCTCCAATAATGTCTATTTTATGTGGTGAAGCCGTAACTACCATCGCTTTACCACGTCTAGTTGAAGCTGAAGGTGGTTCAATGACTGGAACTGGTTGTAAATCTGCTGGAACTATAAATGAGGATGAAGAACTTCCTGGTCGTGATTACAGAGCTGCTGTTGGTGGTCTTGCGCTAGAAGTCGAAGGCGATGGAGTTGGTGTTTTTGGTTCTGAAATTGTAGAAGTCGACGGCAGCGATGTTGGTGTTTTAGGTCTCGAACTAGAAGCCAAAGGTGACAACGGAGTTGGTGTTTGGGATCGTGCACTTGTAGGAGTGAACGGTGACAACAGAGTTGGTGTTTGAGGTATTGCACTTGTAGAAGTAGAGGATGATGAGACGACTGTTGCGGAAGATGTTGTATCGTTTGAAGAAGGAGCATGTGGTGAATCATCAAAAATATTTTCGTTAAGTGGAAATATTCCAGTTTTTCGAAATCCATTTACTGCTGTATCAATCTTGCAGGCTTTAGCATAAGCTTTCCCAAATATTCCTCCAACTTGGTAATGGGTGACGACCCGCCCTGGATGATTTATCAGTCAATTCTCTATTTCTTGGGCATAATACGTTTTCAGTGGGAACATGAATGATACATCCAAAGGTTGCATGCGATCAGTTGAATGTGGAGGAAGACAGATTATAGAAAGACCACTTTCATGGGCAATATCAATCACGTCTAAATTTCTTGTGTGGCTGTAATGGCCATCTAAAACTAGCAAAACAGAATCTTCCTTTGAAGGTTTAGCTATGGACACAAAGTGTTTAAGCCATTTTGTAAATAGCTCAGGCTGGATCCAACCAGATGGATGACATCCACCTATGGTGCCTGGAGGTGTTCCATCGAGTAACTCAGCTTTCATGTTTTTCCTTGGAAAGACCATCAAAGGAGGAATAAATTGACCAGCAGCTGACATACAAGTAACAACAGTTACTAATGCTCCTCTTTCAGCAGATGACAACTTGTGAACATCTCTTTTGCCTTTTATAGTCAATATTTTTCTAACTTTATACTGAACCGTGCTGATTCCAGTTTCATCGACGTTGAATATTCTATTTGGGTTGAAGTTAATCTTTTGCATTTCAGGTTTTAATAGATGAAAAAAAGTTTTAACGTTTTCTGCTGTAAAGCCTTGAACTTCTGCTGTAAAGCCTTGAACACGAGTACGAGATAATGATTCTGGCTTACGGAATGACAATGCAGGATGACGAGCCATAAATAACTTCATCCATTTCTTGCCTGCTTTTATTTTAGTTTGAGAAAATGGGTAAGGGATATTATTTCTAATTGCTAACTGAAAAGCCATTCGTTTTAAATCAGATGCAGTAATGCCATAGTAATTCTTCTCCATTTCCAAACAATACTTTACCAGCTCTTCTTCTAATTCTATCGGTAAAACTGGTTTCGTTCCCATTTTTCCAGAAAGTTAATTTTCAACCGATTGTTCTGTTTTTTTTGTGTAGTCTTTCAAAGTAGCTCTTGGGACTTGAAAACACTTTGATGCCTTCTTGTAACCCATTTCTTTTGCTCTTACAGCTTCAACAGCTTTCTTTATTGCTTCAGGGTCCCACGACTTTCTTTTTGGCATCTACAAAACAAAACAAAATTAAAATTAATTACAAAAATAAATAAAAAAAATTAAAAAGAAATATGGTTACCCAAATATCGTCCCCGGGGACGATATTAGGTTCACGTCGGGGGACGAAATTAGGAATATGCTACAAAATAGAATAAAATTAATATCAACAGAAAACGCATGTCATAACCATATGAAGAATATTTTTTAATCTATTTGAATCACATGAAGTAACAAACATTTCAATAAAATTTTCAATTCATTAAGTCAAGCATATCAATTTTTTGTAAATTTTAACAATATTCCAATAAAAAACTTACCTTTGGCAGATTTTTCTTTTTTTAAATATTTTTTCAAAGAAGCGAGGTATCGCTCTCAATTCTTCGCTAAGGCCGACTGACAGGGGCCCCTTTAAGTTAGTGACACGAAATCTAGATGGCGTTAGTTGGCTGAGGAGTTATGAAGGGGGACGAAGTTAGGCTCGGGGACGAAATATGGCGACTGTACCTTATATATATATATATATATATATATATATATATATATATATATATATATATAACCTAACCTAACCGGCATTTCATCTACATATCTAGAAGTAAACAGTGGGGACATTCCTCAAAGCTTGGAGCAAATATTCGAGCCAAACCTTACAAATGTTCCACAATTGAGTGCATCGTTTGTATTCGTCAGTATCTTTATTCCGGGAATGGTCGTCAAATTTTACAAGACATTCTCACCCCAGCAGATGTTGAAGTTGGTATCTGCGCCAACCATCAGCTTGGTGTGGCGAGGGATACTGAAAGGCACGAAGATACGATGCATATTGAATGTACCGCGTGGGGAAATACAATACATGAGAGAGAAGACTGGACACATGGAGAAAGGGACGAAGGAATGGTGCAACTAGTGAAACCGATGCAGATCAAGATGGAAACGAAAGATGCGACGATGATGCCCACATTAATATCGTTCAATTGGAAGGATCTGTGTCTAATGAAAGATTACCGACGAGTAATAGACAAAGAGTTCACACACGAATATGCAGCGAAAATGACGAGCGCAATACAACTATCGTTTTACTAATATGTAAGGAACGCGCTTTTACGGAAGGAGAGGCACTTGTCAGCCTCGCAAAAACTCCTCAAGGGATTAACCTCATACTCAGCTCAGGGTTCAACGAAAAGATTCGACAAATTATCACAGTGTCCCGAATACTGGTATTTCAGGAATCGTTAAAAGCGCGATTCGAACGAGCGAAAGCACACAGTCTGGAGAGGAATCCGCAAGCAAACAAAGAGATAAACATAATGGAACTGAGAATGAAATTTGAAAATTTACTAATGGCAAATCACATAGATCTAGAAACGTTTGCGAAGGCGACATTCGAACACATGAACGGAAGACTGAATAAAAGAAACAACTTATTCTTCCGGGGACCGCCGTCGACGGGAAAAACGATGATCATGCAGAGTTTAGTAGACTGTCAATACAACTTTGTGAGACTGACAGGATTAACGGCGAACTCGTCGTTCAACTTTAGCGGATTGCTGCATTGTAACGCGTGCTTCATGGACGATTGCAAACTGACCGATAACCAATTCGAACAATGGAAACTGTTGGCGTCGCGAAATCCGATGGCTACAGATGTGAAATACAAAGACAGATGCTACATAATGAATTGCACCCTCTACACATGCAGCAACTATCCTATACACACATACTGCAACGTACCAGACGGACACGCGGCGGTGATGACGAGAACGACAGAGTTTTACTTCGGAGCACCGGCGACGACATATTTCGAGATGACACCATTCGCGTGGGAAAGCTTCTGGAAAGACACGGCAAACTTAACTATATAACAAATGTATAATCAAAGTGTAATCATAGAATTAACAAATGTATAATCAAATTGTAATCATAGAATAAAAAAATTAATAAAGAAATAAAAATATTCAAAACGCTGTATATAATTCAATAGAAATATAAGTTAGGTTAGGTTAGGTTAGGTTAGGTTAGGTTACTATTATTATTACTATCAGTGTACGTCACAATGTGCGACGCGTAAATAATCCTTCTGAATGGCACGAAGCGAGGACAACGGACGAGGTCACCAGACAACAAAGAGAGAGCACGGAACAAGGACACAGGCAACAAAGAAAGGTCAACGACTGAATAACACTGAACCGTACCAACCACACCCTGCCCGGTTTACCCATTTTGGTGGTGAAAAGGCCCCGCAAGGCAAAAACTATATAAAAGCCCGCACTAAACGAATTAATTCAGTATGTCTTCGGACACCGAAGCGGACGGTTGTGCATCCAGTCAAACCGGCGGACTGACGCTACCGGGATACAACTATTTGGGACCGGGAAATCCGTTGGACGCAGGAAAACCGATAAACATCTTGGACGCAATAGCGAGCAAACACGACACAGATTACAATAAAAGAACAAATTACTACAAAAAGACGAAAAACTACAAAGAAGTATAATCAAAGTGTAATCATAGAATTAACAAATGTATAATCAAATTGTAATCATAGAATAAAAAAATGTAATACATATGTAATCATTATATAAAGAAATAAAAATATTCAAAACGCTGTATATAATTCAATAGAAATATAAGTTAGGTTAGATGGAGGTTAGGTTAGGTTAGGTTAGGTTAGGTTACTATTACTATCAGTGTACGTCACAATGTGCGACGCGTAAATAATCCTTCTGAATGGCACGAAGCGAGGACAACGGACGAGGTCACCAGACAACAAAGAGAGAGCACGGAACAAGGACACAAACAACAAAGAAAGGTCAACGACTGAATAACACTGAACCGTACCAACCACACCCTGCCCGGTTTACCCATTTTGGTAGGATAAATATATATATATATATATACCTATATATATATATATATATATATATACATATATACATATATATATATACACACACACACACATATATATATATATATATATATATATATATATATACTAGCAAACCCGGCGAACTCCGTTTTGCCACCAGATGGCTTCGTTTTTTGTAACATTTCGTTTGGGGATTAAAAGATGAAGAAATTGTTTTTTTTTGTATTTGAAAAGGAAAAATTTTATTTCATTTCACAACAGTAATGAATTTATTTCGATTACAAAAATGAAGTGTAATTTAGTTGAACTTCTCTAAGTAAAAAATGAAAGTGAATCCAAAGTAAATACTGAATCGAAGCGTTATACTTGTCCGCAAATTATCCGTTTCATTGAAGTGCTCTTTGGTAAACCACATTTTTTGTTTTTTGGTCTGACGTTAACACAAACAAAGCGGATGGTTTCCCAACTCGTGAACACGCAACGTATAGCTGCCCATGTGAAAAACAATGAATTTCTAAATTTATCCCGCAAACACTAAGCGATTGGCCTTGCGACTTGTTAATTGTCTAATTGTCATTGCGAACGCAAGGTGAACCGGAAATTGCAATCGTTTGAAGTCAAACGGAAGATCAGTTGGAATCATTGGTATTCGAGGAATACATACATTTTCACCTGCGTACTTTCCGTTAATAATGGTTGCCTCAATCAAATTCGGCATGAGTCTTTTCACCGCAAGTCGAGTACCGTTGCAAAGTCGCGGTGGATTCAAATTACGCAATATCATAATAACTGAACCAACTTTGAGTTGCAAGTTATGTGGTGGAAATCCTGATAACTCCAGAGAGTTCAAAAACTCCGTTGGATAATTTACTATATCATCGTGATTTGTTATGGAATCAACGGATTTGTATGTCACCAAATAAAATAATAAAAAATATATAACACAAATCTTCAATAAATATTATTTATTATTATTATTTACATCGATTTTGATGGTTTCCAATTGAACTGTTAGGAAACGAATAACTTTAACCTCAATTTCACAATTTCACAGTGAACATAATACCGGTTTTAAGTTAGCGTTTGAAAGAACGTGCGCATAATAAATGTCACATGAAATTAACTGAGCAGAGTACAAAGAGTAGCTGTCAAATAATGTATCACGCACCGGCGCCACCTACTTAAAATACTGGCGCCATCTGCTCCACAACCATGCAAAACCATATTGGTTTGTAGTACATGCTATGTATCAGAGATGGCGCTGTATGTGAAAAATGATTTTCCCTGTTTTCCTGCTTTTCTGTTGAAATTTTTCCTGAAGTTTGTGTGCTATAAACCTCATGGAGCCCGAGACCTTTCCAACGAATGCAAAACCGTGGAAATCGGTTCGTACGTTCTGGAGTTATAGCGTCAGGAAGAAAAACCCGACTTATTTTTATATTATAGATATATACATATATACATATATATATATATATATATATATATATATATATATATATATATATATATAAATACGGAAACATAATTTAACGTTTAACAGTTACAGTTTTACTTAAAGTTAAGCAGTTACCAACACAAAATGGATTGATCATAAAGTTAGCAGTCTACAGTATAGTTGAAACAGTATTACCTTAGTATTTAAACATTTGTCAAGACAATACAAATTGAACGGTGATATACAGTGTTATCAATATAGTATTCAGATAGATAAAGTTTATAATAAAGATACACAATTAATTCGTTGACGGGACGAAGGTGACTCTTTATACCTTTTGTAGTAAGGATCACACAGAAAAGGGCGACATTCTTATATGTTTCTTAACCTAACAATAGTATTACAATACTACCAGCTACATAGATCTGTCAGGTGTAGGCTTGGTGAAGAACAATTTATAGGTTGAATTACAGTGGTTACTCTAAAATTATTTCACCTACGTAGAACATTACGTAGAAATTATAGCACCTAAATAGAACCGTCGGATGTAAGTTTGGTGAAGGCAATTACACATATATACGGAAACAAAATTTAACGTTTAACAGTTACAGGTTTACTCAAAGTTAAACAGTTGTAAACACAAAATGTGACCTGACAACAGTATTATAATACTACCACCTACATAACACCGTCGGATGTAGTAAGCTTGGTGGAGGACAATTTATAGGTTGAATTACAGTGGTTATTCTAAAATTATTTCACCTACGTAGAACATTACGTAGAAATTATAGCACCTAAATAGATGTACGCACACTTCGCCAAAACACATATGTGATTACATTATTGCTTAAATGTATCAAAGGACAATGCCATAAATTGTATGGAGCTGTACCCCAGAATGTACAGAAATGAATTGGACATATTTGAAAACTGTGAACTTCCTCAATCACGAATTTGATAAATAAAAGTAGCTCAGCGGTCTTGGTCCGAAGTTATTCAGGTTTTAAAATCGTCTATTAGATACGTACTTACGCATACTTTTTGGAAAATTAGTCGCGTTATAATTGTAATTTCTTTAAGTAATAATGAAACTAAAACTTAATACCTCTTACGAAACATGTAAAATGTCTAGCACACTTAATTGAATAAAATTATCTATCCGTACATTGTGAAATCTTACGTATTTTTCACACCGGAAAACAAAAAAAATAATCAAAATTGACAATGCATACGGGCGCGAATTTGTGTCGGCATGATAGCTTGTCTATCGGTAATATTGCCAGAAACAAAAGTGTATTATCCTAATTTAATAAATATTATTTTTCTTAATTACTTATTATACAAAAATCTTTTCTTACGTATAATTGAAAAAAAAACACAATATTACAATAATTTAATTTGTGGTTTTGAATTAATTAATTTTATGAATAAATCTAACGATTTATCCATAAAATTAATCAATTCAGCCAATGATATCACAATTGTCAATCTTATTTGACAGTCAACATAAATTCTTTTCTTTTCTCACGTATAATTGAAAAAATACGCAATATTATAAAAATTTAATTTGTGTTTTTGACTTAATTAATTTTATAGATAAATATTTATATATTTATATAGCTTATAAAATCACAGTTTTCCTTATTTGACAGTCAACATAAATTCGATTAGGTGTATAAAAAGTATTACAGATTAAAAAAAAATGTTTTCCTTTATGACTACACAATAATTTTTTCATTACTTTACATGGGGACATATTCGTAACCATTGAAAGACAGACCCATATAAACTATTTCCCCTCATAAAATATTTCCAGTTATTTATTATTATGCCAATTATCATCTTTAAAATAAAAATATACTTCTCTTTAATAACAAGACATGATTGTCTACAGATCATTTAAATATATTTTGAAACTACAAACTTTTCCAATTATGAATCCCAAAATTAGCAAAGCTGAGCAGATATGACCAGGAATTATACTACCATTGCTGTATATTTTTAGAAAATTACTCACTTTGCAATCATTATTTTTAAGTATTAATAAATTGAAATATAATAAACCTAACTAATTTTATAAAATATCCATAGCGACTTTGGAATAACAAAAATAATGCTAAAGTGAAAAAAATATGCATCTCATTTCTTTTTACATTTTTATTTAAACATTTATTACAGTTAATATTTAAATACAAATAATTGAAAATAAAGTACTTGTACCTAGTAATCTTATAAGTAATCTTATAAAGTAATTTTATAAAACATACACGGCTACTTCTGAATGACAAGAATAACGCTAAAGTAAAAAAAAGGTATTTGATAATAGTTAAGGATCCCACTATAAAACAACCTTCACCGAGCTGGTTAATGGATTAAAAGTATTTTATATCCAATGAAATATGTCAATAAATATATTGTAAATGGGTTGTCTAACAAATTTCAGTCCAGAATTTGATTAATTAACAATTAAAAAAATTATTTTTTAAAATTATTTATGAAATATTGCTGCGAGTGAATACGTGCGACAGAGAGGTCCCAGCGAACCATCCCATGAGATAGAAGAGGACACACCATTGCAATTGTGTGTAGTTCGTCAATTGAAAGAAAGAGAGTGCGCATGCTATTTGTCCGTGAAAATAAAAAGGACAAACTAGTAAATACTGTGCATCATTTTGGAGTAGCTTAATGTTAAAATAGAAAACATAGTATTCAACTAGAAGAATGTTTTTTTATTATTATTTTTTAAATAAATAAATTATATATGTGTGAATATATTTTATTACATTAAAGTATATACCTCTTTAGTAAATAAAAAGGTAATAGTGATACATATATAATACTAATCTTACAAATTTTAATTCTATTATCAGCAGACAAAATAAAAACAAAAATGTAATAATACAAAAGTTTTAAAATTTTTCAAATTATTCAGGATCAGAGTCATCGGACTTATAATAGTAATCTCCAAACTTCTGAACATTCTTCGTCATCCCTTTTTGTTTCAGTTGCTTCGACAATGTCTTTTATCCTTAAAGGTGTATGATCCCCAATGAACCTTACTGGTTTTAAATATTCATCTAAGAACCAACCGCAGTTCTCAGGCTGAAGTTCCACGCATACCGGATCCGTTGCATTAAGCCACATGGAATTTACGAAAATAGTTTGTAAAATTTTTTGAGTCGATGATATCCAGCATGGTGGTATAGAGTTGGAGTCAAAGCCTTTTATTTTTTTTTAAAACTGCTCGCTGTCTTTTTTAGTAGAGTAATTTTTTTAGAAAAATGCGATATCTCGCATCATTCACTTAGGTGCAGTTCTTGATGCCATACATACTAGCAGTAAATTATTGAACGGAGTTCATTTTTTCGTTAATAAAAATATCGGCTTCATCTGTTAATGACGCAAAAACTTTTTGATATCTTTCATTTTTTTAAAATAACTTAAAAGGTTTTACTTTTCCTTTATTGTGAAATGCTGCTGTGTAATCGCAACCTGTAAACACATGGAAGGCGGGAAGACTTTGGCATAATTTGAATCCTTACTTCAACGCTAAATCGGTGCAATTAATGCAATCAACAGGTTGGTTATTAGTATTCTTTGTTGCTGAACTGGCAAGCCAAATTTCTGATTCAGAAATTTTGTGCATATTTCCTAATAAAATAATCAAAAATCTGTATCGGGTGCTTTAATTAAAATTCTTGAGCCTGGTTCCACTTTATAAGCATGAAAAATAATTCTTGTACCTGCCTCTTCGTGATGACATTCATAATTAATTTCTTCAATTTTTTTAAATGGAGTTTTGCTGAACTTTATAAGAGTAGCACCGATGGTCGACGGTTAAAAAAAATTGTTTGTTTTGGATTATTGTTACCAAATGTTTGTTCTCCCAATAATCAGGAAGATACAGCACCAAAGCCTCTTTGAAACGATAATTTTTAAGGCTTTGCAAAACCTTTTTTTGGGTCTGGTTTGTTGAGGTCCCTAAATTTTGTACGAAATATCGAATTATTTTCGGCTTTCACGTTCGGAATCTTTGATTGAGGGTGATATGTAGCGATCAAAAATAAATGTATTTCTGTTGCGTTTGTTGAACATATTTTTATAAGTATTGGCTCTGCAATTTTATCAAAAGTTTGGGCATAGAAGATCCGATTAGGTGCAAGTAGTAAAAACCATTAATTATTTTAACGTTGATATATGTTGGCTCAACGATTTCAGTTTCGGATTTCAAAATCTTTGCTAACGTTGATTTAGAAGTTTTTAACATCTCCCCAATACATGAAAAGACAGCAGGTGCTAGTGGAAAAGTCAGGCAATATTCTAGATTTATGTTTTTGTTTAGAATAATTGCCAAAAGTCGCCCAAATACGTCTCGTTCCATTTTCAATAATACTTTCTTTTTCTTGTTTTTTGGTAATGAGAACTTTATTCATGCATTGAGAAGCAAAATTGCAGATTTTGTTTCGTTTTATAGGTTTATCGAATCTTGCTGAAGAGCATTTCATGATAAAATTCAATTTTTGTTGATAGCCTGCTGTCTTCACGTTAAGCAGATAATCAGCAACTTCTTTAGATGCAGCTTTACCTGTCGAAAATGTTGAATAAAATATCTTTGTCAATAGTCTCATCAAATGGATTCATCGTACATTTTATTGCTTCAATGATACTGTTCAGATTTTTTTGTCTTTCTTAATTTTACTTTTTTGCAATGAGTGCGAAGTATCATCTTTTTTCGTTAATCCGATATTTTGTTTGATAGTTGTTAATATCTTCGTCTTCATGCTGTGACTGAGCGCCCATCTTTGACGTGCAGATATTGAGTCTGCGGCAAGATTATCAGCCAATTGATTGCTAGCATCAGCATTGATGGTCTGTTCTAGCGTCAAGTCAACCGATGATGGAGCAAAATTTGCTGTAGTTCGTCTGATTCCAAAGGCGCCTCGACGAAATTCAGCTACCAAAGGTGATATATTAGTATACAAATTGATTAAATTGCTCAAATATAATAAGGACCATCTGGCATAATTGGGCTGGTTTAACGCAAAAAATAAATCAGACATGTTGAAAATTGGGTCCATGTACAGTTCAAAGTTACTGGTGCGGATACTTCTGGAAAACCGATGGTATAATTTAAGTAATTCACAGTACTGATAGTAAAATTGAGCAGTTTTCCCTTTTTCTCCAATCAAAATCTGATTGCAGAATTCTTTATATCCGTTCAAAATACGACTCAATAAATCTGGTAACTCGATTCTTTCGTTGACGTCATCGATCGATCGTTTCGTGGCAGCCTGATTTGATGCATTCTGTATTTGCGTTTGCAGCAGTTCATGCATCCCCTCAAAAGTTATATTAGTTGTGGATAAATACTGTTCAAAATGTAATATTTGCAATGCAGCAGCGGTTAGCGGATGTAAACGCTTGCAACGGTTGAAATGTTTGCTGTCTAAAAAGCTATTCATGGAGCCATCGGCTAATACTTCTGCTTGCACTAGTGTTTCCACTAATCCACTGCAGTCTGTATATTTTCCGATCGCTTTTAAAAATGTCATCTCTGTGTGGAACGCTCCCAAATTAACAAAAATATTATTGTATTGCGGTTTTTCTTGTTCTTGGATCGACATTGCCATTTTTGCTATCGCTAAATCATATGTCACAATAATTTCTGCCTGTTGACATTTTTCAGCTATTTCTTTAGCCATGTTTAATGTTTCATTGACTATTGCATAAGACTTTGGAGAAGAATTTATCGGAGGCAAATACTCAATCTTTTGCTTTTCACTGTGGTCAATTGACATCATGCAGTTATAACCAAACCACATTGGAACAGGATCTATTCTTGATAACGACATTATCCATAACAAATCCTTATCTGTTGCTATTTATGTAGCACCTTTGCATAAGTCTATTGTGTTGGTAAATGAATCTACAGTAATCAACTGCATACTCGTCTTTGGTTTAGAATAATATGGTCGAATTTCTCGTGATATTTCATTGAAACGCCTTCTCTTACGGGTAGATCTTTCTCTATTTTCGTTGTCATTTACTTGAAGTTGTAGCTTCACCATCATCAAAATTATCAGCTTCATCGCTAGGGAAGTGATAAATAATTCCAACTGTGTCATGCCTTGTGTCCTTCCCAGAAGTTGTGTCAACGAAGCGGTCGAAATTGTCGAACGCTACGTGAGTGCTGTGTCCATTTGCAGCAGTGATGCCTTTTGATATAACTTTGTTATCTTCGATCGACGTATAAGTCATTTCGGTTTCCAGTTCTTCAACCAAATTATATCCAATCGTATGGCAATACCTATTGAGTATCGTGATTACTTGCCGAGAGTTGGTTAAAGACTTTACTGTCAATCCAAGGGTTAAACTTTTTGCTGGCTTACACGTACCCCTAGTGCCAGCATAAATAATATCACTACATATTGACGTTATTTTAACTCTCAGTAATTTTATAAACTTTTTGATTTGAATAGTTGAATGAAAATATCCTCATTTAATTACACTAGTCACAAAAATTAAAGGAATATAAAAAAATCGAAATTTTTAAGTGATATTTAAAAATCTGTAACTCAGAGAGGAGTGGTCGTAGAAAGAAAAAAAAATATGAAAATTAAAGCAGTAGGTATTTAGTTTGAGAAACTTTTAATAAAGAAATTCTAGCACCAGTAGTTTTTGAGAAATCAAAACAACCAGCAAAAAATTTTTGACAAATTTTGGCATGTTTTAAAAAAGTCTATGGACTTCAATAATTTTTTTTTGTAATTCCAATGTAAAGTTTTATTAGAGAATGTAATCCCCTTCAATTTGAGTAGTTTAAGAGTTCTCTCCGACGATTTGTTTCTGAGTAATCGTCGATCAAAGCAAAAAAGTTCTTTTTCACTTAAAAAAATAATTACTCGGGAAATAATGATCGTAGAGAAACGCCAATGCAACTATGGACATACATTGCGGGCATAGTGTTTTTTTTCTTTTTAGCCAAAAGTGAAACCTAAGTAATTTGTTAGAGAACTATATGAGAAATCAATAGCAAAAAGAACCATGTCTATAAACTGTGACCTAAGTAACAAAAAATAGGTTGTAGTAGATTGCTGTCGTTTTTGTTCAGGCGTTATTTTTTGTACGTAAATCTTGAAATTGTGAATATGATATTATTATTTTAATTTTTTTACGACAGGTTTGGTCAAGTGGTCAGTGAGCCTAACTGCTGAGCCAACGGTCGCGGGTTTAAATGCAGCCAGGGGCATTTTTGTGCTACTTTTTTTGATCAGGCGTTATTTTTCGTATCTAAATCTGGAATGAAAATACAATTGTAGATGTGATTTTTTTACGACCGGTTTGGTTTAGTGGTCTGTGTGCCTAGCTGATGAGCCGACGGTCGTGGGTTCAAATCCAGCCAGCGGCTTTCTTACGTGATGAGCTACTTGTGCCTACCCGGGTCTTGGATGTATTTATCTGTATTCAGGTATATTTATACGCTGTATCAGTACCTTTAGCACAGAGAATCCTGGTTGAAGCTAAACAATTGGTGTGACAGTACGTCAATTATTGTTATTATTCTTTACCACTACTAATACATATGATCGTAGGATCAAGCTTTTAGGGTACTATTCTATATGTAAAAAAGAACACTACACTACGCTACAATCATATAGTGCCGGCTGAGCGTTGAAAGTTCGATAGTTTATTATTTTAGGGTAACAAACTACGGATATTATTGATAGTTTATTATTTTAGAGCTACTATAGTATCGATAGCATTGCACTTTTTCGATAGTATTGTCACGATCTGAATTATTGATACGATACGTTTTTTAAATGTCAAAACAAATAAAAGATTGTTTAGTAACAGCCCACTTTAAATATTTTATGAATGAGAATTTAAAATAATCACAAATGTTTACATTTTCATTTATGAATTTTATATGAAATAGAACTAAATAAAAGAAATATAGAATATAATATAGAAATAAATATCTTTAACTTGGTTCTGTTGTAATGTGTTTTAATTTGGATAATTGGATAGATTTAAAACGACGATCGTACTTTATTTATTTTTATTTAACTTATATATGTGTCGTACTTTTATGACCGTACACAACAACCACGAGTGATCAGGACCGGCATTGCTGAATAACTCAGTACGGTTCTACCGTAGCCTGTCGACTATTGAGGATTCAACTGGTGACTGCTTGAGTCTCGAGAGATTCTGCTTCTAATAGCGAATAGTTCCTATTATATTATATCAGGGCTTCCCAAACTTATTCGTACTGTGACGCCTTTGGGACTTTGCTATTTTTTTGCGACGCCCCTCAATCCAACCCTCAATAATACTTACCGATTTTAGTACTAGTCTAGTAACAGATTATAACAAAAACACTATTTGCACATTTATAACTTTTATTAAAAATTAAGAAACCATGTGGCACCAGTTTAGAAATTGCCACTCATTTCTTTTTCTAAGTTTATGTTTGACGTGTACTTGTTTTTAATTACTGCAACTGCAGAAAAGCCCGTTTCGCACAAGTACGAAGTCGCAAATGGTAATAAAACCTTTAATGCAGCAGTGCTGATGGCATGATATTCATGAGAAACTGAGCTCCAAAATTTAAACAGTTTGTCCTTGTCGTATTGAAGCTTTAGGCTGGAATCACAGGACAATTCTATCGGTTGTTCTTCTTCCTCTGTTGAAAGTGTCGATGGTGTGGATGACTGGAAAGGGTTTCTGACCCAGTCATATTGCTCCAGATCTTCGGGAAAATATTTCTCAAAGTGTTCGCTCAATGATAACATGTATTATGTAAACATATTTTTTAAAGAGGGATCGAGGATTTCTATCGATTTTTCTTGTAGAATACCTTGTAAAGCAGGGAAACAGTCAATTTCTTGATCTTCTAATTTTCTCTTCCACAAGAGCAACTTCTTCTGAAACCCAGTAATTTGATCTGCCAATTGCAGGATATGAGTATTCTTTCCCTGCAAAGACTTATTAAGATCATTTAATTTGTTAAATATGTCACAGAGGTATGCTAATTTTATTATAAACTCTGAATTAATAAAGTTTTGCGCATCATTATGTGATTCTGTATATAGATACGTGTAAAATTCATTTCTTAATTCGTTTACACGTGCGAGTACGTTGCCTTTGGACAGCCAACGAGAGTTGCAATAATAAATTAAAGAGGTATGCTCGACCCCCATTTCTTCTCAAAGTTTATGGAAAAGTCTTGATTTCACGGGTTGTGTTTTAATGTAGTTCACCACTTTAATAATGCTATCCATCACAACACTTAATTCAGGTGTAATGTTCTTTGCTGCTAAGGCCTCTCTATGTATGACACAATATGTCCATTTTACACTTGGAGCCTTAGTTTTGATGAGAGCTTGTAGTCCTCCATACTGTCCAGACATCGCTCGGGCGCCAGCCGTACACACGCCTACACAGTTATCCCAGTTAATATTACTTTCAGTCATATATGAGTTTAAAATCTCGAAAAAATTAGTAGCTTTACAACTTCACATATTTTTCTGCAAAATAACAAATTCTCACATATATTTGTTTCTTGTATGTACCGTACGTAACATATCAATTGAGCATCATCATTACTATCAGTCGCCTCGTCCAGTTGAATGGCAAATAAACCTGAAAGTTTCCCCACAATTTGCTCATTAATATCTTCTGCCATGTCGTGAGTACGGCACCTAACCGTATTGTTTGAAAGAGGTACATTTTTTATTTCTTTAGCTGCCGATTCTCCAATCATCACTGTTACCATATCAAGCGCTGCAGGTAAGATCAGTTCCTCAACGACCGTATGTGTTTTTTTACATTTGGCAACACGGTAAGCTACCATGTAAGAGGCGAGCAATGCTTTGGTAGGAATTGATGGTCTTGAAATCAAAGGTCTGATGTTTTAGCTCTCACAATTTCCTTATAAAAAAGTATCTTGGCTTACCTTGTAAATGACTGTGAGTTGATTTCAAATGCCGTTTTAGTTTATTAGGAAGCATATTTTCAGCCACCAACACTTTGTGACAAACAACACATTGTGGAAGTTCTACGTTCCCTTTAGTAACGCAGGTAAATCCGAAATCCAAATATTGGTCGTCATGTTTCCTATATTTCTTCTTTTTACTTAAATTAACATTACTGCTCTCGCCTGATTCTTCACTTCGTTTTCTGTTCTTTTGAATATAAGTATCCATTGTTGATAGGAAAACTCCGCGTGCGTAATAAAACAAAACAAAAGCTATGACATAACACGCGCGACAGTAGGGAAGACGGGGGAGGGGAGCCGGCCGGCAGCAGCGAGCGGCCCGCCCGCCCCCGTAGCGGCGGCGGCCCCGCTATCCATGATTTATGTCAGAAACAGAATGCACCCGGCGCTCACTCGACTCGGTCGCATCGACACGCGACGCCCCTGGGAAAACGCCGCGACGCCCCAGGGCGTCGCGACGCACAGTTTGGGAAGCCCTGTATTATATAATAACCACTTTCTTTGTTCCTTTTAACTGCGATAATTAAACATAAACACGAACTTTGACTAATTGACAACAATGTCATTAGGACACACAAAAGATTGTTCTAGGGTAGTCGAAGATATCTTAAGCAAACAGTATCATGGAACATTCCTACTAATTGTGTACGGTTGTACAGTCATATACTTGTGTAAACGTTGTGTACAGCCATATACATTACACCTCTCTTCTATAAGAGAAAATTATACCTTAATTTTCTACAACAATATCAAATCATAGTTTTGGTTTTAGAATAGCACATTTTTCAATTGTGCTATTCTTTGGCTCCTTCTTGAAGGAGCTGCTTCTTCGCTTTCATTATTACCTTCAGTATTCATTTCAGTTAATTCAATTTCCCTTTCTACATTCTCGTTATTCTTGTTACGGTTTAAATTTAAAGTTATACAATTAGTTATTCGGTTACAACAATCTCTACCATCTTCTAAGGCCAACATTCTATCATTCCTGTTACAAAATAATTTTCTTAATAACAAATATTTAACAAGTCTATATATTATATAAAACAATATTACTTTCAAGAAAGAACAAACTATATATACACAAAATTACTGTTATTTATAATTCTATTAAACAGTGAGTCAACTTCTAAATTATTTAGAATTTTTTCAAAATTGTTTAACTTATGACTTGTTAAATTTAATCCTTCTAAATCTAATGTTTGTGAATTCAGGGGTAAAAATTCTATCTTAGTTATGCTTTTCTTATTAAATATTTTACAACAATTATCTTTTAAGATTTTGATATCAGGTAAATATGAAGTGTATTTACTTTCATGTGGTGTATTTTGTGTTTGGATAACGACATTAGGTGTATATAATTTACAATTAGTATTTAAACTTATTATATTATGCCTGTACTACCTGTACAGTTAATTCAATGTCTTGAGGATTGCAATTTTTACAATTTAGCGTAGCAGTTACAATATTATTTATCACATAAAACCAATTGTTCTCTACATGTAGTTTATATCATAATTCTTTTTTAACTTGAATAATTCTAGTATCACATTATGTGGGTACAGAATTATTATTAGATATTAATTTTGTTTCACACCTTGGTCTCGTATGTACAGAGTATAATGGTTCTTCGAATTTACATAAATAATGAAATTTATCTAAAACCATTTTACATCTGTCAATATTATTTAAATTAGTATAATGCATTTTGTTAATAGAGATCATAAAAAGTTCAGTTCTAGATAGTATAAATACATAAGCACTATTATTATATGATAACGGTATCGGTACTACTTTATACAATTCGTATTCTGTTTGAATAATTAAAGGAGTTTAAATTACAAAAACAAGCTTCTTTACAAAAATAGTTATTAATGATAGTAATTCTGATACATTTCCAACTTCTATTTCGAAGTGGTATTTCGTTAACGCTGGCAGATACGTAATGGTTTTCGGTAAATTTTTAATATATTGTTCTGGTGTCATAATTATCGGATGCAACGCGTTATTATTCTTACTAAATAAAATAGCGTTGATTGCAGTCGTAAATTCATTATGCACTTCCGTTGTCATTATTAGTAACGATCAATGTTCATCTAAACTTTGCTTTAAATTGATATCAAATATTTTTCTATTGACTTCCTGGGTAAAGTTAGTTAATAGTTGTAAATTTTTATTGAATAATCTTTCATTTATACCTAAATTAGTAACGGTACTATTAAAATTAGTAATTGTCGTCTTAACAACTTGAGTCTGCGAACGAAGTATTCTAACAATCTCTTTTTTTTCTTTATTTAATTGTTCTATATACAAAAACATTTAGAGAAAATTCACTAAATGTTTTATGTTGGCATAATTCTTTAGTTTCACGTAAGGTACTTTCAATTAGATCAATTTAATTATTTAAGCTAGTGATATCTTAGTATGTTATGAGGTTCCATTCACTGTCATAATGGTTAACCTTTCCTAAATGTTTAAAGTAGATTCCCGAGGTCCCAACACGAGTTTTCTTAAATTATTCTGTCCCTTGCGTCCAATTAATGAGAATGATTAGTATCCACCTGAAACAAACGCGTGTTTCAGTCTATCAGTGTGGACTTTTACGTTCTTATTTTTTTATTTTAATCGTTACATTGACGGGAGAATTTACTTCTGTTATAACATATGGACCCGTATAACATGGTGTGAGTTTCTTTGATCGTCTAGACTTTGTTGTTTCATTGTTTAGATACATTTTATCTCCTATTTTAAATCCTACGTTTCCTTTACATTTCCTATCATAATATTTTTTATTCACATTTTTCGATTTTATTAATATTTCCCTAGCTATTTCCCGTGATTTCCTTAATTTTTATTGTAAATCATCTAGATAATTATCGTAAGTATATTTAAATTCAATTTTGCATATAATCGAACTTTGTAAACTAGGTTTATGGCCAAATATTAATTCATGAGGTGTATACTTTGTTGAAGAATGTTCACTTGTATTAAACGAAAACTTGGCAAAATCCAACCGCTTATCCCAATCTAATTGATTTTCATTAATGTAATGTTTCAAATAATCTGCGAGAGTCGAATGAGTTCGCTCTAATGCACCATTCAATTGTGGATGGTAAGCTGTAGTATTAACTTGTTTTATTTTAAATAACTGAGCTACACGTTTTAAAAGAGTAGATGTAAAATCTGCATCTAGATCTGTCAGCATTAATTTTGGAATACCGTAATTACAAATAAATTTTCTAACAAATACATCAGCAATTGTTTCAGCATTATGCTTAGGAATTGCATATGCCTTGGAAAATTTTGAATGATCATTTTGTAGGGTAAGTATATATTTGTTTCTTAATTCTGTCAAAGGTAATGGCCCCACAACATCTAGGCAGATTTTTCAAAAGTTTCTAACGCTGTAGTAGTTATTTCCATTGGTTCTCTATTCTTTTTTCTAATTAATTAATTTTTTTGACAAGACTCACACATTTTATTAAATTTATTTATGCTTTCCTTCATCCCTTTCCACCTAAAATATTGCTTTATTCTGTTGTAAGTTTTATGAAATCCTGAATGACCACAGTAATCCAGTAGGAACTGGATTACTATGAAATTGTTTTAAAATTAGTGGAATTTCTTCCCTACTCGGCATTTTAATGGTACCGTGATAAATTTTTATTTTAATATTCGTTCCTTTAAAAATATACCTCAATATTGTACGTACTTTATGCCATTTTAATTCTAAACTTGATATGTTTCCTAAGTTAATATTATTTACATTATCTTTCATTAGCTGTTCCTTTAACTTCTTGATGCTATCAAATATTTCATCATATTTCACATTGTCCCAATAGTTTTGCTTTATGAAAACATAATATACAGAATCATGTTTATTAAAGTTGATTTTTACGATGTCATTCAATTTATTCTCCGTTTTCTGTAATTGGTTTGAATGTAAATAATTTTCAGTTATTGATTTTAATATTGAATCATTTTCAGTATCTAAATCGCACGACGTAAATATTATTTTGGAATGTTGAGATGAGATTAAATCGTCTTCGCTTTCTTCTAGTTTTTCATATAATTGGCCCCGTTTTTAATTTTCCTAAAAATTCTGCATAATCTGTTCGCGCGTTTTTGCTTCGTGTTTCTATTTTATGTACCTTACTTTCATCAGGAATTAATCGACTTAATGTATCCGCGTTTTGATTTGTTTTATCTGGTTTATATATGATTTCATAATCATATTCTTCTAGTAGCAACATCCATCTAACTAATCTAGACCTGGGTCTTTACAATTAAATAACCAGGTTAAAGGTTTGTGGTCTGTTATTATACGAAATTTGCGACCATATAAATATGTATTTTATTTGATTTGAATCGGGTTTTTTCGCGGTAATTATCTATTTAATGAGTAAACCTAGATATTATAAACCAAGTACTCACTATGTCCCGACGTTTCAGACTGGTTGCACAGCCTGTGGTCACGGGAAGACTGAAGATGTATAGGAGTCACCGCTGCGACGCGGGAGTGTTTTTCAAAACTACCCCCACTTGGTTGATTGTAGAAATCTAAGGCGCGTTCACACTAGACCTACACACTACACTGACGGTGTCATGACACTTGGATTTATGTACACATCGCGAACACCTAGTTGCAATCACTGGATTCCAAGCCGCCGAGAGTTTGAATCCGTCTTCACGGTTGAAATTTGGATGTTTTTTTCATTTCAATCGCTTCCGGTATAATCCTCTTGAAATAATGAGGCTCAGAAGAAATAACCTTGGGGTCATGAAGTTCGATCCAGTGATTGGGCCCCGAATCAACCAAGTGTTCGGCTATAGCAGACTTATTTATCTGGCGGTTCTTCACAGCTGCTATGTGTTCCTTCATGCGTTCGGCGATTGTCCTTTTTGTCTGATCTATGTAGGAAAGGTCAGACAAAAAGGACAATCGCCATATAAATATGGACGGAAATGTTTCACTGACCAAGTTATTGCCAATAATTCTTTTTCTGTTGTTGAGTAAATCATTTCGGGTTCATTCAATGTCCTGCTAGCATAAGCGATTGGAAAATATTTTGATCTCGGACCTTGAGATAAAATACTTTCTGTTGCATAATTTCTAGCGTCGGTTGTTAAGTTAAATGGTTCCGAAAAATCTGGGTAAATTAAGATTGGTTCCTCACATAATTTATTTTTAATATTTCAAATGATTTTTGTTGTAAACTAGTCCAATTGAAATTAACTTCTTTTTTTAACCGATTTCAAAAAAAAGGAGGAGGTTGCTCAATTCGGCCGTATATATATATATATATATATATATATATATATATATATATATATGTATATATATATATTTTTTTTTATGTGTGTTCGCGCATAACTTCGTCGTTTCAGAACCGTTTTTGATACTTTTTTTTTATTGGAAAGGAGATACTTCAAGGGTGGTCCCATGATAAGGAAACCGGGATCTGATGATGGCATCCTAGAGAAATTGAGGGGAGCTTTAAAAAATTGTAGGGGCGACTAGTGCGTTTGTTAATTTTTTTTATTAAGTATTTTAAAGCACTACAATTTAAAGGTCTGGATTCGATCTGATGATGGAGCCGAAAGACAGTCGAGGGAACTTCTCAACGATTTACAGCAGTTACCTTGTGTTTGGGTTTGATTAATTTGTATTGATAAGAAATTTACACCTAGATGGGTTGTGACTGTCATTAGGGGTCTGATGATGAAGACGAAGGACAGTTAAGGGAACTCCTCAACTGTTTACAGTAGCTACCTTGCGTTTGGACTTAATTCATTTATATTGATTAAAACTTTGCACCCATATGGGTTATAAGTGCCATTACAGGTCTGATGATGGAGACCATAGATAATCGAGGGAATTTAAAGATCGAAGTTTTATATAGGACAACTACAATGATGTTGATGAGTAGTAGACTCATGCTGATGCGTCAATTTGAGATCAAATTTAAATTGCGTAATCGAGTCATTTCTAGCAATGCTCTTTCGTCGTGTGGCCTACTCAATAATTTGTTTGAATCTAAGTCAGACAACGCTATTCCTTCCAAAGTTTTAACACGACTCAGAGCAACATACACCTGTCCTTTGGCGAAATTTTTCTTGCCTAGATCAATAATAGCTTTTTCTAGTGTAGTTCCCTGTAACTTGTGAACTGTAACTGCCCAACTTAAAATCAAAGGCAACATTCGGCGCTCGACATCTCCGTATCCTTTAGTTGCTTGAAACGTTGCAACAGTTATCGGTTATCGGTACCCAGCCATTTTCAACTTTAATTCTACTTCCAATCGTATCATCATCAAATCGAACTAAAACACATTCCGGTAATTCCCTTTCTTCAATTTGTTCTCTTCGAAGAGTAGGCCATTTAAATTTTTTAACAATGCCCATTGTTCCGTTTACAAGGCCATCTGAAACCGATATATTTCGCCATAGCATAACGCGAGATTCTTCAGCTAATTTTAGTGTTGATAATAAACCTCCACAGTTATTAACATCCCTCGGTATTACGTTAGGCGGTGGCGTCTTTCCGTAAGTGGCGACCTCACGAGACTCCTCTACAGCAGTTATGGTATACACTTAATGTATTTTAGAATTTTTTGCTGTCATTAAATCATTATAATCGTCAACTTGTTTAACGGTGGGGAAGATTCGCACATGAACTCCATCAGCAAAGTCCCCTGTCAAAGGTATTCTGCGTCGTTCACATAGCAATTCAAGTTGACTCGTAGTCAATTCACCGACCCGCAAATTATTTAGCAAGTCGATGAATTCAGCATCATTTTGTTGGCGCATATTTATTGTTAGTTCGCAAAACGAAAATTGATGCCATAAATTAATTTCGGCTTCAAACCACGATGGCTGCAAAAAGCACCAGTTTCCTTTGACCGGTGGCAGCTGCATTATATCACCAAACAGTAGTAAGTTGACTCCGCCAAATAACTTATCGTTGTTTTTGTATTCCTGTAAACGCAAATGTATGATGCGCAAGTTTTCATACGACACCATCGAAATTTCATCAATTATGAGCCAATTGATATGGCGCCATCTACGTCTTTCTTGTCCGAGCTTATTTCCACTTAAACGTTTATATGACATGGTGTTGCCTTTCTCAATAGGTAGTAAAAATACGGAATGCAGAGTCTTACCAAATATTTGTCGGGCAGCGACCCCTGTTAGAGATGTTACTTCCACAAATTTGGGTTTAAGCAGAGGGTCAACAGTCGGACCGCAACAACGTACGATGCGTTCTACAAGTAATTTTAACAAGTATGACTTGCCGCTGCCGGCACCTTCCGTTATAAAAAGCAGCAATTGATCTTCGGCGCCATTTAAATCGGCTTCGACCGCAGCAGAAACTTTTTGGAACAAATTTTGTTGTTGGATATTTAGTCCACGTATAGTATTGATGAACACATCATTAGGCATCATTATTCTTTCACCATTATCATCGCAATTGTCATTAATGTTATTAATAACTTCTTCATCTGCACGTAGTAGTCCTTCATTTTCAGTGGCAAGCGCTTGTTTAGCAGCATTTAATGCAGTTGCTTGAGCTAATGCTTGTTGTATTATTTGCTCGGCGTGAGCAAATTCTTCAGGATTAACATTATTGATTTTATAGACGAAGGTCGAGTATAGTTTTTTTCTGCAGTTCTCGTTTACACGGAGTGGACGGATTTGTTTTAACGCCTCTTCTAGGCCGTCTCTACGGGCTATACTAGCCTTTATTAATGTATCTATTCCCCGATTCACTATTACTACCTTGCCACTGTCGAGCGAAAGATTACACAGTTCTCCATCATTACTTACAATAACGTATCGCAACACAAATAATCCAAATCACACGGAATTACGTGTTGATTTCAAGCAAATAACACTCGCGTAGCGCCGAAAACAGTAACAATGCACAATCAAAATAATGCTAATGGCCGACTGAATTTACTCGCAATCATAAATAATCTCCAAAACGCAGCGCGCGGTGGCCACCGCGGGTGAGGGGATGGGGGTTTGTATCTCGAGACGCAAGTGGCGGAAGCGCGGGGAATTTTGAAACATTATTCTGAATACGTATGCAAAATTTTAGGTAGTTATGAAAGATTTTGTGTTAAAAAACTAATAATCTTGGGCTAATTAATAGTCACATTATAAGCAAATTAATAACATTTTGTTAATATAATCATTTTACTCACATGTCGGTGCCATGATGATGCAACTAGGGCAAGAGTGTTTTCTAATAATACATGCCTTCTAGCAAGTGTGACGGATCTTCCACAGCCATAACAAATGTTGTTGTGTTCAAATTGTCTCTGCCTTGCATTGGTTGTAAGACATCTTAAAATGACATTATAGCAAGCAGGACATATAGAGCTCTGTGGTGGTAACTGGTGTGAGAAAACAAATATCATTTTAATTATATATACTATATGTTCCTTTAATTTTTGAAAGATATTTATTTAAACTTTAAATGCAATGAACGCTCGGGTAGAATGCAATGAACGCTCGGGTAGAATGCAATGAACGCTCGGGTAGACACAAATTAAAACCAATTTATTCTGTAGATTCTTTTAAACCTCACAACTTCTCCATCAGAACCTATATATTATACTCAGGTTTATACTATTACTTATACACTAGCTGCGTATCTGACATTTGCAAAGCATACCGCCTCGTGGCAAGATTTAGTATTGGGGAGATACCTGTAAAAGCTTAAATTTTGCGTGATTTTCATGATTTTTTTTAATGAAAGAGTCATATATTTTTGAAAATTAATATTTGGTTTATTCAGACATTAAAATAATATAATTTTTTATTATTTTAATTATTCAAAATGGCTGATGTACATTAAATTCTGCCAGGAAGGTCGCAGCGAGACTTCTCAATCGGCGAGCGTTGTAACACTGGTTCTAGTGATCTGAAAACAAAAACCAAAATTCTGTGTGTATTTTAGTGTCACAATTTCTAGATGAACCTAAAAGAAATTTCAAAAAAATCGCGGAATAAAATACTGGAGAATTTTTCTAGTTTTCTATTTTTTCAAAAAATTTTCGGAAATTTGTAGGTTCTTATAGAAAATAATATCATTTAAAAGATGTGTGCAAAATTTCAGGGAAATCGATCAATAACTTTTTGAGTTATCGTGTACGCCAATTTAAAAAATATGGTTTCGAGAAAACCCCGTTTAAAGTTTTAATATATGAAAATTAAATGATTATAGTGACTTACCGATTAATCAGCAATTCTAGCGACATATAATAGTCCTGTAGCCTCATTTTGTTCAATTAGTTGCTGTTGACGTGCTTGACGAGCTTCTTTAGTGGCTAATGAGCTGCGCCGATTTCCTCGAGTCACTCTCTGTTCATCCATTTTTTCGGCGTATGATTTACATTGTCAGCCAACTATTATGTCTGAACAGTTCATTATTTGTAAAATCGATGAATATCTTTCATTGAATAATCCAGCAGCAATGTATGAGACTATTTCAATGATTTTTGACTCCGAATGTAGGTGTTTTGGAGCGAGACGCCAAACAGTAGAGTTGAAACTCCCATTTGCGTTTTGCGTGTGACCACCCAATCATTTTTCAAGCAATTCATCTCACAATAAATCTTTAAATATTGGCTCTACATGCTTTTGGATATCTGGATGCAGTGGTACAGGGTGTTTAAAATATTCACCAGAAGCTTCAGCTTTTTGCCATTTGCACCAGCTGTCGGGACCAGGCGGACAGTACACATGTCTTGGCTTGTCATCCGTGGAGCACATATGATAATAGGTGGTCATTACAGCCTTTTTCATGTCCTCAAGGTTGTTAAAATTCCTATGAATAGCTAACCCGTAGTATACTGATAATTTGTTGATGAGAGCTTGAGTTAGTTTGCCTTTTCCTCCGAGTTTTTGATCTTTTGTAACTCTTACTACCAGAAAATGCACTTTTTACTACCGAAAAATCGTCCCATTGCGGATTTACAACTAGAATTCCTTTGAATGTTTTTGAACCGCCATCTCCTATGTAATTACCGTATTTCACGCCAAATAATTCTTCTGTTTTTCAAATCATTTCCCTGGTGATTCTCTTGACATTCTGACTGGTATTCTTCATACCATGCATCATATTCTTTAGTACCTTGTCTATTTTTCTAAAAGTTATACCCTGAACAATAGCTAGATTTTACTACTAGATCGTTTACTTTACCACAGTAGTATCCAATGAGCGTTGTAACACCATATAAAGATTTAAAGCCACGTTTTTTCCATGAACCATCGCCTGATTATTTTAAATTTGAAATTGACCTGCCATGTTTTTCATTTTCTATTTTTTCTTCCTCTACAGCTTTTTTATAGCAAGATTGAAATACGGATTGCGTTGCGGTATATAAATGCATACCAATTTTATTATATGCAGTTTCATTCAAGCCGTCGCACATGTCCATAAAATTACAAAATATATTAATCCCCTCTCTAGCGACCCCTAAAAGACGCAGCAGGAAGATCACAACTGCTAGTTCCTCCCCTTGTGTATCCATTTTTCAGTTTAAGTTTTACTATACGATTCGTAAAAAGTGGAGCGCTTACTAACAAGGGGCTATGACACTTTTACGACAGCGATATTTATTTTTAACTCGACGTCATCGAAAGTCAAAAAAGTAATCAAACAAAACATCTTTATATCTCAACAGCCGTTACGTTGAATGACAATTTGCTTGTAGTGTTGCCAGAATAAAAAAGTCTTACGCTGCGCGTGCGTGCGTGTGGCCGTGTGTGTGAGTGAGTTTTGTCTGTCAATACCCGTGCTTGGCCTCTGTTGGTGTTGGTAAGCGGGTGTGTGTACTGCCTCTACCCAATATTGTTTTTGCAGATTGGCATCGAATAGGTGGAATTTTGCCTTTACGAGTAGTGTTGTGTTCGGCAAACTCCTTTTAGGAATAGTTATGTAAATTTAATTTAAAAAGAGATGAATAAGCAAAACTTACCGAATACAAATGGAGTAATGATTTTAAGCATTGTCGTCCTCTTAAAGAATTGCACCAGTCACCAAAATATTTTTCTTTGATATGCGAGTGAAAGTGAAATTTTGACTCGAGTTGACGCGCAGGTTATCTCTTCACTTCTTCATCACCGATGTCATTAAAGAAAATTTTTCTAATTCAGCATCAGGGGGATATCCTATTTTCGATCATTTGTAATGATTAAGTAGATGTAATTCAAGATAAAATATTGGTTGTCTTATTGCGTGCGTGCGTGCGTGTGCGTGCGTGCGTGCGTGTGTGTGTATGTATGTATGTATGTATATATGTGTGTATGTATGTATGTACGTTTTTTTTTCGAGGTAGGAAAATACTTTTACGTATTCCAGGCTTAGGTGGTCTGCCCGGATAGGTCGGGCTCGGGTATACCCATACCGACTAAAAACCTCCTCGATCTCTGATCTCTGTATCCCTCGCGGAACCGCCGTTAGGCATTATTTCACGAGGGGAGGATCTAGCTGTTGTGCTCTTCCTTCATTTTGTCAAAGCCATCGCTTCTCTTCTAATCTTTATTTTTGGCTCACTTCCGTTCGATGCGACGTAGTTCCTGTAGAACTTCCGTCGCAAATGTGCTCGTCGCATTCCACGCCATCTAAGATCTAGTGTAGAAATAAATAAACAAATATTGGCATTTACAAATTTATCATTTAGCATTCTGTAAATTAGATCAAAGAAATTAGAAAGATTATTGTACCTGAAATTTCATCACAGGGATTATGCTTTTGTGTGATGTTTGTCTGGTTAATTTTAATAAAGGAATGACCAATTAGAGGCGAAAAATATGGCTAACAGTATTTTTTTTAATTATAATCTAATTGAAATTTATGAAAGCTATATTATTATTTTATCTTTATAAATAATTTATGAAAGCAATATTATTTTATCTTTAAAAATAAAATGATGACCACATAGATAATACTGACCATGCGCAGGTGGTGCAAATACGCCTTACAATATTTTATTCACTTCATATAACGGATGCTGGTGAATTTGTAAAATGAAAAGTTTACACTTTAAAAGATTGCATTTAATAGCTTGGAAGATTATTACAGATCTAAAAACATAATATCAAAGTTTACCTCTGATGAAAGTGAAAGTTTAAAATAATTATAAATTGTTCGTAATTGTTGATTTTGTTTTTCAACTTATTTAATTTCTGTAATTCTACTAAGTTTCTAAGACACCAGTTTATTTTCATTTTAATGTAAAGTTTAATAAATAAATTGGAAAAATCATCTGTACAACATACCTGACAATCAGCAGTAACTCGTTTTAAATATCGAAGTAAGACTTTTAAATTTTTAATAAAAGTATTTCATTAAAAATTAACTGAAACGCGGCTTCCCATGATTTTATAATACAAAATGTGCGATCTTTAACAAAAATTAAACCTTGTTCATTTTAAAAGATGTACATAATTTGTAATCAGTATCTTGAGTTCTTGATTGATCAATAATCAAATTCTTACAGTTAGGGGAAGGTGGCCTAAAAAGTATAAGCTGAGGACGGTGTTAAAAAATATGTAAATGACCTTCTTTATATTAGCTTGTTTTACAATATAAGATAGAATATTTATGGAACATGAAAATAAAACATAATATGAAGGTACTACTTATCAAATATTTATTTAATTAGGTAAATACAAAAACCTTTTAAAAGCCTGTTTTGCCTGCATGTGCGCCTTAAACGGGTACGCTTATATTTGCACAGATAATAACGTTTATATATATTTGTTAAAACACTTACAATTGTAATATATTTTACCATTTTGTCAGGAAACTTTTAATAAATTCAGTCTTCAATCATAACATTTTTTAACTAATTTAAGATCTTTTACAAAAAAGAAATTAACTTGATTATGAAATTTGGAAAACTTTTGTTATAAAGCTAGGCCCTTATGATTAGTCTAGATAGAGAGAGTCTACTTAAGCATTACTGAGATCAATATTTTTATAAATAAAGAAAAATATAAACAAATACCTTATAGACCTATAACAAATTCAGCCTTCAACCATAATATTGTTTAACTAATTTGAAATCGTTTACAAAGAAAAATTAAAACAAAATAAACTTTTACTATGTCATAAAGCTAGGCTCTTATGATCAGTCTAGAGCTATTTAGTATTTTTCCTTATTTTTTTCTATAAGATTTATAAGTAATACTTATAAATCTTATAAAAAAACATGAACAAAAATACGACATACCATCATAGATTCAGGTGAAAAATATGTATTGCTCATACGAATCGCAAAAAAAAAAAACCTATACCTTTATAAGCAGTATAAGCCTCGTGAGCCTATTCTTTACAGTCTCCACATTCGATCCAATCTTCTCCAGGTGGATCTACATACGGGTCACCACAAACCAGGAAAATAAATTGTTTTCCCTGTTTTTATTAACTTTCTTTACTTTGCTATTAGAATTCTTAACACTTTTGTCACCCTTTTTTGCAGACAGAGAGCTTTTTTATTTTCAGTAGTTTTGGTGCATTTCTTCCTTTCTTCCTTTTCTCTTTGCTGTTCCTTTATTGGTATACTGGTTAATACCATTCGGCATCAGTCGAATATCTATAGGTTTTACGTGAACCAAAGGTGGCATTGGAGAAGATACAGATGGAGAAACGGTGCAGTCAGAGTCGATAGAAAGACGGATACAAAGAGAAATTTCTTCTTTTGTGAGTGCTTATTGGGATGCATTATGAAGGGTTATTGAGTTTACTATAGCTGCCAATGGAGATGGTTTAGGGTGATCCGTCAAAGTAGAAGGAAAAAAATCAGACTCATCAAATATGGGACGATATACTGGCCATATCTCAGTTGATTTAAAGCCATTAATGCATTCTGTGCACCAGCTGCTAAGCATCGCCAAAAAGTCTTGCTACCTCGTGTTGGGAAATGATTCGTCTCACATAGCTCTTTTGAAGGCTGAAACTGCTTGTTCAAAATAAGTCTTTAGAGGACAGTATACACACCGGTCTAAAGGTTGCATACGATGTGTCGTATATATGGTGGCAGTGAAATAAAAACCACATTATTTTGAGAGGCATATTGCAAAGCCTCAATATGTTTGTGAAACTGGCAGTTGTCCATGACTAAAATTACTTTGCTTTCTGGTGTTGGACGGGTAATTTCGACAAAATGACGAAGCCACTCCAGATACGTAGGTCCTGTGACCCAGCCATTGTCTGTGCAAGTAGCACTGGTGCTAGGTGAAGCCCCATCCAACAAGCGATCAACCATTCGTTTTCTACCAAAAGTAAGGATTGGTGGAATAAAAGAACCAGCTGCGTTGCAACAGCATATAACCGTTGTTAATTTCCCCCTCTCCACGCTAGAGATCGCCAACCTGCTTTTTACCACTTCTGGATAAAATTTTCGGAGCCTTGTTACTGATTGTTTGAATATCCGTTTCATCAACATAAAAAATCTAGTTGTGTCAATAGCATGTTTCTCTATTTCTGTTTTCAGGGAATCCCCAGTACCAATCGTTGCTTGCGCGATAATTTTTGAAGGAATGTTTTATTTTATTTTTTTCTGCATATTATACCAGTTCCAAAAACTATACCAGTTCCAAAAATTCAAGTTTAGTAACCCCAAAGAAAGATCATCGACGTGGAATAGATATTCCAATAATTCTCTTCCTCGAAGGTTATTGAAGACGGGCTGATATCACCCTAGTTTCTCTTGTGAACTTCCTTTCTTTCTATGTTTTTGCAAGGTAGAGAGCGTAAGCCCGTACCTTTTCGCAGCAGCAGAGACCGAAGTTGTTTTGACTTCTTCCATTGCCGGTTATTCCATCGCGGTTTTACTTTTATATTTATTCACCATCTGAATAAATCCAAATGGGTATATCTGTACAATGGCTGGACTTCATGGTTTATTAAAGATTGCAGAGATAAAAAAGTAATTATTGTCATCTTCACTGTTACTATTTTCACATATTTTTGAAATATTACTGATAAGTGTTTGTCGGAGAGAACATGGAGCATTTCATATGAAGCGGGCAGCGAAAAAAATGTCAGGTTCTGGATTTTATTTATAATTGGGTCAAATGGACATGTATGGGGCCTGAATAAATGACCATCATTATTTTTGTTTTTTTTTTCTGGCCTAGTTACCAGTTTATGCGACTTCAAAGAATCGCCAAACTTTTAGGAACGGATTTTTCAAAAGTTATGAATGCAGTTAATCAAATGGATTGAATAATAAATAGTGTTTATTTGTGAATGTTAATTGTTTTTCTTAGAAATTGGTTAAAATTATAAATTTTTTTTTCATATAATAGGTGGAACCTGTTGTACCTTGGACATTCTTTTTGTTTTTAATGTATATTTCAGAATCTTCTACTGTGTATTTGACGTATTACACATGTTTTATGGTCATCCATCTACAGTAGTGCTATATTTAAAGTGAGGTAGAACATTAAACCAGGTGATATTTAGCCTTAAAAAAAATAGAATTAGGTCTGAGGTACAGCGGGGGAGTTGTACCTTGGACCTTCGTATATTGAACAATGGACTCGTTGTTAAATTTGTCAGAAAAACATTGTTCATATTGCATATTTTTATTAAATCTTTATTATGGTAATCAAACAGTATTAAAATTTACTTATTAATTAATATTTAACTATCATAATGATCATTCTTAATGCAATGAGACCTTTAGTTATTATACTGAGTAGGCACATAACAAACATCTTGGGAATTTTATAATTATTTTGTTTTGTCTCTATTTTTCCTCTTCTAGCGTTGCCAATACTTTTTCATCTCTTTTGTTTCATACAAATCCCTTCTAGAGTGGCATTTTGATGGCGGATTATTTTTTTTTCTTTCACATCTTCCCAAGGATATAGCATTACATTTGGTTTTTCTGGCCACTTCCAGCTCTTGTTTGTGTTAATCACGGATCTTATATAAACGTTTTATTCGTTTACATTTATTATTTCGCTGGGAAAAATTCACCTTCGTACACAAAAATAACGAAGTCTTCGGGCCAACAAGAAGCAGACGAAACTTGACATGCGTCCTCCCATATCAAAAAATTGACCTTCGTGACATTCCTTTTATGGACATCGCAAACACTAGCCTCATCTTCAGAAAAGTCAAGTGGTCCTTCTGATGAGTCTCGCACTGAAAAGCATGATTCTTCTGACGAAGACGTATCATCATAACTATCTTTTAAAATTTTACGTTTTGTAAGCACGAGCACCTTTATGTACAGTATTAACTACGGTAATTTTGCGTTTACCTTACAGCTTTTTGCTTTATTTTTGATGTTTTTGATTTTCTATTTCCGTCTTTTCTGGAGTGTTTGTGACAATTCACAAATTCGAAATTCGAATTCGAAAATAACAAACTAATTACTATTGAATTTTTTAAACATTTTTTTTATTTGCCAAATTAAGAAAGTTTTTCTTTGTGTTTTTCTTCTTTTCTTTCGTTTTCTAATTCTCTATGCCGAATTAATCGTTCATGTTCTGCTCGACGCTGGTCGAAAAGTTGTTGAAATAATTTTTCTTGGCGAGCATTTACATTTGCTTTCTAAATCTTTGTCTCGTCCAATAACTCTGTTTTTAAAAGCTCGTCCAAATTAATCTGTAAAGTATAAATTATAAATTATGGTTCCAACTTGAAGCGAAAGTCATTGTAATTGAAATAAATTAATGAATAATGAGACTTTGGTAATTTATTGTGGGTAAATTATTCATAACCATACCTGAAGGCATTCAATTTTACAAGATATGTTATTTTATCCAGAGTGTAGCTGCATGAGAAATGACAACAGAGTTTTATATTTGGGATCTAAAAATTGGGAAAGTTTTCTAAAGGTTTTAAAAAATTTAATCTACGAGTTGGTAATTTTGGTATATGATACTGAGTTGAAAGGTCATTGAATACACCAATAAAATATTTTATAGATATAATCCAGCCATTGACACATGCAGGTTTTTTTGCATTAATGAATCTACATTAGTTAAAATTTTTAATCATATCTTCTAGAAAATATAAATGGGGACTATTTACAGAAAGGGCATATCTTAAATTATGGTCATCCTTACTTATTACTATTAAAAGTGTCAAACAATTTATTAACATCTGAAATAAAATTGTGTACAACTTGTGCCTCAATTTTCTGAAGAGCAATAAAAACACTCACGTACACAAAGAATCACTGAAAATTTGTGCTGCATTCTTTACCTTCATAGACTTAAAATTAGTTAGATATATATGATGGTGGCTAATTTTTGGCAATAATTTTAACATTAGAGGATTATCAATATCTAGCGCCACCTTTTTAATATAGGACCATTTTACAAGATTACCTCTATACATTAAATTACATTTATTTAAATAATTTCTAAGAGATTTTAATAAATGGGGCGGATCATCAAAAAAGAAAATCTTAATATTATTATATAAAAAATATTACCTATTTACATCAATGTTTAATTTTTTTGCCAAACCCTGATTTTTTAGTCCCTGAACACAAATTATTGCTTTAACTATTAACCCTTCATCCAAAAATTGCCGATACTTTCTGTAACTACCTTATACATACGAGTATCTAAGTTCACCAGTCGTTAACCAATAACCCACAATCTGTTTAAATATAATATTTAACCCTGTTATCGTATTATATTATACTAATATTGAAGTTTAAGCTACATTTGTTTTTGTATGACCAATATCTACAAATATTAATATCTTGTCATCTTTTAACAGTTGGAAGACGGCAAAATTTACCTACCTACAAAGACGGCGGACGATCAAATACTGCGTGTATAAAATTATTTATTTAGTAGCAAGAAATTACCAAAAAATTAAATAAAAATAATATAAGTATGATACAAAATGCTATAATGTAATATTTACATACAATTTTTGCATTTGAGAATTTTATTAAGATTACATGAACCACTAAATGGTTTTTTTACAGTTATCGCAAAACTTATTAGGTTTATTTTTACATTTGCTTATGTAACATTCTCGTCTTTTTCAACTTTCCTGGATGACTGGTAATGAAGATGAAGAGGTTGAAGGCAAAGGTTCTGCAGACAAAGGTTCAGATTCGGGAACTTCATCGTCAGTTACAGCGGTTCTACTGAGTTCACCTGCTAAATTCAAAATAAATTTCCTCCGTTTTATATTTCTACCCGACAACTTCTTATAAAGAATATAATTAATTGAATTCAGCTAAATCTAAAATGTTAAAGAAGACTTGTACAAGCCGTCTTCATGATGCTGTTTTTGACACTACTTCTTCGCCATCTGATTAGCCATATCCACACCACACTTTGTAGCGTTGTAGAAAGTTACAGTCTCCGGTTTCTTTTTAGGATAATTTGAATCAATTTCAACTTTGTCATGTAACGTGCTTACTAATAAAACGTTCCGTTTTCCTTGATAGATCGTAAGTGTGCGTCTATCATATTTCAGCATTGTTGTTTCGAAAAACTTAAGCGAAGTGACTTGGCGTAAGATGGAATTTTTCGTCGGGCCATGTTTATGGTTCCTACAAAAGTAGTGTATTTTAAAAGTAAGTTTTTTGACAAACTGACAGAAGTAAAAAAATTATCTGTGGTTATGTTTCGGCCGGTATTTAGAAATGGTTCTACAATACGCATAACAACGTTTTCACCAAGGTTTTGGTTTTGTGGCCTGCTATCATCTTTTCCTAGGTATGGAAAATCATTCACCACATATTTGGAGTCAACATCGACACAAAACCAAAATTATATCCCCGACTTATCAGGCCTATTTGCAATATACTGAAGAAACCTGCGTTTTACTTTTGTAGAAAAAAGTTGTTCAACAGTAATATTCTCTCCTTGTTTATAGCAACATAAACAGTTTTGAATGAATTCTTCTAAACAACAGATACCAAGGCAAATTTATCATGTTGAAGTCGTGAACTTCTTTCAGATCTTATGTCAAATTGAATATACTTCATGATATTCTTGAATCTATCACGAGGCATGGTTTTTGAAAAAAAAAATTATACCTCATGTTTTATTTTATAACACGTTTACCGGGATATTTATGGCACCGTATGCACCACGAGCATAGCGAACAGCAATAAAAGCTTCTAGTTCTTATAAGTTTCCAATTATCGTGTCCTAACTGCCTGTTAGCTTCTTCTTTTGGGCATTTTTGAATGTGTCTCAATATTGGTTCGTAAATAAACAGTTTCCATGCATTTATGATATTTCCTTTAAAATTTCTTTTTGCATATGATGTAGGCTCTGATTACTCAGTGATAATATTGTGTCGAGCCCGGCGACCAGATTGATTTGATTCCGAATGAGGTGTCACTGCTATCCCACCTAGGGCCGTCACATGATCATATTCGTTAGCGGTGGCAGGCAAGCGTTGACCTCTACCCCTACCACGACCACGATTACTGTTATTACTGATGTGATGTAAAGTTGAAAGAGGTCTTCCGCGTCGCTTCCTTCATCATCGGAACTTGAATTTATAGCTGATAACTCACAATTATCATCACTTTCAAGTTCTGCGCTTTCAGATTTCACATTTCGCTTGATCTTCGGGAAGGTTTTGTAATAAATTTAATATTTCGTCATTTTGTAGCCATTTATTTTTGAGTTATTTTTCCACTAATTTATTCACAATATCAAACGATGCCTATTGAATTTTAGGGCACCATTGAATTTTATTTTAAATTTTGTCTTCTCCATAGAACACATTACAAGTCTAATTACTTTTACAATACCAATTTGAAAATAATCTGTTTATATATTTTGTTTATAAGATTTATATTATGTTCTTAACAAAAAAAATTCCAATAAAAAATAGTTCCCTAACAGTCGGTCCTGCAGGTTCTGGTAAATCATATTTTGTTGATTGTGTGTTGGCGGCATTTATGTATTAGGGCCATATGGGTAATTCTAACAAATACTGTGGATTTCCTCAGCAAGAATGTGTTCATAAAAGAGTTTTAATTTGGAACGAACCTAATTTCGAACAGGCTGCTGAAGATACATTAAAAATACTCCTTGGCGGTGAGAGTTTAAACATGAAGGTTAAACACATGAAGGACGCCGGCGTTGACCGGACACCTGTATTAATAACAACTAACAAAGAAGTGTTCCCGCTAAATTGTCGATGCCGAGAGTTAGGCCCTAGACGAAGAAATTCGTCGTCTTTGTGGGCACATCGTGTGGAAGGAAGACCAAGAACTTAAGGAATTGGCTCTTCTTTCCGTTACAGGACACGATGTCTCGGAGCGGCTGAACACCTGGCTGCTCCAGCGACTCTCGGGGGGAGAACCCCAAAGAGTCCAGGGCTTACCTGCGCATTCTCAAATGACTACGGCTATGTCCATAGAAGAACGTGTGTCCATGAGAGAGGGGCGCCGACGAAGACGACACGAAGCACGACGCGCTTATGCAAGAATCCAGCGCCTCTATATGAAGAACAGGAGGCGCGCGGCTCGGGAGGTGATCAGTGGGCCTGATCCGCCCATTGATCACTCACTTGTGGAGCTGGAGCGATACTGGGGTCCGATTGTCGGGACTCCGTCACAAGACGGGCCGACATCGGATGTCCCCCGCAGAGTTGAGCGGCGGGGGAGAGGGAGACACCCCAGTGCTCCTCAAGTGTGGCGACCAGTGACGGTTGAGGAAGTACTGGCGTCAACCGGGCCGAAGGATACCGTCCCGGGACCTGACGGCGTAAGCCAGAAGGCCTGGGTGGCAATCCCTGCCGTAAAGCGGGCGCTAGTGTTTAATGTCGTTCTTCGGACTGGCCATACCCCGTCCGTTTTAAAGGGCTCTCGCACCACCTTTGTACGCAAGCGAGTAGACGGTGCGCGGACAGTGTCGGATTATCGCCCGATTACGATCGGTGCGATAGGGTTCCGACCGCTGCACCGTATACTCGCAACAAGAGTCAATAGCGACGTCGTGCTGGATGATAGGCAGAGGAGGTTCATTGCCGCAGACGGCTGCGCCGAAAACGTGGCTGTTCTGGACGCCCTTCTGTGGGAATCTAGGCACGGCTTAAAGGAGATTCATGTGGCGGTCCTGGACTTCGCGAAAGCATTTGACACGATCTCACATAGTGCGATCGTGGAAAGTGTGCGGAGGAAAGGGCTGTCGCAGAATTTCTTGGGCTATTTGACTCGGGGCTATTTGAGGCGATCCCCTCTCGCCGGTGCTGTTAAACTTAGTCATGGAGGAGATACTCGCGGCAGTACCAAGGGAAGTCGGCTTTCGGCTAGCGGGCGAGCATGTCTCGGCCCTGTCGTTTGCTGACGACTTGGTACTGGTTATATCTAGTACCGCGGGTATGAAGAGGGCCCTTCGTGAATTTGAGTTAGCTGCTGGAAAAATGGGACTCGTATTAAATCCAGCCAAGTCTGCGGTCCTGTCGATGGTTCCTGACCGCAGACGCCGCAAACACTACTACGTCGAAAGCCGGACTTTCCGACTGGAGACTAAGTGGTTGCAGCAGCTTGGTTGTACCGAAAGATTCCGGTACCTAGGGATATAATACGAGGCTTCCGGGGTGAGAACCGTCGAGGTCGAAATGGGCGAAGCGCTGATGCGAATAGGCCGCGCGCCTCTTAAGCCACAGCAGAAGCTCTTCGTCCTTCGTACCTTCCTGATACCGAGATACATGTACGCCCTCGTACTTGGAAATATCTCGGCGGGAAGGCTTATCGAACTCGACATCTCGCTCCGTAGGCACGTTCGGACGTGGTTGAGGCTCCCAAAGGACACGCCGGAGGCCTACTTCCATGCTAATACTCTCGATGGGGGACTGGGAGTGCCGTCCCTATACACCGCTGTTCCCGACCTCATTACGAGGCGGTTGGAGCGTCTTGCGCAATCCAACTTCGGAGCAGCAAGGGCGGCTTACCGGTGTACGAGAGACGAGAGGAAGCTGAAGAAATGCCTCGAAAATGTTAAGCAAGATCCGAGAACCTGACGACCGAGTTACCGAAGACCACGAATTGAGGCCAGGACGGAAGTTTTGGAGCAAGCGGCTGTGCGCTTCGGTGGATGGCCGCGAGCTCACAGAAACGCCGAAGTGCGGAGTGTCTAGCCGTTGGATCTCTTCAGGGTCCGGCGGCATTAGGGGAAGGGACTTCGTGCAGTATGTGCATGTTCATATAAACGCCTTGCCCTCGCGAGTTAGAAATTCGCGGGGAAGAAGGGAGAACATGCCGACCGCATGCAGGGCTGGGTGTGGGGTCAGTGAAACCACTGCTCACATTATCCAGTCCTGTTGGCGGACGCACGGAGGCCGAATCCGTAGACACGACGCAGTGGTCCAATATCTGGAAGGTATACTCGGTAGGAAGGGATAGGAGGTCCGGAGGGAACCTCATTTCAACACGGACCGTGGGCTCCGGAAACCGGACCTCATTTGCACGAAGCAGGGACGTGCTATCCTTGACGCACAGGTGGTCACGGGCTCGAGACCGCTAGATCGCTCCCATAGAGAAAAGGTCAGCAAATATTTGGACCACCCTGACCTGGTGGAGCAGATCAAAATGAGTCTCGCGCTAGAAAGGGTGCATGGAACCAGCTGCACCCTGTCTTGGAGGGGAGTCTGGTCCGAGAAGTCGGCCAAGAGTCTGAGAGAGATGGGACTTACATCGGTTGAGCTGTCCTCGATCACTACGAGGCTTTTGCAGGGTTCGCACACTAACTGGACCCGGTTCAACAGCATGACGGGCTACCGTAGGGGGCAGTGCCCGTGAACCCGCTCTGAAGGAGGCGGAGAATTAGGGCCTTAGGCCGGGCCTAACTAGGCTGTGGTTGGGCGGGCGGACTCGGTGCCGCCCGTTGGGCCAAGCAAGGGTCTGGGTTTTTGCCGCCTCTTCGCTGGCTGACGACATGAAGGGGCGGATTTTTCCCAGACTGGGTTAAATCGTCAGATCAGAAGGTCAAATACCCGTTGAAATTGCTTTACACGGGCATTTTTTTAAATTTTGTTTTTTAAATTTTTTATTTTTTATTTATTTTTTTTTGAAGCATGATCAAAAGCAGTACGCGTGCCAGTCAGCTGGATTGACGCAGTAACATGTCTTATCTTCGCACCGTATGGAAGGTTGGCATATTCGTTCCGAGTTAGATAAAATGGAATCCAATCCACGAGATAATAAGCATAAGGTATGGTCCATCGATCTACTTTTTTCCTGCCAGTGGAGTATGTATTATCCAGTAAGTATATCGGTACCAAGTCTTCGAGAACGTCAAAAAAATTTAAGTTTTATTCTTGGCGGTATACTGACGAGTCCTGATGTAGAAGCACTTGCTCATGTCCCTCCTTCACTCGTTCCAGCCGTTATTGTATCCACCTCCACGCCTCCGTCGACCGCGATTGTAGTATTGTCACCAATACTCGGCACGTTACTCTAAATGTCCGCCATACTATCGCCGAAATCAAATTTATCCAACAAATCCTGTAAATTGCGATATTTATGAGTACTGTCCTCAATTCTTGATCTGGATGGCCCGGCTGGATCGATGTTGTCGTCTCTGTCGATGTCGGTTTGAACTGCAGCGTTGGGAGACCGAGGATAATTTTTACTCTATACGAAATTGATTACGAATAGCCTTTTACTTCTTTACTTAATTTCAAAACACGATATCCACCAACTTGCTATTTTTCTGCCCGCGATAAACGATGATACGCTGCCGAGTAAGCTTTTTTGCGATCTGCGTAATTTTTTCGTGGATCAATTTTTTTCATTACGTTACAAAAACACGTGAAATCTCGCACTGATTTTAATTCTAAACTTGTTTTTTTTTGTTATTAAATCTAAATTTAAAAATTAAAGTTTTAATTTTCAAAACAAACCGTCTATTCCAGCGTTTGGAATGGAATAAGCAACAACCACCACAACAAGCTTTATGTACCCAATCAGCTTGAGCATATGTGTCTAATGCATGTGCTTTGCACGCATGGCACTCTCGTGCATTAACCGAAAAATTATAACTCTAACGACGTATACTTCTACCTGATGGTAGTTGTAAAATGGGAGCCAAACGTTTATAAAACCTTTTGGGGAATTATAATATCAGTTCATACAAATCTCTTTCATTTTTGAATTATAATTTCTTAATTGATGTTGAAATAAAGTGTAAGAGTCTTTTGGTAAAATAAGTTTTAACATTTATTTTATTTTAGAAATTTTTATACTTTCCAATTTACCATACTTCTTAGGTTTCCGTAATCTTCATAATTTGTGCCTCAGCAGTTTGATGGTCTTCTTCAGTGCACGTATCTTTCTAACAAACCTGGAACTCCTCAGTTTTTGTTGGTTGTCTCTCTTTGAAACGCTGACTCTGGTAGAAGCAGCTTCCGGACGTATGTAATAATAAACAATTCACAAACATTTCTAATATTTGGATATAAATTGCAATGGATGATTATATCTGATATGCAGTAAAAACCCATGTTATTGTTTTCACATAATCTGGCTACTCTAGACACTGGGTGATTATACAAAATATACATAATTTATCTCACATTAGTCTTATCATTTATCGTTGAAATTGAAAATGTATACTTCAAGATACACTATTTATAATTAGTGAAGTGGTTAGCGTTTATCTGTATTCCAGTGTTGAGAACTTGCATCAAAATGAGTTAAATAAAGTAAAAATATTTGTCTATAAGCATGTTATTAAGTATTCAATTAAATTGCAATCAGTTGTATCACTTGATGTTAAAGATGCTGCCTGGTCAGTACAATTCCTTGGACATAAATTCAAATCTCATCTAGACTAAGAATAATTTGACTGCTTGTATTAGACCTTAAAATAAAAAAATATTCTTTTATAGGAATAGCTTCTGCCGCCGCTGCCTCTGAACTGGTACTCGGCTGGTTCCTTAGTCGTTCCAACATGTCTGGTTCCAATATTCTCATTGTAACATCTTCGGTCGACGTTGGCAAATTTAAGTCTAAATTTGCCAAGCTTTGCAAGGCTTTGCATTCACCTGTAACAATTTCTTAAGTGAAATAGTTTTAAAATCATGAATTATAAAGTGATTCTCGCAATCTCTGTAACAGTGGTTTTGAAATTCGACTACCAACTTTTCTCGTTTACATAGTCTCGACCATTCCTTCGCCCTGCAAACAAAACAAAAATTTCGTTATAATTTGTGGTTATTAACATAGTTATATAGGTGTAAAAGTCCACGTTGACAGAATTTAAAAATACTTTCTTATATTCTTTGGTAATAAAAAATTAAATTACAAATTATACTTACAGAGTTTCACATTTTGGAAGCTTCAAAAATCAGAGTTCTTTGGCAGTTTTTTGAGTATTGTGACAACCGGTTACAATACACGCCATTACTATGAACTATAATACAATAAAAATAACTTATTGGTACGTAAATAAATATGAAAATACTTATAAAAAGCAGTATTAAAAACAAAATTTCTCCGTGGAAAGTATACATGAGAGGCCACACAGGAATTTTCTAAATTTAACCTTTTTCTGCACGAAGTAATACCATGCGTGTGTTGTACACTAGACAGTGAAAAAAAGTATGGCGCCCGACCGGAAACCCGCAAGTTTAATGCGTTTAAACGCCCTCTGCTGAGGAATCCGATATTCGATTTTCAAATTTACGATTTCCGGTTGCCCCTCTGTATAAGTACTCTGTGAGCGACGCCCTTAAATCTATTGGTCAATTGTAAAGTAAGTGTATCGGTCATTTTTTTAAGTCAGGGTATAAGACGGTGTCTATATCACTATGAGTGTTAACATGATGTATCAACGCTGAACTGTACTCGTATGTTATTACTTTAGATAACGATACAGTTGATTCTATGCTCATATCAAGTGTTACTCTATCAAATAATGATAGAATCAGCCAGCTTTTGCTATACTCTCCCATTCAGATAGGGAGTTCAAGGTGGCTGTGCAGTAAAGCCCGCGTTGATATGATGGGATCCTTTAATTTTTCAAATCACATAAGCGTCTCATAAGTCGAATTCCAACGAGTAATAAAGTCCTGTTTAAGTTGAATAAGTTTAATTTGTATCTGTGTAGACTAGTTTATGTAATGCATGTGAACTTTTATTAAAAAACTCAACAATAGCTTCGACTTTTCTTAAAGTACTGGAAAATTTTTATAAACCGGCTTGTACTACTAAGTTAAGAGTGTGTGCGAAACGTGAAATTTGTCGCCAGCCATCCGATTGAATAGCAGCTACCATGTTGGCGGCGTTATCTATCACTATAGCTACTATCTTATTTAGAAGATTCCACTCAGATATTTTGACATTTAATAAAGCTGTTAAATTAGTGTGTGTCATTCGTCAAAAGACATTATATCAAGCAAATATGTGCAGAGTTTTACGTCAGCGGTAATAAAGCGGGTAGTTATGGCAACAAAGCTTTCATTTTTGGAAGAAATCCATGCATAACTAGTGTGAAAAACAGCATACGCACAAGAAATTACTGATTTTACCTTAAACCTTTGGTTTAAGATAAAATCAGTAATTTCATTAAATCAGGATTGGTATTAAATTATATGAAGGAGTCTTTCTGCTAGGAAGTTGGTAATTTGGACACAAAGTAAAAACAAACTGATGTTCTTTCACTAAATGTAAAGGATGATACTCTTTTACAACTAATTTGTATCAATTTCGGTACGTCTATGTTGAGATAAAGGTTTTATTGAGTGAATAAAATCGGACATTACTGTTTGTTTGGTCGACTGTTAGAAGCCAGTGGTAGTCGGTGGGTCAAAATTTTGGGAGGGCATCAATCTATGACCACAATAATGATTAAACTACGTAAAGTTATTCCTTCTCAATCTCAGGAGGTCAAGCCTTAGTTTCGTTTTTTTTGAAGATGTATGCCCGTAAAGTATAGGCCTAATTCTCATAATAAGTAAGATAACGTATAAAATGTACATAACTATTAATTTGCAGAACAGACTTTTTTCATCTTTACACAGTCAAGTTTTAAAATTGCCTATATGCATATAGGAACATAAAAAAGGATTAATTTTACAAAAATAATTTCATGGTTAAGCAATGTAAAAATAAAGAGAATGATAAAACAGTTATTATTTTTTTTTCTCACACGTTCGTTTGTGTGCGGAAACGGGCGCTAATAAAGTGCGAGCGGTTTTGCCACTATTGACTTGTGCACTAATATGACATTTTTAGTAAATTTACTATCCAATTTTTCTTACAAGCAGCCTCGGCATGGCGGATAATATTTTGTTTGCAATTTAAAAGATTCTAGACGTCTAAGCTTTGTTGAATATGATTTCGGATAAGTGAGTTAACAAAGTATTCTTCCTTCTGTCTTTACTTTGAGCAAAATATTCCACTACTTTATGATGTTCTCTTGATTTGTAGTCATGTTTTCATGGCATAATCGAAAGTTGCAACAAAATATATTAAACCTCTTAATACTCCTAGATTATTTGAAAGCGCGACTGCTGGACATAACACAAAATTTTATAAAGCTATCTTTTTTTCAAAATTTTTCAATGCCTTGGGCTCTATTTTTTTCTTTAGGGTTTCTATGATGTCTCTGCTGGACATCGGCTTCTCCTTGTTAGTATCAAAGATAAATACCGGTTTCGGGGTGGGCGCAGGGTCCTTTATGACTGCCGGTATTTTTTCTCTGATGGGCGAACAGACATCACGGCAGAGCTATAAGATATCGGTTGCTTCTGGGTAACAGCAGCTTCTCTACGAGCAGCGTCTCTTTTGGCCCAAAGTTTTTTATTCTCTCCACGCTCATAAGTGAGACTCTCCCCAAGTCGGGCAACTTGGGCCATGACGAGCGCCGTTAATCTCATCATACGCTCTTTTATGGTGGCAGATAGCCTGGTGGAGGAACTCGAGGGATCATTAATCTCTTCAAGGGGCCCCTATGGCCAGTTCAAGCTGCTCACTGCTACGCTCCTCCGTTCTGTTCCGTTCTGTGTTCTGTTCTTTCCATAGGTCTCTTAGATGCAGAGGGAGGTGACCTGTACGCTGTTGATTCCTCCTCGGTGTGTCCAGTAACCTCTCTACTGGTATCAGCCCTCGAAGAGGTTCTGGGTTCCTCTACCACCGCCTTACCGGCAGCCTCCTCTGCCTTCTCCCTAGTTCGATTTAGGTAGTCACTCATTGCCTCCGCAAAGAGTGCCTCATCCAGGACTACCTTCCTCGCTGACTCCGGGCTCTCCGATCTAACCCGCTTACCCCCTTCTATGGAGGATCATCCCTCTCACACATTTATAGTCTTGTGATAAAACCTTCACACACAGTACAAATGAAAAAAAAACAAAAAATTAAAATTAGTGAAAAATGTTGGTGTGACACCGCCCTAAATATCGGTGTAACACCAACTTAATGTCCAATATTGCTATGTATAAAATTATATAAATTATATATATATAGAATAACAAAGTGTATAAAGTGTGAGTATAAATTTAAAGTTAATAGAAGAAAAAGAATAAAAAAGGGGGAAAAGGTACATCACTAGTACCTAGGCACAACACTACAGATGAGTAAAAAGAAAAATTAATAAATAGTCATAATAAGAAAAAAAATACAGAAAATAAAATAAAAATAAAAAAGTTATCGATGTCGATAATTATTTAAAAAACATAATTCCATCTGGTACACATAGACTGAATAAGCCCAAAGGCTTTGTTTGGTGATCCTGAGCTTTCTTTAAAGAGTCAGCAGCATTTGTATTATGCTTAAAATATGTAGTAATATCTTTAACAGCTGTTAGTATTCTTGGCTTCTTCCAGTCCATCCTTATTGTCAAATGGTTTTGATGCTACTAGGTTTAATGTGTGCGCAAATCATGGCACGTGTTTATTTTTGCCATAAACATTTGTGACAGCTTTAATGATATTTGCGCCATTGTCGGTGATAAACGCTGCCACTTTGTTACTTGTGATGCCCCATTTTTCTGTCATATTAATAATTACTTATGCTAAGTAGTCAGCAATGTGTGGTTCTGTTAGATCAATTGCACCAAAAATTATGCTCATTCATTAATTTATTTTCATATATACAATGACCAGTTAAGCCTAAGTAGCTTTGACTATTATGTGAGTCAGTCCAAACAAAAGAATGTCATATTTGTCGTCAATCATGTGGGTAATTGTTTTTCTGGCTGGAACTTTATATAACGGTGCCACTACTTTCATTAAATATTTTAATCCTGTTTTTTCCACAGTATTTAGAGGCAAGCCATCCTTTGCTATCATGAAAACTATTGCATTTGTTATTTGACCACGCTTAACACCATTATCTGAAAATTAATAAAAAAAGGTCATAATTTTCGATCCTGTATGCATCTCACTTTCATGAAAATTAATTGAAAAAAGATTTCAGTTTCATGTCTTACCTCCAAATAATTTTATATTTGTTAAGCAAGCTGTGAATGTTTGCTGTTTTAAGACCGATACAGAGGCAGAAGAAGAAGCCACGCTTTCAATATCCGAATTATCAATATTTTGCAAATCTGGAACTGGCACGATGTCTAAAGTCATGTCATCAACAACCTAAAATAAAAAACATACTTTGATTTATTGAACATTGATAATCAATGTTCAAAAAATCAAAGTAACTACAAAAAAATAAGAATCAATGATTGACTCTTATTTTTTTCAAACTCAGTACATTGGAAAACAAAGAATGTGATATAAGAAATACAGGTTTCACTAACTTGTTCATTTCCATCACCATTTCGTGCATTATCACATTTACCACCACCACTTTCACTCTTCTTTTTGAGACTTACGGTCTGAATTGTTGGATGACGTCTTAATAAATGATTACGCAAGTTTGTTGTGTTTCCCTTAGTTTTTACTTCCTGGTGACAATATTTGCATGTGCCTCCTAAGTCTTTTTTTATGAAATGATTCCATAGATCACTTTTACCCGACATGCTGAAAAAATACATTTGTTCCTCATTAAACTTGATAAACTGAAATTTTTAGTAATTAATTACTAGTTTTAAGTAATATTCAAAATCCTATTAGCATTAATTAGCATCAATTCTTAATCAATTTAAAAGAATAGTTTAACATATTTTATAAAAAATTAACATTTATAGCGCGTAGGTAAAAACAAATAGCATCAAACGTGAATCAATTGATCAGGTTAAGATTTGAATTTGATCTTTTTCGGAAAGAATCGCCAATTGCCAGCCCTAGTCCGGCGGTCTTACCTACGGCACTTTTACACTGACTAAGCGACAAAAACTATATTACGAATACGTAAACCGATTTTACTTGATTAAATTAAAATTGGAGTAAAATCGGTAGTTTATTTTTAAAAAGATAATGGGAGCATTACTAGTTTTTATGTAAACAAAATAAACAATTTGAGGTTATATAGATGAATGGACATAAAGTAATAGTAAAGTATGAACACTTCCCTCAATTAGGAATTCCACATATTACTTTATTAGTTATTTCAATGCTCATTAGTGATTATTCGTATGTAAACGTAAATTTAAATGACTTACATACATGGCTAGATTTAATAATCACAACTAACAGAACAAACTGAAAATAATAGCATCAAAGTAAAAAATAAGAAGCGCTTTAATTACCTACTCTCAATTAGTTATTATTCCGCAACAAACACTACATAAAAATCAGTATTTATTTCGCTAATCACAGTATGTATATTACGACAGTCACTCAAACAATCAAGGGGAATACTTAAACAACAAACAACATATGAAAGACGCAATATCAATCACTGATACAAAAAGTCAAAGATTACAAACGTAACTTTTATTATTAAAGAGAGGTGAAGGAAACTAAACACACATCCATCTCGCGAGTTGTTGAGTAATTAACTCTTTATCTCTTATAATACGGGTACATTCAACTAATTGTAAATAATTGTATGGTTTATACCAAAACAGAAAAAGTCGAATGTCGATTTTTAAGGGTGATATATCGATTCGGTACTACATATCGATTTAAAAAATCGACTACAAAGACTACATTTTTATCTCCAAGACTACATTTTTATTTCCCGACCTCGAGGTGCGAGCATATTAGTGCGGATTTTAACAAGTTCACTCTCGGGGAATTCTTTCAAATTGTCGTCTTTCAAGAAAGATATAAACTCCTCAGTCGTAGGTTCTTTCGGAACGTCGTAGATTTTGACTGAAGGAAGTTTTTCTCTTTTTTCCTCAATCTTGAGGCCTTTAATTCCAGTTGCGGCTTCCTGTAGTTTCTTGGCGCTCTCAGCGTCACGGGCCTCGACTACTATACCCCCATTTCTGATGGTAGCCGTTCTGTTAATCTTTATTCCAAGGGACTTTGGTTTGATTTCTCTTTTTAAGGTGTTTAAAAGCTCGGAGCTTGACCTTGGTTTCTCTTTATTAGTGTCAAAAATAAAAACCGGCTTCGGTCTTGGCTGGGGGTTTTTCTTGATCTCCGGGATCTTATTTTTAATAGTTGGAGGCACAGCAGGAGCTCGACCCGTTTGGAGAGCAGCGCTATATGAGACAGCAGTGGGTACCCTATGTTAAATTTGGGACTTAAGGAATCTGATTGTCTCTTCTTTCTCAACTAACGTGGCTTCCGCAACTCTCAGGTCACCCCTTATGTAGGTAACATCTTCCGCAAATAGGGCAATCTGAGTCATAAGTGATAGAGTCATCTTAGCCACATACTCCTTGATGGTCACAGAGATTCTCGTTGAAGACCCCACTGTCTCATTAATTTCGTTTATTATATTACGGGTGGTCTGCCTTCTGTCCGCACAGCGTCCTTTCGCCTGTCTTCTTATCACCGCGGGGGGGGGGGGTGTGAGTATATTCAGTGAACTCGTTAGGGTCGTCTTCTTCCTGGTACTCTTCTCGGCTGATGTCAGTTCTGGTAGATGACCTCACTGCCTAATCAGTTCTTGGCTTCCCTAGCTCTTCTCTCTCCTGCGATCTATTGAGGTAATCCGTCATCACCTCTGAAAGGAGGGCCTCATCCACCATTATCTTTATAGAAGATGTTGGGCTCTCCGATCGGAGTCTCTTACCCAACCTTTCGAGGGGGATCGCCCCCCTCACTCATGTTTTGGGTAAAGTAGAGAAAATGTGGGTGGAAGGGAAAATGTGTAAGAATAAGGGACAGGCAGGCCCCACATACACCCCACACACACACACCTTGTGTGTAACCGTATAACCGTGGTAAAGAATATATATATATATATATATATATATATATATATATATAATTATATATAATTCATAAAGAAAACATAAATATAAATAAAGAAAAATAGAATCTACATTAAAGTTAGTCTATATATCGATAATTGAAAATAGAGTTAAGGTTAACTATTAATCCTAATTGTACTGGTTAATTAAATCTAAAAAATATTGAATATCGATAGTCTAAGTACAGCACTAATGTCAAAATACAACTAATTTATTTATTTAACTATCGATAATAAATCGACAGTTCCAGCAGTACAACTAAGTTATTTATTTATTTAACTATCGATAATAAATCGATAGTTCCAGCACTACACTATTCAGTGTATCGTTAGTTACAACTTTTTATAATTAATCGATATATTAAAGCACATCATTAGACTGATACTTACGAATTTGTCTAACTATCGATAATTTATCGATAGTTCAAGCACATCACTATTTTCTTAGCACCTCTCTCATGACCGCACACAAAATGGCGCCCAGACTGGTCGTTGCCAAGGCAACCAGGAAGGGGGGGAGGGGCGAAGGCTCGGTGCTGCGTGGGGTCCGAACGTCGGCAGTGACGTAAGCATAATGGCCGACCGTCAGCCGAGCAGCGACACCGGTTGGCGGTCGACGATTCGTTGGAGGCTGTGACGTTGCGCAATGGCGACTGGCGCCAAGGAGACGGGTCAACCAATCAGGAGCCCGTCTCCTAGGCAACGATGATGACGAGGTACTGTGAACCCCGTTGCGTAATGCAGTGGAAATGAAGCCATGCGGTTCTTAGCAGAATATTGCACACACTTATAATTATGAAAACCTCTTTTTTTAAACACGGAAATAAGCTAATACACTAAGATTGTTTGTAATTATAAAATATTAAGCGATTTGTCCATATATTGTTAGAATTTCCGCCGGAAAATATGGGTTTTTCCAGCAAAAAATAATAATTGAATAGGCAGACAAGATAGTCATGCACTGTACTTACCTTTATGTCCAGTAATGCTAAGAAAGAAAAGGCACAATAACAGAGCAACACTTATTACAAACACTTACTGTTTAGACACACAAGTTATGACAGTATATTTTGGGAGTTTCGACACAAGACGGCACTTTGGTCTAGGGATTAAACGATACCATTGAGGTATCGATACTTTTATTCGATACAGTATCGGTCGTTAAGTATCGATACTTACTCGATTTCAATTGAAAAGTATCGATACTTACTCGTATCGAATTGTTTTTGGAAAGTTGAGTAAAATCCGTAACAAGTATTGGTATTTTTTATTAATAAGTACAAAATATTAGAATTTATGAAAAAAAATCTGTTTTTGAAGTGTTTCCCAAAAATAATAATTTTTCTAAATGTTTGCCTGTTAGACGATTTCTGGAAGCAGTGATTGTTGCGCCAGCTTTGGAAAACAGTCTTTCACAAGGCACAGATGTACCTATTACATTTAAATATATGCGCGCTTGTTTATATAGCGCTGGGAATACAGGCTTTAAATCCTCCCATTCCTCTAACGGGTTGCCTTTTAATGCGCAAACAGGATTAGCCAAATAAATTGACACTTCATCGGCTTTTGAGGAAGCACGCCTTCGTTTTTGGCCAACTGCGAGTTCTTTGTGATGTGACCAAAAATCAAAATCTTCACTGGTGGTTTCTTCTTCGGACCCACTGGTTGACATTATCATATCGTCTTTAATTATATTTTAAAATTTTTGTATGGCCTTCCCACATGCATTTGCGTCTTGAAAATGAAGATTTTTAAACCGTGGGTCTAAAATTGTTGCAAACGCTGCAAGTGTATTAAATTCAATGAGACCAAATCTTTTTTTACATTCAGCGAGTAGTTTTGTTTGCAACTGAGTGACACATTCTATTGATACCGAAAACTTCGTTAGCTGCGATGTGAGACAATTAATCATTGGTATGATTTTAGATAAGGTAACGTAATACTGACCTGATGATTCTCTTGTAACAAATTCGAAAGGTTGTAACAACGGCATTAACTGTGTCAATATTTCAATTTCCTGTCCAGTCACCAATTCAGGACTGTTTGGAACAACGAGTAATAGTTGTGCAGCAATTTTGGACCTATCTAAAAATCTATCAAGCATATAAATAAAGTGAATTCCATCGCGTCTTAACGTCAAGAATAAATTTTTTAGTAAATCCCTCAGAAACTCCACTATCAATCTGGATTTTTCTTAGTTTGTCTGATTGTATAACACTGTTTTTAACCCATTTAACAATATCTCTAACTTTATTGATAATACTAGTAATTGAAGTTGAAGTATTTTTTAATGATGAATCTACTATTAAATTTATTGTGTGCAAAACACGGCAAATGTTTTGCATCACCAAGAGTTTTTTTGATCGCAGCAACCATATTAGCACCATTGTCTGCGCAAGTTACTTTAAACAGTGGTATATCCCAAAATTTAAGAATATCGCCAAATGCATAAGATATGTACTGTGCTGTATGGTTTGATTGGAGTTCCCTGGTAGCATTATTCGAACTGGTAAGGGCTGTTTTGTCTAAAAAATGTACTGTAACTTCCAAAAAACTCTTCTCATTCATGGTTTCCGTCCATATATCAAGAGTCCATATATCACTGAGAAGATACATAGCTCAGTTGCATTAGATATTCTTGAAACATACTCCATCTTCACAATGTCGTATTTGTCACAGAGCAACTTTTTGAAGTTAGTTGACGAAGGTACAATGTAATAAGGTGCCAATTCTTTCATTAATTTTAAAAAACCTTCTCCTTCAACAACACTGAACGGTCGCATATCCTTGCATATAAAATACAAAATGCATATTATATTTCATGCCACCCTCTGAAACAAAACAAATTTTGTACATTTAGGTAATTAAAATTAATCATCCAGGTTTTATGTTTTTTTTATAAGTAGGTACTTACTTTTTTGTGAAGCAATGTTTTCGATCATATATTTTAATGTTTTACCGCCACGCATTAGTTGCAGATCAGCGTCAGACTGTGTATTGTTATTAGACTTTGTGGATGTCGATGTCGAGGCTTCAGGGGAAACCGGAAATAGACTTATATGTCTTTATAACATCAGCGCTACTATTTACTATTACTTTGTTATTACAAGACAGATAAAATACAAATCAGTAGAAGGTAAATGCCATTATTTATACTTACTTTATCGATACCAGCCAATACTTTTAGTATGGTTAAGCATACCAAACGTTAAATCGATATCGGATATCGATAAAGTAACGGATCACACAACACTACTCATAGTTTGATTAACAGTGGCACAAAAAGGTTACCTGATAATTTATAGATAAATATAAATGTCGTATGTACTTACATATTGAAACCTTGTCGTTATCATTAACGTGTGCACTATAATCAGAGTGGCTTTTTAAATGCTTATGCAAATTAGAAGTATTGCCACAATACCGCACGGTTTTAAAGCATTTTTTGCAGCTTGCGGTTTTCTCGTCTTTGTAAAATATTGCCACACATTCGACTTTGGAGGCCCCATTTCCAAGCACTCATAAAAATTAAAATGCTTTAAACACAAAACAAACACCGACTATTAAAGTTTAGGACTAACGAACATAGCTGGGACGCGGAACGAACGAAAACAATGTCAATGACAACAAAAATGGCGGGCGGGGCGGCGACTAAAAGCATAGATATACAAGCTTGTCAACTACACAAAAACTAGGAAGCGTTCAAAAATTAAATTTATGATATGCAATATTTTTTATCAACGTTAAAATAAAATAGTGACATTGTGATTGGCATACTGATATGAGTACTGTTGACCGATACCTACTCGATACTTAGTTTCAAAGTATCGATTCAAAAAGTATGGTATCGGAAGGAAAGTATCGAGTAAGTACTTGTATTTACTCGTATCGTTTCATCCCTACGCGTCACCGATCGGCGATCGCTGATTCGGCGTCAACAGCGACGTCTCAGGAGTGGGGGACGGGCGAGCCAATCAGGAGAACGTCTCCATGACAACAACGATATTATAGGTTGCTTGTGAACCCCGTGGTGCAGTACAGAAGTTGTTCAGTATCGCCACGCGGTTTTTAATGGAAATTTCCTCTGATATATTCACAAAATGGATTTTTTTGAAGACCCTATTAATCCTTTTTAAGTTAGCAGATCTAATCAAAATTGTGTCTTAGCGTTATGGCAATATTGTAATTAACAAATTATCGTATTTATTTTGCAGGAAATTGAGGGTTTTCCGAAGGAAAACTAATATTAAAGTTATAAAAGACAAAACACTTACACAGTTTAAATACGTCCAAGTAATCCAAAAGCAAAATCACAAAAAACACAAAACTTAAGTACAAGCACTCCACTGTCTATTAGTATCTAGTAAAGTAATTACTTAGTTTAACACAGAATAGCACTATTAAAGCGGTGTACCACTATAGAGTATTTAATAATGGGGAGAACTTGGTATGACACACTTTCCCGAAGCCCAAAATTATACCCAACGTCAGGGAATAACCTTAGGCAAACAAGAACACAAAGAAAAAGCCAAGAAAACACCTAGGGGTATTTTTCCCGAATTTTTATCTGCGGAGCACACTCGAATGCGACCGGTCGTGACGACGGACGGAAGCAGACTCTAAACATAAGAGACTATTCCCGCCATAACCACCCGGGTAGTCTCAGGGACCCGTAACAACCCCCCTCATAAGAAAGGGGGGACCTTCGAAGGTCCCCTAATAGTGTCCCGTTACTACCATCCAACGCTTCCACCCAACAGGGTTAGAGTCTGTCCCTTCTCAATGAGCAATTCAATAGCTTCATATTTTCTATTGCGCTCTTAGCAAACGCTCTGAATGACTCAAAGATCGGTCCATTCTCAACCAAGTCACGGTGACTAAAGCTATCACGTTCTAAGGAACCGCGTGATTCTACTCTACTTTTTTGACGCATGCTCTGTAACAAAACTCTACGCGCATCGTCGTGCTCACAACAGTTAAACAATATATGTTCCATGTCCTGTGTCTCATAACCACAAGTACAGGCCGGGCTATCTCGAAGAGCAAATCTATGCAAGCTTGCGCTGAAGGCGCCATGTCCCGTTAAATAATCAGATTTGAGCCAAGTCTTCTGGACCCGCTCGAAAACACTCGGGAAAAATAATCTAGTTGTCTCGCCTTTAGTAGTTGGAGAGGTCCACCTAGTTTGCCAGTGAGCACATACGATCTCAAAAATGCGTCTCTTTCTAGAACTAATGGGTTCATCTAATTGAAACTCAAAGTGTATAGACCCTACATCCAAACTCCTTCCTCTAGCCAACTCATAATTAGCCGCCCGTTCCGCGATCGCGAGGTCAGCAGGCAGGAGACCCGCCAAAACTGGTAACGCATCCGTTGAGCAGGTTCTATAAGCTTTAGTCAGAGCCATAAGCGGCGCACACTGTGATCTCAGCACGACCCGTCTAACCTGTTGGACACCGACGCACCACGAGTCACATACCGATGACGCATAGGCCAATATACCGAGGTATATCGCCGTATACATCAGTTTGAGAGTCGAGGGGTTTAGCCCCCAGCCAGCCCCGGCAAGCCGAGCCATGGCATGGAAAGCCACTCTCGCTCTCTCTCCGATGTACCGCGCCTGCGGCATGAAGCTTCGCTTAGAGTCGAGGAACGTACCCAAGTACGTTACCTGATCCCGCACGCCGATCCTGGCCCCGCTTGAGGAGGACAGCCTCGGACTTTTGGGGGGCAAAGTTAAGCTTATTCTTAGTGCCCCAGTCTAACAGTATGGCGAGGGAGTCTGCTGCCCGTTTCTCTATGATCCTACGACTCGCTCCTCCGACCATCAGTAAAGTGTCATCGGCATAGGCGATGGTACCGCATGCCTGAAGGGGTATTCGCGAGTATACCATCGAACATGACATTCCACAGAATGGGACCGAGCGGACAACCCCTAGTCAACGTTTTTCTTACTTCGAAATCTCCTTCCTGCAAGTAGACAACTCGATCACAAAAGTAATTACCTATAATCCGGCGGAGATCCGCTGACACTCCCCGGGATTCTAACGCGGTCATAATGGCTGGCCACCAGGCATTATCAAACGCGCCGGAAATATCCAGAAAAACTCCGAGAACATATTTATCTGGGCACGCGTCTACCCAGGACAAAGCGGCAGATATCGCATCTGTTGTAGATATTCCGGGTTGGAAACCGAATTGCATAGAGGATCCCAGCGAGCGAGATAATTGGGATAACAAACGCGCAGCCAGTACTCGCTCGAGAAGCTTCCCAAAGGCCGGAAGGAGCGTAATGGGGCGATAGAATTTTGGATCGCTGGGCGATCTCCCATTACTCTTTGGAATAACTTTCAGCTTTCCCACTTTCCAAACCCTTGGAAAGCTACCTTTGCGCAGGCAGCGGTTGAAGACCCCAAGAATGTCGCAGGCCGCAGTCCCCCACACCGCCTTAATAATTTTATTGTCGATGTTATCAATGCCCGGGGCCTTTTTTAGATTCAGATTCCTGACTATAGCATCTATCTCTGAGTGGCGTATCTCCGATATCCTATAAAGTATTAAATTACGTACAATTAGAATGAGCGCCGTGGACCAGACCTACTGGGGATACGTCTTGGGTAATGGTTCACGCTACACTAGCAATACGCATTTAAATAATTAAAGCTAAGAATTAAACTAATAATAATTAAATATAACTAAGAGTGATGGTTCACGCTGTATATTATCTATGTCTAAAAAAATGGAAAAAATATATTTAAATAGTAAGAATTAAGAAATAAAACCTTTACTAAGAGTGATGGTTCACGCTGTTTATTACTAAGCTAAAAAAATGAAAGAAAAGGAAAAATTACACTAACCAAAAATTAAACTAAATTAAGCTACTTAGGATTAGGCAATTAATTATTAGGTTTAATTTACTTGGGTAGTAATCAGGAACGAGCCAGTTCTTACTTAACCGCTCGGAAATGTCGGGAAAGAACAACCTGGTCGTCCAGGCCACCAGGCATTATCAAACGCGCCGGAGATATCCAGAAAAATACCGAGCACGTATTTATCCGGGCACGAATCGACCCAGGATAAAGCAGTTGAAATCGCGTCTGTGGTGGATACTCCAGGACGGAAACCGAACTGTCTCTCGGAACCCGGCGAATGAGATAGTTGCGCCAATAAGCGCGCCACCACGACTCGCTCGAGCAACTTCCCGAAGGCTGGAAGGAGCATAATGGGTCTATAGAATTTTGGATCGCTAGGCGATTTCCCATTACTCTTCGGTATGACTTTAAGCCTCCCCACTTTCCAGATCTTCGGAAAGTGGCCCGTGCGCAGGCAGCGATTAAAGATCGCAAGTATCTCTTGCGCCGCGTTTTTCCATACTATTTTCACTAACCGGTTGTCGATACTATCAATGTCAGGGGCCTTTTTCGAATCAAGGTTTTCCACGATGATATCCAACTCCGAGTGTCGCAACTCCGGATCTGAGCTGCTATCTGGAAATAAGCTCGTAGCATACCTGATACTCCGCTGTTCGACTGTGTTCAGATCAGAGTCGCCATCAGGGAAGAGGGATGACAAAAGATATTCGAGGGTCTCGTGAATATTCACGGTGTAACTCCCATCGGTCCTCTTGAGGGCGCTAAAAACAAAGGGTTTCAAGGGGCTCCGTACACTTCTGTATACGGCACCCCAGGGATCCGAGTTACCTAATCGAGTCACAAAGTTCCGAAAGTGGGAGCGCCTAGCCCGCTTAACCTCTCTATTATAGTTACACCGGGCGTCTACTAAGGCCACCCGGTGAGCCTCGACAAGTTCCCAATCCGTTCCGTGGTTCTTATCGCGCTTGTAGTTACGTCTTTTCCTCCTGTACTTCCGACGCAGGGCCTCGAGGGTGCAGTTCCACCACGGGTTCCTCTTCTGTGGGCTCGGCCGAGCCGTGCCCAGTCTATACGAGACAATCTATACGATTCAACAATTTGGAAAATTGGTCGAGCTCTCGGCGGAAAATTTTGACAAATCTATTCGTCTTGGCACCCGGTCTTAAAGCGGGTGCTGGTTCGCGCCCCAGGTTCTGGGGTGGAGCGCGCCTGGGAAATGGAGAAAAGAATTGCGCTGTGGTCGCTCGAGAAAACGCGCGGTTCGATCCGCCAGCTGCGCACGCCCCCCGCAAGCCCACTCGAGATGAGAGTGATATCAATATCACTCTCTCCCGAGGGTCCTGAAAACGTTGCGGGCATGTCGGGCATGTTGCACAGCAGGAGGCCGTTCTGGTGGATGAAATCTTCCAAGATTTCTCCACGCAGATTGGGGCGTCTCGAGTACCACAGGCAAGACTGCGCGTTAGCGTCGGCACAAATGACAACTGGGGTCCGCCCGATAGAGCGTAACACAGTGTTGAGGTGCTCACAGAAGTCTTCGGTGGCCATGGAGTACTGAAAATAAATACTGATTACCACAATTTGTAACGGGTCGAGATATATCTGAGCCACTACGCAGTGTTCTGTCGATAGATGTTCCAGGAACAGGACACCCAGCCCTTTCGGGTCAAGGACAATGGCAGCCTTGGGGTCGGGCCCCCACTCCAGAACGAGGAAGGGATCCAACCCCAGGGTGCTTCCCCTGGGGGCGTACTGCTCCTGGATACACGCGATACAATACTTACGTCCTTTAAGGGTCATCGAGAGCTCGGTCATGACTGTCGGGCCCCGCCCTGCATTCAGCTGGAGGAATTCCAGCTTACAGTGAGGAATACGCCGTCTGCCTTACTGTCCTCTCCAGAGCTGCCCTGAACGCAGGGCAGGCATCAGTGCCTACTCGATGAGCTGCATCCTTTTTAAACCTGGTGCAGGTGACACAGGTGACACAGGTTTCAGCTTCCGGCGCACTAGGGCAGTCTTTACCATCATGGCAATTCTTGGTGCACTTATTGCAATATTGTTCATCGCGGCAGTGTCTCGTGACGTGCCCATATGGGTGACACCGGAAGCACCTGCAGAAGTCCGTAACTCGACAGGAGGTCCACTGGAAGAACGCATGGCCTTCCTTCAGCAGAACCTCCCTCATGCTCTGTGGCAGCTCTACCACGAAATTCTTGTTGCCCGACCTCGATGTGCGAGCATTGATTCTAATTTTCTCGAGCTCCTCCGCTGGGAACATATTGAGGTTGTCCTCTTTAATTGTTTTAAGAAACTCCTCATTGTTGGTCTCTTTGGGGACGTCATAGATAATCACAGAGGGAAGTTTTTCCCTCTTCTCTACGACTTTTAGGCCCTGGATATTTGAGGCCGCTGCCTGGAGTTTCTTGGCGCTATCAGCGTCGTGTGCCTCTATGACAATACCTCAATTTCTAATTGGCGCGGTACGATTAATTTTGATACCCAGGGCTTTCGGCTTAACTCCCTTTTGGAGTTCTCCCAAAAGTTCCTTGCTCGATCTCGGTTTTTCTTTATTTGTATCGAAAATAAAAATGGGCTTCGGTGTCGGTTGCGGATCTTTTTGGACAGGTGGAACTCTTTCTTTGACCAACTGAGGGGCTGCTGAGCGTTCAGAGGCCAAGGCTGCACTGTAGGATTTGGTCACAGAAGTCTTCTGGCTTGTAAGCTCCTTGCGAGCAGCATCTCTTTCTGTGAGGGCTACCTTTAGTTCGCCTCTTGTGTATGTTAGTTCCTCCCCAAGTCGGGTTATCTGGGCTAGGGTTAGGGCCGTGAGTCGCATTATTCGTTCTTTCGCGGTAGCAGTCAGGCGAGTAGAGGAGCTAGCCATGTCGTTGAGATCTTCCATGGCTCCAACAGCGACCTCTAATTGCTCCTTACTGCGACCCTGTAGGAGTCCCGAAGCAGCATCTTTATTAGTCGGTGGCGGAGATTTGTAAGCCGTAGACTCGTCCAGGTCTATGTCCTCCTCCTGGCTAGTTTCGACCCGGGATGAGGTTCTGGGTTCCTCTTCAGGAACCTTAGAGTCAGTTTATTTACGGAGTTGCTCCTCCGCTTTTTCTCTCGACCTGTTGAGGACCTCCGTCATAACCTCCTTAAAAATCGCCTCATCCACAACTACTTTTCTTGAGGTTATCGGATTTTCCGACCGCTGACGTTTCCCCCCTCTTTCAGGGGGGTCACCTCCTTCACTCATCTCTACTAAGTCTTATAATCAGAAAAAAAAGAAAATAAACAAAGAAAAAGAAAAAAAAGAAAAAAAAATTAAATAAAATAATTGGTTGGGTGTAACACTGCCCTAATATGTGGTCGATGTGACTACACCTTTAAAACGAATTATTTGCAGTTGTATATTAATTATATATATGTGTATAATTATATATAATTCAATACAAAAATATTAATAAATTAAATAAAGTATCGATAAGGGTACAACCCTAGAGTCTAAGCACTTCACTAGCCACTCATAAAGTTTTCTAGAAGAGTATAACAATAAAAATATAATATAGAAAAGGGTACAAATGTAAATAATTTATGAGTATAATAAAAAACAAAGAGAAAAGAATATAATAGAGAAACGTACACTTGATAACTAAAGAAAAAAGTACACTGGATAACTAAAACTATGGGTTCTTAATATAGCAGTTTATAGTCATAGATAAAGGTTAATTACCTTTATATAGTGTCACTTCACTAAAGTACCAGCAAGATGGCGCCCACCGAGCCCGTTACTAAGGCAACGGGGAGGGGACGACTTCTCGTACGGGTGTGGGTGCCGAACGTAGGCGGAGGCGCTACCGATAATACCCGATCGTTCAGTAGCAACCGACCGACGATCGCTGATTCGCCGAGGCACGATGACGTCACACTGCCAGTTCGAACGGACCAATGAGGGGCCCGTCTCCTAGACAACGTCTATCTTGTGACTCCCGCACGTATTACAGAAGCCAATGATGCAAGCCACGTGGAGCCAAATGGAAATTTCCACTATTTAACAGACGCACTACAGCAATTATTAAAGGTTTTATAAGTGTTTAAGTCACCAAACAGTAAACAGAATATATTCAATAGTACGTATAGTCTATAACAAAGAGCTTTCTAACATACACCAGTCGGAAAACCTGAGGTTTTCCCGCTTAGGAGCTGTTTTGATAGGTGCCCAAATTCACGTGTTGGTTTTAAAAATCACAATAGCACATGAAAAAAAAGCAAATTGATTTTAAAATAGGTGTCTAGACACACAACAGATGTGCACACAACAGATTGTTCAATGTTGTCCAAAGCAACAGCAACCCGGAAAACCAGCGATTTCCGGGGGCTATACACAATCAACACTTCACTCAAGGTCCTTGTGGCACAGTATATTGTTAATTACATAAGAGCGCGCACACGGCACACTTCCCCAAACCGGGAAATGGTACCCAGGGAAAGGGAGCACCGTTGTGGGAACACTATAAAAGAAAAATTGCGAAAATTCACTCTAGAAATATTTTTAACAAATATTTATAGCGGAGCGCTAGCAAAAAGCATCCGTACGCGACGGCGGCCGGAGGCAGACATAAGAGACTATTCCCGACCATCCACCCGGGTTGTCTCAGGGCCCCTCCTGGGGCCCGTAACGACCCTCCTCATACAAAAGAAGGGACCTTCGAAAGTTCCCTAATAGTGTCCGGTAACTACAGTCTCAGCGCTTCCAACCAACAGGTTTAGAGTCTGTCTCTACTCTGTGAATCATTCAGGATCTCCATTCTTTCAAGAACGCATTTTGCGAACCCTCTGAACAACTTAAAGATAGGTCCATTCCTAACCAAGTCTCGGTGACCAAAAATAACACGTTCTAAGATACCGCGTGATTCTACGTTAAGGTTTGGACGCATGCTCTCTAACAAAACACTACGCGCTTCATCGTGCTCACTGCAGTGGAACAAAACATGATTCATGTCCTGCGACTCAAATCCGCAGGTACATGCCGGGTTATCTCTTAAAGCAAATCAAAACAAACTGGCGCGAAAGGCGCCATGCCCCGTTGAGAATTGGGAGGTGAAGTAGTCGGAAACGAGCTAGTTTTTACTCAAACGCTCGGAGACATCGGGGAAAAACAACTTGGTCGTGTCCCCCTTGGAATCGGGAGATGATCATCTAGACTGCCAGTGAGCAACGACGATCCCAAATATGCGTCTCTTTCTCTCAGCTAAGGGTTCATTGTCTAAAAACTCGAAGCTTAACGGACCCGCAACAAAACTCTTGCCCCGAGCCAAAACGAAATTCGCCACGCGTTCCGCGATCGCGAGGTCAGCAGGAAGAAGACCAGCCAAAACAGGCAACGCATCCGTTGAGCAGGTTCTATAAGCCTTGGTCTGCGCCAGCAGCGGCGCTCGCTGCGATCTCAGTACTACCCGTCTGACCTGCTGGACCCCAACGCACCACGGAGCCCACACCGACGCCGCATAGGACAATATACCAAGGTATATCGCCGTATAGATCAGTTTGAGGGTAGAGTTATTCAGCCCCCAGGTGGCACCGGCAAGCCGGGCCATGGCATGGAAGGCAACTCTAGCTCTCTCCCCGATGTATCGCGCCTGTGGCATGAAGCTCCGACGCGCGTCGAGGACCATGCCCAGGTAGGTCACCTGACCCCGAACGCCGATTCTGGCGCCAACCATAACCACAGATGGCTCCCTCGCCAGCCTGCCCTTAAAGAGGACAGCCTCGGACTTTTGTGGGGCAAAGCAAAGCTTGTTCTTAGTGCCCCAGTCATCTAGCTTGGCGAGGGAGTCCGCCGCCCGGTTCTCTATTTCTCTACGGCTCGCTCCTCCGACCAACAGCAGAGTGTCGTCCGCGTATGCGATGGTACCGCATCCCTGAAGGGGTATCGCGAGTATGCCATCAAAAGACATATTCCACAAAATTGGTCCAAGGACCGAGCCCTGCGGGCAGCCCCTGGTTATCGTTTTCCCTACTTCTACATCAGCGTCCTGGAAATAGACAACACGATCACGGAAATAATCCATAATTATCCGGCGGAGGTCCGCTGACACTCCCCGGGACTCTAGCGCGGTCAAAATGGCTGGCCACCAGGCATTGTCAAATGCGCCCGAGATGTCCAGAAAAATTCCCAAAACGTACTTGTCCGGGCACGAATCGACCCAGGATAAAGCTGATGTAATCGCGTCAGAAGTGGATACTCCGGGACGGAAACCGAACTGTCTCTCGGAACCCGGCGAATGTGATAACTGCGCCAATAAACGCGCCGCCACAACTCGCTCGAGCAACTTCCCGAAGGCTGGAAGGAGCGTAATGGGTCTGTAAAACTTTGGATCGCTAGGCGATTTCCCATTACTCTTCGGTATGACTTTAAGCCTCCCCACTTTCCAGATCTTCGGAAAGTGGCCCGTGCGCAGGCAGCGATTAAAGATCGCAAGTATCTCATGCGCCGCGATTTTCCATACTCTTTTGACTAGCCGATTATCGATTTTATCAATGCCTGTTCTTCGGTGGGCCCGGTTTGGCAGTGCCCAGTCCTCCCTCGGCACTGATGATCACCTTCTCCTGAAACTCAACAGCCAATGTATTAGGGCAATCTAATCGTTTCGACAATTTAGAAAAGTTGTCGAGCTCTCGGCGGAAAATTTGGACAAATCTATCCCAGTCTTGGCACCCAGTTCTGAAACGGGTGCTGGTTCGCGCCCCAGGTTCTGGGGAGGGGCGCGTCTGGGAGATAGAGAAAAGTATTGCTCTGTGGTCGCTCGAGAAAGCGTCCCGTTCGACCCGCCAGCTGCGCACACCCCCCGCAAGCCCACTCGAGATGAGACTGATATCAATATCACGGAGTTGGGCTCTCCGATCTCATTCTTTTGCCTCCCTTATCAGGAGGATCGCCTCGGTCACTCATGCCTAGACCAGGAAAAGATTACCCAAAAGGAAAAGTGGACAGAGAATAAAATTTGGGTTTTATATTTGGGGTCGACCAAATATGGTCGACAAGTGTCACTTTAACTTACTATAGTCCAATAGAGTATATTTAAACATAAATTAAAACAGCACAATTGTTTAAAGCACAAAGCAATGTTATTTGTAAAGTATTTAGTCACCAAATCCCGGAAAACCAGGGTTTCCCGGGAGTTACACACTTAAACACAAAACCACGTGGCTCGCTAGAAGTCCAATTATTTAAATATGTGGGAAAATGTGTATGGCACCCACTTCTGGTCGGAACAAAATGTATAACCAGGTAGAGGAAGCAATTATCTATTAAGAACAGAAAGAAAATTCGGAAAAATCCTACTAGAAGTATTTTATCCGAATTTATAACGCGGAGCGTTGATAGTAAGCGTCCGTACACGACGGTAGCCGGAGGCAGACTGAGACATAAGAGGCTATTCCCGCCATTCCACCCGGGTAGTCTCAGGGCCCCTCCTGGGACCCGTAACGACCCACCTCATACAAAAAGGGGACCTTCGAAAGTCCCCTAATAGTGTCCCGTATCTACGATCACAACGCTTCCACCCAACAGGGTTAGAGTCTGCTCCTGCTCAATGTGTCATTTAGGACCTCCATTTTTTCGAGAACGCATTTAGCGAACGCTCTAAATGACTCAAAGATCGGACCATTCCCAACCAAGTCTCGGTGACTAAAGATACCATGTTCTAAGTTTTCACGTGATTCTACGTTAATATTTTGACGCATGCTCTCAACCAAAACTCTACGCGCATCATCGTGCTCACTGCAGTGGAATAAAACATGATTCATGTACACGCCGGGCTATCTCTCAAAGCAAATCTAAATAAGCTGGCACGGAATGCGCCATGCCCCGTTAGGAATTGGGAAACGTAATAGTCAGGGACGAGCCAGTTCTTACTTAACCGCTCGGAAATTTCGGGAAAGAACAATCTGGTCGTTTCCCCCTTGGAATCGGGGGAGGACCACCTAGACTGCCAGTGAGCGACGACGATCTCCAAAATGCGTCTCTTTCTTGTAGCAAGGGGTTCATTAGACAAAAACTCGAAAGTTTAACGGACCCGCAACAAAACCCCTGCCTCTAGCCAAGATGAAATTAGCCGCGCGTTCTGCAATCGCGAGGTCGGCAGAAAGGAGACCCGCCAAAACCGGCAACGCATCAGTTGAGCAGGTCCTGTAGGCCTTGGTCAGCGCCATCAGCGGCGCACGCTGCGATCTTAGCACCACCCGTCTAACTTGCTGGACCCCGACGCACCACAAAGCCCAAACCGATGGCGCATAGGCCAATATACCGAGGTATATTGCTGTTTACATCAGCTTGAGGGTCGAGTTATTAAGCCCCCAGCCGGCACCGGCAAGCCGGGCCATGGAGTGGAAGGCAACTCGAGCCCTCTCCCCGATGTACCGCGCATGCGGAAAAAAGCTCCGCCGTGAATCGAGGACCACGCCCAGGTAGGTCACCTGATCCCGCACGCCGATTCTAGCGCCAGCCATAGTCACAGACGGCTCCCTCGCCAGCCTGCCCTTAAAGAGGACAGCCTCGGACTTTTGTGGGGCAAAGCAGAGCTTGTTCTTAGTGCCCCAGTCATGTAGCTTGGCGAGGGAGTCCGCCGCCCGGTTCTCTAGTTCTCTTCGGCTCGATCCTCCGACCAACAGCAGAATGTCGTCCGCATAAGCGATGGTACCGCATCCCGGAAGGGGTATCGCGAGTATACCATCGAACATCACGTTCCACAGAATTGGTCCAAGGACCGAGCCTTGCGGGCAGCCCCTGGTCAATGTTTTTCTTACTGATCTTCGGAAAGTGGCCCGTGCGCAGACAGCGATTAAAGATCGCAAGTATCTCATGCGCCGCATTCTTCCATACGACTTTCACTAGGCGATTATCATTTCTATCAATGCCTGGAGCCTTTTTAGAGTCAAGGTTTCCCACGCTGACGTCCAACTCCGAGTGCCGCAGCTCCGGATCAGAACTGCTATCTGGAAGTAAGCTCGCTGCATACCTGATGCTCCGCTGTTCGACTGTGTCGAGATCAGAGTCGTCATCAGGGAAAAGGGATGACAAAATATACTCGAGGGTCTCGCGAATATTCCCGGTGTAACTCCCATCGGTCCTCTTGAGGGCGCTAAAAACAAAGGGTTTCAAGGGGCTCCGTACACTTCTGTATACCTGTATACGGCACCCCAGGGATCCGAATTACCTACTCTGGTGACAAAATGGCGGAAGTGGGAGCGCCTAGCCCGCTTAACCTCTCTATTATAGTTACACCGGGCGTCTACTAAGGCCACCCGGTGAGCCTCAACAAGTTCCCAATCAGTTCCGTGGTTCTTAGCGCGCTGGTAGTTACGTCTTTTTTTCCGGAATTCCCGTCGCAGGGCCTGGAGTGTGATGTTCCACCAAGGGTGTTTCCTCTGTGGGCCCGGTCGGACCGTACCCAGCTCCCCTCGGCACTGACGATCACCTTCTCCTGAAACACAATAGCCATTGTATTAGGACAATCTACACGTTTTGACAATTTGGAATAGTTGTCGAGCTCTCGGAGGAAAATTTGGTCAAATCTGCTCCAGTCTTGGCACCCTGTTTTGAAACGTGTGCTGGTTCGCGCCCCAGGTTCTAAAGTGGGGCGCGCCTGGGAGATGGAGAAAAGTATTGCTCTGTGATCGATCGAGAAAACGTCCCGTTCGACTCGCCAGCTGCGCACACCCCCCGCAAGCCCACTCGAGATGAGAGTGATATCAATATCACTCTCTCCCGAGGGTCCTGAAAATGTTGCGGGTATGTTGGGCAAGTTGCACAGCAGGAGGCCGTTCTGGTGGATGAAATCTTCCAAGATTTCTCCACGCAGATTGGGGCGCCTCGAGTACCACAGGCAAGACTGCGCGTTAGCGTCAGCACAGATGACAACTGGGCTCCGCCCGACTGAGCGGAGGACAGTGCTAAGGTGCTCGCAGAATATTTCGGTGGACATTGAATATTGAAAATAAATACTTATAACCACAATATGTAGAGGGCCGAGGGATATCTTGGCCACTACGCAGTGTTCTGTCGAGAGGTGTTCCAGGAAGAGAACGCCCAGCCCTTTCGGGTCTAGGACAATCGCCGCCTTGGGATCGGGTCCCTTCTCCAGAACGAGGAAGGGCTCCAATTCCAGGCTGCTTCCCCTGGGGGCGTATTGCTCCTGTACACACGCGATACAAAAATTACTGCGGTCTCTGAGGATCATCGAGAGCTCGGTCATGACTGTCGAGCCCCGCCCTGCATTCAGCTGGATGAAATCCAGCTTATTGTGAGTAGGTGGTCTGTCTCACAGTCCGCTCTAAGGCTGCCCTGAATGCAGGGCAGGCGTCAGTGCCTACACGGTGTCCAGCGTCTTTCTTGAATCGCGTGCAGGTGACGCAGGTCTCAACTTCATCGGCGCTGGGGCAATCTTTTCCATCGTGCCCCTTTTTTGTGCACCTGTTACAATACTGTTCGTCCTTACAGTGTCTTGCAACATGGCCGTACAGGTGGCACTTGAAGCACCTAGTCACCTGCACGAAATCCGCTACCCTGCACGATGTCCAGGCGAAGAAAACATGCCCGGACTTCAAGAGGTGCTCTCTCATGTTTTGCGGGAGCTCGATGACGAAGTTTTTATTCCCCGCTCTAGAAGTTCTGACGCTTGATCTAATTTTTGCGAGTTCGATTTCCGAGAAATCGGCAAGGTTCTCCTACTTCAACATTGTCATGAATTCCTCATTAGAGAGCTCCTTTGGGACATCATATATGATGATTGATGGCAGTTTTTCTCTTTTTTCTTCTACTTTTAAACCTTTAATATTAGACGCAGCCTCTTGTAGTTTACGGGCACTGTCAGCGTCCCGCGCCTCTATTACGACCCCCCCCCCCGTTTCTAATGGTGGCCGTTCTATTAATTTTGATGCCAAGACTTTTCGGCTCAATTTTCTTTTTCAAGGTGTTCAATAGGTCTTTGCTGGTCATAGGTTTCTCTTTGTTGGCATCAAAAACGAATATCGGCTTCGGTGTCGGTTGGGGGTCCTTTTGCACCGAAGGAATTTTTTCCTTAATCGATGAAGGCGCGGGGCGTCCAGACAGTAGCGCGGCGCTGTAGGAGATCGCTGGAGCCTTGGCTGCGGCCTCTCTACGGGCCACGTCTCGTTCGGCAGTAGCCACTTTCAGTTCGCCTCTGGAAAAGGTATAGCCTTCTCCAAGACGAGCAACCTGGGCCATGGTCAATGCTGTGAGTTTCAAAATTCTCTCTTTAACGCCCGCAGAGAGTCGAGTCGAGGAGCAGGCTATTTCATTGATCTCATTCAGTGCCCCTATGGCTAATTCGATCTCCTCCGTGCTACGCTCTGGCATTTCCTCTGCTCTCTTGGCTTTATTAACCGAGGGAGATGACCTGTAAGCAGTGGACTCGTCCTCCATGTTGGTGTTTTCATCTTGGCTAATTTCGGTCCCAGATGATGTCCTAGGCTCATCTTGGGCAGTTTTTCCTTCATGTTTTTCATCCTTTTCTCGGGATCTATTCAAGTACTCACCCATGACTTCAGCAAATAAGGCCTCATCTAGGGTAATTTTACGGGACGAAGTTGGGCTCTCCGATCTAAGGCGTTTCCCCCCACCCCTCTCCGGGGGATCACCCTTCTCACTCATTATATACTAGGTATTTATGTACTAGGTATTTATGTAAAATTAAAATAATAATATTAAAAATAAAAGAATAAATTTCAGTATCGATAATAGTGGCACAATCCTAGTGTCTTTGTACCGCACTATTATCGTATAAAGTTCTGTAAAATAAACGGTAGGAAAATAAAGGAAAAAAAGACTAAATAGAAGTAATATCACTAAGTTCACTAAGTTTTTGGTTAAATTAAACTTAATTAATTAAACTAATTAATTCATTAAAGTTAATTAATAAAAGTAATAACTTAACTTAAAGGTCTGATCACAGCACTACGGTCCAAGCACTGCCCTAGTGTGGGCGGGGCCAAAACAATGGCCGCTACAAAAAGATGGCGCCCACCGAGTCCGTTGCTAAGGCAACGGAGAGGGGGAGATGTCTCGTTCGGGTGCGGCAACTGAGAGGGGGAGATGTCTCGTTCGGGTATGGGTGCCGAACGTAGGCGGACACGCTACCGAAAATACCCGATCGTTCGGTAGCAACCGACCGACGATCGCTGATTTGCTAAGGCACGATGACGTCACAGCACCAATTTAAACGGGCCAATGAGGAGCCCGTCTCCAAGGCAACGTATGTCTTGTGACTCCCGTACGTAATACAGAAGCCAAAGACGCGATCCACGTGGAGCCCAATGGAAATTTCCACTGTTAAATATATGCACTATAGAAATTGTTTATAAGAGGTTTTAAAGAGTTTTAGTCACAAAACAGCAAATAGAATATACAAAAACAAACACTAAATCACAGCACAATAGTCAGTAGCGTAAATGCTTCCCGGAAAAACCCTGTTTTCCGGGAGTTTTAAGCACTTACACTCTATAAATGGAGTGTTCTCGTCACACAAGTATTTAAGAATGTACAAAAACACAGACGGCACACTTTCCCGAAGGAAAACTTAGAAAATTTTAATGCCCAAGGTTAAGAGGCAACTTTGGGCATACAATACACAAAGAAAAATTGCCGGGAAACACTGGGAAGTATTTTTCCGGAATTTTTAGATGCGGAGCACACAAGATTGCGACCGGTCGTGACGACGGACGGAAGCAGACGTCATAAGAGACTATTCCCGCCCCGTCATAAGAGACTATTCCCGCCATACCACCCGGGTAGTCTCAGGGCCCCTCCTGGGACCCGTAACGACCCGCCTCATACAAAAAGGGGACCTTCGAAAGTCCCCTAATAGTGTCCCGTATCTACAATCACAGCGCTTCCACCCAACAGGGTTAGAGTCTGCTCCTGCTCAATGTGTCATTTAGGACCTCCATTTTTTCAAGAACGCATTTAGCGAACGCTCTAAATGACTCAAAGATCGGACCATTCCCAACCAAGTCTCGGTGACTAAAGATACCAAGTTCTAAGTTTTCGCGTGATTCTACGTTAATATTTTGACGCATGCTCTCAACCAAAACTCTACGCGCATCATCGTGCTCACTGCAGTGGAATAAAACATGATTCATGTCCTGCGTCTCAAATCCGCAGGTACAGGCTATCTCTCAAGGCAAATCTAAATAAGCTGGCACGGAATGCGCCATGCCCCGTTAGGAATTGGGAAACGTAGTAGTCGGGGACGAGCCAGTTCTTACTTACTCATCAGTATTTCTTACTTAGTCATCAGGGAAAAGGGATGACAAAAGATACTCGAGGGTCTCGCGAATATTCCCGGTGTAACTCCCATCGGTCCTCTTGAGGGCGTTAAAACAAAGGGTTTCAAGGGGCTCCGTACACTTCTGTATACGGCACCCCAGGGATCCGAATTACCTACTCTAGAAACAAAGTCCCGGAAATGGGAGCGCCTAGCCCGCTTAACCTCTCTATTATAGTTACACCGGGCGTCTACTAAGGCCACCCGGTGAGCCTCGACAAGTTCCCAATCCGTTCCGTGGCTCTTAGCGCGCTGGTAGTTACGTCTTTTGCTCCTGTACTTCCGACGCAGGGCCTCAAGGGTGCAGTTCCACCACGGGTTCCTTTTCTGTGGGCTCGGCCGAGCCGTGCCCAGTCCTCCCTCGGCACTGATGATCACCCTGTTCTGAAACTCAATAGCCATGTTATTGGGACAATCTATACGGTTCGACAATTTGGAAAATTGGTCGAGCTCTCGGCGGAAAATTTTGACAAATCTATCCCAGTCTTGGCACCCGGTCTTAAAGCGGGTGCTGGTACGCGCCCCGCCCCAGAACCAGCGGGTGCTGGTTCTGGGGCGGGGCGCGCCTGGGAGATGGAGAAGAGAATTGCGTTGTGGTCGCTCGAGAAAACGCCCGGTTCGACCCGCCAGCTGCGCACACCCCCCGCAAGCCCACTCGAGATGAGAGTGATATCAATATCCCTCTCTCCCGAGGGTCCTGAAAACGTTGCGGGCATATCGGGCAAGTTGCACAGCAGGAGGCCGTTCTGGTGGATGAAATCTTCCAAGATTTCTCCACGCAGATTGGGGCGTCTCGAGTACCACAGGCAACACTGCGCGTTAGCGTCGGCACAGATGACAACTGGGGTCAGCCCGATAGAGCGTAACACAGTGTTGAGGTGCTCACAGAAGACTTCGGTGGCCATGGAGTACTGAAAATAAATGCTGATTACTATAATTTGTAATGGGCCGAGTGATATCTGAGCCACTACGCAGTGTTCTGTCGATAGATGTTCCAGGAACAGGACACCCAGCCCTTTCGGGTCAAGGACAATGGCAGCCTTGGGGTCGGGCCCCCTCTCCAGAACGAGGAAGGGATCCAACCCCAGGGTGCTTCCCCTGGGGGCGTACTGCTCCTGGATACACGCGATACAATACTTACGTTATTTAAGGGTCGTCGAGAGCTCGGTCATGACTGTCGAGCCCCGCCCTGCATTCAGCTGGAGGAAATCCAGCTTAATGTCGGGGAATACGCCGTCTGTCTTACAGTTCTCTCCAGGGCTGCCCTGAACGCAGGGCAGGCATCAGTGCCGACACGATGAGAAGCCTCCTTTTTGAATCTGGTACAGGTGACGCAGATTACCGTCTCCGGTGCACTTGGGCAATCTTTGCCGTCGTGGCCTTTCTTAGCGCATCTGTTACAAAATTGCTCGTCCCGGCAGTGTCTCGCGACGTGGCCATATAAGTGACACCGGAAACACCTGGTCACCTGCACGAAGTCCGCAACTCGACAGGAGGTCCACTGGAAGAACACATGTCCCTCTCTCAGCAGAACCTCCCTCATATTTTGTGGCAGAACCTCCCTCATATTTTGTGGCAGCTCCACCACAAAATTCTTATTGCCCGACCTCGACGTACGGGCATTTAATCTAATTCTTGCGAGCTCTTCCACTGGGAACCCGCTGAGATTATCCTCTTTTAAAGTTCTGAGGAAATCATCATTATTAGTGTCCTTTGGGACATCATAAATGATTATAGAGGGGAATTTCTCCCTCTTCTCTTCTACCTTGAGGCCCTGGATCTTCGACGCAGCGATCTGGAGCTTCTTGGCGCTATCGGCATCGTGCGCCTCAATGACGATACCTCCATTTCTGATGGGCGCCGTACGGTTTATTTTTATGCCCAGGGCCTTAGGTTGAACCCCTTTCTGGAGATCTCCCAGCAGTTCCTTACTCGACCTTGGCTTATCTTTGTTGGCGTCGAATATGAAAATGGGCTTCGGGGTCGGTTGCGGATCTTTCTTGACTGCAGGAGTTTTGTCCTTTATCAGCTGCGGTGCCGCTGGACGTCCAGAGGCCAAGGCAGCGCTATAGGATAGAGCAGCGGCAGTGGGGGTCTTTTGTGAAAGCTCTCTACGAGCAGCATCCCTCTCGGCATTGGCAACCTTGAGCTCGCCCCTAGTGAAGGTGAGCTCTTCTCCGAGTCGGGCTACTTGGGCCAGAGTCAGGGCCGTGAGGCGCATGATACTCTCCTTTACCGTGGCAGACAGTCGGGTCGAGGAACTGGCCAAGTCGTTCAGCTCCTCCGTTGCACCGATAGCAATATCAATCTGGTCCTTGCTACGCCCCTCTAGTTGTCTCGGTGCAGGATCTTTTTTTGCCGACGGAGGAGACCTATAGGTCGTCGACTCATCCAGCTCAGTGTCTTCGTCCCGACTAGTCTCTACCCTGGAGGAAGTTCTCGGTTCCTCTTCTGGGATCCTTTTTTCGCCTTCGGTACGTTGCTCTTCCGCCTTCTCGCGAGACCTACTCAACACCTCGCTCATCACCTCCTTCAAGATGGCCTCATCAACAACGACTTTCCTCGAGGTGATGGGGCTCTCCGATCGCAGGCGTTTACCCCCTCTTTCGGGGGGGGGGGGTCACCACCCTCGCTCATCTTGTGCAGTCCTAGGTTACACTAAATATAACCAAGTTTTGGGTAAATTAAATTTAAAATATGGGTTGGTGTAACATCACCCTAAACTGTGGTCCGTTGTAACTCCACCCTAAGGTCCAGTATTGTATATAAATTATATATAGAATAATATATAATTCAATACAAAACACTTCGAAAAAAAAAATTAAATAAATAATTAAATCGATGTGGGTACAGCCCTATGGTCTATGCACGTCACTATCTTTCAATAAAAGCAAATAAAGTGTAAACAAATAAGAGTATGTGAAGAAAAATAAAGAACTTATATAATAACTTATAAGTAAAACTGAGTATAAAACTATGTAAAATAAAAGTTGGGTAATAAATTGTCACTAGAACTATTGGCTATAAAATATAGATAAAGAGTTATTTTATGTTCATAAAAGTACCTTAATAAAAAGTCACTTCACTGGAAGTTCAAGTGGACTCGCCCACCGAGCCCGTCACTGTAGTAGCGGGGAGGGGGCGGCGCTTCGTTCCCGAGTGGGAGCCGAACGTTGGCAGAGACGCTACCGACAATAGCCGATCGTTCGGTAGCAGCCGATCGATCGCTGATTCGCAGAGGCGCGATGACGTCGCACGGCCGGAGCGAGCGGACCAATAGGGAGCCCGTCTCCTAGGCAACGACTCGTATGCGAACCCCGATGCGTATCACAGAAGCCAGAGCAGGCGGCCACGTGCAACCCAATGGAAATTTCCACAGTTAGTAACAGCACAATAAACAATTATTTTAAGATTAGAGAGTATATAAGTCAGAACACAAAACACAAATATATTCAGTGGATAGTATAGAGTACTCTGAGGCTATTTTCAAAGGCACCAGACCGGAAAAATATAAGTTTTCCAGCTAGGGACCGATTTAAATGAATGCCCAAACTTACCCTATTCATCCAAAAAGTCACTTAAACACACAAAATATGCACATAAATACAAAAGTAACTTAACTAAAGCATTCACTAACTAGTCCAATATTGTCACAATAACCAAACAACCCGGAAAACCAAGGTTTTCCGGGAGTTATAAAGAATTTATAAATCACTCTAAGTCCACAGCTCAGTATAATGTTAAGTGCGTGAAAACGCGCACACGGCACGCTTTCCCGAACCAGGAAATAGATCCTAGTGGAAGGGAGCACTATTATAGAGGCACTGGAGAAGAAAATTTGTGAAAATTCACAGATTAACTATTTTTAAAAAATTTTTGACGCAGAGCGCTAACAGAGAGCATCCGATCGTGATGACGGCCGGAGGCAGACTGATAACTGTAGCTTAGTAGTCATAAGAGACTATTCCCGCCATAACCACCCGGGTAGTCTCAGGGCCCCTCCAGGGACCCGTAACAACCCCCCTCATAAGAAAAGGGGACCTTCGAAGGTCCCCTAATAGTGTTCCGTTACTACCATCAAACGCTTCCACCCAACAGGGTTAGAGTCTGTCCCTTCTCAATGAGCAATTCAGTAACTCCATTTTTCTATTGCGCTCTTCGCAAACGCTCTGAATGACTCAAAGATCGGTCCATTCTCAACCTAGTCAGGGTGACTAAAGCTATCACGTTCTAAGGAATCGCGTGATTCTACTCTACTTTTTAGACGCATGCTCTGTAACAAAATTTTACGCGCATCATCGTGCTCACGACAGTTGAATAATATATGTTCCATATCCTGTGTATCATAACCACAAAGCGCTGAAGGCGCCATGTCCCGTTAAAAATTGCGAAGTGAAATAATCAGATTTGAGCCAAGTCTTCTGGACCCGCTCGAAGACACTCGGGAAAAATAATCTAGTTGTCTCGCCTTTAGTAGTTGGAGAGGTCCACCTAGTTTGCCAGTGAGCACAAACGATCTCAAATATGCGTCTCTTTCTAGAACTAATGGGTTCATCTAATTGAAACTCAAAGTGTATAGACCCTACATCCAAACTCCTTCCTCTAGCCAATTCGTAATTAGCCGCCCGTTCCGCAATCGCGAGGTCAGCAGGCAGGAGACCCGCCAAAACTGGTAACGCATCCGTTGAGCAGGTTCTATAAGCCTTAGTCAGAGCCATAAGCGGCGCACGCTGTGATCTCAGTACGACCCGTCTAACCTGTTGGACTCCGACGCACCACGAGGCCCATACCGATGACGCATAGGCCAATATACCGAGGTATATCGCCGTATACATCAGTTTGAGGGTCGAGGGGTTCAGCCCCCAGCCAGCCCCGGCAAGCCGAGCCATGACATGGAAAGCCACCCTCGCCCTCTCTCCGATGTACCGCGCCTGCGGCATGAAGCTTCGCTTAGAGTCGAGGACCATACCCAAGTACGTAACCTAATCCCGTACACCGATCCTGGCCCCGCCCATAGTAATAGTCGGCTCCCTCGCCAGCCTGCCCTTGAGGAGGACAGCCTCGGACTTTTGGGGGGCAAAGCTAAGCTTATTCTTAGTGCCCCAGTCTAATAGTATGGCGAGGGAGTCTGCTGCCCGTTTCTTTATGATCCTACGACTCGCTCCTCCGACCATTAGCAGAGTGTCATCGGCATAGGCGATGGTACCGCATCCCTGAAGGGGTATCGCGAGTATACCATCGAACATGACATTCCACAGAATGGGACCGAGGACCGAACCCTGCGGACAACCCCTAGTCAACGTTTTTCTTACTTCGAAGTCTCCTTCCTGCAAGTAGACAACTCGATCACAGAAGTAATTACCTATAATCCGGCGGAGATCCGCTGTCACTCCCCGGGACTCCAACGCGGTCATAATGGCTGGCCACCAGGCATTATCAAAAGCACCCGAAATATCCAGAAAAACTCCGAGAACATATTTATCTGGGCACGCGTCTACCCAGGACAAAGCGGCAGATATCGCATCTGTTGTGGATATTCCGGGTCGGAAACCGAATTGCATGGAGGATCCCGGCGAGCGAGACAATTGGGACAACAAACGCGCAGCCAGTACTCGCTCGAGAAGCGTCCCAAAGGCCGGAAGGAGCGTAATGGGGCGATAAAATTTTGGATCGCTGGGCGATCTCCCATTACTCTTTGGAATGACTTTCAGCCTTCCCACTTTCCAAACCCTTGGAAAGCTTCCTTTGCGTAGGCAGCTGTTGAAGACTCCAAGAATCTCGCAGGCCGCGGTCCCCCACACCGCCTTAATAATTTTATTATCGATGTTGTCAATGCCCGGGGCCTTTTTTAAATTCAGATTCCTGACTATAGCATCTATCTCTGAGTGGCGTATCTCCGGGTCTGAGCTACTAAGTGGAGGTACGCTGGAGTTAAGCCTAATTTGCCTTTGCTCGACGGTGTCGAGGTTCGGGTCATCATCAGGGAAAAGGGTATAAAGGAGGTACTCTAGAGTTTCGCGTACATTCCTGGTGTAACTCCCATCGATTTTTTTTAAGGCGCAATAAAAGAATGGCTTCCCTGGAGTCCGGATACTCTTGTATACGGCACCCCAGGGGTCAGAATTTCCTATCTGGGTCACAAAAGAGCGGAAGTGGGAACGCCGAACCCTCCTAACTTCCCTATTATAGTTACACCGGGCTACTGATAAGGCCACCCGGCGAGACTCTATTTGAAACCCCTCTAGCGTTCCGTGAGCCTTAGCGCGTTGGTAGTCACGTCTTTTTTTCCTAAAGGTTCTTCGCAGGGCTTCCAGGGATCCATTCCACCAAGGGTGATTCTTCTTGGAAGGGCCTGGGCGGGCTTTACCCAGCCCACCCTCGGCGCTGACCAGTATTCTTGTCTGAAAGTCCACGGCCATGTCGTCAGGGCAAACTAATCGATTTGAGAATTTGCTGAAGGCATCAAGCTCTCGGTGGAGAATTTGGAAAAATCGGTCCCAGTCTTGGCATCCAGTTCTAAAGCGGGTGCTGGTTCGCGCCCCGGGTTCTGGTAGGGGGCGCGCCTGGTCGATGGAGATTAAAATTGCTCTATGGTCACTGGAGAAGGCGTCCTCGACTCTCCAATTCTGCACATCCCCCGCAAAACCACCAGAGACGAGGGTAATATCAATATTACTCTCGCCCATTGGGCCCGAGAAGGTTGATGGCATGTCGGGTAGATTACAGGCGAGGAGGCCGTTCTGGCGTATGAAGTCCTCGAGGGTCTCTCCTCTCGGATTCGGGCGTCTCGAGAACCATAGGCAAGATTGCGCGTTAGCGTCTGCACAGATGATCACCGGTGTTCGTCCGATCGCTCGAAGAACTGTGTTCAGGTGCTCGCAAAAGAGATCGGTGGTCATTGAAAACTGAAAATAAATACTAATTATAATAAAATATTGCTGGCCGAGAATAATCTGGGCCACAACACAATGTTCATTGGATAAGTGTTCCAGGAACAGAACGCCCACCCTTTTTGGGTCAAGAACAATTGCGGCCTTGGGGCAGGGCCCCCTCTCCAGAACTAGGAATGGTTCAAGCCCCAGGCAGCGTCCTTTAGGGGCGTATGGTTCCTGTACACACGCGATACAAACATTATTATTTTGGGTACTAAGGGTCTTCGAGAGCTCTGTCATGACCGTGGACCCCCCCCCCCCGCGTTTAATTGTATGAAGTTGATTCTTATGTTTATTTTTTAATAAACCGTGCTCTTAACTGTTCTTTCCAAGGCAGCTCGGAAAGCTGGACAGGCATCTGTGCCAACGCGGTGGTCTGCGGGCTTTTTGAAGCGCGTACAGGTGACGCACTTGTCTGTACTCGGCATGTTCTTACAGTCTTTGCCATCGTGGCCCTTCTGCGTGCATCTGTTGCAATATTGCTCATCTTTGCAGTGTCGGGCCACATGACCATATAGATGGCATCTGAAGCAGCGTGTCACCTGTACGAAGTCCGCAATTCGGCAAGAGTACCAAAGAAAACGTGTCCAGCCCTCAGTAGGCACTCTCTAATGGTTTGGGGGACCTCGAGAATTGCGTTTTGATTACCAGAACGCGATTGGCGCATCGATGCTCTTAGCTTGTTTAAATCTTCCACAGGGAAATCTCCAAGGTTTTCCTCTTTTATAGTGGATATCAGCTCTTCAGTTTTCAGGTCTTTCGGCAGGTCATATATGATTACAGCTGGCAGGCGCTCTCTTGTCTCCTCAGCCCTGATGCCGCTAATTTTGGAGGCCACTTCTTGCAATTTGCGAGCGCTGGCCTCATCGCGGGCTTCTACCACTATGCCTCCGTTGCGGACAGGAGCAGTCCGGTTAATCCTGATGCCTAGGTCCTTGGGTTTTATTTCCCTGTGCAATTGTTCTAGGAGTTGGGCGCTGGATCTGGGCTTCTCCTTGTTTTTATCAAAAAAGAAGACAGGTGGTGGTCTGGGCTGAGGGTCTTTTTGGACTTCAGGAATTCGCTCCTTAGCAAGGGGTCTCGCTGTCGGCCGGCTCGATGACAGGGCCGCACTGTATGACTGGGGGCGGTACGCTGAGTTTCCAGAAGTTGCCGCATCCTTTGCTCCGCGTCTCTTTCCGCAGTCACTGTTTCCAGCCTTCCTTTGTAGTACGTGATCTCTTCCGCCATTAGCGCCACTAGACTCATCAGTTTCGAAGCCTTCCAGGCTACCCTCTCCTTCGTGCCAACCGGTGTTCTGGTCGAAGCCTCCATTTCATAGTTTATACCTTCGAGAAGGAGTCTGGCTTCCTCGATATGGCTTGAACTTCGAGGTCCATAAGGGCGGTCCTTCCCTGACGGTGGGGAGTCGAACACCATCTCTTCGGCGTTAGTCTCCTCCTCGGGCTCCGTTTCCTCTTCAGGTTGTCCCCCCGAAAGGCCAATGGAGTCATAACGCGTAGACGAGTGTGGCTCTTCATCCCTTGTGGCACTCAGGGTTGCTCTTACTACTTTTGCTATCAGAGCCTCCTCAGCTAACATTTTCCTCGGGGGGCCCGTAGGGCTTTGAGAGTTCCTGGGACGCTTCCCCCCTTTATCGGGGGGCTGTTCATCTCTCGCACTCATATTGTCCACTATAGGTCCGAATATGCGCGCGAGCGTGCGTGTGTATGTATGTGTGTGTGTATACGAAATTAAACTAAAATATTAGGTTCAGGATAATTAGAGTAAGTGTCGTAGACCAAAACTACTGAAACCTGGTGATGGTTCACGCTACACTAAACGATCAAAGACAGAGTATTAAATTATGAACAATTAGACTGAAAGCCGCCGACCAGGCCCACTGGGGATACGTCTTGGGTTCACGCTACACAAGAAATACACATTTAAATATTTAAAACAAAGAATAAAAAAAAAAAAGAAAATATAAATAAATACAAGTGAAAGCGATGGTTCACGCTGTATATTATTTAAGAAAAGAAAAAAAAAGAAAAATATATTAAAATTAAAAGCTAACTAATAGTGATGGTTCACGCTGTATAATAATAAAATGCTAGAAAAAAGAAAAGAGAAAAATTACACTAACCAAATTAAAACAAAGTTAGCTAAAACTACCCTAGTAAATTAAATTAAATTAAACCTAATAATTGATTGCCTATTCCTAAATCATAGACTATCCTATTATTCTACCTAAGATAATTAAAATTAGATAATAACTAAGATAATACTAAATATTGTCTATCCTATTAATAAGTCCTATGGAATTTGATTAGAAAAAATTAAAAGGTAGATAAAAAAGATAATTATTAATAGTTAATAATGTCCAACAACCACGTCAGACAAGCAGAGCCAATCAGAGGGTGTGCTGTGGAACAGCAGCCAATGGCGCGATGCGCGGCCAGGCCGCTAGGCGCATCGACCAATCAGAGCGCAGGGCCGCTGTTGCGCAAGGCACGATGGCGGTGGATGGAATATTCCGCTTGTATCGGGACTCCACAAGCGGGCACGTGGTTATTGTAATTGTTGGTTAAATAAAGTATGCCAGATAAACACTTAATTATACACTCTAGTACTATAATAATTTAGTCTCAGATTGTTTTAACACAAACTTAATAGTCAGATATCGCTATAATGAACACTTAAGTATGAGGGTAGTAAAATGTTTAATTTTTCACTTATTGTTGAAAGTTCACGTAAAAAGCTATATTTACTGTATTTAATTGATTTAACTCACTTACCCAATTGTTCCTGTGGTCACAGTGAGGTCTATCCCCGGAAAACAGTCGTTTTCCAGAGATATATCAGTTTGAAGTCGCTCAATTGGAGGTCACTTCACTGCACACTACACAAAAAACGCACTTTATAATAGTTATATTTTTAAAAACAATATGTCACAACAAATCTATTGCACTGTATTTTATTAAAATTAAAGAAAGTAATCGATAGAAATAGTCTAAGTATTTTAAATTATTTTTTAAATACGGAGCGCTCGAAACCGTGTCCGTACTTGACGGCGGACGAGAGCAGACTGTGACCTAAGAGACTATTCCCGCCATACAACCCGGGTAGTCTCAGGGCCCCTCCTGGGACCCGTAACGACCCGCCTCATACAAAAAGGGGACCTTCGAAAGTCCCCTAATAGTGTCCCGTATCTACAATCACAGCGCTTCCACCCAACAGGGTTAGAGTCTGCTCCTGCTCAATGTGTCATTTAGGATCTCCATTTTTTCAAGAACGCATTTAGCGAACGCTCTAAATGACTCAAAGATCGGACCATTCCCAACCAAGTCTCGGTGACTAAAGATACCTCGTTCTAAGTCTCCGCGTGCTTCTACGTTACTATTTAGACGTATGCTCTCTAACAAAACTCTACGCGCATCGTCGTGCTCACTACAGTGGAATAGGATATGATTCATGTCCTGCGTCTCAAATCCGCAGGAACACGCCGGGCTATCTCTGAGGGCAAATCTAAACAAACTGGCACGGAATGCGCCATGTCCCGTTAAGAATTGGGAAACGTAATAATCGGAGGCGAGCCAGTTCTTACTCAACCGCTCGGAAACATCGGGAAAGAACAACCTGGTCGTTTCCCCCTTGGAATAGGGGGAGGACCATCTTGACTGCCAGTGAGCGACGACGATCTCTAAAATACGTCTCTTTCTAGTTGCAAGGGGTTCACCTGCTAAAAACTCAAAATTCAACGGACCCGCAGTAAAACTCTTGCCTCGAGCCAGGGTGAAGTTCGCCGCGCGTTCTGCAATCGCGAGGTCGGCAGGGAGGAGACCTGCCAAAACCGGCAAAGCATCCGTCGAGCAGGTCCTGTAGGCCTTGGTCAGCGCCATCAGCGGCGCACGCTGCGATCGTAGCACCACCCGTCTTACTTGCTGGACTCCGACGCACCACGAAGCCCAAACCGATGGCGCATAGGCCAATATACCGAGGTATATTGCCGTATACATCAGCTTGAGGGTCGAGTTATTAAGCCCCCAGCCGGCACCGGCAAGCCGGGCCATGGCGTGGAAGGCAACTCGGGCCCTCTCCCCGATGTACCGCGCCTGCGGTAAAAAGCTCCGCCGTGAGTCGAGGACCACGCCCAGGTAGGTCACATGATCCCGCACGCCGATTCTAGCGCCAGCCATAGTCACAGACGGCTCCCTCGCCAGCCTGCCCTTAAATAGGACGGCCTCGGACTTTTGTGGGGCAAAGCAGAGCTTGTTCTTAGTGCCCCAGTCATGTAGCTTGGCGAGGGAGTCCGCCGCCCGGTTCTCTAGTTCTCTTCGGCTCGATCCTCCGACCAACAGCAGAGTGTCGTCCGCATACGCGATGGTACCGCATCCCGGAAGGGGTATCGCGAGTATACCATCGAACATCACGTTCCACAGGATTGGTCCAAGGACCGAGCCTTGCGGGCAGCCCCTGGTCAACGTTTTCCTTACTTCAGTGTCTCCATCCTGTAAAAAGACAACTCGATCACAAAAATAGTCCATAATGATCCGGCGGAGGTCCGTTGACACTCCCCGGGACTCTAACGCGGTCAGAATGGCTGGCCACCATGCATTATCAAACGCGCCGGAGATATCCAGAAAAATACCAAGCACGTATTTGTCCGGGCACGAGTCGACCCAGGACAAAGCTGAAGTAATCGCGTCAGAAGTGGATACTCCGGGACGGAAACCGAACTGTCTCTCGGATCCCGGCGAATGAGATAGCTGCGCCAATAAACGCGCCGCCACAACTCGCTCGAGCAACTTTCCGAAGGCTGGAAGGAGCGTAATGGGTCTGTAAAACTTTGGATCGCTAGGCGATTTCCCACTACTCTTCGGTATGACTTTAAGCCTCCCCACTTTCCAGATCTTCGGAAAGTGGCCCGTGCGCAGGCAGCGATTAAAGATCGCAAGTATCTCATGCGCCGCGATTATCCATACTCTTTTGACTAGCCGATTATTGATTCTATCAATACCTGGGGCCTTTTTCGGGTCAAGGTTCTCCACGATGACGTCCAACTCCGAGTGCCGCAGCTCCGGATCTGAGCTGCTATCTGGAAATATGCTCGTTGCGTACCTGAGACTCCGCTGTTCGACGGTGTCGAGGTCAGGGTCGTCGTCAGGGAAGAGAGATGTCAAAAGATATTCGAGGGTCTCGCGAATGTTCCCGGTGTAACTCCCATCGGTCCTCTTAAGAGCGCTAAAAACAAAGGGTTTCAAGGGGCTCCGTACACTTCTGTATACGGCACCCCAGGGATCCGAATTGCCTACTTTAGAAACAAAGTCCCGGAAATGGGAGCGCCTAGCCCGCTTAACCTCTCTATTATAGTTACACCGGGCGTCTACTAAGGCCACCCGGTGAGCCTCTACAAGTTCCCAATCAGTTCCGTGGTTCTTAGCGCGCTGGTAGTTACGTCTCTTCCTGCGGTACGTTCGACGCAGGGTCTGGAGAAGGCCGCTCCACCAAGGGTTCTTCTTAGGTGGGCCCGGATGAACCGAACCCAGTCCTCCCTCGGCACTGATGATCAGCTTCCCCTGAAACTCAACAGCCAGATTATGTGGACAATCTATTCGCTTTGACAATTTTGAAAAATATTCGAGCTCTCGGAGGAAAATTTGGTCAAATCTGCTCCAGTCTTGGCACCCTGTTTTGAGTCGGGTGCTGGTTCGCGCCCCATGTTCTGGGGTGGGGCGCGCCTGGGAGATAGAGAAACGAATTGCGCTGTGGTCACTGGAGAAAACGCCCGGTTCGACCCACCAGTTGCGCACACCCCCCGCAAGCCCACTCGAGATGAGAGTGATATCAATATCACTCTCTCCCGAGGGTCCCGAGAACGTTGCGGGAAAATCGGGCAAGTTGCACAACAGGAGGCCGTTCTGGTGGATGAAATCCTCCAGGATTTCTCCACGCAGATTGGGGCGTCTCGAGTACCACAGACAAGACTGCGCGTTAGCATCGGCACAGATTACCAGCGGGCTCCGCCCGATAGAGCGGAGGACGGTGTTGAGGTGCTCGCAAAAGAATTCGGTGGGCATTGAATACTGAAAGTAAACACTAATTACCGTAATTTGTACTGAGCCGAGAGAAATCTGGGCTACTACACAATGTTCTGTCGATAGATGTTCCAAGAACAGGACGCCCAGCCCTTTTGGGTCGAGGACGATGGCAGCCTTGGGATCAGGTCCCTTCTCCAGAACGAGGAAGGGCTCCAACCCCAGGGTACTCCCCCTTGGGGCGTACTGCTCCTGGACACACGCGATGCAAAACTTACTTTTGGTCTCTAAGGGTCATCGAGAGCTCTGTCATGACCGTCGAGCCCCGCCCTGCATTCAGCTGGATAAAATCCAGCTTATGGTGAGTAGGCCGTCTGTCTCACCGATCGCTCTAGCGCTGCCCTGAATGCAGGGCAGGCATCAGTGCCAACTCGATGTCCAGCTTCTTTTTTGAATCTCGTGCAGGTGACACAAGTCTCCACTTCAGGGACACTGGGGCAGTCCTTCCCATCGTTTCCCTTCTTAGTGCACCTGTTGCAGTATTGCTCGTCCTTGCAGTGTTTCGCAACGTGGCCGTACAGGTGGCACTTGAAGCACCTGGTCACCTGCACGAAGTCGGCGACTCTACAGGAGGTCCAGGCGAAAAATACGTGGCCTGATCGCAACAAACTCTCTCTTAGGTTCTGTGGCAGCTCCACCACGAAGTTTTTATTTCCTGCTCTGGAAGTTCTCGCATTTAGTCGAATTTTACTTAGCTCTTCGGTGTTGAAGCTGCCCAAATTTTCCTCCTTCAAATGGCGCAGGAAGTCCTCGTTTGACAAGTCTCGAGGGACGTCGTATATTATTACGGCTGGAAGCTTCTCCCTTTTTTCCTCTACTTTTAAGCCCTTGAGCTCCGAGGCCGCAGCTTGCAGTTTCTTCGCGCTCTCGGCATCGCGCGCTTCAATGACGACACCGCCGTTGCGGATCGGTGCCGTCCTGTTTATCTTGATGCCCAGAGCCTTGGGCTCAATTTTCTTCTTCAGCGTCTCTATTATATCGCGGCTGGACATCGGCTTCTCCTTGTTGGTGTCGAAGATAAACACCGGTTTAGGGGTGGGCACAGGGTCCTTTTTAACTGCCGGTATCTTGTCCTTGATCGGCTGTTGGGCGACAGAGGGACGACCGGACATCACGGCTGAGCTATATGAGATAGGTTGCTTGAGGGATACAGCAACCGCGGCCTCCTTACGAGCACCGTCTCTCTCGGCCCGAAGTTTTTTGTTTTCCCCACGCTCATACGAGAGACACTCCCCAAGTCGGGCAACTTGGGCCATAACTAGCGCCGTAAGTCTCATCATACGCTCTTTGACTGTGGCTGATAGCCTGGTGGAGGAACTCGAGAGATCATTGAGTTCTTCGAGGACCCCTATGGCCAGCTCGAGCTGCTCGGTGCAACGCTCCTCAGGTTGTTCCCTTTTCTCTGTCGGTCTCTTGGTGGCTGAAGGTGGTGACCTATAGGCCGTGGACTCATCTTCCTCCGTGTGTCCGGTCACCTCTCTACTAGTGTCGGCCCTCGAGGAAGTCCTGGGCTCCTCAGTCAACACCTTACCGGCAGCCTCCTCCGCCTTCTCCCTTGACCGGTTGAGGTAATCCGTCATTACCTCCGCAAAGAGAGCCTCGTCCAGTACCACTTTCCTAGCTGTTTCAGGGCTTTCAGATCTTACTCGGTTTCCTCCCTTTTCGGGAGGGTCGTCCCTCTCACTCATTATTAGTTTTTATAAATATAAAACCTCACACTCAGTACAAATTGTCAGAACAGATAAAATAAATTAATAACGTTGTTGGTGTGACACCGCCCTAAGTGTCGGTGTGACACCAGCCTAATCTCTAAATTTTCTATATATAGAATTATTAAAAAATTATATATATAGAAAGACTAAGTTTAAATAAAAGTGATAGTATAAATTTAAATTATAGTTAATTATAGTTAAACAGAGAAAAAATAAAGAATAAAGAAAAATGGACAAGGTGCAGCACTAGTGTCTGGGCACAACACTAGAGATAAATAAATGAAAAGTTAATAAAATGTCATAAAGAAAATATTGAAAATATAATAAAGTTATACCATACGTTGTCGATGTCGATAATTTTTTATCGACACTATAAGTACGTCACTATGTTCAATACACAACCCTAGAGGCACCGACCAAGATGGCGCCCAGCGTAAAGATGGCGCCCACCGAGTCCGTTGCCAAGGCAACGGAGAGGGGGAGATGTCTCGCTCGGGTGTATCGGCGGAGAGGGGGAGATGTCTCTTCGGGTGTGGATGCCGAACGTAGGCGGAGACGCTTCCGAAATGACCCGATCGTTCGGTGGCAACCGACCGGCGATCGCTGATTGGCTCAGACGGATGACGTCACAGCGCGCCAGCTCGAATGGACCAATGAGGGGCCCGTCTCCTTGGCTACGTCTGTCTTGAGACTCCCGTACGTAGTACAGAAGCCAAGACGCGAGCCACGTGGATCTCAATGGAAATTTCCACTGATAAGTATATGCACTATGTATGTTTAAGCGGTTCTAGTCAACAAACGATAAGCAAAGTTAAATGAAACAAACACAAAATCACAACACAGTAGTCAGAACTTAAATACTTCCCGGAAAAACCCTGTTTTCCGGGAGTTTCAAACACTTAAACTATATAAAAAAGAGTGTTCACGTCACAAGAGTATTTAAAAATGTACTAAGTCTTAAACGGCACACTTTCCCGAAGGAAAACTTAGAAAATTTTTGTAGCCCAAAGTAGAGGGGCAACCTTGGGCATACAAAAACAAAAGAAAAATTGCAGGAAAGCACTTAAAAGCAATTTTCCTGAATTTATAGGTGCGGAGCACACGCGAATGCGACCGATCGTGACAACGGAAGGAAGCAGACCTAAGAGACTGTAGCTTAGTATCAATAATTTGCATGACATAAGAAAGACTGTAGTTTAGTATCAATACTTTGCATGGCCTGATTTAAATTAAACTGCCAGTCGTTTTTTAGTGTATAAAATTTTGAATATATGTACGTGATCAAAGAAATAGTGTGAATCATCGCTGTTGAAGGGGTTTTCCTAACAGTCACGTCAATATCCGAGTGGCCGGTATTACTCTGGATCGCAATATAATTATTATTGTTAACAACCGTTGGCGAGTGCTTCACGTTAGAACCCGTAGAAATTGATGGAGCGCGTCCTGTATTTGACGTGGGCGTAGCGGCAGTCGACGCGAGGAATGGTGCATGGTCCAGTCTGTTCTTCTGGCTGGCTAATAGCTGGCTTTTGATTGTTGCGTCTTACAAGGCATGCACCTCCACTTTGCACGATGCATGGGAAGTAATTTAGAATAGGTCCCTTCACTAAAACCGCCGCAATAGAAATGATATTACTGGGAACATTTACTACAGATAATGCCATCTTTATCTAATATGGCTTCATTGCACTTACTGCACAGTTTCCTATCAACTGTTATTATTGTAATTCTTGTTAGTAGTAAAAAAGTGAGCGCGCCTGCTGGTCTCGAACCCGGTTTGCCTGTGTAATGAACGAGTGCGTTACGCACTGCGCTACGCATGCGGTATATGGAGCGGTGAATAGCAGCGGGCAGTACAGCGGCTAGTAAATGCAAACAAAACGTTGCTTGTTTGTAAACAAATTTTAGTTTGCACTCGGTGCCTAGGTTTAAATTTTAAATCACCCACTTTTATATTAATTTTTATTAACACTCTCACTGTATCACACGGATATTAATGATTTTTAAAGCTATTTTAAAATTTAATTTTTGGTTTAATTTGGTTTAATTTTTGGTTTATTATTTTGGTTTAATTATTGAACCAAACGCAACTTTATTAATTCACCAAAACTTAAGGAATTATTTTTTCTCTTTATAACAAACAATGTAATTTGAAGCTAGTATTCATTTATTTAACACGAGCTATCACATACACGTCAGTACCACTGAAGGTTGGACTAGAATTCTTTTGAACTAATTATTGACCAACTCATGGTGCATTGTGCTGCTAAAATCGAAGAATAAAGTGAATATAACCTTTACCTTCTTCACATTCGAGCGCATTTGTCGAGCATTTTTGTTGGTGGCATACCATGCCTTCACTGGGACGATATAGCTTTAGTTCCGACGTCATAATCGTATGCTTCATATGATACCTTTCTGTAGGTTTGTATAATTTGTGACTTCATTTAGCGACTCCTGAGTATCTTTCATTCGTCGCTGTTTTTGTTTGAAAGTTAACAATTTCGGAAGAAATTTTGCTGACACACATTTCATACTCAAAACATCGGAAAAAAATTTCTGGCATGAATCAATTGATGTACCAACTTCATAAGTAAGCTGCTGATGAAGCTCTGAGGTGCTTGCTGATCAATCATAATCTTTTCTTTGATTTTTTCCACTTCGTCATCGGTTTTTGATGTGCACAGTCGTAAAGTGCACTCGTCTTTAATATTTTCACGACCATCTTCGAAACGTTTATACCAGTCGCAAATTATTGTTTTATTAAAAGCAGCTTCGCCAAAAGCCATATTTAACTTTTATAATAATGCTCCACACTATCGTACTCTTAACACAAAATTTAATGCAAATTCTCTGCTCCATGTTTTCAATATGTTAAAAATCACTCACCATGCCAAACGACATGAAATAGATGAAATAACAATTCTTTATTTATGCGAGACGACGATTTGCTATCTATCTTACGAACCGCTTTAATTATAAATTAAAAAGCTTGTTAAAACATTAGACACACGTCAACTTTAAACGAAGTGTCCCGAACGACTGAACGCTGTTTTTAGCAGTTCAGGCTCTTACCTCCTGCGTCTCGCCCCTCACACTCCATACGATTGCTCTGTCTAAAAGCCATTGTTGACAGATCGGATATTTAAACTTAACTCAATAATCAAATAAATTACTGTTCCGTATTCGTAATGAATTCTTTATCAATTATAAAATATCATTAATTCAATATGGTTATATTACGTTATGTATATAAAATTTATGCTGTTCTCCATGTATAGGTATACTCATGTTTTTCGTTAGCATAATATACATGTGGACCATGAATTTGTTTATTTAAATATTAATAGAAAAAAACATTATGGTACTAATTATTTATTTATTGGAAGGACAATGGAAGGGAAATTTCCTTTAAAAATATTGTCATCTAATGACTACGGTCTCGATTTCAACATTTTTCTAAACAGGCGTGCAAATTTTCGAAGACTATTCTAGGCAGATTGAGTACACACATCTATCTCTTCTCGAATATTTGCTTCTAATTGAAACAGGGCACTGGTTTCCTGGTGTTTACACGATTCTTCAAATATCGCTACAAAAAGAAATTTACGGGAGATAAATCGGGACATTTGTGTGGCTCATCCCCACTCTAGTAGTTTTTCTGGGAACATTTTTTTTACCACCGGCAAATGTTTGATAGAGGTGTGGCAAGTACCTCCATATTGCCTTTTCCATATGTTATAATTGTAGCTTGCAAATTTCTGCAACTCGGTGTCAGAAACCCCAGTAACATTCCTCCATATTCAGTTAAGTTTATAATAACCGTTTTGTGACGAGAATTGACAAAGAAATAGGACCGAATAATTCCATCCGCTCATACAGTCACTTTAGGAGAATAACGGGTCTTTGATGTTGGTTTTGGAATTATGATTGCTCTAATAATAATAATAGCCTTTATTCAGAACCACTTAACCTAATAACGATATTTTAATACAAACATAAAACTTAAAACCTTATTCTAGTATTTGCTGCTTGCTTATTTTCTGTAGATCTGATTGCCAATCGGCAAAGGCCTCCTCCAACCTTTTCCATTTTGATCTTGAACTACTCTGTTCTACATCACTCCTGCCACTTCTCTGATATCATCATCCCACTTTTTCTGCGGTCTGCCTCTTTTCCTTTTTCCTTCCCTGGGATACCATCTAGTCCCTTTCTTACTCCATTTGTCATGACCTGTTATCATGTGCCCTGCCCGTATTAATTTGAGTCTTCTAATTGATCTAGTATCTATAATTCTGCTTGTTAACGTGCCCGTTTAGATGAATTTGAGAACTAATGATGGTTTTCGTGCAGATGGAAACGATCCAGTATTGTATCGGCATATGACTTGCGCAAAATTTAAATCATTAGGTATACATTTTTGTAGCGTTGTATCTTGTAGGAATCGGATTTTGTATCCTTGTAGGATATAAATTGGATCTTGTAGGAATGTAAGTTTAAAGCCAGTTTCAAAATAATTTGCAAGCAAGTCCCCGATATTCGTAAATCAACGATTAGAACGTTTGCGCTTCTATAAATCTGGATTATTTTGACCTGAAGCTGAAACTTACTGTTTGTTCCCCTCTCATGGAACAGTTTCTGTTAAATTTAATATCGGACTGTCTCTTCGAATTTTTGCACCTATTTCTTAACTTGGCACTGGTTTGTGTCGTGTTAATTGTTCTCTACACCCAATAAGCGCCGAATGATAATGAGTGAATAATTCTTTTTGTAAAAATGCTTCATTCAAAACGAATGTTGCGGCCCCGTGAACCGATTTATTGTGTAGTTAGTGACAACTGCTTCTCGCGCGTCCCTCCGTCTTTTGGTTTGCGTGGGAACTTTGTTTTAAAAGTTAAAAAATTTGTAGCCCAAAGAAAACAATGTTTATTACAAAAATATACCAATAAATACCATATAGATATTATAAAAATAATAACTGCGCAATAAATACTTCGAAATTACGCATTTCGATAGTAAATACGGCAGGCAAGGTTAGCAATAAAATACACTGCTATCTTTTCGGTGACCGAATTTAAACAAAATGGCCGCTGAATAAATTACGCCAACCGACGCAGACTGTACTGCGATGCGTTCCGTTGATTTTTTAAACTTTAATTTTATGTGCGGTCGTGTTAATGTTTGTTTTATAATAATTTAGATATTTCAGTTTATTCGAGGAAGTCTGTCATTAACTGTGTCTAGGCCGTGTGAGGTGGTAATAATGTGGAAGATGGTTACATCTCCAATTTTATTGTTACCTAACGTTCCTTAGACCATACGATTAAATCTGGCACGAAATGCGCCATGTCCCGTTAAAAATTGGGAAGCATAATAATAAGAAACGAGCCAGTTCTTACGTGACCGCTCGGAAACATCGGAAAAGAACAACCTGGTTGTTTCCCCGTTGAAATCAGGAAAAGACCACCTTGACTGCCAGTGAGCAACAACGATATCTAAAATACGTCTCTTTCTAGTAGCAAGGGGCCAAATTCGTTTGCCAAAAACTCAAAATTTAAGGGACGCGCAACAAAACTCTTGACTCAAGCTCGTGACGCGTTCTGCAATCACGAGATCGGCAGACAAGAGACCCGTCAAAACCGGGGCAACGCATCCGTTGAGCAGGTCCTGTAAGCCTTGGTCAGCGCCATCAGCGGCGCACGCTGCGATCTAAGAAACACCCGTCTAACTTGCTGGACCCCGCACCGCAAAGCCCAAACCGATGCCGCATAGGCCAATATACCAAGGTATATTGCCGTATTCATCAGCTTGAGGGTAGAGTTATTCGGCCTTCAGCCGGCACCGGCAAGCCGGGCCATAGCGTGGAAGGCAACCCGAGCCCTCTCATCGATGTACCGCGCCTGCGGTAAGAAGCTCCGCCGCGCATCGAGGACCGTGCCCAGGTAGGTCACCCGATCCCACGCCAGCCATAACCACAGGCGGCTCCCTCGCCTGCCTACCCTTGAAGAGGACAGCCTCGGACTTTTGTGGGGCAATGCAAAGCAAAGCTTGGTCTTACTGCCCCAGTCATGTAGCTTGGCGAGAGAGTCTGCCGCCCGGTTCCCTAACTCTCTTCGGCTCTATCCTCCGACCGACAGCAGAGTCTCGTCAAGCAGAATGTTGCAAATACATATGTTTCTTGGGCCGACCTCTTTTTGAGGCGCCAGGCGGCGGTGGCATGTATAAACGAAATAAATGATTTTTACTTTTTATTATTATTTATTTATAATATTTAGTTAAAACATGTATACGTAATTATTTTGTCATATTTTGTTGTATTGCCAATGAAGTTCGCCTTGTGGAGTCGAGAAGTAATCCGTATATTGGTGTCTTACCAAATTAGTGTTTCGACTTACACGGTCCTCTGAGCTGGTTGACAATTCTTGGAAATCTGGATATGACAATGTATCTTCAAAGTTATAATTTTGAAGTCTCTCAAACGTACTACGTTATGTAAAATAGTATATGCTTTCACAATATCGATAGCAAGATCCATGGATACATTTAGGGGTTTGTGAAGAATTCACCATTTATTTGCAAGAATTCACCATTTATTTGCAAGAATCCCAAATGCACATTCTATTTACCGACGTGCTCGAGAAAGGTTATAATTAAATATCCTTTTCTTAGCAATTACTTGCTTTCCACCATATGGTCTTAGCATGTGTGTAGAAACACCAAAGGCTTCATCACCTATAAAAGCGTAAGGCAAACAAGCGCCTCCCGTAGTGATCGGTTTCGGTTCTGGAATATCTAAATTATTTTGAATTCTTGAATAGAGTGTACTGTCTTTAAAAACTGATGAATCCGAGCTCATCCTACAAGCACCAACATCTATATATGTAAACAACTAGTTCGAATCGCAAACTGCCAGCAGTATAATTAAGAAATATTTCTTATAATTAAAGTAAGAAGATCCACTGTTCGGGGGTTTAATGATTCGAATATGTTTCCCGTCAATAGCACCTAGACAATATGGAAAGTTAGCCTTTTTATCAAAACCTGCAGCAAATCTTCCCGTTGACTCTTTGTTGGTTCTGATATAAAATCTTTTTTTAACACAGTCCACAAAGTTTTGCACACTTCTTCTACTATTCCCCTTGCTGTTGAAGATCCACATCTGTACGAGTAAAATAATTCTTGAAAAGATATACCACTTCCCAAATACCTGTAACAAACAGTTTTTTGTAATAATTTGTTTTTTTTTTAGGTATGCAGCTACAGAAACGGTGGAAAAATTTGCGGGACTGCTTTAATAGAGAATTAAGGAAAGGTAAATCTGCTAAAAGCGGGTCTGCGGCTTCAAAATCTAGGCAGTATTCCTATTTTAATCAGTTGTCATTTTTAATGCGGGTCAGTCATAAGAAAAACACGGAAAGTAGCATTGAAAATGTATATATGCCCGACTCAGAACACACGCAACGTGAAGATGAAACGACATTTCATGACAATACATCACAAATTATAATGAATAAAACTTCAAAAAAAAACATAAAAATTGTGATGAAAATGACGAGTTAATAGAAAAATTAAAAACATATATTGAAAGTAATTTAAGTAATAATACCCCAACAGACAACGATATGCTGTTTTTGCAATCACTTCACGAGGATTTGAAAAATATCGACGATAATTATAAATTAGATGCGAAAACCGAAATAATGAATGTAATAAAAAAGGACAAAAGACTTCCTCGATATTATAATGAAAATTATTTTTATGAACTTCCTCATTATCAAACACTACATATCATCGAGGGTGTAGTACAGCGGTACCTAGCACCAGCAACAGAGTTGTTACTGTACCAACATTTCAACCGCAGCAAACTGACTTGTCGCCAGCTACTCCGGCCAGTACCATTTCTCAGGACTCTGTTTTATCTTATGTAATTGGCTTGTTGGAGCAATAAAATTATTATTATATTTTTTGCTTGTCTTAATTTTACCTTCCAAACTGCAGGATTTCCAACTGACACAAACATAAATATACGTACCTTAATGTAAGAGCTAGTCGTTCCTCAGGTGGTATGCTCTTTCTCATTACAGTGTCATTCTTATTGAACTCATCGTTGGGTATCTCCTTAGGGACATCATATATAATGATGGAGGGGAATTTCTTTTATCCTCTATTTTTAGTCCCTGTATTCTGGAAGCGGCCTGGTGCAGTTTTTTAGCGCTGTCCACGTCCCGTGCCTCGATAACCATACCACCATTTCTTATGGACGCGGTTCTATTAATTTTGATTCCCAGGGTCTTGGGTTTGATCTCCATGACAGCTTTAGCAATTACTCCCTCATCCACCAGTATTTTCCTCTCTGATCTCATCCTCTTACCTCACTTGTCAGAAGGATCACCTCTGTCACTCATTTTCACAGGTGAGTAACAGAGGTCTTAACAGAAACTCGGTATATAGTACTGTCCCCTTAAAAGAAAGTTAGTCCTGATGTATGGCGCCGGCCAAATACGGTCGACAAGCATCCCCTTAACCTAGTATAAAGTCTAGTGTCCCCTTAAGTTGGCTATTTATATGGGGCATTTCGCACCAAGCGGACAACGGAAAAAACAGGTCGTGAAATTTGTTCATATTCTGTTTGATTATACTTCTAGTGAACATGGATGTGCACACCCATTTTTTTTTTCGTGTGGTGCTTTATTGTCGAGTTACGAGCTTTTGAAAATTAACAATGTATGAGGAATGCATTTTTTGGATGCTTATTTTTTTAATCAAACAATTTGTGACAAAACTTTATAAACATTGTTTCTTGAAGTTAAAAGTATGCAGTTTTTAATTTTTCCATAGAATTCGAAATTCGAATTTTTTTTACTCGTCGTAAACCGGAAGTGAAGATTCAAATCGATATTCGAGTAACTTCGACATATTTTTTTTTCAATATTTTTTATTAGAATTATAGCGTTATAACTACTAATACTCCAATAAAAAAATTAAAACGTGATCTCTAATAGTTTAGGATACAGAGCATGTAAAGTACATACACATCGCGCCCGGTTTCTAAGAAGTTCGGGGTTATTTGTTAATACTTCGCTATTTACACTTCATTCGGTTATGTTAACATGCAAAATAAATCAAAATCAACTGAATTAAATTTTTAAGAGTAAAATATATGTAATTGATAACATAAATATTTGTCATTAACGAATTCATACAAAACAATGACAATGTTGTGATATACGACCAGTAACGCCATCTCGTAGTGAGTGATGAAAGCTATTACTAACCCAGAATAATATCGTCGTTACTTGCTAGAAAGAGACAGCTATATGACGCGTAATTGACCCGCTCGTAGTTCGAATTAACCGTTATTATTAGTTGAAGCTTTGACCGCTCATCGGCTAGACGCGTTACTATTTTCTATTTGATTTAAAATGGATTCTTACGGTGATCGGTGTTTTAATCCGTTTCTCATGGTTCGTCATAAGAAGCGTGTGAAAGTTAGAAAAATATCTAACGCATTAAGTGTAAAGTGGACAATTTGGCCCAATGTTTATGTATGTGAATCGTGCAGGAAACGACTGTTATGTGAATCACCACCTGAAGAAAACATTGTCCAGTCACAATCTAGTCAGGCATCAAGTGATTATTCACAACCAAACCAAGACGAAAGCTTTATTCCTGAAGATAAATACCAGCACATCGCAACACAGACAGATATGTTAACAGAAAACAAAGAAATTTTGAACCAGCTCAAAGAAAAGTTTAATAATCCCTCCACTTCTATTTCCGTTAAGACCATGATACCCACTATTGCACCGAAGTCCTGGAGTGAGAATAAATTATCTCAAGAATTCGGAACATCCCGACGCCAAGCAAGAAAAGCTAAGAAACTAATTGAACAGTTTGGCATCTTGACTTCGCCGAACCCTCGCGATGGTCGCAAATTATCTGCCGAAACTGAAAGCTTGGTAAAAAGTTAGTAGAGTGATGCCAGGTAAAAAAGATTTCGTATCCATTAAATTAGACGATGGAAAAAGGACGCATGTTAAAAACAACTGCTTATGTGCAATATAGATGAGCTTTATCAAAAGTTTAAAATAGAACATTCAAACAAGGGCTTAACAAAATTTTTTTCCTTAAGACCAAAACAATGTGTTTTCGCGGGAGACTTTGGGACACATATGGTATGTGTCTGTATGTACCATCAAAATGTTAAGCTAATGTTGAGAGGAGGGGACGTTGCCAACCTAACATCTGGTATTACCATGCATCTTTTATCTTATAAAGAATGTCTTAAAATGATGATGTGTGCCAATCCAACGCCGGAATGTCATTTAATGACAACAAAGACAGTGAAATCTCCAAACGAAAGTTGCTCTTCCTGTCCTGGCTTAAGTGGAATACGTGATCATTTAAAAACGGTATTCGATGACAATGATGTGACAAAAATTCAGTTTGAAAAATGGGAAGGTACAGACCGCTTCACGATAGCCACCCAAGTGTATTCTGCTCATGACTTTGTTGATTGCTTGTGTATCGCTTTAGATTTATTAAAGCCACATGCTTACATCGCTGATCACAAACGACGCTTCTGACATCTGTGTTTTATTATAAAGATGGAAATGAGATAAAACATGGGAGCATCGTCATGATTTCCGACGATTTAAAACACGATACTGCCACGTTCTATGCTTTTCAAAAAATACTTCACCAGCACCTAGCTGACTATGGGATTGCGGTTTCTATCTTAACCCTAGAAAGATAATCATATTGTGTAGTACGGAAAAGATAGTCATGCGTAAAATTTACGCATGTGTTTTAATTAGTGGTAGGTTGAAGTTTCCTAATTTATTTAAAAAAATTATATGTTATTATATATTTACATATATATTGGAATAATTAATACTGCAGACAATTTGTTTATAATCATTTATTCATAAAAAACAAACAAAAACTTTAAACTTCCGTTACAAATCAACATTTTTTTTAACATTCACTCTGTCATATTTTTACTTCAATAATCAGTCATTATTTTATAAAAAATCAACAATTAAAATATCATATAAATATAACGAACATAATGTTTTATAAAAATTAGTTACAAACAGCTTTGGTACATATCAATATTATGCTCACGACATATTATTTTTTTACATTTTTTACAAGAGGCATTAGCCTTCCGTCTTATTTTAGACGGGCAGAAAGTACAGTAAATACGTTTCTTTACTATAGGCTCATCAGCTTGATCTTCTGATGTACCAGGTACTTCATTAGGCAACATATTGGAGATATTATCTCGCAAATATCTTTTCAAAGTAGGAGCGTCTAAACGCCTACGCAAAAACGAAGAAGACAAACCCAAGCTAAGGTTTTTCATGAAATTTTTGCGACTTAGAGGCTTTTCCTCTTTGCTGTCAACATTGTGGCTATAAATTATATATGCGCTTATGCAAGCAGTGTTTATAATTCCATACAATAAAGCCATAGGTATTTGTCTTCCTACTACACGACATCAGAGAACACATTTGGTCTAGAGTGTCTACTCCACCTTTTGTTTGATTATAATACATAATCATATCTGGCTTACCAGTAGCTTCGTTGATGGTAGCATCATCATCACAAGACGATAACAGGTAAACCATTTTTGCCGGTTTCGGTTTATATGAGACAAGATTAAGAGGATGGACCTCTTACTGATGGAAACAAAACATTGATGTCCCGACTGGCCTAGAGCGACTGTTTTTTAGTTCTTCCGGTATCTCGCGTTTGTTCGATCGTACGGTTCCCACAAGTGTTAACTTGTAAGGTTCTTGGAGTAAGCTTTTCGTCAAAGGGATCGAGGTAAACCAATTGTCGCACGTTATATTACGACAAGTACAGGCTTTGATAATTCCTTTACATAGAATTCTCCGAGAGGCACCCCATTAGTCTGAGTTCCCCTTCCCAAATAGGGTATTCCATTTATCGTGTACTTAGTACCACTGTCACATATCATGAGGATTTTTATGCCATACTTACTTGGCTTGTTGGAAATATACATCCTAAACGGACACCGCCCTCTAAATCCAAGTAACTGTTCGCCTATTGTCAAATGAGCCCCTGAAGTATAATTGTGTACACATTGATAGATGAAGAGATCCCATATTTTTCTAACATAAACATAATTTTTTCTAAGTGTGGGTCGTACGGTTTTGTCATCCATTCTAAGACATCGTAATCAAGACAAGAAATCAAAACGATCACGATTCATCACAGAGACGTACACCATTGTAGAAAATCGATCAAAGAGCTCGTCAGTGGACATATGATTATCTTATAGCCGTCATTACCAGTATACCAAATAAAGCGCGAATTTCATCCTCATGTGTATCACGAAATGTAGCACCTGTCATAGAGTCTCGTCTCTTCAATGATATCTCGGCGTTAGTCCATCGTACGATTTCGGTAATTATCTCATCAGTAATAAACATATTGAAGCATAAGACGGGATCATATACATTACGGCACATGCGGCTTGGACCTCTTTGAGCTCGAACAATGTTACTCGCTGACACTCTGCCACGCCTCGTTGACTTTGAAGTCGACCAACAATGTTTATTCCTACCTCTGATAGTCCTCTGTCGCAAGACTACGACCCTACGAGAGGCCGATGTGGAGTCTGGTTGTTCGGCACTGCTTTGCCCGTCTAGGATTGCACTTCCACTTGGCGTCGGCTGGTTTTCTTGTACCTCATCTATATAAGCTTCTTCTGTGTCGCTCTGCACGTCATCTTCACTTTCGTGGTCCGCTACTTCACTATCGGTATCCTCACAGGGAAGCTCGTCATCGTTCTGCATAAGAGCAGCCAGGATATCATCTTCGTCCAAATTTCTACTCCCCATATTTTTATAGTTTTGCTTCAATATTTATAAAAATAATAATATAATTATAAGTAATCATATCTAGTTGTAATAACATCAAAAATTAAAAACCATCATACAAGTCAAAATCATAAAAGTCACGTAAAAGATAATCATGCGTAATTTTGACTCACGCGGTCGTTATATTTTAAAATCGGTGACACTTACCTTAACAACACGTACGCCACACGGCAGCTCCCAGCGACGAATGAGATGTCCTCAACGGACGCCTGTGGATTCGCGCTATTTAGAAAGAGACAGCTATATTTCGCAAACGCATGCGTCAATTTTACGCAGACTATCTTTCTAGGGTTAAAATACATCACAGACGGAGCTCCTCAACATTTCAAGAATAGGTTCAATTTCGTAAATTTATTTTATTATAGACAAGATTTTAACATAAGCGCAGAATTACACTTTCATGCTACGTCGCATGGAAAAGGACCATGTGATGGTCTTGGGGGAAACCTTAAACGTCTGGCAACCCGCTCCAGTTTACAGTCTACGAATAATCCGATAACTACACCTTTCAGATTGTATGAGTGGGCAAAACCATTGTTGACTGAAACGTTTGTATACTACTGTTCAAAGGAAAGTATTCAAGAAGAATGAGATTTTCTACAAGTTCGTTTTGTTTCTGCCATTACTGTTCCTGGAACAAGGAAACTTCATGCTTTTTTCCAACCACCGAAGGTCTATTGGTTAAAAGAACCAGTCAAAGTGCAACTGGGAAAATGGTAAAAATTACAAAATAAAACTATATACTATAATACTCTCTCAATAAAAACGTACCTGTCTATACTATAATACTCTCTCAAATAAAACGTATTGCCTTCGGATGTTCAGAAATGATTTTGGACAAGTTGTTAAAAAGCCAGTGAAGTTTACGTCTTACACAAACTGCGGGTTACGTTGTCGTAAGCTAAAATTTGGAATCCATGGGAGAATCATTTCCGGTTTTTGTGTAAAATACAGAAATTACCAAAAAAGTTCACTCGATTTTGGGTCGAAATTTAGAAGGTCGTGTTTTTTAATTTTTCTAAGATTTTAGGAGCGCTTCTGAATGAATTTACTCAGTGTGCCGATTCCCAAATATGTTGCTATGAAAAAAAATCACCGAATGGCGCATCCGTGGTGAACAGCATTATTAAGTACGTGGGCAGGACAACCAATACATGTAATGTCTTTGCCTAACTTTTCCTTCAGTGTAAAAAACACATTGTTCCAGCTCTTTCTCTACCACCAAAGTTTGTATTGCTATTATCTTCTGAGAATGCTATACATTTTTCTGTTACATTTTTGGAGCTGATTATTTACTAAACTCACCAAAGTTTCAGCCGTTTCATTGGGAACTGTTTCAATCTAAAATGTATGCCTTCGCCACGATTGTCAAAATACTGAACCAATACAGGAATTAATTTAGTTGCACCATGATTGCTAGAGTTACAAGAGTCACTAACACGTGATATTCTTTTCAAATCACTGTAATCTTCATTGAACAATGAGTGCTTAAAAGGTCAGTCACAATTACAGTTGCCTTTGTTTTGTTGCACGTCATGTCTTTTGCGATTTGTAAATCGCTAAACATAGTTTTATTCGACTGCAACGTACAGTCTAAAGAGTTAAAAGACATATGGAGACGAATCGTGTGGTAAACTGCAGGCCCGTCAGCTGCAACACTCTTCCCATTAGTTGACGATTTCTTTATAAAAGTGTGTAAAGCTTTGGAAGTGCCTGCCTGGGATTGTAATCTCTTCTAATGCTTGGCCGTCTTCTGATGCTCCTCAATGTCTATCGCACCTCTACTGGCTCTATATATACTGGATTCACAAATACAACAATACACTTCAGAGTTAGACTTGCCGCGTTTTAACGAGAGAAACCTTTCTTCTAAACTTCGTTGAAAGTGCATTTTCGGTTTTTCATTTTTTTGAGAACGCAACAAACTTCTAAACACAATTATACAGCTGAAACAAAAGAAATGCCCGTAGAAAACAAGCTCATAAATTAAACATTAATGACATTTACAAGCATGAAATAGTTATGTCGTAAGCATGAATTAGTTATGAGTGAATTTAAGTTTTAAAGCTAATTAACTTATAACTAAATAAGACGGAATTAAATTATCAGTCTTTCCTATTACAATGATGCCGCTTGTTTAAATAATGCGATCGTAGAAATGACAATGTATCCATGGTTTTGTCACCTAATCTGGATCTTAAGTGATTACAAATGTAACCACCTGCAGAAGAGAAAACTCTCCGAATCCACGCTGGTTGGTAGAATAGTAAGCAAATAATCGTAAGCTTTTTGAAGATACTTTCCTCTAGTACCATCATTTTCATGTAAAGCCATTTCTATTTTAATTAAAGTATCATCGTCTTCTGTTGCACTTGTATCATCTTGCTGGAAGTTTATATCTTTTTTAATCGCAAGCTGTAATTCTTTCTTCATTGAATAATCAGTCTGTGGCTGCATATCTGAATCATCAATATCCTTTTTCATTTCTGGCGGTGAAGAAGTATTCACATTTGTAATTGTATTATTCAGATGATACATGTACTTTACATGCTGCCTAATCTCGTCTAGGTTTGGTCGTATTAAGACGTCATTATAACCATTCGACTACTGAAAATAGGCCTTCGGATTATGTAAATACTGTAGCGTTCCGCTTATAGGTAGGCGACGTTTTTTTAATACGACATTTTAAAGCAGTAGCCAGATCATATGCTACTCGATCATCATGGGACATATCATCTATATTTGTCAGCATAAATAGCAAAGCAGAGTCTATTATAATTAAATTACTGCTTTTTTTGCAAAGCCCTTCTACTGTCGCCTTCACTATCTCTAGTAATTTATTAATTTTTTTCAGTCTTTCAAACTCCTCTTCATTCACCTCTAGCTCTGATCTTAAATCAATAAGCGCTTTGCGAATGGGATATTTTAATTTTAAAAACGGCTCTAACATGTCCGACAAACTATTCCATCTTGTTCGACAGTCAAGTATTAAATTGAGTTCTCTGCCAATCTCTTCTTTCAGATATTTTTGCAATACAGCATCATTTTTTGTGGGTGACTTACGAAAGATTTTTATTATTTTACGCACTTTTCCTATCGTATTTTGAAAAGTAAATTCGTCCTTCTGTGTATGCCCTCTTAATCTTACACTAAAACCATCGCTGTCATCCAGTTCCTCCTCAGAATTCTCAACTAAAGTTTCCTCGTCGACGGTGTGCTGTGGACTTTTCTTTTTTTTTGTATAGGACATCCAATATTGCTAACTGAATTCCATGCGCTAGGCACTTTTGGTGGTAAAGCGCTGCTTGACGCCCTGCAGCATTCACGACGCTAGCTCCATCAATGGTTAAACAGACTATATCATGTTTTAAGGATAAACCAAATTTTAACAATCTTTCTTCAATTAAGTTTATACGTACATTGGCCGGCATACTACCAAATACTCTGATTAGACCAAGGTTTTCAAAGTAATTAATAAATATTCCAGGAGTCTGACTTGCACTATAATGAATATTTAAGTTCATAAAGCGTCTGTTACCTCAACTAGTCCACTCGTCTAAAGTCAAAGACATCTTGATACCTTTAGCCTTCATCTTATCCAATTTATCACATAAAGCCATCTTGATTGTTTTACTATCCGAAAGTACGATATTTTTAATCGAATTCGATGATTTAGGCAGCTTATATCCACATTGAGCCATGATTCGCTTTTGGTCAGCAGAATTTTCAAAGACACGAAATGGCATTCCATCTAAAGAGGTCAATCGGGAAAGGGTCTCTTCTAAGTTATTAGAACTGGAAAAATCTGTCAACTTTCGTTTTTTAACGGAAGCACGAAACCTCGTCGAGATCTGAAGCCCTGGAAGTTGAAGCGGACGATGCCGATGGTGATGATGATGCTACTGCTGGTAAATTAATAGTATGGGCTGATCTTAGACGTGTATGGAGTCCTGTAATCGTCCCACCCGTTGTTTTTAAAATCTTGTCGCAGTGTTTACATTTCGCCCTCTGGCTGTGGCTTTCAGAAAATGATACCAAACCGACGGTTTCGTTTCGCTCAATTTTGGATGATGAATGTAAAGGTCCATGGTTTCACCTCAAATCAAAGTAATGTATGTTTTAATATAACAATGAATTATAATTTTGAAAGTGGTACCTAGCCTATAAAATGAGAGATAAGATGTCCATAAATTCATGTACCTAATTTTTAATTTTAACGTTTTTAACTTGGTCAAGTATGAGATATTATCAGTAAAACTTATTGAACATGAATAAAGAATTAAAAAAACCATTTTGGTAGGTTGGTAGGTCTATCTTATAACAGGTACCTAAATCAATAAGGCATGTCTATCATAATATAAATAAAAAATAGTACAAATTTGGGATCGATATCGGTAAATAAATACTGGTAAAATATAGTAAAAAGGTAATATAAAATAATTTATTAAGTAGGTATATAAGTACTTGCCATACACGTCTATTTATTAGTTATATTATGGTTATTTTGTTTAGTCTTCTACATTTAAATTAAATTATAAAGCACGACACAATAATCAATGGGTACAATTATTTCCATTGTTTACAAGACTAGTATTGCTGAGCTAGCCCTGAAACCGTCTGACGAATTTCCAGTCGCTCTCGCGTCGCCTGACGACCCGTAGACGATCAATTAGCGACGAATACTCGCAACATTACTATATTTGGTGCGTTAGATGCACTCAGTGTAATACCAGTCTTATTATTGTTTATTGTTCTTAATACTGTGACAATAATGCGCCCCATCTGAGTAGATACTTTGAAAAAAAAATACAAATAAAAATAATTTGTAATGATTATTTTATGCAATTTTGAACATATCGAAAATCCCGGTTTTTACAATTCCAGTATCGATATTTTACGGCACAATTTTTTTCCGATATTCCGATATTTTTGATATTCGATATTCAAACCCTAATTGTAATACAGAGAAATGACTTGCTTGAAGATATCTCAACAAACACACAATTTGAAAATATTGAAAGCGACGACGTTAGATCACTACAATCAAGTATATGGTAATGTTGTGTGGGCTGCATTCATCGAACAAAATGTTTAGTTATAAATCGCTTAATGTGATTTGTCACTACTGGGCTTTACGCAAAAAAATGCAGTTTTCACTTCTAGACACTTCCTAATTTAATTTACCTAATGATTGTTATTCCATTTTAAAATTGGTTATTACTCACACAAAAGACAAATTTTATGCAAATTTTGCCAACTGATGCTTTTCCATCTTTTAATTTAATTTTTTTGTTTCCAAAATGTAGTCCAAATTATTAATTGCTCTAAACATAACTGGCATTCATGAGAACATGTGCTCTTTACATCTGTATGTGCTTTTGCACTTTTATGAACATTTACTTATTTTGTTTATCTTTTTAATATTATCTCTATTATTTTGATTGCATGTCGTTTCCATTTAGGTAATTTTAAAGCTGTGAAATTGTTTTTTTTATTATATCATTTATGCAATAATCAGTTTATCCGATTTTTTTTGCAATAAATGTAATATTATTACAGATATACTGTCAATATTTTATTATATTAGTTTAGTTAGTATGTATATTAATATACTATATATAAATAACATACTATTAATATATAATATATAATAGATATACTGCCAATATTTTCACGATAGGATAAAAACATGTTTGTCATAAAAAATTAAAAAGAAATGTTTTCTACGAAGATAACAAGAAAGTTTAATGACAAGCACCTTTTAAAACTGGTAAAATGATATAATTTGATAAAAATGAGGTACATTTCTATATGTATTCATTTACGAAATTCCATTAGCTGAAATTTGATATTAACACTCTATATCTTGTTTGTAAGTCGCATACACAAAACTGATAAACACAGCGTGCAATTTTTTTGTTATATAAAACAAATAAACATATTTATAAAGACGTTCTAAATTATTTTTGCAAGCGCTATTTTATTGAATAATATTTATCCGCAAGATTATATTTATATATATATATATATATATATATATATATATATATATATTTATTTATTTATCATCTGTGTAGTTTATATCGTCACCAAAGTGTTTCAAACAGCTGTGAGTATATATATATATATATATATATATATATATATATATATATATATATATATGTGTGTGCTTTTGCACTTTTATGTACATTTACTTTTTTTGTTTATCTTTTTTAGTATTATCTCCATTATTTTGATTGCATGTCGTTTCCATTTATGTAATTTTTAAGCTGTGAAATTGTTTTTTTAATATATTATCCTATCAATATTACGTCATTTATTGGGGGATATATGTAGAATACTTTAAATATCTTACAGTTTAAGGAGTAAAGTAATTGTTATATTAAGAATGGTATTATAATTTCAAAGCCCATGTCCCTAATATAATCATTTTAATTCCATTACTTCATCATATACATAACATGTAGTCGTAATATAATAATAATTTGTTTTTTTTTTGTGAATTTTATTATTGCACATATTAAAACAATTTTTTAATGGAACTGTTTTTTTTCATAATCTTTTTGTACTTCCAATGAAATGAAACTACGTGATGTAGTATTATTTCTACTTTCTTTAAATTTCTTTAACCATGACCTAGATTTCGTTGTATTACAACATCTTCAGGTGGGATATTGGCAAAGATATTTTTCAAAGATAGATCTTTGCCAATATTCCACCTGAAGATGTTGTAATACAACGAAACCTAGGTCGTGGTTAAAGAAATTTAAAGAAAGTAGAATTAATACTACATCACGTAGTTTCATTTAATTGTGAATAATGAATTTCTACAAAATTAACGCCAAATTTATTCAACTTTTTGTATTTGTAAAGAAAAGTGAATATAATAGGCCTACATGAACAAATGACAATGCCAACTACTGTGTCCATCTTTTTACCAGTGTCTACAATGTTGTATCGAGTTTCTCATCTATTTATATTATCTATTAATTTAATCACCTTAAAAGAAAAAAAATACAACACATAAGATCACTCAGTTGTCTATCTCTTACAGCCTTTTATTTCAGAAACCTTTTAATGAATAAACTACATTTAACATAGTGATAAGTATGTTATTTGTATGAGTATCAATAGTTAACGCTCAGAAATTATATACAAGTTTTAGAAAGGGAAATTAAATATAGAAAGAGCAAATTAAATATAGAAAGGGCAAATTAAATATTCGAAACAATTTATTCTCTTTCGAGTATCGGTGAAAGAGCAAATTATAGTTTTTGTTTATTTCAAGTTCTTAAATAATTACCTAAACTTTTTCCATTGTTCTGTTTATAACTTTTTTTATTATTTTTAAAATACAGGTAATATAAAATCTGTCAACACTTTGATTTGAAATTACTTGTAAGTATACATTCAGTAAATTTGAGGTTTTCTATTAAACATAACTAATTACAATTTAGTTTCACATTGTCTTCTTATGTTGCTGAAATAAAAGTTACGTTATTTTTTTTACTAATATAACATTATATTACAGAAATGTATCTTAAAAATAACAGAACACATTGTGGAATAACTCTATCGATTGTTAAACAAAATATTCTTTTGCTCTTTTATTGATGATAAATATGACCGATTTCAAAATCCTTTTTTAAGTTCCAACTAGAGCTTAAAAAAGGATTTTGAAATCGGTTCAATTCTTTACAAGTTAAAAAATTTTTATATTTATAACTAGTTCTTAAGCTTTATATTAAATTATGAATTATAAATATTTTCTTGTCACAAATTATTCATTTCGGTTTACTAGACCGATTCATCATATACGTGACATAATATTACAACTATGTAGTAAAGAAAATCGTTTTTTAACTCATCAGTTGTTATGATAGTTATGTAAATGCAAAGAATGGAGAAAAAATATAAAAATAAAAGCCAAGATTGATAGTATTAATTTTTATTATTTCTAGGATCTAAATTGTTTTTTCTTGCTCAATAATATCCATGGCATGCTTCTCTTCCACCATTTTATGTTCCCTCATTTTTCTTTCTTAATCCAGTCACCTATATTTTTTAGCCAAATTGTACATTGGCATTTTATAACTCCACCTGGTTTTCTGTAAATTAATAAAATACATTATTTGAAAATTTACACCTTTTTCCAAAATATAAGAATATTGAATTAAATTTTACCTTTCTCCTTTCCTCTTATCTTGTTTTGGAACCATATTAGTTACTATTTGTAATGCCTCTAGCGCCGATGTTCCATGTGAGGTTGATGCTCCTTGTTGCATGGGTAATTTTGATTCTTTATTTCCTTATATATACAAAATAATAGAAGTACTGATAAAGTTGTAATCTTAAAATTTTATTAATTTCTACAGAACACACTATAATAGGCGGATAACATATTGCTTATTAATACATAATTTGCTTTTAAAATTATATATATATATATACACACACACACACACATATATATATATATATATATATATATATATATATATATATATATATATAGAATCGGTATATTATGGACTTCTGATAAAGTAATAAAAAAAATGTTTCTAATCAAAAATTGGAAAATATTTCAAGCTTCCGCTGTTCAATAAATTATGCATTTTTGGCAGCTTATCATAATAAAACGTGTACGGTAGTTGATCAAAGACTAAATTTATTTCTTAATATTAATCTTAGGTAGGTAGTTACAAACGATACCACATAGAAGGCGCTAGTAGTACATTAAATACATTATTTTGATATTAATTCTAACATCTCCACTTATCAAAATAATCTGAACTTTGTAACATATAAATTATTTTTAACAAACTAATAAAAGCAAAAAATGTTATTAATTTACAGATTCGAGGGGTAATGTTGTTCGCGTCCGTAGGAGCTACTTAACTATAACCCTACACGTGCCCCTCGGGTGGTGCCAATTGAACAACAAACGCCGAGTCGTAGGCGGCGGTCAACTAACCTACTAAGCAAGCCTAACAGCTTCTTATGTTGGAGGTAGGAAATGATCTCCACACCCGTAATCTTGTGGTCATGTCTCGCAAGAACGGAGACCTGGGCTTGGTCGCCTGGGTCGCGAGGAAGACAACCTCTTAACCTGTAAAAATAACCCTAATCCTAAGGTGTGACCGTGCCGATAGGATGAATGGCTGCAGGTAGTCAGTCTCTAACGCAAACCTCGATGAAACTGGCTCACATCGTTGAAAAGTGCCCTCTCACAGGAATGGGCGTTACCCTGTGAGTGACCTATTATATCGATCCTACTCGTGGGAACAATATGAATTCCAAACAAGAAACAATATCACAACCACAACAGAAATTACTTAAACAACAAGTACTTCATGAAAGCTACTTCTCTAGGCAAAGATCATCATCCCTCTCTGATATAAGCAGAGGACAGTCAACAACTTCAAAAAACAACCTGAATCAGACCTGTTGCCTGTTGAAACTACAGCAATAAAAGATATCTCTCAACATCCTGCCCCACCCATATGGCAACATGTACCACTTCCTCGTGGCAATAAGAAGAGGAAAATGTACGATTCTCCACCACCGTCTAATGGAATTGTAAATAAGAACCGGTTTAGCAACTTACCGCTTGATCCAAATGATGACATTACCCTTTCAAAAACTCAGAAACCAAACAAACCACCACCAATAGTTCTGAGTGGTATAGAAGACGTCAACGAGTTAATAAAACTAATTGAAACTGTTAGCCAAAAAGATAATTATAAGCTCAAAATGATTACCAAAAATATCCTTCACGTGCTAATGAAAACTCCAGAAGAATATAAGAAAATTATCAATCTCCTCAGAGATAACGGGCGTATAGGGTATACTTTTACGCCTAAGGACTCCAAATGCTACCGAATTGTCATTAAGAACTTGCATCACTTCACACCTCATGAAGCTATTGTTGAGGCAGTTCAAGCGACCAACAACAAAGTCAGAGGTGAAATAATTAATGCACGATACGGCCCCGAAAAGAAACCGACTTCAACGTTCTTCGTCAATATCGAGCCAGGCATTAAAAATCCTGACGTTAAAAACATTGCATTTATCGCACAGCAAAAAATTAAGATTGAGGATCCCCGGAAATCAAAGTTCATTGTACAATGCCAACGCTGTCAACAATATGGTCATACCAAAAATAACTGCATGAGACCATTTAGATGCGTGAAATGCGGTGAAGACCATAAAACCTCAGAGTGCAAAAACAATAGGACAACTCCAGCCAAGTGTGCTTTATGCTGCTGCGACCACCCTGCTAATTATAAAGGATGCCAAATATACAAAGAAATACTAGCTCGAAGGACCAAGAATCTCGCCTCTCGCGCTAGACTACCCTCTCAAACACCTGTTATCAACATACCAACTACCACCAACTTTGACACTAAGGGTCATAGTAACACCCACAAAACATCTTATGCCGATATTGCCAAAGGTAGGCAACCAACAACACAGCAATCTACTCACCAACAATCTAATAAATTAGAAGATATACTTGCCAAACAAAGTGAGAAAATGGATCTCTTAATTCAACAAATAGGCTCCCTACTGGGACTTATAACTACCCTGATATCTAATCTGACAAAATGACTTCTCTACACATCGCCACGTGGAACATAAACGGACTTGCTCCCAACACTAAAGAACTTGAGATGTTTTTGAGAACCAATAAGCTTGACGCCTGCCTTATATCAGAATCTCACACTACATCAAGATCACGCATATGCATTCGTGGATTCTGCGTTTACACAACTTCACACCCCGAAGGGGAAGCTCATGGTGGTGCGGCAATAGTAATTAAGGAGAACATTAAGCATTGCCTACTCGAGTCTTGGGAAACCAAGTACCTGCAAGCTACAACTGTACGGATCGATGATCGTGTCGGACCCCTCATCCTCTCAGCAATATACTGTCCACCGCGTCACACCATTAAGGAGAATATGTTTACGGAGTTTTTCAAAGCTTTAGGAAACCGATTCATAGCCGGTGGTGGTTGGAACGCTAAGCACACACATTGGGGATCTAGGTTAACAACTACGAGAGGTAGAGAATTAAAATGTAGTACTGAGATCAACAATCTAGCGACCATTTCAACCGGAGAACCTACATATTGGCCTACAGATATCGAGAGAACTCCTGATCTTATAGACTTTTTTATCACAAAAGGCATTTGTCATCAAAATCTCCTAATCGAGTCAAACCTAGATGGATCTTCTGATCACACACCAATACTTCTTACTGTAAGCCCTATTGCGATACCCCGTGATACCCATAGCTCCTATCTAACTAACGCTAAAACCGATTGGAATGGTTTCCGAGAATATCGACGAAAATATCACTCTCAAACTGAAGATGTAGACGATGCATGTCTATACATTACAAACCTGATCCAAGTGGCAGCGTGGACAAGCACACCCACACTGAAGCATTCATTTGCGAATACACCGCTCCCGTTTGAAATCCGTCAAAAATTTATGAAAAACGCCGCCTTCGTAGAGTTTGGCAACTTTCCCGTAACAGCGATGACAAAACGCGACTGAACAAAGCAATAAAAGAGCTAAAGATTCTTCTTGCTGATGTCACTAACGCTGCAGTTAAACAAAGACTGGAAAAGATGTCACCCAATGGCCATGGGACCCATTCTTTATGGAAAGCTACCAGGAATATGCCACAGCCCCAACAATGTTCACCGCCAATCTGGAATGGCAATACATGGGCACGGACAGACCCAGAAAAAGCTGAGACCTTCGCCAGTCATCTTGCTACTGTCTTCAAACCTAACGGATCTGACAACCCTGAGGACCCTGAAATAGATCTGATCCTAAATCAGGACCTGCAGCTGTGTCTGCCGATAAGACCTACTTCCCCAAAGGAGCTGTCCAAATAAATAGCCAGCTTGGACTCGAAGAAAGCTCCAGGATTTGACCTGATCACCCCGAAGGTACTCAAAGAGCTTCCTAGAAAATGTATTGTCTTCCTGGTAACCCTCGTTAATGCAACCTTCAGAACAAAACATGTCCCTGCTATTTGGAAAATATCCGAGGTAGTGTTATGATCCATAAACCCGGTAAACCAGTCAACGATGCATCCTCACACCGTCCTGTCAGCTTAACTCCAGTTCTAAGCAAATTGTGGGAAAAAATAATCCTTACTAGGATACATGCATACCTAGATATCAATCACGTCATACCAGATCACCAGTTCGGGTTTCGCAAACAACATTCGACCCTAGAACAAGTACACAGAGTCTATCGTACTATACGAGACTGTTTGGAAAAGAAAGAATATTGTTCTGCTGCTTTCCTGGATATCCAACAGGCATTCGATCGGGTCTGGCACAAAGGGTTACTATGCAAAATAAAGCAAGCACTTCCACACTCTTTCTACCCCTTGATGGATTCTTACCTTAGAGACAGAATGTTTCGAGTAAAACACCGTGACGCCAGGTCTTCCTTGTATAATTGCCACGCAGGAGTACCCCAGGGATCGGTACTCGGTCCGGTGCTTTACAACATCTTCACGAATGACTTACCCCAGACACCTAATGTTACAGTAGCAACCTATGCTGACGATGCTGCATTTCTCGCATGTAATAGCAGTCCAGAAGAGGCAAGTAAATTGCTGCAGGCACAACTCGATGACACAAATAAATGGTTGAACAAATGGCGTATAAGAGCTAGTGCCCAAAAATCTCACCACATCACGTTTACTCTGAGACGTGCAACTTGTCCTGCAGTCAACTTAGGTACCAACACCTTACCGCAATCGTCCTGCGTCAAATACCTGGGGTTTCATCTGGACCGAAGGATGACATGGAAAGACCACATCAAATATAAGCGTAACGAAATCAATTTTCGATTTAGAAATTTGCTATGGCTTCTACGAAGACAGTCAGCACTGTCCCTAAGCAACAAACTAAGAGTGTACTGCTCCGTAATAAATCCCATTTGGACATATGGGATTCAACTGTGGTCATCGGCCAGTAATTCGAACATACTCTGCCTACAAAGAGCCCAAAACAATATACTTAGGGTCATATCAGGTGCACCATGGTACTCCCGCAATTCGGAAATCCACGAATACCTACAAATTTCAACCTTCGTAGACGAAGCAAAACGCTACACAGCCACATACAAAGATCGTTTGACATTCCATCCTAACCCACTTTCGCACATTCTGTTGCAGCCCAACTCGATAAAGAGACTCAAGAGAGCTGACGTGCTTCATAATTAGAGCGATTAAGGGCACTGGCCCTATATTCGCCCAAACAAGATACATACCACAACCCACCTGCTTATAGTTCTAATGACTGATCGCAGGATACAAACAGAAAAAAAAATAAATTTACAGATAGTCACCTATTAAACAATGTTTTGAATACCTAACTTTTTTACAAAATAGTTATGTTTAACACTATCTAAACCCTTGGTCAGCATGTCTGCTGGCATTTCAGATGTTGGCATGTAGACTATCTTTATAAGATTGTTAGCAACTGCTTCTCTAACAAAATGATGACGCACATCTATGTGTTTAGTTCTTTTATGAAATAAAGAATTTTCAGACAGCTTCTGAGCGCCTTGATTGTCATTATACAATATAATTACATAATCACAACTGTTTACAATTTCAGAAAACAAGTTTTTTAAATAAATAGCCTCTTTACAGGCTTCGGCAATTGCCATATATTCTGCCTCTGTACTTGATAAGGGTATAGTACGTTGTTTTTTACATTCATATGAAATAACAGTTCCAGAAAGTTTAAAGTAGAAACCTGTATAGGATCTCTTATCTAGTGTGTTTGAAGCCCAATCTGCATCAACGAAACCCTCTAATTTACAATTATCTTTGATAAACATTAGGCCATAAGATTTAGTTTTACATAAGTATCTTAGGATGCGTTTCGCATGCTTCCAATGAGTATAGGAATATGAATTATTAAATTGGCTCAAATAACTCACACTATAGGAAATATCTGGGCGAGTCAAAACACTTAAGTACATTAAGCTTCCTATTAGTTGTTGGAATGGATATTGTTTATAAACATCTACACTTTTCTCTAGTTTTAAATTTTTCTCATTAGGAGTACAACTTTACAGTTTGTCATATTAAATTTACTTAAAATATGGTCTACAAACTTTGCTTGATCTAAGGAAATATTGCCATTCTGATACATTTTTACTCTCATACCCAAACATTGTTTTAATTGCCCCAAATCTTTAATTTTAAATTTTGACATTAAATTTGTTTTTAACTCCTTAACCATATTACTACTGTTTGAAAAAATGAAAAAATCGTCAACAAAAATTGCTATTATGATCTGCTCCTTTTCACAATTTTTTATATACAGACATAGTTCTAACTCTGACTTAACAAAATTTAATTTTAATAAAGAATCATTTACTCTTTCGTTCCAAGCCCTGGCTGATTGTTTTAGACCATTGATTGGATAAATTGCACGATTTAATTTAAGAACACTATTTTCTTTACAATCTAAATTAGGGGGAACTTGCATATACACTTTTTCATTTAAGTAACCATTTAGGAATGCTGTAGTTACATCTAAGTGAGTAATTTCAAGGTTAAGTTTGACACTTAAAGCAAATAGAAACCTTAGTGTAGAGTAACGAAGCACTGGTGAGTATGTGTCAGCGTAAAACCTTTTGCCACCAGTCTTGCTCTATATCGCACACTATTATCACTTTCGTACTTTTTCTTGAATACCCACTTGCACTGTATCACTCTATCAGCTTCTTTCCTATCTACAAACGTCCATGCTTGATTATCGTCGAAAGCTTTCGGTTCATCTTCCATCGCTTGTCTCCACTGTTCCTTGTCTGGTCCATTTATTGCTGCTTCATAACTGAGTTCTTCATCACATGATTCCAGATTATCCAGAAGACAGAAATTGGTCATCCCATATCTTTCTACTGGCTTTCTTTTACGCTTAGCTTCAATTTGAACTTCATTCTCTGCAAAAGACTCTTCTTCAGTAACATATTGATACGAGTCATCTTGGGAAGACGATGATTCACATATATATGTTGAATCATTTGGATCTGAACCTGGATTTTCTATTAAACTTTCATCTTCTTCTAAGTTTTCATCTTTCTTTGACTTATTTTCACAATCGTTTACTACAATCTGAGCTTCGTCCAACTCCATTTTCTCCATAATGATGACATCTCTGCTCGTAGTAACTTTTTTAGTTCTTGGGTTATACAATCTATATCCTTTCACATTATCTGGATACCCAACTAAAATTAATCTGTCAGCCTTCTTATCCCATTTTTGTCGTTGTATTTTGGGAACATGCACCATTACTTTACTGCCAAAAATTCTAACATGGCTGAGGTCTGGTTTCTCACCTGTCCACCTCTCAAATGGTGTCATCATGCCTAAACTGGCGGCTGGTGTTCTGTTCTTTAGGTAAACTGCAGTATTAACTGCTTCAGCCCAAAAACTTTTGTCGAGACCTGCTTCAAACAATAAACATCTTGCCCGTTCAACTATAGTTCTGTTGAACCTCTCTGAGAGTCCATTCTGCTCTGGAGTGTGAGGATTGGTCTGATGGACAATACCTACTTGTTTTAAGTAACTTTCCATCTCACGTGAACAAAATTCACCTCCATTGTCGGTTCTCAGTATTTTTATCTTGTTTCCAGTTTGATTCTCAACTAAACTTCGAAATTCTTTGAAATGCTGGAACACCTGGTTCTTTTCCTTCAAGAAGTAGACAAAAGTCATTCTGCTGGCATCATCCACAAACAGAAGAAAGTACTTCGCCAGACCAATTGACTTGGTCTCCATCTGCCCGCATAAATCTGAGTGTACTACATCCAGTAGTTTTTCACTTCTATGGTTTGCTGATGGGAAAGGGAAACGTGATTGTTTTCCCTCACAGCACACTTCACAATTCTGTATCTGTATGTCAGCTTTCTTGTGAAAAGAAACTCCTTCTACTGCTCCTTCTTTCATTTTTTGTAAGGACTTACTATTTATATGTCCTAACCTTTTATGCCATGTTGACATTGCCGATAACGAGTTCTCGAATTTTTTTGTGTTTAACTTATACACTCCATTTATCAAATTTGCTGTACCAATAAGCTCATTCACTTGGTTGTATATCAAACAGGTATATTTTTTGAATACAACTTTATTTCCTTTAGCTATAAGTTGGCTTACGGATAATAAGTTTGCCGTGAGATTCGGTATATACAATACGTCCTTCACAATCACGTCATACTGAGAACTGTTCACGCATGTCGTTATCTGTGTTTCACCAACACTAACTACAGGCACCGTCATTTGATTTGCCACTACGATTTCTTTAGGTTCGTGTACTGGTCGAGTTCGGAGTAAACATTTTAGGTTTGACGTCATATGCGCGCTTGCGCCTGAGTCGATGTACCAGTCTTCTGTGTTTATAATAACCGTTGAAAAACGCCGCGCTAAAAGCATTCAATTGTTTATTTGCTTTTAATTCAGGACACTTATTTTTGTAGTGGCCGATCTTCTTGCAATTATAACACTTTATTTGTTTACTGCTGGTTGACTTTGACATTTGCTTGTCAGTGTTGCCTTTTTTATTTCGCTGTTTTGACCAAAAGGCAGAGTCGATTCCAGTAGTTCCAACCTCCGAACACATATCAAGTAACTTTGTTTTAATGACGTCAGCGCTAATGGCTATTCCAGAGTGTTCTATTGCCATTATCATCGGTGAATACTTATCTGGAAGTCCCGCCAAAAGTAATGACCCAATCCACTCGTCTGTGATTTCGAAACCTGTCCCTTTCAATTTATGTGCTGTCTCAACCACTTGAGATACATAGGATGTCATGGATTCGCAGTTATCGAGGCGTATTGAAATCAATGTACGAAGCAAACTTATTTTTCGTTGATACCCCGTGTCGTCAAATAACTGTTTTAATTTCTTCCACACACCGTTCACTGTAGTTTCACTTTTTATATGCACATATAATGAACAGTCAATTGTCATAACGAGTTTTGCTTTAGCTTTTTTCTCCTCAGATTCACTGATAGTTGCCGGTACATTTTCAATGTCAATGCCTTCACGTAACAAGAAATTACTTGTTGCAAACGCCCAATCGTCCTTTGAGTTTCGGCACATTTACTAAGTACCCCGACGTCGACATAGTTACTTTCGCACGAGAAAATCAAAAAGATTTTTAGCAAAAGTGGGTCTGGGCGCATAACCTAATAAAACGTGTACGGTAGTTGATCAAAGACTAAATTTATTTCTTAATATTAGGTAGGTAGTTACAAACGATACCACATAGAAGGCGCTAGTAGTACATTAAATACATTATTTTGATATCAATTCTAACATATCATTTATGCAATAATCAGTTTATCCGATTTTTTTGCAATAAATGTAATATTATTATAGATATAATGTCAATATTTTATTATATTAGTTTAGTTAGTATGTATAAATATACTATTAATATACTATATATAAATATCATACTATTAATATGTAAAAACATGTTTGTCATAAAAAAATAAAAAGAAATGTTTTCTACGGAGGTAAAAAGAAAATTGAATGACAAGCACCTTTTAAAATATATTATTGATAAAAATGAGGTACATTTCTATATGTATTCATTTCCAAAATCCCATTAGCTGAAATTTGATATTAACACTGTATATCTTGTTTGTAAGTCGCATACACAAAACTGATAAATATAGCGTGCAATTTTTGTGTTATATAAAACAAATAAACATATTTATAAAGACGTTCTAAATTATTTTTGCAAGCACTATTTTATTGAATAATATTTATTCGCAAGAATCATCTGTGTAGTTTATATCGTCACCAAAGTGTTTCAAACAGCTGTGCGTATATATATATATATATATATATATATATATATATATATTTCAATCCTTACAATATATATACATAGATATATATATATATATATATATATATATATATATATATATATATATATATATATATCTATGTATATATATTGTAAGGATTGAAAATCGGAAATTTAAATAGAATTAAAAGAGTGATTTAATACATAATACGCCTATAATTAATTACTTTTGCAGAGTATACGAGTATGTAAGTACGTAAGTAAAATACGTCCAGTCCGAACCGAGTCCCTTTCCGAAGTGCCTCGCGTCGTAATCTCCCGCTTTAAGCTGCTCACCATCGCTCGCCTTGAAGTTGGATTCGGGAGAAGCGAGAACCGCAGCTTTTCTTAGCTCAACTCCAACAATATATATATGTATATCTATGTATAAATAAATATATATATATATATATATGTATATATATATATATATATATATATATATATATATATATGTATATATATATATATATATAGTCGGCCCTTCAGTAGATACGGTCAACTGCAAAAAGCTACATTTACAGGACAGCGGTTTAAACTTGAATATGTTTTTGTTTTTCCATGGATCTCAATGAAACTTGGTAGATTGGCTTAAAATGTATCTGTACACTGAATAAATAAATGGCCAAAATTATCTTATTTTCAGATTTCGTGTACATAGCTTTGTATACTTTGTTTCAAATCAAAAGTAATTTGAGACATCTACCACTTAGCTGAAATTACGTCGAATTCCAACTTTATAAAATGTAATTAGCTATGTGCTTATTTTCACTTAAAATATTGTTCTTATATCGAGGACAAGAAGTATATATTAAATTATCTTCAAAATTTTGTCAAAAAATGGTAGATGCCTCATTCAACATTGTGCTTATTTACACGTATAAAAAGTTATCTACCACATAAACGATAATTGTCCATGTTTTAACCCAGTCCAACCTACTGCAATCGCTAAAGTAAAGCAACCACTTTTGCGGCTAGATAATGGATGAGTGCCTGGATACAAAAACACAAACGATTTTAGTTAGCATAGTATTTATTTCAAATAAAAATCAACATGTTTATCTTTTAGTTAAACTAGTAGATAACTGCTTCGACTAAACTAATAGAATCAATCAACAAAACATTTTACGTCCATGATTTACACCTAGTAGTAATAAGGACTCATTTTGCAGTATTTGGTAATAAAGATCTATTAATCTTATTAACGACTAAACGATAAAAAAATATATTTTTAATAACAAAGATAAATCTTTTAAAATCTAGGTAATTAAGAGCTTTAATAATTTGTACTTTTTACTAGTACTAATTTGTACTTACATAATTGCAACACAGGTGACTCTTTCGTAAAAAAAATATAAATCAATAAAAATTAGACTTTCAAACGCTTACAAAATAAACATAATAAAAAGTTATTCAGACTCAATTCGTAGTCTTTTAAGATGAGGTTTTTTTAATAATGAACTTAACTTGCAATTCAGTTTGGTCGTAACTACTTTTTAACTACTAAATATAAAACGAGCTTAGCTCAAAGAACAGTACAACTTAAAAAATACATAACATCAGACCTAAATAATAGTGACAAAATTAAAAGACGGTTGGTTTAAATAAATAACAAAAGAACTTATTGTTTTGTCTTTGATTCATCGGACCTATTAACGGTGTTACCATATTCCAAGTTTTTGTAAAGCTTTTTGGTATGAGGTTTTGATTACAAAGAGACAGTAAATCGTTATAATTTGCAGCAGTAATTGGCAATCTGGCATTATATAATAATGCGGGCTCTGAGTTAATATGGTCCTTTCTTTCCCTTACTCTTGAACGCGTCCGAGTATTACTTTGTCCCAAGCAGTCAATAGCCATAGAATCATCTTCATTCCAGTCGTATTTGTAGAATATAACATTAGGATTATTCACATCAACTTTTATTTCCTGGACTTGATTCCACTTCACCTTTTCATTATTTCTTCCTTTTGTTCATTTCATTTGGTTGATGCAAGATTTAAAGTCAAAAATATCATTATTGGATATCTCATTGATTTTGTATCTTATCATTCGTGGTTTTGCACCACCTTACGCAGGTATACCATTCTTGAGGAGAATAGATCACAATTAAATGAAACTACGTGATGTAGTATTATTTCTACTATCTTTAATTTCTTTACCACGACTTAGGTTTCGTTGTATTACAACATCTTCAGGTGGGATATTAGCAAATATTAGCAAAGATCTTTGCTAATATCCCACCTGAAGATGTTGTAATACAACGAAACCTAGGTCGTGGTAAAGAAATTAAAGATAGTAGAAATAATACTACATCACGTAGTTTCATTTAATTGTGAATAATAAATTTCTACGAAATTAACGCCAAATATATTCAATATTTGAGAATAGATCATTTTATTTTTGGATGTGCGCTCGATTAAGGCATGAACCGAATCCCCTTCTTGTTGTGTATGGCCTTTTTCCAGAGAACGGTGGCATATGTTGATGTTTAATTTTCTTGAAGCCCGTAAATACATGAGAAATTTATATTATGCGATTGCGGTTTTGACCCGCGCAATTGTCAGACTCAATGTTCAGCTCTGTTCTGTAAAAAATTATAGACAGCTTGCTACTTCATTAGACCCTCGCTTGGCTGTGGTTTCATCCCAACATATAGCAAATCCCTTTCTTCTATCTTATGTCAAAAAGGGTAAAATTTAACACTGATAATTCGCGTTTATAATAAAAAGAGCTCGTTTCGTCGTGAGGGGTAGATAAAATCTTTTGAAAGTCAAATGCTGTAACTTCCTCAGGCTTAGCGAGAGCTTCATTTTTATCTTCGGTCTTCAGAGTCCTAGCTGTATTCTTGTTAATAATGTGGGCATTGAAAATATCTTCATCTTCGTTAGGGTTATTTTTCATTGGTCCTTTTTGGGTATAAAAAAGCGAATATTCATGTTCGTATTAACAATGTCTCGGTATTGATGCACTGATTTAGCTAATTCAGTCAGGTTTTGCTATGCTGCCCAAGTCACATTTTAAACATAGCAGTGAACGTCAAGTTGTTGTCCAAGTACTTTTAGTTAGAGTCCTTTCTTGTGTAATGCGATTACACTAGCTGGAATGAGTTGATGTGGTCACAAACGCTCTTTACAATAATAAACGCTAAACTGGCGTTTGGATTCAGAACCTGTTGTGATTCGCCTTTTTTGTAGCGTTTTGCCAATAAATTCCCACTGTTTTTTATGATCTCCAAGCGCCCAAAATCGATTAAAAATCTCTTTTTGCTTACCAGCTGAAAATATAGTGTTACACATGAGTTTACATGTACTGTCGCATGCTGCTCTCAAACTTTTAGCAGGTGGTCATTTCCGTTTCTTGACATATTTTCTTACCCTTGGTTCAATAATAATTTTCTCTTCGTATCTATCCATTTGTCCTTGTGAATTTTTCTTCTTTTCTTAGTTATATCTATTAAATGCTTTTTCCTTTTCCTTCTACTGTTTGAAATTGATGGCGTTTCAAATGCAGAAGTACCAGCGCTTGATGTTGATGCTACATCAAAAGATGAGCCACTTTTTGGGTTTACAGGTAACAAGTTCAACAAGTCTCTGTTAGGCTCAGGAGTTACTAAATGCAACCTATTATTATCTTCTTCTGTATCAGATCTCTGAATGGGCGTTATCTACAAAAATGACCGTGGTAACGACTTTGTTCTAGATCGATCTGTGAATGATTTTTTATTTTTTCGCGGTGACCAAGAGCTTGTTTTAGCAACAGTGCAGAAAGCGTTTTAAGTTTTGAGGGTGCACATTTTGCTCTCACTTTGTTTAAAACCACACTATCATCTGCGAGTTTTTTCAACTAGGATCGAATTCTATCCATTCGGCGAGAATTCCTAAAGAATTTTGGTGATGAGGACAGAGTTTGTTGCAATAGGTGAAAATTAGCATTTTTGGAGATTTCCTGAGAGTTAATTGTAATTTCCTCGTCAAGACATGAAATGTCAATATTTTCAAATGTTTATGTTTGTCTGCTTGAGATTTTGCACAATATGTTTAAGAGTATCGTCACCGATCAACTGAAATGTATTTACATCAAAAGATTTGTTAGTGCATAATTTTGAGTAACTGGACACCTTTTCATTGTAATCTTGCTCTGGCTGTGTTGCAGATTCTGTGAACAATAGACAAAATATTATTGCACCAACAAAGACACATATACATAGGTATAAAACCTATTTAGGGAAAATGCGAACAAATACAACCACATACAACCAGATGCGAACACATACAACCACATGAGACATAACGCCTTGAAGTCTCAGGGTGGCAACATATATGCTGTCCCACTTAGATTAACATCACATTTCTGGTGGGATGGCAAGTGGTATAGGCGACGTTGACTACTTACCGTCAGGTGGCTCCACTGCTTGTTTACTTAAAACAGTTGTATTAAGAAAAGTAAGACAAGTACCACATAACTTCCCAGTAAATGTCATGCATTAATAGACAAGTGACTGATATCACTATCATCCAATAGCGTTAAAACAGTCATCTAACACATAGCTTATTTTTGGTCTTTAGTGTAAAAACGGACGAGTGGCAGATGCTTTATCCAATCCTACCACGTATAGGCAGATATATGGCATTCACAAAATAAACGTATAAAAAGTTACGTGGTAGGGTAGGTGGGAATAATAGTCCCATTGTTCACTCTAAAACTTATAATTCCTAAAATCGAGCATTTTCTTACAAACAAAATTATTGCAAGAAATTTCACACAAATTCAGCTTAACATCCAAACACATAGAAGTGCGATTATTTATTTGGTTTGGGAAAAAAATTGCATAAAAGCTGAAGATGAATTCTGAACTTCTAGCCCCTACTATAGCGGGGTAAAAAGTCCGAGGCGCGGGGTAAAAAGTCCATTCATTGTAATGTCTAATTAATAAGGTAATTACGATCATAAGATTAATAAAATTTCATTATTGTAATATCCATATGTTTTATTATTATCATAGAACTTAAAAAAACATAAACTAAAAACAATAATGAATTTCCCTAAAAGGAAACATGAATTGTTTAAAAAATCTAATGGGTATCATATAATGGGTTTTATTTAATCATGATCGTTATTGCAATTAATGCAAACAAAATTAAATTTTAAGTTAGAGCCCACACATCGTTCATGTGCCCAGAATTTGAACGATGAACATGAGATCCACTTCTCGCCTGATTTGCTCTCTGAATAAGATTCGCAACATATTATACAAAAATACTCTTCTTCAGAAGAAGATGCTACTTCCTCTTCAGTCTAGTACTTTACTGTCATTTTCTGCTTATTTACTTTGATTAATTTAAGTTTTTTCACTTTACGCTTCTCTTGTTCTTTCTCTAAGGCATTTTTTTCAGGCGTGTCAGTTGGGATGGTAGTTTTGCGGCGTTTTCTGGTGAGGATACACGGGGTCCGGCTTTAGGCACAAGACGAACAAATTCAGGCGAAAATATATCTTTAGAAGTAGAAGGCTGAGGACTTAATGCTCTTGGTTGATCTATTGGTAATGGCTGATTTTCATCTAGCTCATTTATAAGTGATGGTATATTTTCCGCGTTATCAATAGCACTGGGACGGTCAGTGACATTACTCGGGACATAATCCGAATCTGTGAATATTTCACGATTGAACGGTGTTATCCCTGAGGCCTGAAACCACTTGACAATTTAATAGGTGAAAGAGCCATTGGTAATGCAGTGCGAACAAGTGATGGGATGTTATATATTGACAAGGTTTTTCCCGGATAGTTTCTCATCCAAGAATCTTGAGCTCTAGATAAATAAGTTTTGAACGGATCAAATACGGAAACGTCTAGGGGTTGTAATTTGTGTGAGCAATGGGGTGGAAAAGATAACATAACTCCGCCATGTTCCTTTGCCAAATCAAGTGTTTTCACACACAAATGTGACGAGTGGTTGTCCAGTAGAAGAAGAATCGGAGTGTCTTTTGATGGTTTTATATGTTGGATGAATTGCTGTACGAAGCAATAAAATTCTTCATCTGTAATCCATCCGCTTAGATTAGCTTTTCCAATGCAATCTGATGGGCCATCACGAACAAAGTGGTCCTGATAATTTTTTCGTGGAAAAATGAACATCGGGGGGATGTAAGAACCTGTAGCCGAGACTGCTACTACAAGAGTGACGTTAGTGCCTCTTTCTCCAGACATAACAGAGCCAACGTTTCGTTTGCCTTTTGCAGCAACTATCTTTGTTGGTCTCAATACTGTTGATACCCAGTTTCATCTACATTCCAGATTGATGAAGCTGGGAATTTAAATCTGTCCATCACTTCAGCCAATTTATCAAAATAGTTTTGCACGTCGACACGGTTGAATGAAGTTGCTCAGCCGAGACTCAGGTGGCTTCAGGTTTTCGGATGGATAATGAGGAGTTCCTTTTTAAAAAGGCCGTCATCCAATCTTTCCCCGCGATTTTAGTTTCTTTCCAGGAATCGGGTACAGCAATTATGTCCTTAATCGCACAGTCATATGCCAAGCGACGCACTTCTTTTGGTTCTATTCCGCGGAACACTTGCGCAAGTATTTGCATAAACTGTTCTCCTGTTCCTGAGTAAAAACTTGACGTATTCGAAGATATCCAAAGCGTACATTGTCAGGGTCTTTCTTATAACGAGTAATAAATATTTTTAGAGCATTTCTGCAAATATTATAGTCTTTTGCTGCTCGACATAATTTTTTCTCTCCTCTTTCACCTCATCTGCAGATAATTTCATAATATGAAGTGGTGTGGTACCTCTACTAGTCTTCCTTTCGTAGTTTCGCATTCTGAAAAAGAAAAATGAAACACTAATTAATTAACAAATCTATAGGTAAGTGCGACAAAACGTAAAGGACGACTCTTACGGGTAAGAAGTCCAATGTACTTCTTGCCCCGTGCCTACGTCGAGTGATTTGCAATTTTATAAAATAAAAGCGGTTAATAATAGACAAAATTTATTAGCATGCATTTATTATGAATACAATAAGAATGTAATACATATTTACCTTATTCTTTTCTTCTTATGTGAAGCGCGATGTTATAAAAGAAATTAAAAGACACAGTTTTTTTACTTTTAGGCGCGAAAAAATTTCGATAGCCCTGTTACTCGCATGTGCATACCGAGCGGATGCCGCAAGTCTGACGACTTCCGGCGACGACCGACGGGATCCGCGCATCCGTGCGTCAGGAGCGCGTTGCCGCAAGTCGTCAGACTTGTGGCAACGCGCTTGCCCCTCCCCCCGCGCTCAATTGTGTGATTCATTTGTTTCTAGCGTTGTTCAATACTGAGATATTTATATTGAGACTTCTTACCCGCCGGACTTTTAGCCCCGCCCTACCCTACTTGACTCATTTTGCAGCATATGCAGCGTAAAAACGGACAACTGCCATATACCTCACATAACCTGCAATTTGATTAAATATCAATTATTGTTGAGTATTCACTACTTGATTGATGAACGGAACTTAAATGGTGAGATTTTTTAGTGTGCGCTATAATGCCGCAAATATGGCTTATGCTATGCGGACTGAACACTATGAGTCAAATACGCTGTATTTGGTGATCAAGCAATCGTTTTTACAGATGAAGACACCAAAGAAATAATAAAAAATACCGAAAATATGAGGTGGAGCCTGTACCTATCTGATATTCCAGAGAGAAAAAAAATTTAGAGCAAAAAAATTCAGAGCAAAAAAATTCAATAAATCTGTACACAGTTCAACATGGTAAAATAGGTACACTTTGCCCTACCGAATGGTACATTAGGAAAAATCTCACAGAAGTACTGAAATTGTTTTATGAAGCCATTTGTCATTAAATGACGCTTACATTTCGATAGTTAACCTTTGTTATTATTACTTAAACGAAAATTACAAGTTAGATAGGAAAACGAAGATGAGCGAATGACAATCGTGAAAAATTTTCTACATACATGAAACTTTTAATTTAAAAACGTCTGTTCTCAAAAGATCATCTATCATTAATTGCAGCAACATTACTGGACCCACGTTTTAAATCGAAGTATCTAACTTACATAACAAAGTGGTAAATAGAAACATTAGCCCTTCATCTTCTGCAGAACCAATGCTGCTTGCATCCAATACCCAGAAACAAGAAGAAAGTCTATGGGATGCCCACGACAATACCCTATGTGAGACTCAGACAAATACAAATGATACAGAATATGATCAAACTTCGGTATTGAAACAAACAATCAAGTGTTATTTGTCCGAGCCATGACTACAACGTAATGCTACTATATTTTCCTATTGGAACTCTATACCCAAAGTTGAGAAAAGCAGTGTTAAAGTACCTTTCAGCACCACCAACTAGCATCCCCAGGGAGCAAATATTCAGTGCTGCTGGACAAATACACGCAGATCGTCGCAGTAATTTGCTATGTAAAAATGCAGAAAAAATATTATATTTTTAGCTTATAATATAAGACTTTTTAATTATGATTATTGATTTATTTTCTAAGTAACTTACTATATTTTCTATAGATACGAGTTTTGCATCTTTGTCCGAAATGTCTGCACCATCAATGGGCAAAACTATTATCTTCGGGCAACTTTTCCGATGTGTTTGGGATAAGTCTTCTCACGACGAAATATCGGCGCCACTTTCGACTAGTATCTCTGCGGTCCTTCTACAAATTGCACCCATCTCATCTAAATCTCGTTTTCGTTGGCCGGCCTCGTGATAATTCCAGTTGAAATTAAGCATTTTAAGCATAATTTTATTACGGTATTGGGTAACCAGCCCTTTGCTTAAGAAATGTAAATTATGAACCCACGGACTTTATGGACCCACTTACAGCCATTCAAGTATTGGCTGTAAGTGGGTCCAAATCGCTGGTGGTGAGTGCGACAAATTTTCAGATGAAGTGCAGAAACATACTCTTTTTACCTCTTATGCAACTTATTTGGTGTAAACTACCACTGTGTGCATACTTATTTGCTGTCTCGACCCTTCAAAATAAAAGGATTGCACGCCTTCGCCATATTTTCTTTCATAATTTTCACTAGTCCACGTGTATAATTGCATTGTTCTCAATATTTTTTTTTTATTTCAAAGTCTTATATTGGAGCGTTACATTGAATTCATGACGCAAACATTTTTTTAAATTAGATTCCAAGTCTAAAGCGAAATCTTCAGTGTGCTTTTAACATCCTTTATTATTGTCCGTGTTTATTTTAGTTTTTGGGTCAGCAATATCTTGGCGTACAGATTGTCACTTGTGGAATAGAATTATCGAATTCTTTGTAATGGAGATCTTTGTTCTTACAAGTGTTACATTTCCTTCAAAGACATATTTCGTTATATCTGTTGCAACAGATTAAATTTAGAAATCCCACATGGTTTGAAACTGATTTATCTTGGCATTATATAGTGATAACATGCTTAAATCGATGTTGCTCTGTATTAGATACATACAAGTGTTACAATCGCAATATGGCTATATAATCCAAAATGGTGGAATCTTCTAAAACATCGTATACAAAATTTTAATTTGTGACTTCTCTACAAAAAGTTTGTGCAAATTACGTAAAGTCTCTAGCATAACTCACTTGTTTGCGCTCACCCTGCTTCGTTCGTGCTTTTTTCCTGCACCCCCTATTACTTGAATCTTTTTTTTTTCTTTTTTTTATCTGCAATCAGTGCTTTCAATTTTATCAGATGTGGTGAAGAGTGTTGAATCTCGTTTAGAGTGTGTCCTCCAGTGAGAACATCTCCTCTTTCCTTAGGAACTCAAAATATCTTTCCTTTTTAGTTTTCCTTTTTAGTAATAATATTTTGCATTCGCTGCAGTATCAGGATGTTGGAACTACTACAACTGCTCCACAATTGTATGCCATGAGTCCATACAGACTTGAATCTTTATCCATGAAAATAGCAATTCTTTTTTCCAAAATATCAAAGCTTCTAGTGCCTCGTCTTGAGTCTACTAATCTTCAGTTTCAATTTAGTTTTTTCTAAGGTTTTATTATCTTCTCAGTTTCTAAAACAATGTATTTACCAGTTTTCCGCTTATCATTCCCTTAAATAATCTTTTCTCTTTTTCAGTTTAGAGACTTGGGAACTTGGTTGTTGAGGTACAATATCACCATACGGCAGCTTTTGCTTTATAGTTTCATTATCATTTGCGGGTGATGAATTTATTACCGCATAACTTTGGTGTCAGACTGTCAAGACAGTTGTCTTTCCGCAACTTAGTCAATATACATTTTTATTCTTTTAGCACACATTTGCTTATAGTATTTCTTTTACAGAATATGGGACCTAGAAAAAAAATTACCCCTATAAATACGCACGACGAAAAGTTAAAAAACATGGAAAGTATCGACAAAAGAAAGAAAAACGAATTTTTAAGACTTGATGAATCTATTATGATGAATATATATATATATATATATATATATATATATATATATATATATATACACACACATATATACACACATATACACACATATATACACACATATATATACACATATATATACATATATATATATATACATATATACATATATACATATATACATATATATATATATATATATATATATATATATATATATATAGTGATAAATTTTTAGATTTGTGAAAAAAATAAAAGTGTATATTTTATAAAATGTATTTTAAATTATTGTTCAGTTATCGGAGATTTCAGAAACGTATAATACATCGAAGTTTTATTTTATACCTTTTATTTATTTCAAGTTTTGTCGGAATAGTAAGAAAAAATTAACACATCAGTCACAAAAAAAATTATTTATTAGTTATTATGTAAAATTAAATTTTCAGTTTTTTTTAACTTTGCTTAACTAGAATACAAGCATTTATTATTATCTAGCTCGATTTAGATGAATTCTTATTATAAATATATAAAAAATTACATTTAGTACCACTCTGTCACATTTTTGCTTGTTAAGACAACAAACTTTGAAATATTTTGCAAATAATTGAAATAAACGTAGCTGAAATTCTGTTAATACCTTGTATGGTCAATATGTAATATTATAACACGTTATTTTAGTTTATGTTTTCAATAAACTGAATCATATGCTGCTTTGAAATTTAATTACAAGAGGGACAAAATTGTGACAGAGTGGTAGATATTAATTACCCAACATTTGAATTTAATCCTTAAACATTTTTAGTTTTTAAAACGATAACAAAACATAATACTTCTCTTATAATGCTACATAAAATATTATTTTTTGGTAGAAACATTCTTTGTTACACGTAAAATCAGACTAATCTTCTCTTTTCTTTTATTCTACTTTTCAAATACTTCTATTGGTTTATCAAATTCCTAATAAACATGCCTTCCTCTTTTGACTTCTTTAGGACTTGGAATTTTTTTTATCAAGTTTTCAAATATCACATCCGATTTTACGAATTTAAATATGTTTCCAGTGTCATCAACAGTTTTATAAAACATCACCCGAACATCTCCATCTTCATCCACACAACTTTTGTAACTCCTAAGTAGGTGTAGTCGACTTTGTTTTTACTGGGTACTTTTACTAACATATGTGTACCATTTTTTATTAATAATGGGTGGATGTTGTCTACAGACAGGTCATATGAAGTACCCGGTTTTATGTGCACAGTTTTTTTCTGATTAACAAGAGGCTGATCATCTTCTGAAGTATAAACAGTCTCATAAAATCTCTTTGTAGGAGCTCTAATTATGTTGGTTATATCAGCCAGTGGTTCTTCTAAATTTGAGGTCATTGTTCTGTATACTCGTACATTTTCTGTAAATCATTAAAATAGATTCCATATTTATAAAAAGTAATTACGGCTTCTCCGTATAATTAAGGCTTCTCCGTATAAGAATTCACTAGAAGAATCCCTAATTAAAAAGCAAGAAAAAGAAAATAAGAAAGGACAGAAGAAACGGACAAATAAAAAACAGCAGACAATGAAAAAAAAAGGTTTTAAAAAGAAGAAAGTTGAAGAAGTTAGTTCCAGTTCCGAAGACGATGACATGCCTGAGCTCGCAGATAGCAGTGGGAATGAATATGATGCTGAATGTCCCTACTGCAGCGGAAACTTTTCACAAGATACAAGAGGAGAAAAATGGACTAAGTGTCAAGTTTGTTTTAAATGGGCTCATGAGGATTGTGGAGATGTAGCATCGTATCGTTTTTTGTGTTCTTTATGTTTAGATATGTAAGACATGGTAAGATTTCCAATATTCTAGAAGAGATTTTTATTTTTGTTACTACCGTACACGTGTTTATAATTTTACTTTTGATACTTTTATAAAAAATCCTAAATATGATTAGTGAGCATAGGTAGCTCAAATCTTTGTTAAGTGTAACTAAAGTATAAACAATAATTATTGTGAACCCATTTTGAAGACTGAAGCTAGTCTATAATTTAATAATTAAAGTACCAAAATATTGAGACTGATGTTTGTCTATAATATTTAATTAAAAATTTACAATAAACATGTGATTATAATGACATTAATATTGTTTTTTACGTTTATTTACCCCTAAAATTTTAAGGAACTTAATATGAGATACTATCTTATATTAATAATAATAATAATATAGTTTATTTGTGGATATAAAATACAACAGGTAAAGTAATAGACATGTACAGAAATTTTCTTAGGACTAATGACAAAATTAAAGTTAAAAATTAAGTTACACGCCTTAACCTAAATTTTATTCAATATTTTATCTACAAAAAGGTTACTAGCTCGGCTTGTGCAGTTATGCTATAAGCAAAACCGACACGGCCGGTTTACAGCTAGCACCTGTTGATATGCATACATATACAAACAAATACTCATATATACATATACACACATATACATATACAGTTTACACGCATACACGCACAGATACACAATATATAATAATATTAATAATTATTTTTAATATAGGTATTATATACAGACATATAACTACATACACATTATTACCCATAGAGGAAACATAGCACAAAGAAAAGAAGATACTAACAATAAATATAATTTAGATGATGAAGCCGATATTTTCCGTTTATTCCGTTTGCATTTGCTGGGTCAAAAGCCACTTACGGATTGACCTTTTAAAAGTAGTCATGGATACAGCAGTTTTTAGGGGCGGAGGGAGGTCATTCCAAATTTTAGTTGCGGCAAATTTGAAACTACCCCGATAACCGGTTGTGTGATGTTCCGGGACTAAGAGAAGTCGGTCTCTGGCGCGCGTCACGTGGCTATGAGCACTGCCGGACCAGTTTAATATGTCGTAGAGATATTTCGTCTCTTTTGCTGTGAAAAGTCTGCGCAAAAAACAAAGAGTGTGATAACTGCGACGATTGTGCATTCGGAGCATTCCATGCTCATTTAAATACGGTGATACACGGGATCGCCGCGGGATGCCGAAACAAAAATGCGTGAATGCATTTTGTATTCTTTGGATTGAATTGGCTGTTTTTGAAAGTAAACGCGGGCCGTATACGATATCACCATAATCGAGTACAGGAAGAATGAGGCTTTCAACTAGAATTTTCCTAACGGGAACAGAGAGACAAGGACGGTATCTGTATAGCGTTTTGAGACGCATAAAGCAACATTTAATTTTTGTGGTTATGTGTTCATGAAATCTCAGCTGTGAGTCCATTATAATGCCTAGATTTTTGGCGTGTTCCACCATAGGAATGGACTGCCCGTTTATGGCGAGCTTCAGTCTTCCTGATCTTGCTACCTGTGCCCTACTTCCCGTAATTAGAAAACAGGATTTGGAAGGGTTTAACAATATATTTTTAACAATAAACATGTTTAACAATAAACATGCCTTTACACGACCAATTCCAGATTTTCATAAGATCTTCATTAACTTTTTCACACACTCTGTCTTTATCTCCCACACGAAAAGATTTGTACAGCTGTGTATCATCAGCATAAAAATGAGTTTTTACATGCTTTAAATTGCTCGAAATATCTGACGTGTACAGAGTGAAAAATAGCGGCCCTAGGATTGACCCTTGCGGTACACCTCTAGAAATGGCATGAACTTTCGAGGTAAGAGTTTTACTACCATCGAATACTTTGACATACTGACACCGTCGCTTAAAATAGTTTTTAAACCATTCACACGCGCATTCCGATAAGCCGTAATATTGTAATTTAGCCATTAAAATTGGCAAACTTAGGCAATCAAAAGCACGTGAATAATCCAAAAGAACGACAGCAGTAGCCTCCCCTTTATCAGCTGAGGATAGGATATAATTAGTAATGGATAGAAGTGCTGTGGATGTACTGTGTTGACCACGGAAACCTGATTGAGTAAGGGGGAGCGCTTTGATGGATTCTAAAAGTCTTTTAAGCTGATTGCAGACAATTTTTTCTATGATTTTAAACATTGCCGGTAGAATACTTATGGGGCGAAGATCGCTTAATGATTGAACGCTACTTTTCTTGCCTATTGGGATAACAACAGCTTTTTTCCATATATCCGGATAGGTAGAAGAAGTGAGCGACAGATTCACAATTTTGGTAATCACGGTAAGGGTGTACGGTAGTGTTAGTTTCAGCATCCGTGCAGAGATACCATCCACACCGATAGCTTCGGACTTTAAAGAATACACAATCTTCGCCACAATATCTTCACTCACCTTCTGAAAACGCATTTTTGTCTCAGCAAAACAATGGGTATCATAAAAAGAAATAAGATCAGCGTCCGCACTTTCGGCGCAAGGTAACGTTGCAAAGTGATCGATAATCTGATCTGGATCGCAGAGATGGCGTGGCAGGCTATTTTCTCTACTTTTACCGATGGGATATATTGTTTGCAAGCCTTTCCACAGATGTTTGCTATCTCCACGATGTGCGTTTACATAAAAAGTAAAATATGCTTTTCTCTCCCGTCTCAAAGCTGTGATGACTAGATTTCTCAGCGATTTATAATAAATCTAAATGTGTATCTTTCTTTGATTTAATAGCTTTAGAGCGGGCTCGATCACGCAGACGCATCATGAGACGGATCTTGTCCGTTATCCACGGTTTGGATGAATGGATGCGCGCTGTTCGCTCCCTTACTGATGCATAGGCGTCGAAAATCGACAACACGCTAGTATTAAAATTATTAACAATTTTGTCGATATCGTCGCCCATTGCCACATTGTTCCACCGAAATTTTAATACCGCTGAAACGAACAACTCCATATCCATTTTATTAAGACAACGGGAACGGAATTTGCGATCAGGTATTGGAGGTTTTATGATATTGAGTCTACCGACCAAGAGAGCGTGGTCACTTAAATCTTGATTGTGATGAATCAGTATATTAAAATTAATATCACACGGACTGCAACAAAATAAATCAATTAACGTTTCCGAGTGTTCAGTTATCCTGGTCACCTCAGATACGAGTTGTTTGAAACCAAACATCTCCAGCCAGTTAATGGTCTTGGAGTTGCTTGAATCGGCCTGTTTCAGTAAATCTTTAATAAGGTCACCGGTGAAGAAAAAGTATTCAGCGGTGCAGTTAAGGCTGGTCATCGCCTCGCTCAGGCAATCGAGCGCTAAATCTAGAGACATAGTTGGCGGTCAGTATGCAGTACCCACAATCACGCTGACGCGACCCATCTCCAAGCGAATCCAAAGTTGCTCAAGCTCTGTGTTCGGGATGGTTATCTCGCGGTACCGTATGCCTTGGCGTACATAAAAAGCTACACCTCCTCCGCGGCCGACAGTGCGATCGCGGTGCGCAAACGAGTAGCCAGGCACGGCGAGGGTGCACGTGTTCGAACCGCGTGCAATCCACGTTTCATTTATAGCCAGTATGTCTAGATCATGCTCTATTATCGCTGCGTATAACTAATCATGACCCGTCCACAAAGACCGAGCATTTAAATGACCCAGGGTAAGACAACTTTTTCTAAAACAGACTACTGTAGCCATTGGTACAACAGATGTGTAGGCCTTATTACTACCACCACAGCAGATATTTTATTTATCATAAAATGAGTGGAAAATCCGTTATAATTGGTAGGGAATATTTTTCCGAAGTATTCCAATTTAAAGAGCAACAATTTAGGGAAAAGAAAGAAATATAAGATGTACATATACATATATACAGGATACAAATACATATACATACACATACAAATATATACATATATACGCACACATACATATACGTACACACATACAAACATATATACATACACATACCAATATATATACATATACACACACACACATATACATATATATGATGAATACCTCCCTAACAACAAGTGTATGTAAAATTCAACTAAACATAATGGTTGAAATAAATATATACATATATACATACATATATATGCACAATAAAAGACACATAAAGCTATAACAGAATAAATAGGTATAAAGGTCAAAAAAAATGGCACGAGTGGAAATAATTGAGAACATTAAATATTAAACAATAAGATCTAGGTCGGCGATCGTTTTTATTTTTATATACGGCTGTCCATGTTCTTTTCGTACACGCACTTGTGCGTTGCGTGTCCACACAAAGGCGTACGAGTTTTGTCGGGCTTTCTCCTTGGCTCGACGCAGGAGGTCCTTGTAGAAAGGAGAGAGGTGTTCTACAAGGAACAATCGACGCGACGATGCAGAGAATCCGAGCTCGATGGTGTTCACTCCCCGGCGCTTGCTAACGGCTTCAAGTAAGCTATCGCGCATAGATTGTGACCGCAGTCGCAGCAGTAGAGGGCGCGGACGATCCTCGCGCGGTGATCCCACTCGACGCGCCGACTCGATGTCGTGCGGCGGCAGCGCAACAGCCGCCGTGCGCGCGATGCCCAGCGCCAGCTCACCGCAGTCTTCATCCGGTCGTTCGGGGATACCGAAGATTTCAATATTATAGCGGCGCTCGTGCTGCTCCAGTTCATGATTTTGCGTCTGCAAGGCTGCAACAGTTCCACGAAGCCTAGTTACCTCTGCTTCGATCGCCTCAACTTTATTTAATTTTGTTTCTAATTTATTTAGACGTTTTTCGAAGTCGTCAAATTTTGCAGCAAGGAAGTTTAATGAAACTTGGAAATCGGTCCGCATAGCCGACATTTCGGTACGCATAGCCGCCATTTCAGACATGATGGTTGATATGTCACCTGTAGACATCGTGACAGTGGTTGATGCGGGTGTTGCGATGCGCGGCGTTGCTTCGTCTACCTTTGTAGCACGAGTCGTTTTTTTTAAGCCAATATATAAAATCTTTATATTTTAATTTTATTCGAGATAAAAAAAGGAAAAAAAAATTTAAAAAACTACAAGGGTTTGCCAAGGATCGAACCCGCGCTACTTGAGTAGCGTAACAAGTTCAAACTTTTCGCACTACAACTCGTATTTACTTATACGACGAAACAACTATGCTATTGCGCATAACTAGACTATGCGTTCCTTCGATGGCGGCTAACAAGTAAATAAATTGACCCTTGTTAAAATGCGAAGAACAAAGGATTCACTTCACTCAACAACAAAGTCGCTATTTGTTTAATACCCGCAGATTTTTTCTAATTAAAGTCACAGTCACTACACTATTATGTTAAAATTAAGGATTTTGTATGTTGTATTAAGAGTTTTTGTTATAAGTGAAATGTTTATAATTTTGTTTGACTATCATTAATGCAAATTGTACTGTTGTACTGTTATTTTTAGTTGCAAAAATATTTTTTTTCGTGCAGCAAAAGTAACACGTCCGTATAGCGTACTTGTTAAAGCGTCTTTTTGAATTAGAACCCCTAATATCTCATAATAGGAAACCCTTTGCCTTGGACTTCTTTTCTGTTATTTTTCACTTTTTACAACACAGCCAGAAAAATATTGTATTTAGCACTAAATAGCTATTACACATTTCAAGTACATTAAATTTCCTATCTAAAACTATATCTCAGAAAGCTTCAAATGTAACAGTTTTGTTGTTATAGTCAAAAACAGAAATGGTATCTCATAATAGGCATCCTTACCCTACATATATATATATATATATATATATATATATATATATATATATATATATAGAAGAAATATGTATCTATATATAGACTAAATTAATGTTAATATAAAAAACAAATTTTAAAGTATGAGCACAACACTACTGTCTACACACTTCAGTAGTGTTTCATAAAATATGAATTAGGCTAATAAAAGTTGGTATCTTAAATTAGGGTTAGGCGTAAATTAATAGAAAAATAGAAAAAAGCATACTGAAAATATGAAAAGATAACAATAAGTTCAATATTTTATCGATACTTATACTTATCGATTGTCTAGGGGCGTCACTAGTGGTTAGTGGTAGCAGCTCACTATCAGCTAAAAACAAGATGCACACCCCGCCCGTTGTCAAGGCAACCGGGAAGTGGGTGGCGACACCTCGGTTCGGCGTGGGTGCTTACTTCAGGAGCGACGTAGGAATAGTACCGTATAGCACCGCTCGCTGTTGGCGGGCGATGATCTGTCGATCGACCGAAGTCGTCACATTGCGTAGAGACGGGAGCCAATCAGAGGCACGTCTCCTTTGTAACGGCGGGGTATTACATATTCTGCGAACCCCGTTGCGTATCACAGTAGCAAGTTAATACACCATGCGGTCTCAATAGTGATTTTCAGACCCAATTAAACAGTTATCTCTAAATATAATGTTAACATCACTTCAAAGTTTAGTATTAATTGATTAAGAGAGTACTGTTTATAATTATATAAAGTATTTTCCGGAAAACTGGGGGTTTTCCAGCAATAATAACTATTTATTAATAAGTAAGCCGTACGGTAATAAGTAACCCAAATAATATATATCCAATTTGGGTATTAAAACGAAGCACTAACACCAAACTACTTGCACATAACATTTATCACTTGTCCACAGTTGAAGAAAAATAAAGGCACTACTCGGAAAACTATTGTTTTCCGGGAGTTAAAGTAGAAACTAGCTCTTCAAGTAGAAGTAGATGCACCACACAGTTTTATGTAGGTAATAAAATCCAAAAGACACCCTTTCGAGGTCGGGGGATTATACCCAACGCTGGGGAAGGACTTTACAATGGTAATCCAAAAAAGAAAATTTAAGAAAAGCACTTAAATGTGATTTTCCGGATTTGGGCAGAGGGCATAGAATAGCTTCCGTACGCGACGGCGGCGGGAGGCATACTGCTGAATAGTGACTTTTTTTTGCAATATCTAAGAATATTCGTTTAACACACGCAACCAACCAAAGAGAGCCCTGTGCTGGTTGGCTTTACTAGGCTCTACTGGATGGCCATTGCAGCCACAAGACACCGGCGGTAATCAGCTTTTGCAGAGAAATTTATATTCACTTGATAAGCTCACCACCACACACTACCCACAAGCTCCGGCCTCTGGACAGGACATTTATGAAGCCATTTAAAGATGCATACAACCAGCGATGTGACGTGAGGATGAGAACAAAGAAGCATTTATAAAAGTATCTCGACTGGATATTACAATGTCTGAATTCAAATGCACTGGAATCCATCTATTTGACAGACTGTTATTTTCTGATCTGGATTATTTGGCTGCATATATGACCAATATACCACAAGAACAAACAGAAACTTCATCGAACGCACTAAACAACGGACAAGCTGTCGTGTTATCGAACTCAGTCGTAGAACACCCGGGAGCCTCCTCAAACACACTAAACATTGGAGGAGCTGTCGTATTGCCTGAATCAGCTCTTGCTGGTGGATCAGCTTCCATCAGTCATGCACAAATGCCTAGTAATCCAGTTGAAGATGAATTTATGATTGAATCTAGACAATCTGTTAGTGAGCCTATAACCACAAGTCCCAAACCGTCGACAAGTTCTGCTCCAGATCTTGTTCAGATAATTCATTACTTATCACCGTTGCCTGACGCTGCAAAAAACGAACAGCAGCTCGAAAAAGAAAATGTGAACGAAGTGAAATTTTAACGTTATCGCTATATAAAAAAGTTGTAGAAGAAAATAAAATGAAAAGAACACGAAAGACAAAAAGAAGGAAATAGGATCCAAGTTTAAAGTAGCAATTGGAGGCAAAGGAAAGCAAACCAGAGGAATTAAAACCAAAGGAAAGAGCGTAGACAAAGGAAAACAAGCGAAAGCCGTGAATTGTAAAGGAAAAAATGGAAACTAAGTAACCATTAACTGAAACATCTAACACAAACATAACATTTTGCGTAGTTTGCCTAGAAGATACTGACAAAGACTGGATCCAGTGCTCATCCTGTTTTGGGTGGGTACATGAAGCATGTGCAGACGTTCCAGAGTGTGGAGATGGCTTACATATGTGATCGATGCAGACTTTTCTAAAATGTCCGGTACTAGGTGCCAGTTTAATAAATAACATTTTTTGTTACCAAAGTTTGATTAATAATATTAATTATTTTTAAGCAGAGGTTGTGTTTTTTTTTATTTAATTTGATTTTTAACTTTCTTATCTACGGTAAGTCATAAATAAATATACATTTCTTAAAATATTTTTTATTTTATTTATAAAAAACCTTAGGTGTCCGCCACTAGGGGACTTCCCCCTACACTTAAAAATGAAAACCTATTGACGCTCTATTCATAAAGAAAGTAACGGACTGTTTAAATTTATTTATTAAAAGAACTTAATTCAATTAATCAATGCACCAATTATTTAATCCAATAATTAATACAAAACACTAATTTAGTGTTTTGTATTAATTATTAAATCATAATTCATAATTATAAATAAAATCTATATCCACTGCTCAATAAATTAATGGTTAAATTTACGATGCGTGCGATTTAAAAATTGTTCAATAACCAAATTATGTAAAATTACGATAATTTCTTTTTAATATTTTAAATATGTGTTTTACAATGATTTATATGAAACGCATACCTTATTGTAATTCAACGCTGTAGTCATTATATCTTAGTTTATTACAATTTAGAGCCTCCGGTTAGGGATAAAATATAATACAAACTTCAGGTAAACTTTGTTTAGTTAGTAAAAAATGAACGGAGAGGTTATGAGCTACTCCTTCTTTTCTCTACTCCGCCTCCATAAGCCTAACTATTCGTATACCTCCTCTGTAAATACATTTGTCATCTAAGAGCTGCGCTGGAAATGTTATAGAACTGGATTAATGCTGAACCCAACCAAAATACGAAATAATTTTCATTATATGCGACCATCAGCTGACAGACCTTTAACCCCTATTTTACAGTTACAACAACAACTCTTTATCCGTTTCAAAGAATTCAGTTCTTTATAATTCGGAATTTTATTCCATCTTTATAACACGCCTAAAATTATGTGATCACCAACATTTCTTAATTCTATACTTATTCCGATGTGAGAAATTTTACTAACTCGGACATGCTCACCAACACTACAGTTGACGTTGTTTCATCTGATAAGTACCTAGGGAGATTAAAATTAACTGAAACCTTGTGAATTGTGGGAAATTATTTATCTGTGATATATTATATATACATTCACAAAGTTAGTATGATGTTTGTTTAAATTATTGTCTAAGTTGGCCGAAGCGCGGTATATGAAAATCTAAACCGCTAAAAGTTTTTTTATTTTTTTAGTATTTTAGAAATAATTATGTGATTATTTGAGTTCTTGATGGTTAGTTAGATAGATAAAATACTTAGTTCCTATGCTGTATAGTACAGGATGTCCAGTGGCAAATTTCAAAGTTTGAACAAACATAGTTTCTGAACGCAACACATAAGAAGGGCGCGGGGGACGTCGTTAGAAGCGCAAGCGGTGCGGATGTTTTAGTAGCCATGGAACGCCGTCGATTTAATAATCGTTACAGTATTCGTCGATTACGTTATGGACCATCGATCAACCTCATTCAGTCATGGGTAGCAAGGTTCAGAGTTACAGAATCAACATTAAATAGGCCCAGGCCAGGACCTACACCATTGGTAGCCACGGATGAAAATGTTGAGCGTGTTGTGGTTTCTGTCGTTGAAAATCCCCGTTTATCACTGCGTACACGTTCATCGATATTGGGAATTCCGAAATCAACTTTACAGGTAATAATGCGAAAAAAGGTCAAGTTCCATCCATATAAAATTCAAATTGTTCAAGATTTACACGATTCTGACTTTGAATTAAGAAAAACTTACGCGGAGGTGATGTTGTTGAGATTTCGTACTGCTACCCGGATGGGCAACATATTCTTTAGTGACGAAGCTCACTTTCACATTGGATATGTGAATAAGCAGAACTTTCGTTACTGGGATGTCCACAACCCAAGACAAATGCATCAAGAGCCTTTACATAAGCCTAAAGTAACAGTTTGGTGTGCCATGTCTGCATCTGCAATTATTGGGCCTTATTTCTTTGAAAATTAACGTGGCCAAACTGTAACTGTGAATTCGGAGAGATATGCCCAGATGTTAAATTACTTTTTCAGAGTAGAACTACAGAATAGTCCATCCTTCAACCAAAACACATGGTTCCAGTATGACGGGGCCACAGCTCACACTGCTAATGTGTCCATGAATGCAGTGCGGCAGTTATTTCCAGAAAAAAACATATCCCGAAACGGTACCGTACCGTGGCCACCTAGGTCACCCGATTTAAGCCCATGTGACTTTTTCTTATGGGGATACTTAAAATCCATTGTTTACAAAACAAATCCGAGCACTGTGACACAACTTAAAGAAAATATTCGAGCCGAAGTCAGTAGGATACCCCAGTCGCTCTGCAAACGCGTTTTTGAAAACATGCGTGCTAGACTCGAAGAGTGTGTCAGACTCGAGGGCCGCCATTTGGAAAACGTGGTTATTAAAAAATGAAATCCGCATTTGTTGTTATAAAGTTAAAATAAACCTACTTTGTATGAGAGGTGTAGTTTTTTTCTTACAATTTTTCAAACATTGAAATCTGCCACTGGACACCCTGTACTTGAAAGTGAGCTGGAGAGTGCGAAGATCGATCTCTGAAATTCTGAATCCTCTTTTAATCGGAGCAGGCATATTCATTATAACACACTTTTTGTGCTAGTAATTGGAACGAAAACTTAATGCCACTTTATGAAACTTTGATGTGAAATGACAATTTTATGTTGCGGGTGGATGTTTTCGGCGGCGGCGACTACACGGAAACGGCACCTTGCCGGTGCAAGTTTCGTTGGATAAGTCAAGCAATTGAACTTTTTCGCAAATAGAAGAAGAAGTAACCTCCTTCTTAGACAACTTGGATACACAAGAAGCAAGGAAGCATTTGGAGATCCTAGCAAGGGAATGCAATACGATTGCTGTAGTTTTCCTGAATAATCGTCTGAAACATTTAAACGCGCTCAATACCGAGCTACAAGGAAATAGGAAATTAATATGTGATCTGATACAAAGCGTGTCTTCTTTCCATCGCAAGCTAGACATCTTTAAAAAAGATATTGCAAGTTAAGTATTTATACACTTTCCAACAATCCTTGAATATAAGAATAATTATGAATCACACATTATAGTATTTTCAAATTTTATATCCGATCTTTGGAAAGAAATTGTAGCAAGATTCGCGGAGATAGAGAATTTTCTTTTCAATTGTCTTTTGACGTTGGTCTAGTGGCAAAATGAACTGATGTGGCGGCGAAGTTGTTCCATTTTTTAAAGACTTTACCCCAAATGAAAATAAAGAGACTTACAGGAAGACACTTCCTTGCAAACGTATAAAACTGCATCCGCTGAAAGATTTTGTAGTAAACATGTGTCCCAAAAAAGTATGGAAATGTGAAAGAATTTGCCATTACCTAGCTATTATGTTTGGCTCTATATATGTTTTTGAAACGTCAGTTTCGAAAATGAATTTCTTGAATTACCCATATCGCTCAAGATTAACATTCACATCTTGAAGCCATTTTTCGCATAAGGTGATAAAAAAAGGCTCAAGATCCCAAATGCAATATTTTTTCCTATTAATTTCTGAGTACAAATATACTTGTCGATTATATTTCATATTATTTTGTGAGTGAAAATTATTTATTTAAATTTAATTTTTTATATTAGTAAGAGATATGAATTGTTTTTTGGATTTTGATAAACATTTTCAAAATTATTCGATTCAACCTAAAGTTACTTACCGCTGACCCCTGGTCTAAATCATAATCAGTTACCAGCAACTGACACATAATCAGCTACGTGTAATTATATGAAAAATTGACAATGGCAAATAGTTTTCTTTGTTTCTATAGTTAGTTACACGTAGTGTTTTGGCATTTATTCGATTTAAAATTCTTGGATGAAAATTATTACTAAGGGCGATCCTACAGAAAAATCTTGCATCAAGTAAGAGAGTGTTCTGTTTAAAAAGCTTGTAATCATTTGAATTTCAAACTTCAACTATTCACCATACTCACGTAATACAACTAGTTATTTTAACCTGTAAATTTAAAAAAAAACATTGAGAAATATCCTCAGAAACTGACTGACATGGATATTGGCCATATATCTTAAATTCTGGTTGCATATCTCTAACAGCCGGTTTCTTCGTGAGTAACAAAAGAACCAGTTAAAATTAAAATTTTTACCGTGACTTTGACAGTTACAACTAAATAATTCTTCATCGATCCATTAGCTAAAGTAAGAGTCAATGGGACTACCAGTGTAAATACGGCTAAATTTCCCCAAAAGCTGTCAGGATTTTATTTCCCGTAAGCAACACTACAATATTTCCGGCCAAGCAACCTAAGCAATCTTTCAATTACATATCAATTGACTGACAACATTTACGTTTGTAGTTTCATGTTTTTCACTTTTCTTTTAATTATCCCAAAATGAATTTTTAGGAATTAATTGACAATAGTATGTATGGACGTAGTGCTACCCCCTAAGGTAAGTTGGAAATGTTATTTTTTTAATAATAATAATATATACATGTAATTATCCATAATCCGCAAACAAAGTCACTACGTGTTTTGAATAGAAATGTATAGAATGTATCCGTAATATCCACTTATTAATGTTATTTTTATCAGACGAGACAGTTATAAATATAGCACATAAGTCAAAAAATGTCAATATATGTTTATATCTTTAAAGTCACTGGCTTGTATCAACCTGCCACATAAGTAAAGCACACAAATCAAACAGGTGTATAACTTGCTCTGTAAAATACCATGTTCGTTTTCAACCAATGATCCCACTAGAATTCTACTAAAGCAGACAACTTGATTTAAGTGCAAAATAACATTATTAACTTCAGCCACTAAAGGTTGTAAGTCTTGGTTGGGGAACACTTGAGAATATGGAAGTTATTCTCAGTTAATTTTATTACATACACCGGGACATTTACATTGTATAACCTCATAAAATAACATCAATTTAATTTATTACCCTCACTAAAACACTTGTATATCGTATTACTCTCGGAAGTATAATAAAACCTACACCGCTCCCCTAGAATAAACTCACTAACATAAGAAGTGGGAAAACCCACACAAACCCGGCTTCCCCAATTGTTTTGAAACATATAAATGCTGTTGGAGGTTCCTAAGAGTTAATCTTTGCTAACAGCCCACCTGAAGATGTTGTAATACCTAGGTCGTCGTAAAGAACTTGAAGGAAGTTAAAAATAATACTACATCACGTAGTTTCATTCATTTGTGAATAATGAATTTCTACAAAATTAACGCCAAATATATTAAAAATTAGGATAATAGCTTATACTGGTACTTGGGTATCGTAAAAATTGTTATTTTTAAAACTACTAGTCACCTGTTGAAATAGGTGTGAATTAAATTATTTACAACAGCTTGCCTATTGCTATTGTTTTTAGAGATTGGTACATGACTCTCATTGTTTCTAATTACCAAAGGGGCAAGCAAATCAGGCTCAGGATCATCTTTGGCGGCATATATTATGTAATATAGCAGTTGCCACAACAACAGGATAGAGGCATCTATTCTGTTTTGTTTCAAGCGTAACTTCGTATCTATAAATGGAAATCCACGTTTCCATACTCCATAGGATCGCTCTACTGTGTTTCTCGTTTTTATGTGACATTTGTTGTATAATATTTTACCAGGAGTCTCGAGATTTCTAATAGGTGTTAAGAAATATTTTTCAGCTGGGTATTCAGAATCCCCTAAAAGAACATAGTCACCATACTCACCTCGTTCAAATTTCTCTTTAACATTGCTATTGTTAAAAACAGTGCTGTCGTGTGATCCGCCAGGTCAACGACAAACTATATTTCTAATCTTTAATTTTGCATCACATATTTTTTGTACATTGTAGGAAAATATACCTTTTCTATTTCGATACATTTCAGCTCTTTCGCCGCCTAAAACAAATATAAAATTAATTTCGAAAGTCATAGTTATTTCCCTAATGTTTAATCTCTTTACTGCCAATTTGAAATGGCCGCGGCTCCACACAAACACAAAGATCAACATTACAAACTACCAGAGTGAACTTTTATTGTAATTTTTCAAGTCTTTTGGAATTTTTTTGTTTAAAATTTAGAAAACCAGGACACAGTTATCTAAGGGAGGAAAGCAAAATTCTAAATTAAAAATAATGTTTCACATTTAATTTAAAATTCTTTGATGTCATGAATAAAGTATATACTTGTTGTCGGTGCTAGATAGATGACCAATATATACACCAATAGTGTCAAAAAGGTTTAATATTTACTTGTAGTAAAAACATTATTATTTATTACATTACCTGGTGATAGTATTGCTATATGTGTACAGTCTATAGTCCCAATTACTTTTGGAAACTGGGCAATATTATAAAATTGGTGATAAATATTTGGCATTTCCTCGCTAGTTCCTGGCATTTGTATATGAAATTCTGCTAGAGACGCTATAACAGACGAGACTTAAAATATATATTTGCACACTGTACTTTTATGTACACCAGAAATGTCTCTCAACAGCTTGCTGCATTGATCCCGTTGCATAAAAACGTAAAGCCAACAAAAGTTGTTTTTGTTACAGAAAGAGCCTTATTCCTGAAACAAATTTGTTGAAACAACTTGATTAGATGGTTTTAAATAATGAATTAATTACTAAATAACAAACTCAATTGTTGACATAAATATACTAAAACTTACTTTGTAGTAACAGTTGCCAATCTATTTTGTAACAATTCACTAAGAAAATTGACAGACTCTTTAGACATTCTGTAACGAAATAAAAAAATCAGAATTAGTCAACAAAAAGTGATTTCTGCGTATATCGAACTTTTTAATTTAAATTTTTAATTTTGAATCTGTTTAACTTTCGCTCGTAGATCTTAGAGACATTTCGAAATAATCTACAAAATTTTGAGAGACGTCGCCTAACTTTTACAATTACAGCACCGTAATGACTAGTAAAGGTTAGCGGCAAAAGTTAGAGGAAAAGTGAAAGGAACAAAGTTGAAGAAACAATTTTGACTGTGACTTTTACTTTGTTACGTTACTCTAGTTGTTACTGTCGGTGAAAAAACCGGCCGTAAATCCCCGATCTGCTGTGGATATCCAGATAGGTCAAAAGTTTTAACAATTTTAAAACACGAATAGAAATAAAATAACAAAATATTATTTGTTGGTTATTTATTTAATTTGACAAATATAAGGCAATCTAATTTCTAAAACCTTCGTCTAGGAGAGCTCTGTCTCGTCGTTGGCACTCCTGTAACTTAATAAAAATTTTGGAATGCTAATTAAAATATGCTGCGTGGGATTATGTCTATCTCCTCGTGGGCGTTTTGCTTTTATCGAGATATTTTCTTTGGTTTAAACCCAACTTTTTAAGGATCCTCATAAGAATATTTTAAAGATTTTCTGTCTAAAGTCAGTTCACTTATTATGAAAATAGATAACTAGTTCCGTCAAACTATTCCCGCAAAACACCTTTAGCCCTCCCAAAGTGCTTCTTCTTAGCTTCAGGAGATAGTTACGATAGTCTACATTTTCTTTTTAAAATTTCACCTCAATTAATTTCCAAAATTATACCTCACAGAAGTATGTGAGGCTTTAAATAAAGCCTTAAAGGATGAGATAAAGGTAGGTTTTAAAAATAATAACAATAATACATATTATATTGTTATATTTATTTCATTGAAGACACAAATAAACTAAGATTAATTAGAATGAAGTACAACTTCGTTGTAATATTTTTAATAATAAATTATTTCATAGTTTTTTTTGTTTGGTGTACTTTGAAGACGGAGGCAAAATTAATAAATCGGATAAAACTGTTATGAAAATCAGATTTTCATTGTTTTGTGATGAAATGGAAGATAATGACTGATCCTGGTATGTGGAGTATGACTGGATGTTGCATGTTTGTGTGTATATTGTTACTTACTTGGTTGATGTTGTCACTGATGGTGTTGCATGTCTGTGTGTAAATTGTCACTTTGTTGAGACTATCGTTGTCGTAGCATATGTTGCTGGCACTGTTGTTGTGTTGGAGATGTTGCAACATATGTGAATGCTTGTTAAGACTGTTGTTGTTGTGGCAGATCTTGCTGTGTATATGTGGATGCTGGGGTAGATGATGGCCTGCCTTCGAATAAATAAAGGTTACTAAAAGGTTCTGAGCGGGTCATGTGAGTTGAGGAAATAGGTTCAGAATAGGAAGTATGAGCAGATGATTGTCGAGGTGATGGAAAAGATATTGTGACATATCTATGTGAAGAGTTGCGTGAAAGTAGACGAATAATCGTGCCATAGAGTTCATAGATGACATTCACTCTTTAATGTTCCGGAAATTTTCTCTTTTTTAAAATTTGACAGATTATAAGAGTGCCGTGGATTTCCATAGAAACCGCCAAACGAAGTGGAAAGGTTTTTCGCAGCCCTATTATTTCTTTATTATTTTCGTGTTATTTAGTTTAATCTGTTGCAATAACTTATTTAGTTTTGTGTTATTTTTATTTCAAATCAATTTTCATTTAATTTTTAACTTTATCTGTATCCCATTTATTGTTTTAATCAGTGTTCGGTAAGTTTGTTTTTTTGTTTATTTTTTGTATTTTTTATTTTTGTGCTTCAGCTTTTCTTTTGAGAAAATGGATTTAGTTATTCCTCCTAAACCTCCAGACCCTTCTAAGTCTTCAATTTGTTATAATGAATTTGCTTCTCCTACTTAAAAATACTCCCTCTTTCCATCCGTCTGATTCTTCATGTACTGAAACGGAGGATACAATCCCTCGCAAGACCCCTCGCACTCCTCTTTCAGAAGCAAATTCAAAATTACTTCTTTCAACCCCGACCTCTTCTCCTCCCTTCCTCCCTCCGAATTCTTTTGAGGGCCGTTTATACGTCCCTGGCGACGTTGGTCCATTTATTGTTCACGTACAGATTAAAGAACCCCAGCCTAATTCCGGATTTTCATTCCATGCTGTGAAATTTGGTTCCACTTTAAAAAATTATAATGTTGATGGAATTATTCAAGATGGAGTGAAACAAATTGGCAGGAACAGGATTTCGGTGGAATTTTCATCTGCTGATGCCGACAACCGATTCGTTAACCACTCTGCCTTCACAGGTCAAAACAAATTGTTCATTCCCTCCTTTAACGTCAGTCGTATGGGCATTGTCCGCAATGTTTCAGTCGATTGGTCTGACGAGGAGGTTTTACAAAACATAGAAGTCCCTGAAGAGTGCGGTAAGGTTACTAAAGTCCACCGCTTAAATTTTTAAAAAATATTTGATGGACAACCTAAATATTTTCCGTCTGAGACGATGGTCATTACCTTTGATGGCCAAGTTCGTCCCCAACGTATATATATGGCTTACTCATCGCTTCCAGTCTCAAAATATGAATTCCCTACAATACCTAGAGTGCTTCAAGTGTTGTAGGTTTGGACATGTCCCTGACAAATGCCAATCTTCTGAGCGTTGTTTCCGATGTGGTCAAGGTCACGTTGGGAGAAACTGCCCGCTTCCTCTTGATAAAGCAAAATGTATCTTTTACAGTGGAAATAATGATTCCACTGATAGAAATTGTCCAGAATTCGAAAGACAAAGAAAAATCAAGTTCGAAATGTCTGAAAGAGATATTTCCTATGCGGAAGCGTCCAAATTGGTCCCTTCTGCTAAAAAATCATACGCCTCAATTGCAGCTTATCCCCCTCTAACTTTTCCTTCTCCAATTTCTTCCCAAAGTTTGCTTTCTCCGTCTCGTCCTACCAACTCTTCTCACAAAAAAATTATTTCTCTGAAACCCCGATCCCACTCTTCGACTAGTTCCAACCAGGGCTAAGACCGCTCTGGTCTAGATGGTTGCGGTTTTAGACAACAACCTTCAGCTAATACTTCTACGAGTATTATTCAATTTATTTTGACCACCTTGGTCAAAATTCAAAGTTCCCCCAATCAAATACCGTCCAACGTTGCCTCATCTTTCTCATCCACATCTTCTCATCACATTTCTAATGGCTTCGCCAATAGTGGCGAGGGTCTTGCAAAGGAATAGTCGCAGTATAATTTCCAACAAAGTAGATCTTTGTCACCTCCTTGTCAAGTATTCTCCATCCGTGACTGCTATCTCGGAGACTTGGCTGAAGCCATTTTAAGATCCTAGGCTATGTCTGTCTCCGGGATGATAGAACGGTAAGGTAAGGGTGGATCCGCCCTATTACTTGACAAATCTCTTCCCTTCTCCCATATTTCTCTTGGCTCCCGCAGTTGCCAATTCAATATTGTTGCTGCGAGAGTTAAAGATATCACTATCCTCTCTATATATGCAACACGTTCCGTATCCAACACGTTCCGTAGCATTAGAACTACGGGATATTTTATCTTCAATTCCTGGCCCATATATTATTCTGGGAGATTTTAATGCTCATCACCCGTCTTGGGGTTCCACCCGAAGCAACCCTCTTGGGGTCTCCTTGATGGAATACCAGGACGATTTTAGCCTGTGTTTACTAAATGATGGCTCTCCAACACGAGTTCCTGTCCCATTTCAGAACCCGAGCTCAGTAGATATCTCTCTTTGCTTCTCATCCTTGGTATCCTTGGTAGCCTGGAATATTTTTTCTGAGTCTTTTGGAAGCGACCATTTCCCCATTTTGATTTCTTTCCCTCATTTAAATTTACATATTGAAAAAATTGCCCCTCTTTAAAAAGACCCAAGCTCAGACTAAACGAATTCTCCTTAAAAAAAAGAGGGAAGTCTGGAAGAAATTCTGTCAATCCCTCTCTCCTTTTACTCCCTTTCGTGTCGTCTGGTCTAATATAAAACGCTTTCGCTCTATTTTTCAGCCTGATCTTCCCAAATCTGTACATGAGAATTAAGTTGATCAATTTTTAAATAAACCCATCCGTCCCAAATTTCGATGAATTTAGATGATCATTTTTTAGAAGAAGATTTCTCCATTAACGAATTGGATTTCACCTTACACCATCTTAAGGATTCTTCCCCTGGTATTGACGGAATGTCATATTCAATGGTGAAAAATACTTTACCATCTACCCGTTGGTATCTTCTATCCCTCATTAACTGTATGTTCAAATCAGGTTCAATTCCAAAGTCTTGGAAAACTCAAATAATAATTAATATTCTTAAACCTCATAAAGATCCCAATGTAGGTTCATCCTACAGACCCATAGCCCTTTCTCCTGTTCTAGCGAATATTACGGAACATTTAATTAAGAATCGTTTGGAATGGTTTACTGAACACCATTCTATTTTTCCAAGTAACCAATTTGGCTTCAGAAGAGCTAAAAGTACGTTGGACAATCTCAGCGCCATAACCACTGACATCAGACTTGCTTTCTCTCGACAAAAGTTTCTCGTTGCTGCTTTTTTAGATCTTTCTTCAGCCTATGATAACGTAATCCTTCCATTCCTCCAAAAAAATCTTCATAATCTTGGGATTCCGATTAAGATTATAAATTTTCTCCTTAATTTTCTTTTAGAAAGATCTATTATTCTTAGATACCCTGAACCCCCCCCCCCCTTACAAGAACTATATTCAAGGGTCTTCCCCAAGGTTCTGTTTTAAGTCCATTACTTTTCAATATTTACTCCTACATAATTCAATCAACAGTTAATCATTTCTGTCGTGTTTTACAATACGCCGATGACCTGCTTTTATATTCTTTTGATAAATCAATAATGGTTGCCGAAAATGCTTTGAACTCTGCCCTTGTTAACCTAAATAAACGGGTTATCTCTCATAGTATGGATTTATCCCCTTCCAAAAGCGCTGTCGTGGTCTTTCTAAAACCAAATTCTTAGGTATGTTATTAGACTCAAAATTATCCTGGAACATTCACATCGAATATGTCATCTCCCAATGCCAGGCTAATATGAATATCCTCCGCGCTCTTTCGGGAGTGTGGTGAGGTTCTCACCCTTCCACATTTAAGTTAATATATAACACTCTAGTCCGTAGTCATCTAGAATATGGTTCATTTCTTCTTGATCCTATTTCCAAATCCAATGCCACTAAATTAACCCGCGTTCAGTTCCAAGCTCTGAGGATCATAGCGGGTGCTATGAAATCCAGTCCCATAAATGCCCTTCAAGTAGAATGTGTTGATTCTCCTTTAAATATCCGGCGACAAGACCTAGCTGATCGTTATTTACTAAAGGCAACTAGGTTTTCTACTCACCCTATTTTTCCAAAACTTCCCCTTCCCTCTAGGTTTATTGAGCATACTCCTTTTTGGCGTTCTAAGTCCCGACCTCTTCTTATCGTTAGCTTCCAAAGATCCAAATTCCTCACTAACCCCGATTATCAAAATTCTTCTCTCCCTCTCCATAGTTTCCCATTTGACTCGGTATTTCACAGGCCAAATATAAATTTGTGTTTTGGAGTTGATAAGGAGTTCAAAAATGCTAATGCCATGAATAAATGTGAAGGCTGAAGCAGATACTGATATAGTTTTCATTTCATTTCCCCCCAAAATCTTCATTCTTTACGTATTACTAACATTATGCAACTTCTTATCATTATCTTTCATTTTTAGGAATTCTTCCCCGCACTTCCAAGACATATATCAGACAACATAAATAAATATTTTGGGTATTGGTGCTAAACTGCACTCATACCGTAAAGAGGTTTAAACTCTTATATTTGCAATGTACACAAGTTTCGTGACGTTGTCAGTTGAAGTCCCATCTTTTTGTGTATTTCAGATCGCAAACGTTTTATTTCTTAGTAGGGTATCCTTAAGTAACTTCCTCCCTATCCACTTATAAAGATTTCTTTTTTTAATATGCTAATTAACACAAAGATTTTCCGTTTATCTAGAAAAAAGAAAAGAGTAAACCTTATCAGCGTTCAACTGTAAACATAACCTGCAAAGTTTTTTGTGAAACTCAAACCAAAGTCTCGAAATATTTGTGGTTAGCCACAAAAAATATTTATGCTTGTTTAATACTTGTGTGACTTGGATTCAGCTTGATTTTGCACATTACCATAATATATAGACATAGATTCCTTAGTGACCTTGAACGTTATTATAGAAATATTGCCATTTGAAAGTATTATGTTTGTGCTACAAAATGAAATTACCAGCTTAACCCCTATTTCGATACCCAGTCGTTATAACGTTGTTAAATAGCCGGGGGGAACCCAGGTACTCTTACGGTATATTTATTCAACATAAGGAATTTATGGCTGGGGAAGTATTACCTTCAAATTTTTTTTTCTCGGGAGTCATAGTGTAAAAGCCCACTACCGCAGAAACAGTTATACTATAGAATTATAAAGGAGAAGGTAAATTGAGAAAAGGAAAGTTTCTATTGCAGCTGTCTGTATGCGTCCTTCGTTATGTCAGTTTCAAACAAGTCTTCACTTGCAGAGGACTCTCGTATATTTTGTGAAAGCTGTGTGTGTTAGTTTGAAATTTGCTTGTAATAGCGAAAAAATTATTATAAAAACGGAACATTTTTCAGCAGTTGAATTTTCAAGGTATGTTTAAATTTACATATTAAGTTTTCAGTTATGTAATGCTTATAACATTTCTTGTAATTATATCGTTAATTTCTTAATTATAACACAAATAACTTAATAGATTGACGATTAAAAAGAAGAATAGATTTTTGAGTGAACTCAGACCGTGAAGAATCTGGTAAATACTACTATTCTTTCCTATTATTATAATTTCAATATTCCAAAACAATTTAAAATATAATATTTCTATATTTAATGGAAGTTCGTGAGAGTGAAGCTGAGTTAGACGAGGATTCTGATGAACTGACTGAAAACGTTGCAGCTAGTAATGAACAATCACAGTCGACGACTACGTTTACAGTTAAATATAAAACTATTTATCTAAAACACAACATCAAATTCCTACTCAAAATATTCAACAATAAATTCCTACTCAAAATATTCCTTGTAAACAATCTGTGCCACAAACAGAGACTTTTGATCAGTAAAACGTTTTCACTTTCAAGAGTTTTCATTGCTGAAATAGTCGATTTAATTATTCGTCATACCAACAAGGCGAATGCTATCTATAAAGCATATAATTAAAAAAATATACCAAAAAGCTATTGCCGGGGAAACAATTAACTCGGAGAATTTTACGTATTGTTAAGAATTCTCATGCCAGGCACAAATAATTCTAACACTAATCATTTATCGAATATGTGGGAATCAACTACTCGTTCGTTATATCGTGATGCGATGGGTTTCTGTCGGTTTTGGTGTATAATACAATTTATTCGGATTGATGATGCAAATACCCGTGAAATTCGAATCAGAGAAGATAAAGAAGTGTCTATCCGCGATCTTTGCGACACAGAAAATTCATATCTGTTGAACGGTCAATTTTACACGAGTAAATTAATGACCGACCGCGAAATAAATGAAGGTGAAAAAGTAACGAAAGATTGAGTCGCACAATATAAAGGATCTGGAAGAAATATTTCGATAGATAATTTTTTTATTAATCTACATTTAGCGAAACATTTATTGTCATAGAACCTGAAACTTTCCAGAATTACATTAATAATAAAAATTATATTTCAGTGCAGGCATCTAAAGATCGCGAAACATTTTCTACTCTATTTGGATTTCATGAGAAAGTGACAGTAGCTCTTATGTTTCAAAAAATAAAATAGCTATTATATATTATCTACGATGTGTTCAGATGTAACAGTTTGCGAACACAGAAAGAAAAACAATAGAAATTGTTCGGCATTATAATGAAACGAAGATTTGAGTCGATAAAATAGATCGGATGTTACGACGTTACATAACCCATAGACGGACTAACCGACGGTCACTTGCTTCTTAATAATATTATGGATGTCGCCTGTCTTGCAAGTCCATAATTTATCGAAAGTACATGAAAAGCAAACAATTCCCCATGCAGAGCGGCATCACAAATAGACAGACTCCACTGGACGAAAAGTTGTTAGAGGATAATTACCAGGATGCCTAGAAAATAAAGAAAAAAGACGAAAGAAAATTTCTATTACCAGGATGCCTAGAAAAAAACGAAGAAAGACGCGAAAATCGTATAAAGATTGTATAAAATGCAAAAATATGACAAAGCTTGTTCTTCCCCTGTGTACTGCAGAAAGTAACAGCAAAGTCCTTGGAAATGTTGAAGACGAATCGGCTCTCAATCGGTGCAAATAAATAAACAGGTAGTGATAATAGTGTTTTTAATTACATATATAAAATAGCCCTTCTCCCTCTTTCCACAGTCCTTTTTACACGGCAGCCCGCGGCACAGAGCGCGCGTACCAGCACTATAATGATAGGATGCAGAAAGAGGACTGGTCCTATGAAGCAGAGCCCTACGATCAGCGCCGTGAAATAGATCGCCGGCCTACACAACGATCAAACAATTATAAGAATAGAAACAAGAAAGAAGAAAAGCCTCGGCCACCACAAGAAGTGGTGCCGAGTACAGTTGAAAAACTATTAGGGATGAACCCTTATACGACGTTGGTCCACATTCGTCGCTTATACCTGAGCAAGACTTATTCTGTCAAAATTTTGAATTATCAGGTTTCATTCCCCTAATTAAAAAGACTTATGGACATCTCCGTGGAGTAGATGATGCACGGCCACAAGACCGGATACCTTTGTCTATGTTCACCCAGGCTGTCTACACATTTAAATTTAGAAATTCTTAAGACAGCTAGAAAATCAGGGCAAAATGTACTTAATCAACGCACTGACCTCCGAGAAATATTACCGGATTATCAGTCTTTTTTACACGACTAAGGTCCTAATGACATATTTTGTATACATGACATATGTTGTGAGCGAGAATTGTACTACGATAAAATCTAATCAGCCCAGGAATTAAAGCCAGGTCAAATATAACAATAGGACCTTAGTCGTTAAAAATAATATTTGTTTCCGGGTCTTTATGTTTTTTAATGTTAGATGTTGCCAAGTTAGGAAAACTTCACTTAAGTATATTGTTTCACATAATCACTATTGAGGAGTTCTTTTGATTAATCACTTTGATGCTATGTCTCTTTTGTGTAAGTTGCCTGTGTGCCCTCTGTCTTCTAGTATTGACCAGCAAGGAGAATCTCTAAGTAGATATAGCATACTTACCTTTTCTCTAATGTTCGCAATTATGACGTTCATTTTTAGTAAGCATACTCACTTCAAATAGGTTGGTGTCGTCGGCTAAGGGCACACTAGTTTCTGGGCTGGCTTCGGACAAATTTCCATTATCAAGTCAAATCATCGTAGGAATTGCGTATATGCACAGTACTCTAGCCATTAGGATAAAGAAATATTTTCTCGTTTGCGTAAATAATCACAATCAATGGAATAGGTAAGAAGTATTTGAAAAGAGTTAAAGTATAAATGTATCTAGCCACGTTTGAGAAAACATAAGATTCTCTGAATCTACGTTAAAGATTCGCGTAGTGCTTAGTATTGGGTTGGGTTAGGTTAGGTTGGATCGAGTTAGGTTGGGGTAGGAGGTTAGGTTGGGTTGGGTTAAGTTAGGTTATGTTAGTTTGGGTTGGGTTCGGTTAGTTTAGGTTAGGTTAGGCTAGGTTAGTTTGGGTTGGGTTGGTTGGTTGGGTTAGGTTAGGTTGGGTTGGGTTGGGTTAGGTTAGGTTATGGCATATTTTTTTGGATATTTTATGACATTCATTTCACTTTGTAGTTGTCTAATTTTTTTAAATTCACATATTTTTTCATTTTTAAAAAAGTTTAATATTGACAATATTTATTACAAATTACAATAAATAATCAACAATAAATATGACAATATCTATTATTGATTATTTAAATTAAGACTAGACCTGGCCAGGATTTTGCTTATACTTTCGAGATACTTATAACAAATATTTTTTTTGAAAATATACATTTTTTATGGAAGTTATTTTTTAAACAATTTTTTACACGGCCGGAAATTATTTTAGTTACGTTTATCATTGGTATTTTTTTATATGTAATACATTGTAATTTTATATCTTGAAAATTAATCACCATAATTATATTTTTACAGTAATGGCAAATGCAAAAGTTGATAGCCATAAATTTAAAAAAATGAAGAATAAATTAAAGATTTACAGATAGAAGTTGGTATAATTGATAATTTTTCTTATTTGACGTTTAATACTGTTATAAATTACATTGTTTTAAAGTAAATTTAAAAGTTCATTTTAAATGATTTAATTTCATTAATTTCTAATTTTTTTGTGTGTTTGTCAAATGTGTAATATCTAACGATAAATTCATTGTGAATATAGTGAGAAATAACGATGTAATGTTCAAAATTTCGACATATTTCTGGTGAGTATTTTTTTTGAAAATGGTTCTTTTATAAAAAATAAGCATCAGCTGCAGAATTTCTTTCTAGGTATGTAGTTTTCAATGAGTTTATTTTCATATGATCTCAAAAAAATTGTCGAAATGTTCATGGTTGTAAAGTGCATATGTTCCGGATGGACTATTAAGTCCAATTGTTACTGGAGAGGAAACTTGGGTTCATCATTATGAACCTGAGTCCATACAAGACTCAATGCAGTGGCACAAAAAAGGCACACTACCACCCAAGAAGTTGATGGTCATGGAAAAATCATGGCGACAGTCTTTTGGCATTCAGAAGGGATCCTGTTGACGGATTATAAATATAAAGATGTTTTCATAACCAGAGAATACTATGCGTCAATTCTAGAGAGGTTGAAAGAAGCAATCAAAGAAAAAATAATGGGAAAATTGACCAAAGGTGTCTTGCTTTTGGACGACAACATGCCCGTTCACACGAGCCGTGTTGCGCTGGCCGCCCTGCACAAGATGGGCTTCGATATTTTGGAACACCCTCCCTACAGTCCTGACCTGGCTCCCAGTGATTATTATTTGTTCCCAAACCTTAAAAGAGAACTTCGTGGAAAGAAGTTTTCAAGCAATGAAGAAGTGAAGGACGCAGCTTCAGCTTATTTTTTCGGGACTAAAGAACTGTAAGGCAGCTAGTGTGGATGGATTACTGTATTGAATTGAAGATTTTTTCATGAGACAGATGAAGAGCCGGTATCTACGAGTAGAAGTAGGGGTTTGTTAAAAATTCATGTGTTACCAAATATGAGGCAAAGATATTTTGGTAGGATTACAGGATATTTCGTAAATAAACTCGTCCTGATTTATTAAACTCAGATTTGATTCGACGTTAGAAACACTAAACTAAGACTGATTATCAGCTTGAGAGTTTAATTTGGAAGATGAGGCTCTTATTTAGGGATGGTTACCCCGTACGGTCCTTGGATATAGAAGATAGTACTCGTGCTTGGGTAAATAGTCTCGTGTGATCCTTGGATTTAGAAGATGTTGAACGTGGGACTCGTGCTTGGAGCCGGTTACTCGTGTAGTCCTTGGATATAGAATATGGGACATGTGCTTGGGGCTGGTTACCCGTGTGGTCCTTGGATGTAGAAGAGGTGTCATTATACAGAATTTTATGTTTTTAATTTGACTTAGGTCTCACGAGACACCGCCGTGAGCCCGTTACATGTTCAAATGATCGTGAGTTGGATGTTGAGTATAGTCATCATAGACATTATGTTCGGATTGTGTGTCGTCAGTGTAATTGTTGTGCTCGTTTTTGTCTACAAAATTAACGGGATCCTGATGGGGTCCCGAAAAAATTCATATGAGGATTTAGTTGCATAGCTTGAGATGAATTTTTTTTCTATAGATTTTTATTATATTCGCTTTTTTGACACATATCAATTGTATGACCGTTGTTTTTACAATATCGACAGAACGCGCTAGAATTATGTTGAGGTCTAGTATCGACACTGTTAATAGGCCTATAAGAATCAAATTTACGAATTGGACGCGGTGACATCGAATTAATGCGGTTAGAGGAAACTAGTGGATTTTAGCAATTTTTGTATTTTCTTTTCTCAGATAGCTAAATTAATGGCTTCGTTTAAGGTAGATGGATATTTGCAGCGGACGAGATTTGTTATTCTGGGTGTTAAACCTAATAAAAATGTATGGAAAGCTAAATCTTCCATAGCTTCAATTCGTACAGAAAATTCGAATTTTTTCTTATTAGATAGGGTTATTTCGGTAAGTAAATTTGAGAGGCACGTTTTTCATTTGAATGCAAATCGGTTAACTGGTTCGTTATATAATTGACGACAGTCTTGCAAGTCGTTTCAATGTGTATAATATTTTTGCTCGCCAAACTGAGTTTTGAGAAAATCGCTGAGTTGTTCCCGTGAGTCAAAATCTTTGATGTATCAGTCTGATTCAGCTTTCCCTCGAAGTTGGCTTTGAATAAATTTAAATAAGATATTTTTTGTGATTTAGTGGCTATGGTATAAGCGTTATTACAGTTTGTTAGAAAACAGTTGAGTTTATCTCGTGACCCATCGAAAGGTTTCACGTACTGAAATAATACGTTAATTTGAATATTTCATCTTCTTCAATTTTAACAGCTGTTCAAGAGTCGTTTCTTGTAGTCTTAACGAAAATTAATAGTAAACAAATCGTAATAAAATGAAACGGTATTTACGATATGGGAAGCTTGTTTATGTTAACTGGATTGATAATGCTAAGCTGGCTGTAAACAATGACGATTGGATCAAGGCGACGCTATGTTATTATGTCTTATGAGTGTAACATACGATTAAAACAATTAGTTTGCAATGTCATTTAAGTTATAAATTAATATATATACTTAATGTCTTTAACAAATTGAATATTAATGAAAAAACACTTAAAAATCACCGTGAAATATTTTGAAATTGAATTGCACTAATCACTGTAAAATATTCACTTGCGGAAACACATCGAAGAAAAACAGGAACATGACCCCAGGAGTGTGAAGTTGTAACTCTGGCTCGGGATCTGATGGATAATGATATGCACAGGAGTTGACTTGTGTTGCACACGTGTTTTTTTTTCGAAAGCAAAACAGCGACGAGATGTTGACGGTTGAAGATGAAATATAAAAGTTTGACGAATTTACGACGGATTTACACTGAGACAACACGGATACAGTGGTGAGTTCTGCGCAAGGATGTAGAAATTTTTGATGTGAAACATCTATAGGCGCAGGTATAAACCAGATCGTTGGAGTGGCGACGTTTGCCGTGGCGACGGGTCGTCACGCTTTACAAAGGTATATATATGTATATATATAGTCAATATGTAGTAGAGTGTACGGTATGGCGACGTGTCGCCATGCGCAACCGTCTACGCGACCCCCTCCTCACTCAGTTCGACGCTGTTGTTTACTATGGTACACATAACCTGTGCTTTACTTGAAAAAAATATTTCTTTATTTTATTTTTAACAATAAAATATGTCTGACAGTGATAATTTAGAAAGTGAAAATCACACTATGACACACTATTGTAGTATGCATTTCACCTAATAACAAAATGGATGATATAATTGCAAATTAACAATAGTCCAAGAGAACCTACTACCAAATATGGAAAAACATAATGCTGTATTTGTGAGATATCTTGATAACGTTATATCCAATACTTTTGTAACGTACTTCAGTTATCATCGACCAATTGTCACAGTAGAAAACACCGAATATAACTATTAGTGAAGTCACAGATGAAAATAATTAAGTTGTGGCTCAATTTAATAATTAATATCGAATTTTTGTATTAATTGTAAATAAATGTTTATCAAATAAAGTCACCATTTTCTGTAAGAAATTCGTAATACTTTACTTTTTCATTATGCCATATTTAGTTCCTGTAATAATCTTGTCTTTTATACTTATTACTTGTACGAACACGATGTTTCACATCTGCCAGGCGTCCCGTGACGGCTTACTTTTTTTGTGACGATACTAAATTAATAAATATTTAGGATTATTATTTATTCTTGATTTAGAACCGATTCAGAATCAAAGACGTACTGAGGATACTAATATATGTGTATCCCTTCAGCTGCCACCAGATTTGTTAGAGGATACTTGTTAAATTACTTTTTAAAAAAAGAATTATTTTATTGAATTAGAATTATGTTATTAATTTTAATTAATTAACTAACAAATCAGAATCTGGTAAGTGTCGTCGAATCAGAGGCGCGTGATGAACTGTGCTGTCGGGCGGACGAACTGACTGTGGGAAGGAAGCCAGCTAACCGCTGTGTGGTCTTGTTATTGAGAATTATATTTCACTGGTCAAGCACAAATATGTAGATACTGAGAATAGGAGCTTGGGAACTGTTTGAAACGTTGACTTGGTGAAACCCAGTTATTGTTTGCCAGAGGTGCAATGTAAAATAAACATAGGGCAAATCCCATACGTACATAATATATAACAGATCGAAAGGTTTCTAAGGCTTTCAAGAATATTGCTTTTGAATCATAATTTAGATTAAAACTAATGAGCAACTTTACAAGAATTTTTTGTACATAACAAAGGGTAAATATTATAACTTCAATTAATCAATAGAATACGATTACTTCAATAAGTTATGACTTTAAGATATGATTTATTAAACAATCTGTAGATTTATAGAGTCAGATTTACCATTAAGAATGAGCATAGTTATAAGTTTATTTTAATAAAAATAATGAATATATTAGTTCAATTATCCATCTTTACTAAAAGCCTGCATTGAATTTATTCGTTTATAACACGTTATTGCCCGCCAATGGTAAATAGTTTATAATAACTACCTAATATTTATTTACATACCATATCCAATTTACCGCAGTACATGCGGCATACCTTGCAAATTGCCACGTGCCAACTTGTGCACCGTGTGGTCCGACGGTTTAAGGAAATGTTCGGTAAGAAAAGATGAGTGGTGAACCGTTAAAATTTTCTCAATTTTCATTAACCTCTTCTTTCTTAGTCTTCCATGCGTTCTTTTCACTTCCTCCATATGCAATTTCTTTATACATTTTTAGTAATCATATATTTTCCGTTGCCAAACCAGCTTTCTTAATGTTTGAAACCACGTTTTCCTTCGAATCATATTAAATATACTTCCTAGCTACACAAACTCGTCTACTTGTTCAAGAGATACATTTGTAATTTTTGCGTTGCTTGCGCATACATTAATCCACATTTATACGTAAATCCTTTTTCACACTTAATCCATTTTCATTATCAGATTTTGTAAATACGCCCGCTCAGTCGTTGTCAATACAACGTCGTCAGTATAGAGCAGGCAGGAAACAGTTGTAATTCCATTAGAACAAAACTTTCTTTCCGAACAATTTTGGTCACATAGCTCGATGTATACATTAAATAATTAAGGTGATTGCACAGCCTTGTTTCAATAAGTTTACAGTCACAAGAATAACAATTGTTACAGGTAGTCATGGCAGTACTGTGTTAAAGCCAGACAGGCAGTGTGCATGTAATGATATCACGACCCGTCAATGATACCACGACGTAGTCCATACATCGACAGCATATTCCACAGTCCCTCTCTTACCACTCTATCGTATGATTTCTCCAAACTCCATAAAGGAGCGGCAAATTTTCTTCCTCCTTTCTACTTTCCACATATTTGTAAATAATAAATCTTAGCATAAATACCTGATCAGTGCATCCTCTATCTTGTCTGTGACACCTGAAAAAATCAACCTGACCTACGATAGTATAATAGGAAACAATTTATTAAATCACTACCAATGCACAATTGACTATAGTCACAATACTCTCCATCTAAATAAATATATAATGCAGCTTAATTTTTCTGATCCAATTTACAATATCCCTGCTCGATCCAAAGTCATTATCGAATTCTTGAAAAATCCTGAATTAAAAGAAGAATCCTTGATTGCAAATTATATAGTAAAAGTAAAAAATAATAATAGAATTACCTGCACAGTCGTAAAACATATCCAAAGACCTGAGTCTCCCTACGCCTCTATGATTCCCTATCTTATCCTGAACAAACCTGTATTGACGGAACTCAAGACGTCCTTAACCTTTTACGAGTTTCATATATAAATCACGAAGAGTCCGTTGCCCTTTACGACGTATGCTCGAAATATTCAGAAATCTTTAATCTACCTAACGACCAACGTACCTCAACAGACGCAATACAGCATGAAATTAGAACTACCCGAAATTAATCGAAGATTTCCCGAAATTCATAAAGCAAGAAATTCAGTCGCAAATTAAAAAAATCATCAATACTTCCATGTCTCCCTGGATTTCTCCAATTTGGATAGTTCCAAAAAAGGTGGACGCTTCTGGCCAAAGAAAATGGCGTATAGTAATTGATTACTCGAAAATAAATGATATAACCATCGGCGAAACTTATCCTATTCCTAATATCACCGAAATCCTAGACCAACTGGGAAAATCAAAATAATTCTCTACTTTAGATCTAGCATCTGATTTCCATCAGACAAAGGTACCTCCTGAAGATTCGTGTAAAACTGCTTTCAGTATTCCACAAGGGCACTTCGAATTCAATAGAATATCTTTTGGCGATCCGTCTACATTCCAAATGCTTACGAGTTCCGTTCTCACCGGTCTCTAAGGTGAGCGTTGTTTCGTATATTTAGATGATATCGTCATATATTCTCAAAATCTCGCATCGTAGATCCAAAATCTCTCTGCAATCTTTCAAAAACTACGAAAATTCAATCTGAAAATTCAACCAGACAAATGTGAATACCTGCGAAAAGAAGTCGGTTACCGTTACCGAACACGGTGTAAAAGCAGATCCCAATAAAATCAAATCAGTCCAGAATTTCCCTATTCCACAATGCCGAAAAGAGATTAAATCCTTCCTAGACTTAGTATCCTACTATCGTCGTTTCATTCCAGACTTCTTTAAGATATCAAAACCCCTTACGTCACTCTTAAAGAAAGATACACCCTTCAATTGGTGTAATGAACAGCAATTAGCCTTTGAGCATTTAAAAATAAACTGATAACCGCTCCTGTCCTTATTTACTCCGATTTATCCAAATCTTTCATATTTCTAATTATGCAATTTCAGCTATCTTGTCAGAAGGTCAAATTGGCAAAGATCACCTTAACCATACCAACCCAAGTAGTAAGTAACAAAAATGACGTCTTCAACTCGAGGTATACGAGTACGAAATTATATATCGCAAAGGAAAACTAAATTCAGCAGCAGATGCACTTTCTCGTTTTCCCGCTCAAAACACTGTCCCTGTAAACCCTATAAATACTGAAACAAAAGATTCTGAATTGTCTCCTAAATCTTTCAATTAAAACACCGATTCCAACGACCCTTCCGACATCAATATTGATAATGCACAAAATCACAAACACCATTACAAATCCCACGTCCTCAACATTCTCCTAGCAACTACGATTCTATATATCCAAATCCTTCAGTCAGCCCATTCCTTCCAGACGAAGTATTTGAAGATACTTATTCGAAATTCCTGAAATCCTCTAGCAACCCCGCTTACAACACAAAAATTGTTGACCACAATGACAGTCTTTTGAAAAGTAATCATAAAGTAACATCACTCGATCTAGACGAAAGTATGCCCTATGTACAAGAAGTTTTAGATAATTCCTCTCAATACGATATCACAGGACATCTCGACCCAAATTGAATGGATGACAGAATTCGCGAACAATTTTATTGGAAAAAGATGCGTAGTGACATCGAAAATTGTTACAGATACAGAATTTTTAATACAGTTATTCCTAAAAGAAACCGAACAGTTAAAATAACAAATGAACCTTCAGATATAGTTACAGAATCTCCTCCGCTTCCTACCTACCTAGAATTAGACTACCGACAACCTAGAAATAGAACTAGACGACCTAGAATTAGAACTTCCCTTACATAAACTTCACTTTTTCGTATAAGTTTAGTCTCATCCAGAGGGCTGTTATATATTCTATACGTATGAGATTGCCTTTCCGTTTATTTTACGTTGCACCTCTGGCCAGCAATAACTGGGCTTCACCAAGTCAGCGATTCAAGCAGTTCCCAAGCTCCTATTCTCAGTACTTGCTATAGTAATATTACCTGCTATACTATGCTAAGTATGCTGCATACTAGTGCATGACCAGTGGAATATAATTCTCAATAACAAGATCACACAGCGGTTAGCTGGTTCCATCCCATAGGCAGTCCGTCCGCCCGTCAGCACAGTTCATCACGCGCCTCTGATCCGACGACACCAGATTCTGATTTGTTAGTTAATTAATTAAAAAAAGAAAAAAATTCTAATTTAATGAAATAATTTTTTTTTTATCGAAAGCGAGCCAATTTTTACTTAACCACATGGACACATCGGAGAAGAACAACCTCGTCTTTCCCTCTTTGAATAAGGGGATAATCATCCTGAAAGCCAATGAGCAACGACGATTTCTGAAATACGTCTCTTACTGTCAACAAGGAATTCATGAGCCAAAAACTCAAAGTCAGCCAAAGTGAGTAACATGAGCCAAAACTCTTACCTCATGCCAAGGTGAAATTCGCCGCGCGTTCTGCAATCGCGAGGTCGGCAGGCAAAAGACCTGTCAAAACCATACGTTGAGTAGGTTCTGTAAGCCTTGGTCGGCAACAGTATCGATGCACGTTACGATCTTAGCACCACCCGTCTAACCTGCTGGACCCCAACGCACCACTGACACATAAACCGATAGCACATAGGCCAGAATACCAAGATATATTGCCGTATACATCAGTTTTAGGATAAAGTTATTCAGCCCCCAGTCGGCACCGGCAAGCCGGGCCTTAGCGTGGAAAGTTACTCGAGCCCTCTCACCGATGTACCGCACCTGCGGTAAAAAGCTCTGCCGTGCATCAAGAACTATGCCCAGGTAGGTTACCTGATCCCGCACACCGATCCTAACACAAGCCATAACCACAGGCGGCTCCCTCGCCAGCCTGCCCTTAAAATGGACAACCTTGGACTTTTGTGAGGCAAAGCAAAGCTTGTTCTTAGTGGCCCAGTCATGTGACCTGGTCAGGGAGTCCACCGCCCGGTTCTCTATCTCTCTACGGCTCTCTCCTCCGACCAAAACCAGAGTATCTTCCGCATAGGCGATGGTACCGCATCCCTGTAGGGGGTATCGCGAGTATGCCATCGAACATAACGTTCCACAGATTTGGTCCAAGGATCGAGCCTTGCGGGCAACCCTTGGTCAACGTTTTCTTAATTTCAATGTCTGCATCCTGCAAAAAGATAACTCGATCAGAGAAATTATATGTACAGGAAGAGCATTTTGTTAACAAATTTAAGCATAGTTGCTCAATGATCTAAGCGTTGAGTTGCATTTGCAAAATTACTTGAAAACTGCCGAAATTTAGAGTAACAAATATATATTTGTTAACAAATAGATATATTATGTAATTTTATAGAACTACTTATAATAGTTGCGAACAAAAGCTATAATGAATTAAACATAATACAAAAGCTACAATGAATTAAATATAAAGATCGTAACATCAATTTGTCCATTTATGCAGGAAAGTATGTGAACATAAGAAACAATATACATGTTGACAGTTATGAAATGCTTTACAGGAACTCGAGTTCTTTTGGTCAGGTTCCAGAGGGCCAGACGATTATAAACCAGGCCAGCGTTGCGAAATCCTGTGTAGGGATGGATATTTAGATGACCGTTGGTGTGATTTTCCACATATATTTGCATGCGAACGACCGATAACCCCCATACAATCAAAGAACGGACAAAGAAACATTATTTTTGTAAACTCTCGAAGGTTATCAGCGAACGAGTAATAAATCAAACAATAAGATCTAATGATAACAGTGGGCCTAGACAAAGTTCTACTTTCGTTATCGTTTGTAGAAAACTGAAAAATGTACGGAAATTACATTTGACATCGAAAGTGTATCGTGTTGTCGAATAGTATTCTGGTAGACAAAAACACTTCTTTCTATTCTACAAAACGATACGTTAGTGTTTCTACGGCGTCGTTCGATAATTTTCATACAAATGCGTAGACAACGTGCAATTTTGACAAGCAAAATCGCCAAGCTGGCGTCAAGTTGGTACAATAGTGAAACGAACGCTAGTTTGTTGTAGAAAACGAACCAAAATGGCGAATTTTTAATCAATTGTCGTGATAACTCACGTAATTTGTTTTGAGAACAATGCAATAAGATTTGAGAACACACAATGTAATTATTTTTTGGAACGCTTTAGGCTGGATAAACAAACATTTCGGCAGCTTTGTCTTGATTTGAGAACACAGACTTCACTACGAGGTACTAGAGAAATATCTTTACAAGTCAAGGTAAGACTGAAATTTAATATAATTGAACATAACATAATATTATTTAAAAATAAGTCATCGGAAATTATTATTAGGTTTTCTATAACATACACATAATTTTTAGAGATACTATGCGTCCTAAGCTTTTTCGCTACGGGTTCGTACCAGCAGATTGTTGGCATTACCCAAAATTTGTTGCAACGAACGGCTAGTCGCTGCATCAAACAGGTTGTGGATGCACTCGATCACACTGCAATAGCGGATAAGTATTTTGTATTTCCACACTCTCAACAAGAGAGAACACATAAAAAACAAGAGTAAGTATATATAATTACTAGAATTCATTCAAGATGTTAAGACATTTTACAGTGTTAATATATAATTTGAAGCATCACTTGGATAACCAGAACAACCCAATTTTTCATTAAATTTACCTAACAAGGGATAAAGCTGTAAAAATATATTAGGTCATAAAGTAAAATAATTCCAAACATTATCAAAAGTGAATACCTTAAATTCCTATTTTTAGGTTTCAAAGGAAATGTGAGTTGCCCGGCATGTAACTGTACGCCCATTGCAATAGCGAAACCAATTGATAAGGAGCACCTTTTTGACAATATAAAAAGATACCACTCGTTAAATGTTCAAATGGTAAGTTTAGAAAACCTAATAGAGGAATCGGTAATAAAAATTAAATCAAAAATTTATTTGCCAAAACAAATTGTCACAAACCTGTAAATATAGGTTTGTGACAATTTGAACATTTTGAACCTCAATAATAAGTTTGGCGGGACCACTCATAATTCTTCTACATGGTTGTCAAGTCAAATTGAACCATGTATGCATGGACTTCATCAAAATGGGCAACAAGTTTACCTTTAAATGGGGAGCACGTGTAACCTTAGTAAAAAACATTTTCTTATAAAACATCTATGACGAATTTAAAAACACATTTAAGATATAAGCATCTGTCAGCATATACAACTTTTTAAGCCCAAGTGCAAGAGTGCGTACAAAGCAATGGGCATTTCGAGCAGGCGTCAATATACACCAATATTAAACTTATTATTTTTAATTATTAACCATTTTCGATTGTAACCAGTTTCTGGCCCTTTTTACATTAATGTTTTTATAGAAATACAAATTAAAAATAAAACTTCCCATAGTTTCACATGATTCGTTTGTGTATTTTTATCAGTCAAATACAACATTTATGACATATTTTTATGTATATATTTTATTTCTCTTTTCGTTGTAAACGGCGTGCTATGGATGTCCACAAACTCGCTGCACGCTCTCTCGGGCTGGCGGACAGTGCGGCCAAGGGGTGGTAGCGGCAGACGATGGCGGAGAGGTTACGGCTGGAAAGCGTGCGGGCCAGCACCGGCGCTACTGGAGGTGCTGTTAGTGGTGCTGGTGGTTGCATGCAGAGCAAAGATGAAGCTGTTGAGTCGATTAATTAGTTATTAGCTAAATGTGTGACACTGTAACATTATGTGACAACTTTTAATGCAAATAAAATTCTATTCTATATAAGACTTCCACAGCTGGGGTAATATTTTTTTTATTTTATGGCTTATTTTATAATTGTTTTTGTCGACCATTTATCAAAGATATAGGTGGCGAGGGTTTTGCAATGGAATATTCGCAGTTATTTTCAACAAAGCAGAGATCTTCGTCACCTTCTAGTCAAGCATTCTCCATCCGTGGCTGCCATTTCGGAGACTTGGCTGAAGACAGGATTCCATTTTAAGATTCCAAGCTCTGTCTGTCTACGGGATGACAAAGCGATAAGCAAGGGTGGATCCTATTTATTACTTGACAAATCCCTTCCCTTCTCCGAGATTTTTCTAGGTACCCGCAGTTGTCAATTCAATGTTGTTGCTGCGAGAATCACAGTTATCACCATCCTCTCTATATATGGCCCCCTACCAACATGTCCCGTAACATAAGTTAATTAGAACTACGGAATATTTTAAATTCAATTCCTGGCCCGTATATTCTGGGAGATTTTAATGCTCATCACTCATCTTGGGGTTTAACCCGAAGCAATTACCTAGAGTTTCCTTGGCGGAACTCCACGACGACTTTGCTCCGTGTATACTGAATGATTTTTCTCCAATACGAGTTACTGTCGCATTTCAGAACCCGAGCTCAGTAGATATATCCCTTTGCTCCTCATCCTTGGCATTCTTATCTTCCTGGAATATTCTATGTGAGTATTTTGGAAGCGACCATTTCACCATTCTGATTTCTTTCCCTCGTTTAAATTTAAATATTGAAAAAATTCCCCCTGTTCTCCTTATAATTCTTAGCAACAGATTTATTGACAGACCTTATAATTCTTAGCAACCGAGCAATTGCGGACTATGTCTTCAAATTGATATAGAGTTTTCGTTACGGGAAAACGATATTTTTAAAGTCTTAATTGCTGACAACAGCGACGACGAGGACGTTTGACGAAGAAGACCAAACTTTTTTAGCGTACGATACAGATGCAGGTATGTGGACTGTTGAAATTGAACCAATATAACTTCGGTGAACTGCGCATTTTAGATAATATTTCTTTTTTATTTCTGTAAACATTTTCAGTGCAGTTGCAGGCTTTGAAAAATTTATTGATGAGATTTGTTGTTCGTGAATCCGTGGGTTATGCTCAACAAAATGGATGATTTTTTACTATGACCAATGAAGAAGCCAAAGCTTTCCTCGGCATGAACTTTGTAATTGGGTATCATTGCTTACCTACATTCAGAAGTTATTGGTCTACAGATCCGGACATGGGAGTTAATTATATTGTTAATGTGATGCCTATAAACTGATTTGAAGAAATACGTAGGAACTTGCATTTTAGTGACAATTCTAAGGAACCAAATAGTACCGATCCCGTTTATGATAGAGCATAAAAAAATAATAATACGTCCTGTTATAGATCACTTCAACCAAGCTTTTCAAAGAACTCTGACCAACACTAAAACCAGGCAATAGACGAACACATATGGTAAAATTCAAGGGGCACAATATAATAAGGCAATATGTCAAAAACAAACCAAAAAAATGGGGGTTCAAAATATGGTGCATGGAGGACTATTCTACTGGCTATCTACGAGTACTCGTATTACATATTATAGCTATCTATTACAGTTTGATTTGTACACGGAAAGAAAAAAGGTGGCACTGAAAATGGGTTGGGTGAATCGGTTGTGTTGCAATTGTCTCAAGGTTTACAAGGTGTAGGTAGTGAATTCATAATTTTTTTCAATTCCCCTAATCTTTAGTATACATTGGCGAATATGAATATAAAGGCTTGTGGAACAGTACGCTCAAATAGGAAGAATGAATGAATGAACAAAAAATATGCTAACTGATAAAATATGAATCGTGGAGACATTTTCGCAGTCAGCAGCAATGGAATATCTTTCATAAATATTTTTTTATTGAGAAATTTCTTATCACCCATACCGATAACGACAGACTGAAACAACTTCAGGGCAAATTACGTTCATCTTAAATAAAAAAGTAGAATAAAAATATGGGAGAGGTCGATCTTATGGATCAAAAACGTATGTTATGAAGTGGATTGAAAGGCAAAAATAAAATACTACCTAAGATTATTTTTCGATTTATTAGATATTGCCACGGATAATTCGTATATAATTATTGTACGCTGCACAAATCAAAACGTGTTGAAGGAACTTTGCTTTCAAGCATATAATTTCGTCAGATAGTGGCTCGTAAATAAGTACAGGAACAACTAAATGCAGCACTAGAGAGGCGAGATCTTAGAGTGAGCAGAGACAAGACTGAATACATGCGGTGTGATATGTCTGGAAATAATGCCAACGACAACTCGTCAGTAATGATCGAAGGAACATCTTTGAAGAAGTTAAAATAGTTTCAGATCATCCCAGATTACTGGTGCGGGATAATTCCAGATCCAATCTTTTATACACTCAAAACCTCGTTTTTCAAAATTCACTTTTTTCTCGAAAGGAAACCTCTGTGGTATCTCGCATGCGTTTGGGTCATTGTTCTATTCCTACCCATTTTTATAGGCTGCGTGTCAGAGTATCTTCAGTTTGCGACTGTGGCTTTGGAGAAGGTGATCTAAATCATCTCATTTTTGCATGTCCATTAAATAATTGATGTCCTACGTTTATTTACAAATTATTAAAATATAAAATTCAATTGCCCATTAACATAAGATCACTTCTATCTATTTCCAACAAACCCATTCTAGGATTAATCATTAAATAGATAAGAAAGAACGATATCAATATATAAAATCTTTCATATTTATATTCGTATTTATTTTTATTTTTATGTTTGTGTATTTGTATATGCTTATTTGTACTTCTCTGTATAAATTATATAATTTAAATATTTTTCATTTTATTTAACCACTGTTAACCCACATGTATGAATCATATTTTCTAAGGTAAAGTCCAAGTTATTATCTTCAGATTAGATTTACATATCTAGAAAATATTTAATATTTGTTAATTTTATTTACATTTTTTTTAAACATTGAAAATTTAAAGCGCAATTGTATTTATAACGATAACAATTTTACATTTTTTTTCTAGTAATTAAAATGTATATTATATTTAAACTAATTAACATGAATAAAATCACTTTCCGGAGGACTGTATGTTGTTGCGACCAGGACGCATACTCCCAGCACGAATGACGCTCCGACACTAAACAAAATGGAGTACCGCCATCGTTCTCGACTCTGTCACCAATTTCACATTGGTTACGTTCCATTTAACGCCAAAAACAGTTTGTAAACACAGCAGTTTTATTTTATTGTAGCTTTGAATTTTTGGCAGAGGACTGTTTGAAAAAATTCCGGGCAATATTTACATTACATTTTTAAATAACAAAATATGTACGAATTTTTTCAAATCATTATTATCCAATTTTTTAAAAAATAAAGTATTTTGTAGTACCTCTCCATCGGATATTCTACCATTAATGCCAACGTCTATGTACATAAATTGGTATTTTGCATTAAGGGGTTACATGAGTTTCGTGGGTTCAAAAAATCGATTGGCTTATTAATTTCTACATCATCTCAAGAATATTATCCTAAATTTTCAAGTCGATCCGAATAATAGTTTCGGAGATACAGCCTTTGGAAGGTGTGCGCTCCAAGTCAGGTATAGAAGGGTCAGCGCGCCTCAGGTATAGTGTGCAGCTGCTCGTCTATTGTTTGTCTGTCATTGTTGTATATTACTTTCACTTTCTAAGGAAAACTAGTTCGAAATATTTTATTTGGTGATTACTTCTTGAAGGACGAGGTTCATTTGAGGTTATCCCAAGTTTCTATCATATAATTTATTAAAAACGTGGTATTATTTGTGGTTATCTAGTGTCATTTGAAATATTTTATTAGGTGATTACTTCTTGAAGGACGAGGTTCATTTGAGGTTATCCCAAGTTTCTATTATATAATTTATTAAAAACGTGGTATTATTTGTGGTTATCTAGTGTCATTTGTAAAGTTAATAAACAATGCATAAAATTTCAAGAAAACAGTTAACAGATGGAGCTCGTAGAAAAGATAGACCGAGAAAAAGGAGACAGTCCTTTAATCCTAAAGATCCGGAAACTGTTGATAGTTCCTTCACGAGCACCTCAGCAAAAAAATTAAAAGGTGGTGATAAAGACGTGCCAGAAGAAGACTCGCTCCAATATTCAATCATAGATTTTGCCTTGGTTTTCTCAACTCTTTCATCGTTTGTGCGGTGTTCTAACATTATTGACAATGAAGATGAAAATCAATTGTGTAATGGTAAAGTACAGTTTAAGCAATGTATGAAATTTGGTCTGGGATATAAAATCGTAATAGAATGCGAACGATGTGATCCAAAATATATTTTATCTTGTCAAAAAATCGGAAAAATGTGTGAACTAAATCGCCGGTTCATTTTTGTTATGAGAATATTGGGCTTAGGGCTCGCCGGATGCAAGAAATTCTGCGGTTTGATGGACATAAGCAGTTCATTTTTAAACCAATCTACATACGATTTTTATATTGATAAAATACATGAGTGTATTGAGACAGTTACTCAGACTCTATTGTCATCTGCTGCTGAAGAAGAAAAACAATTTACAAATATTGAAAACGATTTACAAGATACGACAGATGTGAGTGTTTCCGGTGACGGTAGCTGGAAGAAACGTGGTTTCTCATCACTATATGGTGTGAGTTCACTAATCGGATTTTATTCGGGAAAAGTGTTGGATGTGTTGGTGAAATCTTCTTATTGTAAGTTATATGAGAGCTGGAAAAAAAAATTAGGTACTGCAGAATATGGAGAATGGAATGAAGAACACATTGAAACAAATCAATGCACCGCCAATCACACTGGACCATCAGGAAACATGGAAGTCTCATCGATTATTGAAATGTTTAAACGCTCGATTGTCAAATATGGACTGAGGTTCGTTAATTATATAGGAGATGGGGACTCAAAAACCTACTCTGGTCTTCTCAAAGCCCAACCTTACGGTGAAGATTTTGTTATCAATAAAAAAGAATGCGTTGGACACGTGCAAAAAAGAATGGGGACTCGTTTGCGTGAGTTAGTTAAGAAAACAACTGAGAAAAAAATAGTAAAAGGTAAAGAAACACAAAAAAAAACTTTCTGGCAAAGGTAAACTGACCAGTAAACTAATAGACAAATTAACTGTGTACTATGGTTTGGCGATAAGAAGAAACTGTGAATCAGCAGAAAAAATGAAAGACGCTATATGGGCTACCTATTATCACTATAGCTCTACAGATACAAAACCTCAGCACGATAACTGTCCAAAAGGTCCAGACTCTTGGTGCGCTTGGCAACGAGCATCAGGTACAAATACTCTTTCATCATTTAAACATGAGTATACTCCATTACCAGATGAAGTTTTGATTGCTATGAAACCAATATACGATGATCTCATTAAGGATGAGCTTCTCGAACGGTGTGTTGGTGGTTTCACACAAAATAACAACGAGAGCTTCAACCAGTTGATCTGGAAAATTACTCCAAAAATACTTCCTGCTGGTTCAAAGATTGTTAATATTGCGGCATTGGTCGCTGCTTGTATCTTCAATGAAGGAACATCAGCTTTATTATTGATTATGCACGGTATGGATTTAAAACTAGGCCGAAACTCCCACGAATATGGCCGAATTTCGGATGAAAACCGTGTGTGCGCAGCCGAAAAAATATCTGCGAGCGAGACTCGCGAAGCCAGAATCCGTCATCGACAGGAGCAAAAGGATGCCCTGGACATTGCAACTGCTGCAGGATCTTTACTTTATGGCCCAGGAATCGACGATTCACTGTAAGTTACAAAAAAAAATTTTTTTTCCACGTTTATTGTTACTCAAAACTTTAAACGCGTTTTTCTCGGAACCGTGTTTTCAAAGTCGGTTGTCAAGTGTTCTCGAAAACTACTCAACCGATCTTGATGAAATTTTACACAGGTGCTCGAGATATAATTTACTCGTGCTTGAACGAAGGATTTTTTTTTTTCAATTACAACTATTTTAAAAAAAATAAAATGTCAAGCAAATTTGACCGAAATTTTCATTTCTTTGGAAAAATGTCTGCCAAAATTCCAATTTTGATTTTTTTTTTCTTTCCTTCGTTCAAGCACGAGTTTATGGTCTTAACTAAAACACTTATTTTTGTTTTTTCATTTTAGATGATCCTGTCAGGAGTTATGCTGACAACGCGGACGCACCTTTTTTTCGAGGGGTCACCGGAAATGACGTCTCTTTAGAAGTAGAAGGCTGAGGACTTAATGCTCTTGGTTGATCTATTGGTAATGGGTGATTTTCATCTAGCTCATTTATAAGTGATGGCATATTTTCCGCGTTATCAATAGCACTGGGACGGTCAGTGACATTACTCGGGACATAACCCGAATCTGAATATTTCACGATTGAACGGTGTTATCCCTGAGGCCTGAAACCACTTGACAATTTTAATAGGTGAAAGAGCCATCGGTAATGCAGTGTGAACAAGTGACGGGATGTTATATATTGACAAGGTTTTTCCCGGATAATTTCTCATCCAAGAATCTTGAGCTCTAGATAAATAAGTTTTGAACGGATCAAATACGGAAACGTCTAGGGGTTGTAATTTGTGTGAGCAATGGGGTGGAAAAGATAACATAACTACGCCATGTTCCTTTGCCAAATCAAGTGTTTTTACACACAAATGTGACGAGGGGTTGTCCAGTAGAAGAAGAATCGGAGTGTCTTTTGATGGTGTTATATGTTTGATGAAATGCTGTACGAATCCATAAAATTCTTCATCTGTGATCCATCCGCTTAGATTAGCTTTTCCAATGCAATCTGATGGGCCATCACGAACAAAGTGGTCCTGATAATTTTTCCGTGGAAAAATGAACATCGGGGGGATGTGAGAACCTGTAGCCGAGACTGCTACTACAAGAGTGACGTTAGTGCCTCTTTCTCCAGACGTAACAGAGCCAACGTTTCGTTTGCCTTTTGCAACAACTATCTTTGTTGGTCTCAACACTGTTGATACCCAGTTTCATCTACATTCCAGATTGATGAAGCTGGGAATTTAAATCTGTCCATCACTTCAGCCAATTTATCAAAATAGTTTTGCACGTTGACACGGTTGAATGAAGTTGCTCTGCCGAGACTCGTGGCTTCAGGTTTTCGGATGGATAATGAGGAGTTCCTTTTTAAAAAGGCCGTCATCCAATCTTTCCCCGCGATTTTAGTTTCTTTCCAGGAATCGGGTACAGCAATTATGTACTTAATCGCACAGTCATATGCCAAGCGACGCACTTCTTTTAGTTCTATTCCATGGAACACTTGCGCAAGCATGAGTAAGTATTTGCATAAACTGTTCTCCTGTTCCTGAGTAAAAACTTGACGTGTTCGAAGATATTCAAAGCGTACATTGTCAGGGTCTTTCTTATAACGAGTAATAAATATTTTTAGAGCATTTCTGCAAATATTATAGTCTTTTGCTGCTCGACATAATTTTTTCTCTCCTCTGTTCACCTCATCTGCAGATAATTTCATAATATGAAGTGGTGTGGTACCTCTACTAGTCTTCCTTTCGTAGTTTCGCATTCTGAAAAAGAAAAATGAAACACTAATTAATTAACAAATCTATAGGTAAGTGCGACAAAACGTAAAGGACGACTCTTACGGGGTAAGAAGTCCCTTCAATGTACTTCTTGCCCCGTGCCTACGTCGAGTGATTTGCAATTTTATAAAATAAAAGCGGTTAACAATAGATAAAATTTATTAGCATGCATTTATTATGAATACAATAAGAATGTAATACATATTTACCTTATACTTTTCTTCTTATGTGAAGCGTGATGTTACAAAAGAAATTAAAAGACAGTTTTTTTACTTTTAGGCGCGAAAAAAATTCGATAGCCCTGTTACTCGCATGTGCATACTGAGCGGATGCCGCAAGTCTGACGACTTCCGGCGACGACCGACGGGATCCGCGCATCCGTGCGTCAGGAGCGCGTTGCCGCAAGTCGTCAGACTTGCGGCAACGCGCTTGCCCCTCCCCCCGCGCTCAATTGTGTGATTCATTTGTTTCTAGCGTTGTTCAATACTGAGATATTTATGTTGGGACTTCTTAGCCGCCGGACTTTTAGCCCCGCCCTACCCTGCTTGACTTATTTTGCAGCATATGCAGCGTAAAAACGGACAACTGCCATATACCTCATATAACCCGCAATTTGATTAAATATCAATTATTGTTGAGTATTCACTACTTGATTGATAAACGGAACTTAAATGGTAAGATTTTTTAGTGTGCGCTATAATGCCGCAAATATGGCTTGTGCTATGCGGACTGAACACTATGAATCACATACGCTGTATTTGGTGATCAAGCAATCGTTTTTGCAGATGAAGACACCAAAGAAATAATAAAAAAATACCGAAAATATAAGGTAGAGCCTGTACCTATCTGATATTCCAGAGAGAATAAAAATTTAGAGCAAAAAAATGCAATAAATCTGTACACAGTTCAACATGGTAAAATAGGTACACTTTGCCCTACCGAATGGGACATTAGGAAAAATCTCACAGAAGTACTGAAATTGTTTTATGAAGCCATTTGTCATTAAATGACGCTTACATTTCGATAGTTAACCTTTGTTATCATTACTTAAACGAAAATTACAAGTTAGATAGGAAAACGAAGATGAGCGAATGACAATCGTGAAAAATTTTCTACATACATGAAACTTTTAATTTAAAAACGTCTGTTCTCAAAAGATCATCTATCATTAATTGTAGCAACATTACTGGGCCCACGTTTTAAATCGAAGTACCTAACTTACATAACAAAATGGTAAATAGAAACATTAGCCCTTCATCTTCTGCAGAACCAATGCTGCTTGCATCCAATACCCAGAAACAAAATGAAAGTCTATGGGATGCCCACGACAATACCCTATGTGAGACTCAGACAAATACAAATGATACAGAATATGATCAAACTTCGGTATTGAAACAAACAATCAAGTGTTATTTGTCTGAGCCATGACTACAACGTAATGCTAATATATTTTCCTATTGGAACTGTATACCCAAAGTTGAGAAAAACAGTGTTAAAGTACCTTTCAGCACCACCAACTAGCATCCCCAGGGAGCAAATGTTCAGTGCTGCTGGACAAATACACGCAGATCGTCGCAGTAATTTGCTATGTAAAAATGCAGAAAAAATATTATATTTTTAGCTTATAATATAAGACTTTTTAATTATGATTATTGATTTATTTTCTAAGTAACTTACTACATTTTCTATTGATACGAGTTTTGCATCTTTGTCCGAAATGTCTGCACCATCAATGGCCAAAACTATTATCTTAGGGCAACTTTTCTGATATGTTTGGTATAAGTCTTCTCACGACGAAATATCGGAGCCACTTTCAACTAGTATCTCTGCGGTCCTTCTAGAAATTGCACCCATCTCATCTAAATCTCGTTTTCGTTGGCCGGCCTCGTAATAATTCCAGTTGAAATTAAGCATAATTTTATTACGGTATTGGGTAACCAGCCCTTTGCTTAAGAAATGTAAATTATGAACGGTAGCTGGCAAACATTCAAGTATTGGCTGTAAGTGGGTCCACATCGCTGGTGGTGAGTGCGACAAATTTTCAGTTGAAGTGCAGAAATATACGCTTTTTACCTCTTGTGCAACGTATTTGGTGTAAACTACCACTATGTGATACTTATTTGCTGTCTCGACCCTCCAAAATGAAAGGATTGCACTGCTTTGCCATATTTTGTTTCATAATTTTCGCTAGTCGACTTGTATAATTGCATTGTTCTCAGTGTTTTTTTTTAATTTCAAAGTCTTATATTGGAGCACTACATTGAATTCATGACGCAAACATTTTTTTAAATTAGATTCCAAGTCTAAAGCGAAATCTTCAGTGCGCTTTTAACACCGTTTTTTTAGTTTTTGGGTCAGCAATATCTTGGCGTACAGATTGCCACTCGTGGAATAGAATTATCGAATTCTTTGTAATGGAGATCTTTGTTCTTACAAGTGTTACATTTCCTTCAAAGACATATTTTGTTATATCTGTTGAAACAGAATAAATTTAGAAATCCCACATGGTTTGAAACTGATTTATCTTCGCGTTATATAGTGATAACATGCTTAAATCGATGTTGCTGTGTATTAGATACATGCAAGTGTTACAATCGCAATATGGCTATATATAATCCAAAATGGTGGAATCTTCCAAAACATCGTATACAAAATTTTAATTTGTGACTTCTCTACAAAAAGTTTGTGCAAATTACGTAAAGTCTCTAGCATAACTCACTTTTGTTTGCGCTCACCCTGCTTCGTTATGTAATGTTTTTTCCCTGCACACACTACTACTTGAATCTTTATCCATGAAAATAGTAATTCTTTTTTCCAAAATATCAAAGTTTCTAGTGCCTCGTCTTGAGTCTACTAATCTTCAGTTTCAATTTAGTTTCTTCTAAGGTGTCATTATCTTGTCAGTTTCTAAAACAATGTATTTACCAGTTTTCCGCTTATTATTCTCTTAAATAATCTTTTCTCTTTTTCAGTTTAGAGACTTGGGAACTTGGTTGTTAAGGTATAATATCACCATACGGCAGCTTTTGCTTTATAGTTTCATTATCATTTGCGGTTGATGAATTTATTACCGCATAACTTTGGCGTCAGACTGTCAGACAGTTGTCAGTTGTCTTTCCGCAACTTAGTCAATATACATTTTTATTCTTTTAGCACACATTTGCTTATAGTATTTCTTTTACAGAATATGGGAGCTAGAAAAAAAATTACCCCTATAAATACGCACAATGAAAAGTTAAAGGACATGGAAAGTAAGAAAAAAATAGGAAAAGGATAAAGTATACACATACACATATACACATACTCATACACACATACACATATACACATACACACATACACATATACACATATACACATACACATATACACATATACATATACACATATACATATACACATATACATATATACATATACATATATATATATATATATATATATATATATATATATATATATATATATAGTGATAAATTTTTAGATTTGTAAAAAAAATAAAAGTGTATATTTTATAAAATGTATTTTAAATTATTGTTCAGTTATCGGAGATTTCAGAAACGTATAATATATCGAAGTTTTATTTTATACCTTTTATATATTTCAAGTTTTGTCGGAATAGTAAGAAAAAATAAACACCTCAGTCACAAAAAAAAAAAATTTATTAATTATTATGTAAAATTAAATTTTCAGTTTTTTTTTAACTTTGCTTAACTAGAATACAAGCATTTATTATTATCTAGCTCGATTTATATGAATTCTTATTATAAATATATAAAAAATGACATTTAGTACCACACTGTCACATTTTTGCTTGTTAAGACAACAAACTTTGAAATATTTTGCAAATAATTGAAATAAACTTAGCTGAAATTCTGTTAATACCTTGTATGGTCAATATGTAATATTATAATACGTTATTTTAGTTTATGTTTTCAATAAACTGAATCATATGCTGCTTTGAAATTTAATTACTAGAGGGACAAAATTGTGACAGAGTGGTAGATATTAATTAGCCAACATTTGAACTTAATCCTTAAACATTTTTAAGGTTTTTAAAACGATAACAAAACATAATACTTCTCTTATAATGCTACATAAAATATTATTTTTTGTTAGAAACATTCTTTGGTACACGTAAAATCAGACTAATCTTCTCTTTTCTCTTATTCTACTTTTCAAATACTTCTATTGGTTTATCAAATTCCTAATAAACATGCCTTCCTCTTTTGACTTCTTTAGGACTTGGAATCTTTTTATCAAGTTTTCAAATATCACATCTGATTTTACGAATTTAAATAATTTTCCAGTGTCATCAACAGTTTTATAAAACATCACACTAACATCTCCATCTTCATCCACACAACTTTTGTAACTCCTAAGTAGGTGTAGTCGACTTTGTTTTTACTGGGTACTTTTACTAACATATGTGTACCATTTTTTATTAATAATGGGTGGATGTTGTCTACAGACAGGTCATATGAAGTACCCGGTTTTATGTGCACAGTTTTTTTCTGATTAACAAGAGGCTGATCATCTTCTGAAGTATAAACAGTCTCATAAAATCTCTTTGTAGGAGCTCTAATTATGTTGGTTATATCAGCCAGTGGTTCTTCTAAATTTGAGGTCATTGTTCTGTATACTCGTACATTTTCTGTAAATCATTAAAATAGATTCCATATTTATAAAAAGTAATTACGGCTTCTCCGTATAATTAAGGCTTCTCCGTATAAGAATTCACTAGAAGAATCCCTAATTAAAAAGCAAGAAAAAGAAAATAAGAAAGGACAGAAGAAACGGACAAATAAAAAACAGCAGACAAAGAAAAAAAAAGCTTTTAAAAAGAAGAAAGTTCAAGAAATTAGTTCCAGTTCCGAAGACGATGACATGCCTGAGGTCGCAGATAGCAGTGGGGATGAATATGATGCTGAATGTCCCTACTGCAGCGGAAACGTTTCACAAGATGGACTAAGTGTCAAGTTTGTTTTAAATGGGCTCATGAGGATTGTGGAGATGTAGCATCGAATCGTTTTTTGTGTTCTTTATGTTTAGATATGTAAGACATAGTAAGATTTACAATATTCTAGAAGAGATTTTTATTTTTGTTACTACCGTATACGTGTTTATAACTTTACTTTTTATATTTTTATAAAAAATCCTAAATATGATTAGTGAGCATAGGTAGCTCAAATCTTTGTTAAGTGTAACTAAAGTATAAACAATAATTATTGTGAACCCATTTTGAAGACTGAAGCTAGTCTATAATTTAATAATTAAAGTACCAAAATATTGAGACTGATGTTTGTCTATAATATTTAATTAAAAAGTTACAATAAACATGTGATTATAATGCCATTAATATTGTTTTTTACGTTTGTTTACCCTTACAATTTTAAGAAACTTAATATGAGATACTATCTCATATTAATAATAATAATATAGTTTATTTGTGGATATAAAATACAACAGGTAAAGTAATAGACATGTACAGAAATTTTCTTAGGACTAATGACAAAATTAAAGTTAAAAATTAAGTTACACGCCTTAACCTAAATTTTATTCAATATTTTATCCACAAAAAGGTTACTAGCTCGGCTTGTGCAGTTATGCTATAAGCAAAACCGACACGGCCGGTTTACAGCTAGCACCTGTTGATATACATACATATACAAACAAATACTCATATATACATATACACACATATACATATACAGTTTACACGCATACACGCACAGATACACAATATATAATAATATTAATAATTATTTTTAATACAGATATTATATACAGACATATAACTACGTACACATTATTACCCATAGAGGAAACATAGCACAAAGAAAAGAAGATACTAACAATAAATATAATTTAGATGATGAAGCCGATATTTTCCGTTTATTCTGTTTGCATTTGCTGGGTTAAAAGCCACTTACGGATTGACCTTTTAAAAGTAGTCATGGATACAGCAATTTTCAGGGGCGGAGGGAGGTCATTCCAAATTTTAGTTGCGGCAAATTTGAAACTACCCCAATAACCGGTTGTGCGATGTTCCGGGACTAAGAGAAGTCGGTCTCTGGCGCGCGTCACGTGCCTATGAGCACTGCCGGACCAGTTTAATATGTCGTAGAGATATTTCGGCTCTTTTGCTGTGAAAAGTCTGCGCAAAAAACAAAGAGTGTGATAACTGCGACGATTGTGCATTCGGAGCATTCCATGCTCATTTAAATACGGTGATACACGGGATCGCCGCGGGATGCCGAAACAAAAACGCGCGCATGCATTTTGTATTCTTTGGATTGAATTGGCTGTTTTTGAAAGTAAACGCGGGCCGTATACGATATCACCATAATCGAGTACAGGAAGAATGAGGCTTTCAACTAGAATTTTCCTAACGGGAACAGAGAGACAAGGACGGTATCTGTATAGCGTTTTGAGACGCATAAAGCAACATTTAATTTTTGTGGTTATGTGTTCATGAAATCTCAGCTGTGAGTCCATTATAATGCCTAGATTTTTGGCGTGTTCCACTATAGGAATGGACTGCCCGTTTATGGCGAGCTTCAGTCTTCCTGATATTGCTACCTGAGCCCTACTTCCCGTAATTAGAAAACAGAATTTGGAAGGGTTTAACAATAAGGCATGTTTACACGACCAATTCCAGATTTTCATAAGATCTTCATTAACTTTTTCACACACTCTGTCTTCATCTCCCACACGAAAAGATTTGTACAGCTGTGTATCATCAGCATAAAAATGAGTTTTTACATGCTTTAAATTGCTCGAAATATCTGACGTGTACAGAGTGAAAAGTAGCGGCCCTAGGATTGACCCTTGCGGTACACCTCTAGAAATGGCATGAACTTTCGAGGTAAAGAGTTTTACTACCATCGAATACTTTGACATACTGACACCGTCGCTTAAAATAGTTTTTAAACCATTCACACGCGCATTCCGATAAGCCGTAATATTGTAATTTAGCCATTAAAATTGGCAAACTTAGGCAATCAAAAGCACGTGAGTAATCCAAAAGAACGACAGCAGTAGCCTCCCCTTTATCAGCTGAGGATAGGATATCATTAGTAATGGATAGAAGTGCTGTGGATGTACTGTGTTGGCCACGGAAACCTGATTGAGTAAGGGGGAGCGCTTTGATGGATTCTAAAAATATTTTAAGCTGATTGCAGACAATTTTTTCTATGATTTTAGACATTGCCGGTAGAATACTTATGGGGCGAAGATCGCTTAATGATTGAACGCTACTTTTCTTGCCTATTGGGATAACAACAGCTTGTTTCCTTATCTCCGGATAGGTAGAAGAAGTGAGCGACATATTCACAATTTTGGTAATCACGGTAAGGGTGTACGGTAGTGTTAGTTTCAGCATCCGTGCAGATATACCATCCACACCGATAGCTTCGGACTTTAAAGAATACACAATCTTCGCCACAATATCTTCACTCACCTTCTGAAAACGCATTTTTGTCTCAGCAAAATAATGGGTATCATAAAAAGAAATAAGATCAGCGTCCGCACTTTCGGCGCAAGGTAACGTTGCAAAGTGGTCGATAATCTGATCTGGATCGCAGAGATGGCGTGGCAGGCCATTTTCTCTACTTTTACCGATGGGATATATTGTTTGCAAGCCTTTCCACAGATGTTTGCTATCTCCACGATGTGCGTTTACATAAAAAGTAAAATATGCTTTTCTCTCCCGTCTCAAAGCAGTGATGACTAGATTTCTCAGCGATTTATAATAAATCTAAATGTGTATTTTTCTTTGATTTAATAGCTTTAGAGCGGGCTCGATCACGCAGACGCATCATGAGACGGATCTTGTCCGTTATCCACGGTTTGGATGAATGGATGCGCGCTGTTCGCTCCCTTACTGATGCATAGGCGTCGAAAATCGACAACACGCTAGTATTAAAATTATTAACAATTTTGTCGATATCGTCGCCCACTGCCACATTGTTCCACCGAAATTTTGATACCGCTGAAACGAACAACTCCATATCCATTTTATTAAGACAACGGTAACGGAATTTGCGATCAGGTATTGGAGGTTTTATGATATTGAGTCTACCGACCAAGAGAGCGTGGTCACTTAAATCTTGATTGTGATGAATCAGTATATTAAAATTAATATCACACGGACTGCAACAAAATAAATCAATTAACGTTTCCGAGTGTTCAGTTATCCTGGTCGCCTCAGATACGAGTTGTTTGAAACCAAACATCTCCAGCCAGTTAATGGTCTTGGAGTTGCTTGAATCGGCCTGTTTCAGTAAATCTGTATTAAGGTCACCGGTGAAGAAAAAGTATTCAGCGGTGCAGTTAAGGCTGGTCATCGCCTCGCTCAGGCAATCGAGCGCTAAATCTAGAGACATAGTTGGCGGTCGGTGTGCAGTGCCCACAATCACGCTGACGCGACCCATCTCCAAGCGAATCCAAAGTTGCTCAAGCTCTGTGTTTGGGATGGTTATCTCGCGGTACCGTATGCCTTGGCGTACATAAAAAGCTACACCTCCTCCGCGGCCGACAGTGCGATCGCGGTGCGCAAACGAGTAGCCAGGCACGGCAAGGGTGCACGTGTTCGAACCGCGTGCAATCCACGTTTCATTTATAGCCAGTATGTCTAGATCATGCTCTATTATCGCTGCGTATAACTAATCATGACCCGTCCACAAAGACCGAGCATTTAAATGACCCAGGGTAAGACAACTTTTTCTAAAACAGACTACTGTAGCCATTGGTCCAACAGATGTGTAGGCCTTATTACTACCACCACAGCAGATATTTTATTTATCATAAAATGAGTGGAAAATCCGTTATAATTGGTAGGGAATATTTTTCCGAAGTATTCCAATTTAAAGAGCTACAATTTAGGGAAAAGAAAGAAATATAAGATGTACATATACATATATACAGGATACAAATACATATACATACACATACAAATATATACATATATACGCACACATATACATATACGTACACACATACAAACATATATACATACACATACCGATATATATACATATATACACACACACATATACATATATATGATGAATACCTCCCTAACAACAAGTGTATGTAAAACCCAACTAAACATAATGGTTGAAATAAATATATACATATATACATACATATATATGCACAATAAAAGATACATAAAGATATAACGGAATAAATAGGTATAAAGGTAAAAAAAATGGCACGAATGGAAATAATTGAGAACAGTAAATATTAAACAATAAGATCTAGGTCGGCGATCATTTTTATTTTTATATACGGCTGTCCATGTTCTTTTCGTACACGCACTTGTGCATTGCGTGTCCACACAAAGGCGTACGAGTTTTGTCGGGCTTTCTCCTTGGCTCGACGGAGGAGGTCCTTGTAGAAAGGAGAGAGGTGTTCTACAAGGAACAATCAACGCGACGATGCAGAGAATCCGAGCTCGATGGTGTTCACTCCCTGGCGCCTGCGAACGGCTTCAAGTAAGCTATCGCGCATGGATTGTAACCGCAGTCGCAGCAGTAGAGGGCGCGGACGATCTTCGCGCGGTGGTCCCACTGCCGACTGCCACTGGTGGGGACGCGCCGACTCGATGTCGTGCGGCGGCAGCGCAACAGCCGCTGTGCGCGCGATGCCCAGCGCCAGCTCACCGCAGTCTTCATCCGGTCGTTCGGGGATACCGAAGATTTCAATATTATAGCGGCGCTCGTGCTGCTCCAGTTCACGATTTTGCATCTGCAAGGCTGCAACAGTTCCACGAAGCCTAGTTACCTCTGCTTCGATCGCCTCAACTTTATTTAATTTTGTTTCTAATTTATTTAGACGTTTTTCGAAGTCGTCAAATTTTGCAGCTAGGAAGTTTAATGAAACTTGGAAATCGATCCGCATAGCCGACATTTCGGTACGCATAACCGCCAGTTCAGACATGATGGTTGATATGTCACCTGTAGACATCGCGACAGTGGTTGATGCGGGTGTTGCGATGCGCGGCGTTGCTTCGTCTACCTTTGTAGCACGAGTCGTTTTTTTTAAAACCATTATAAAAAATCTTTATATTTTAATTTTATTCGAGATACAAAAAGGAAAAAAAAAGTTTAAAAAAATTACAAGGGTTTGCCAAGGATCGAACCCGCGCTACTTGAATAGCGTAACAAGTTCAAACTTTTCGCACTACAACTCGTATTTACTTATACGACGAAACAAGACTATGCGTTCCTTCGATGGCGGCAATCAAGTAAATAAATTGACCCTTGTTAAAATGCGAAGAACAAAGGATTTGACTTCACTCAACACCAAAGTCGTATTCACTATTTGTTCAATACCCGCAGATTTTTTCTAATTAAAGTCACAGTCACTACACTATTATGTTAAAATTAAGGATTTTGTATGTTGTATTAAGAGTTTTTGTTATAAGTGAAATGTTTATAATTTTGTTTGACTATCATTAATTCAAATTGTACTGTTGTACTGTTATTTTTAGTTGCAAAAATATTTTTTTTTCGTGCAGCAAAAGTAACACTTCCGTACAGCGTACTTGTCAAAGCGTCTTTTTGAATTAGAACCCCTAATATCTCATAATAGGAGACCCTTTGCCTTGGACTTCTTTTCTGTTATTTTCCACTTTTTACAACACAGCCAGAAAAATATTGTATTTAGCACTAAATAGCTATTACACATTTCAAGTACATTAAATTTCCTATCTAAAACTATATCTCAGAAAGCTTCAAATGTAACAGTTTTGTTTTTATAGTCAAAAATAAAAATGGTATCTCATAATAGGCATCCTTACCCTACACACACACACACACACATATATATATATATATATATATAGAAGAAATATGTATCTATATATAGACTAAATTAATGTTAATATAAAAAACAAATTTTAAAGTATGAGCACAACAATACTGTCTACACACTTCAGTAGTGTTTCATAAAATATGAATTAGGCTAATAAAAGTTGGTATCTAAAATTAAGGTTAGGAGTTAGGAATAGAAAAATAGCATACTGAAAATATGAAAACAATAAGTTTAATATTTTATCGATACTTATACTTATCGATTGTCTAGGGGCGTCACTAGTGGTTAGTGGTAGCAGCTCACTATCAGCTAAAAACAAGATGGCGCACACCCCGCCCGTTGTCAAGGCAACCGGGAAGTGGGGGGCGACACCTCGGTTCGACGTGGGTGCTTACTTCAGGAGCGACGTAGGAATAGTACCGTATAGCACCGCTCGCTGTTGGCGGGCGACGATTCGTCGATCGACCGAAGCGTACACTGCGTAGAGACGGGAGCCAATCAGAGGCCCGTCTCCTTTGTAACGGCGGGGTGTTACAGATTCTGCGAACCCCGTTGCGTATCACAGTAGCAAGTTAATACACCATGCGGTCTCAATAGTGATTTTCAGACCCAATTACACAGAGTTATCTCTAAATATAATGTATATATCACTTCAAAGTTTAGTATTAATTGATTAAGAGAGTACTGTTTATAATTATATAAAGTATTTTCCGGAAAACTGGGGGTTTTCCAGCAATAATAACTATTTATTAATAAGTAAGCCGTACGGTAATAAGTAACCCAAATAATATATATCCAGTTTGGGTATTAAAACGAAGCACTAACACTAAACTACTTGCACATAACATTTATCACTTGTCCACAGTTGAAGAAAAATAAAGGCACTACTCGGAAAACTATTGTTTTGCGGGAGTTAAAGTAGAAACTAGCTCTTCAAGTAGAAGTAGATGCACCACACAGTTTTATATAGGTATTAAAATCCAAAAGGCACCCTTTCGAGGTCGGGGGATTATACCCAACGCTGGGATTTATAATGGTTATACAAAAAAGAAAATTTAAGAAAAGCACTTAAATGTGATTTTCCGGATTTGCGCAGAGCTTCCGTACGCGACGGCGGCCGGAGGCATACTGATGAATAGTGACTTTTTTTTGCAATATCTAAGAATATTCGTTAAACACACGCAACCAATCAAAGAGAGCCCTGTGCTGGTTGGCTTTACTAGGCTCTACTGGATGGCCATTGCAGCCACAAGACAACGGCGGTAATCAGCTTTTGCAGAGAAAATTATATTCACTTGATAAGCTCACCACCACACACTACCCACAAGCTCCGGCCTCTGGACAGGACATTTACGAAGCCATTTAAAGATGCAATGATACAACCAGCGATGCGACGTGTGGATGAGAACAAAGAAGAATTTATAAAAGTATCTCGACTGGATATTACAATGTCTGAATTCAAATGCATTGGAATCCATCCATTTGACAGACTGTTATTTTCTGGTCTGGATTATTTGGCTGCATATATGATCAATTTACCACAAGAACAAACAGAAACTTCATCGAACGCACTAAACAACGGACAAGCTGTCGTGTTATCGAACTCAGTCGTAGAACACCCGGGAGAGCCGGGAGAACACCCTCCTCAAACACACTAAACATTGGAGGAGCTGTCGTATTGCCTGAATCAGCTCTTGCTGGTGGATCAGCTTCCATCAGTCATACACAAATGCCTAGTAATCCAGTTGAAGATGAATTTATGATTGAATCTAGACAATCTGTTAGTGAGCCTATAACCACAAGTCCCAAACCGTCGACAAGTTCTGCTCCAGATCTTGTTCAGATAATTCATTACTTATCACCGTTGCCTGACGCCGTAAAAAACGAACAGCAGCTCGAAAAAGAAAATGTGAACGAAGTGAAATTTTAACGTTATCGCTATATAAAAAAGTGGTAGAAGAAAAGAAAATGAAAAGAAGACGAAAGACAAAAAGAAGGAAATAGGATCTAAGTTTAAAGTAGCAATTGGAGGCAAAGGAAAGCAAACCAGAGGAATTAAAACCAAAGGAAAGAGCGTAGACAAAGGAAAACAAGCGAAAGCCGTGAATTGTAATGGAAAAAATGGAAACTAAGTAGAACCATTAACTAAAACATCTAACACAAACATACCATTTTGCGTAGTTTCCCTAGAAGATACTGACAAAGACTGGATCCAGTGCTCATCCTGTTTTGGGTGGGTACATGAAGCATGTGCAGACGTTCCAGAGTGTGGAGATGGCTTACATATGTGATCGATGCAGACTATTCTAAAATGTCCGGTACTAGGTGCCAGTTTAATAAATGACATTTTTTGTTACCAAAGTTTGATTAATAATATTAATTATTTTTAAGCAGAGGTTGTGTTTTTTTATTAAATTTGATTTTTAACTTTCTTATCTACGGTAAGTCATAAATAAATATACATTTCTTAAAATATTTTTTATTTTATTTATAAAAAACCTTAAATGTCCGCCACTAGGGGACTTCGTCCTACACTTAAGAATGAAAACCTATTGACGCTCTATTCATAAAGAAAGTAACGCACTGTTTAAATTTATTTATTAAAAAAACTTAATTCAATTAATCAATGCACCAATTATTTAATCCAATAATTAATACAAAACACTAAATTATAAAATCTATATTCACTGCTCAATAAATTAATGGTTGAATTTACGATGCGTGCGATTTAAGAATTGTCCAATAATCAAATTATGTAAAATTCCTATAATTTCTTTTTAATATTTTAAATAGGTATTTTACAATGATTTATATGAAACGCATACTTTATTGAAATTCAACGCTGTAGTCATTATATCTTAGTTTATTGTAATTTAGAGCCTCCGGTTAGGGATAAAATATAATACAAACTTCAGGTAAACTTTGTTTAGTTAGTAAAAAATGAACGGAGAGGTTATGAGCTACTCCTTCTTTTCTCTACTCCGCCTCCCTAAGCCTAACTATTCGTATACCTCCTCTGTAAATACATTTGTCATCTAAGAGCTGCGCTGGAAATGTTATAGAACTGGATTAATGCTGAACCCAACCAAAATACGAAATAATTTTCATTATATGCGACCATCAGCTGACAGATCTTTAACCTCTATTTTACAGTTACAACAACAACTCTTTAACCGTTTCAAAGAATTCAGTTCTTTATTATTCGGAATTTTATTCCATCTTTATAACACGCCTAAAATTATGTGATCACCAACATTTCTTAATTCTATACTTATTCCGATGTGAGAAATTTTACTAACTCGGACATGCTCACCAACACTACACTTGACGTTGTTTCATCTGATAAGTACCTAGGGAGATTAAAATTAACTGAAACTTTGTGAATTGTGGGAAATTATTTATCTGTGATATATTATATATACATTCACAAAGTTAGTATGATGTTTGTTTAAATTATTGTCTAAGTTGGCCGAAGCGCGGTATATGAAAATCTAAACCGCTAAAAGTTTTTTTATTTTTTTAGTATTTTAGAAATAATTATGTGATTATTTGAGTTCTTGATGGTTAGTTAGCTAGATAAAATACTTAGTTGCTATGCTGTATAGTACAGGATGTCCAGTGGCAAATTTCAAAGTTTGAACAAACATAGTTTCTGAACGCAACACATAAGAAGGGCGCGGGGGACGTCGTTAGAAGCGCAAGCGGTGCGGATGTTTTAGTAGCCATGGAACGCCGTCGATTTAATAATCGTTACAGTATTCGTCGATTACGTTATGGACCATCGATCAACCTCATTCAGTCATGGGTAGCAAGGTTCAGAGTTACAGAATCAACATTAAATAGGCCCAGGCCAGGACCTACAACATTGGTAGCCACGGATGAAAATGTTGAGCGTGTTATGGTTTCTGTCGTTGAAAATCCCCGTTTATCACTGCGTACACGTTCATCGATATTGGGAATTCCGAAATCAACTTTACAGGTAATAATGCGAAAAAAGGTCAAGTTCCATCCATATAAAATTCAAATTGTTCGAGATTTACACGATTCTGACTTTGAATTAAGAAAAACTTACGCGGAGGTGATGTTGTTGAGATTTCGTACTGCTACCCGGATGGGCAACATATTCTTTAGTGACGAAGCTCACTTTCACATTGGATGATATGTGGATAAGCAGAACTTTCGTTACTGGGATGTCCACAACCCAAGACAAATGCATCAAGAGCCTTTACATAAGCCTAAAGTAACAGTTTGGTGTGCCATGTCTGCATCTGCAATTATTGGGCCTTATTTCTTTGAAAATTAACGTGGCCAAACTGTAACTGTGAATTCGGAGAGATATGCCCAGATGTTAAATTACTTTTTCAAAGTAGAACTACAGAATAGTCCATCCTTCAACCAAAACACATGGTTCCAGCATGACGGAGCCACAGCTCACACTGCTAATGTGTCCATGAATGCAGTGCGGCAGTTATTTCCAGAAAAAAACATATCCCGAAACGGTACCGTACCGTGGCCACCTAGGTCACCCGATTTAAGCCCATGTGACTTTTTCTTATGGGGATACTTAAAATCCATTGTTTACAAAACAAATCTGAGCACTGTGACACAACTTAAAGAAAATATTCGAGCCGAAGTCAGTAGGATACCCCAGTCGCTCTGCAAACGCGTTTTTGAAAACATGCGTGCTAGACTCGAAGAGTGTGTCAGACTCAATGGCCGCCATTTGGAAAACGTGGTTATTAAAAAATGAAATCCGCATTTGTTGTTATAAAGTTAAAATAAACCTACTTTGTATTAGAGGTGTAGTTTTTTTCTTACAATTTTTCAAACATTGAAATCTGCCACTGGACACCCTGTACTTGAGAGTGAGCTGGAGAGTGCGAAGATCGATCTTTGAAATTCTGAATCCTCTTTTAATCGGAGCAGGCATATTCATTATAACACACTTTTGTGCTAGTAATTGGAACGAAAACTTAATGCTACTTTATGAAACTTTGATGTGAAATGACAATTTTATGTTGCGGGTGAATGTTTTCGGCGGCGGCGACTACACGGAAACGGCACCTTGCCGGTGCAAGTTTCGTTGGATAAGTCAAGCAATTGAACTTTTTCGCAAATAGAAGAAGAAGTAACCTCCTTCTTAGACAACTTGGATACACAAGAATCAAGGAAGCATTTGGAGATCCTAGCAAGGGAATGCAATACGATTGCTGTAGTTTTCCTGAATAATAGTCTGAAACATTTAAACGCGCTCAATACCGAGCTACAAGGAAATAGGAAATTAATATGTGATCTGATACAAAGCGTGTCTTCTTTCCATCGCAAGCTAGACATCTTTAAAAAAGATATTGCAAGTTAAGTATTTATACACTTTCCAACAATCCTTGAATATAAGAATAATTATGAATCACACATTATAGTATTTTCAAATTTTATATCCGATCTTTGGAAAGAAATTGTAGCAAGATTCGCGGAAATAGAGAATTTTCTTTTCAATTGTCTTTTGACGTTGGTCTAGTGGCAAAATGAACTGATGTGGCGGCGAAGTTGTTCCATTTTTTAAAGACTTTACCCCAAATGAAAATAAAGAGACTTACAGGAAGACACTTCCTTGCAAACGTATAAAACTGCATCCGCTGAAAGATTTTGTAGTAAACATGTGTCCCAAAAAAGTATGGAAATGTGAAAGAATTTGCCATTACCTAGCTATTATGTTTGGCTCTATATATGTTTTTGAAACTTCAGTTTCGAAAATGAATTTCTTGAAGAATCCATATCGCTCAAGATTAACATTCTTGAAAACATTCACATCTTCAAACCACATCTTGAAAGGCTCAAGATCCCAAATGCAATATTTTTTCCTATTGTTTTGGTGAGTGAAAATTATTTATTTTAATTTAATTTTTTATGTTAGTAAGGGATATGAATTGTTTTCTGGACTTTGATAAACATTTTCAAAATTATTCGATTCAACCTAAAGTTACTTGCCGCTGACCCCTGGTCTAAATCATAATCAGTTACCAGCAACTGACACATAATCAGCTACGTGTAATTATATAAAAAATTGACAATGGCAAATAGTTTTCTTTATTCCTATAGTCACACGTAGTATTTTGGCATTTATTCGATTTAAAATTCTTAGATGAAAATTATTACTAAGGGCGATCCTACAGAAAAATCTTGCATCAAGTAAGAGAGTGTTCTGTTTAAAAAGCTTGTAATCATTTGAATTTCAAACTTCAACTATTTACCATACTCACGTAATACAACGAGTTATTTACTAGTTATAATTTAAAAAAAAACATTGAGAAATATCCTCAGAAACTGACTGACATGGATATTAACCATATACCTTAAATTCTGGTTGCATATCTCTAACGGCCGTTTTCTTCGTGAGTAATAAAAGAACCAGTTAAAATTAAAACTTTTACCGTGACTTTGACAGTTACAACTAAATAAGGCTTCATCGATCCATTAGCTAAATAAAGTAAGAGTCAATAGGACTGCCAATGTAAATACGGCTAAATTTCCCCAAAAGCTGTCAGGATTTTTTCCACCGTAAGCAACACTACAATATTTCCGGCCAAGCAACCTAAGCAATCTTTCAATTACATATCAATTGACTGACAACATTTACGTTTGTAGTTTCATGTTTTTCAGTTTTCTTTTAATTATCCCAAAATGAATTTTTCGAAAATAATTGACAATAGTATGTATGGACGTAGTGCTACCCCCTAAGGTAAGTTGGAAATGTTATTTTTTTAATAATAATAATATATACATGTAATTATCCATAATCCGCAAACAAAGTCACTACGTGTTTTGAATAGAAATGTATAGAATGTATCCGTAATATCCACTTATTAATGTTATTTTTATCAGACGAGACAGTTATAAATATAGCACATAAGTCAAAAAATGTCAATATATGTTTATATCTTTAAAGTCACTAGCTTGTATCAACCTGCCACATAAGTAAAGCACACAAATCAAACAGATGTATAACTTGCTCTATAAAATACCATGTTCGTTTTCAACCAATGATCCCACTAGAAGTCTATTAAAGCAGACAACTTGATTTAAGTGCAAAATAACATTATTAACTTCAGCCACTAAAGGTTGTAAGTCTTGGATGGAGAACACTTGAGAATATGGAAGTTATTCTTAGTTAATTTGATTACATACACCAGGACATTTACCTTGTATAACCTCATAGAATAACATCAATTTAATTTATTACCCTCACTAAAATACTTTTATATCGTATAACTCTCCGAGAGGTATATAAAACCTACACCGCTCCCCTAGAATAAACTCACTAACATAAGAAGTGGGAAAACCCACACAAACACGGCTTCCCCAATTGTTTTGAAACATATAAATGCTGTTGGATGTTCCTAAGAGTTAATCTTTGCTAACAGCCCACCTGAAGATGTTGTAATACCTAGGTCGTCGTAAAGAACTTGAAGGAAGTTAAAAATAATACTACATCACGTAGTTTCATTCATTTGTGAATAATGAATTTCTACAAAATTAACGCCAAATATATTAAAAATTAGGATAATAGCTTATACTGGTACTTGGGTATCGTAAAAATTGTTATTTTTAAAACTACTAGTCACCTGTTGAAATAGGTGTGAATTAAATTATTTATAACAGCTTGCCCATTGCTATTGTTTTTAGAGATTGGTACATGACTCTCATTGTTTCTAATTACCAAAGGGGCAAGCAAATCAGGCTCAGGATCATCTTTGGCGGCATATATTATGTAATATAGCAGTTGCCACAACAACAGGATAGAGGCATCTATTCTGTTTTGTTTCAAGCGTAACTTCGTATCTATAAATGGAAATCCACGTTTCCATACTCCATAGGATCGCTCTACTGTGTTTCTCGTTTTTATGTGACATTTGTTGTATAATATTTTACCAGGAGTCTCGAGATTTCTAACAGGTGTTCACAAATATCTTTCAGCTGGGTATCCAGAATCCCCTAAAAGAACATAGTCACCATACTGACCTCGTTCAAATTTCTCTTTTAACGACAAACTATATTTCTAATCTTTAGTTTTGCATCACATATTTTTTGTACATTGTAGGAAAATATACTTTTTCTATTTCGATACAATTCAGCTCTTTCGCCGCCTAAAACAAATATAAAATTAATTTCGAAAGTCATAATTATTCCCCTGATGTTTAATCTCTTTACTGCCATACAAATATATACACCAATAGTGTCAAAAAGGTTAAATATTTACTTGTAGTAAAAACATTATTATTTATCACATTACCTGGTGATAGTATTGCTATATGTGTACAGTCTATAGTCCCAATTACTTTTGGAAACTGGGCATTATTATAAAATTGGTGAGAAATATTTGGCATTTCCTCGCTAGTTCCTGGCATTTGTATATGAAATTCTGCTAGAGACGCTATAACAGACGAGACTTAAAATATATATTTGCACACTGTACTTTTATGTACACCAGAAATGTCTCTCAAGAACTTGCTGCATTGATCCCGTTGCATAAAAACGTAAAGCCAACAAAAGTTGTTTTTGTTACAGAAAGAGCCTTATTCCTGAAACAAATTTGTTGAAACAACTTGATTAGATGGTTTTAAATAATGAATTAATTACTAAATAACAGCTCAATTGTTGACATAAATATACTAAAACTTACTTTGTAGTAACAGTTGCCAATCTATTTTGTAACAATTGACTAAGAAAATTGACAGACTCTTTAGACATTCTGTAACGAAATAAAAAAATCAGAATTAGTCAACAAAAAGTGATTTCTGCGTATATCGAACTTTTTAATTTAAATTTTTAATTTTGAATCTGTTTAACTTTCGCTCGTAGATCTTAGAGACATTTCGAAATAATCTACAAAATTTTGAGAGACGTCGCCTAACTTTTACAATTACAGCACCGTAATGACTAGTAAAGGTTAGCGGCAAAAGTTAGAGGAAAAGTGAAAGGAACAAAGTTGAAGAAACAATTTTGACTGTGACTTTTACTTTGTTACGTTACTCTAGTTGTTACTGTCGGTGAAAAAACCGGCCGTAAATCCCCGATCTGCTGTGGATATCCAGATAGGTCAAAAGTTTTAACAATTTTAAAACACGAATAGAAATAAAATAACAAAATATTATTTGTTGGTTATTTATTTAATTTGACAAATATAAGGCAATCTAATTTCTAAAACCTTCGTCTAGGATAGCTCTGTCTCGTCGTTGGCACTCCTGTAATTGAATAAACATTTTGGAATGCTAATTAAAATATGCTGCGTGGGATTATGTCTATCTCCTCGTGGGCGTTTTGCTTTTATCGAGATATTTTCTTTGGTTTAAACCCGACTTTTTAGGGATCCTCATAAGAATATTTTAAAGATTTTCTGTCTAAAGTCAGTTCACTTATTATGAAAATAGATAACTAGTTCCGTCAAACTATTCCCGCAAAACACCTTTAGCCCTCCCAAAGTGCTTCTTCTTAGCTTCAGGAGATAGTTACGATAGTCTACATTTTCTTTTTAAAATTTCACCTCAATTAATTTCCAAAATTATACCAGAAGTATGTGAGGCTTTAAATAAAGCCTTAAAGGATGACATAAAGGTAAGTTTTAAAAATAATAACAATAATACATATTATATTGTTATATTTATTTCATTGAAGACACAAATAAACTAAGATTAATTAGAATGAAGTACAACTTCGTTGTAATATTTTGAAAAATAAATTATTTCATAGTTTTTTTTGTTGGGTGTACTTTGAAGACGGAGGCAAAATTAATAAATCGGATAAAACTGTTATCAGATTTTCATTGTTTTGTGATGAAATGGAAGATAATGACTGATCCTAGTATGTGGAGTATGACTGGATGTTGCATGTTTGTGTGTATATTGTTACTTACTTTGTTGATGTTGTCACTGATGGTGTTGGATGTCTGTGTGTAAATTGTCACTTTGTTGAGACTATCGTTGTCGTAGCATATGTTGCTGGCACTGTTGTTATGTTGGAGATGTTGCAACATATGTGAATGCTTGTTAAGACTGTGTTGTTGTGGCAGATCTTGCTGTGTATATGTGGATGCTGGGGTAGATGATGGCCTGCCTTCGAATAAATAAAGGTTACTAAAAGGTTCTTAGCGGGTCATGTGAGTTGAGGAAATAGGTTCAGAATAGGAAGTATGAGCAGATGATGGTCGAGGTGATGGAAAAGATATTGTGACATATCTATGTGAAGAGTTGCGTGAAAGTAGACGAATAATCGTGCCATAGAGTTCATAGATGACATTCACTCTTTAATGTTCCGGAAATTTTCTCTTTTTTAAAATTTCACAGATTATAGAGTGCCGTGGATTTCCATAGAAACCGCCAAACGAAGTGGAAAGGTTTTTCGCAGCCCTATTATTTCTTTATTATTTTCGTGTTATTTAGTCTAATCTGTTGCAATAACTTATTTAGTTTTGTGTTATTTTTATTTCAAATCAATTTTCATTTAATTTTTAACTTTATCTGTATCCCATTTATTGTTTTAATCAGTGTTCGGTAAGTTTGTTCTTTTATTTTTTGTATTTTTTACTTTTGTGCTTCAGCTTTTCTTTTGAGAAAATGGATTTAGTTATTCCTCCTAAACCTCCAGACCCTTCTAAGTCTTCAATTTGTTATAATGAATTTGCTTCTCCTACATCGCCTGCCAGTTTTGTTACTGTTTCAGATTCTCAACAGGAACTGAAACGAAAAAATAAAAATTATGAAAGACCTAATTGTAATAAAAATAAGTTTAAAAATACTCCCTCTTTCCATCCGTCTGATTCTTCATGTACTGAAACAGAGGATACAATCCCTCGCAAGACCCCTCGCACTCCTCTTTCAGAAGCAAATTCAAAATTACTTCTTTCAACCACGACCTCTTCTCCTCCCTTCCTCCCTCCGAATTCTTTTGAGAGCCGTTTATACGTCCCTGGCGACGTTGGTCCATTTATTGTTCACGTACAGAGAAAAGAACCCCAGCCTAATTCCGGATTTTCATTCCATGCTGTGAAATTTGGTTCCACTTTAAAAAATTATAATGTTGATGGAATTATTCACGATGGAGTGAAACAAATTGGCAGGAACAGGATTTCGGTGGAATTTTCATCTGCTGATGCCGACAACCGATTCGTTAAACACTCTGCCTTCACAGGTCAAAACAAATTGTTCATTCCCTCCTTTAACGTCAGTCGTATGGGCATTGTCCGCAATGTTTCAGTCGATTGGTCTGACGAGGAGGTTTTACAAAACATAGAAGTCCCTGAAGAGTGCGGTAAGGTTACTAAAGTCCACCGCTTAAATATTTAAAAAATATTTGATGGACAACCTAAATATTTTCCGTCTGAGACGATGGTCATTACCTTTGATGGCCAAGTTCGTCCCCAACGTATATATATGGCTTACTCATCGCTTCCAGTCTCAAAATATGAATTCCCTACAATACCTAGAGTGCTTCAAGTGTTGTAGGTTTGGACATGTGGCTGACAAATGCCGATCTTCTGAGCGTTGTTTCCGATGTGGTCAAGGTCACGTTGGGAGAAACTGCCCGCTTCCTCTTGATAAAGCAAAATGTATCTTTTACAGTGGAAATAATGATTCCACTGATAGAAATTGTCCAGAATTCGAAAGACAAAGAAAAATCAAGTTCGAAATGTCTGAAAGAGATATTTCCTATGCGGAAACGTCCAAATTGGTCCCTTCTGCTAAAAAATCATATGCCTCAATTGCAGCTTATCCCCCTCTAACTCTTCCTTCTCCAATTTCTTCCCAAAGTTTGCTTTCTCCGTCTCGTCCTACCAACTCTTCTCACAAAAAAATTATTTCTCTGAAACCCCGATCCCACTCTTCCACTAGTTCCAACCAGGGCTAAGACCGCTCTGCTCTAGAACAAGTCTGGGCAGACCTTCAAATTCCTCAACCTGAAAATGGTTGTGATTTTAGACAACAACCTTCAGCTAATACTTCTACGAGTATTATTCAATTTCTTTTGACCACCTTGGTCAAAATTCTGATTTCCCCAATCAAATACCGTCCAACGTTGCCTCATCTTTCTCATCCACATCTTCTCATCACATTTATAATGGCTTCGCCAATAGTGGCGAGGGTCTTGCAATGGAATAGTCGCAGTATAATTTCCAACAAAGTAGATCTTTGTCACCTCCTTGTCAAGTATTCTCCATCCGTGACTGCTATCTCGGAGACTTGGCTGAAGCCATTTTAAGATTCTAGGCTATGTCTGTCTCCGGGATGATAGAACGGTAAGGTAAGGGTGGATCCGCCCTATTACTTGACAAATCTCTTCCCTTCTCCCATATTTCTCTTGGCTCCCGCAGTTGCCAATTCAATATTGTTGCTGCGAGAGTTAAAGATATCACTATCCTCTCTATATATGTCCCCCTTCCAACACGTTCCGTAGCATTAGAATTACGGGATATTTTATCTTCAATTCCTGGCCCATATATTATTCTGGGAGATTTTAATGCTCATCACCCGTCTTGGGGTTCCACCCGAAGCAACCCTCTTGGGGTCTCCTTGATGGAATACCAGGACGATTTTAGCCTGTGTTTACTAAATGATGGCTCTCCAACACGAGTTCCTGTCCCATTTCAGAACCCGAGCTCAGTAGATATCTCTCTTTGCTTCTCATCCTTGGTATCCTTGGTATCCTGGAATATTTTTTCTGAGTCTTTTGGAAGCGACCATTTCCCCATTTTGATTTCTTTCCCTCATTTAAATTTACATATTGAAAAAATTGCCCCTCTTGAAAATACAGATTATGTGGGATTCCGTACCTTTCTCAGTGTCGAAGTGGATTCCCTCCCTCTAGTGGACTTGGATAGCATTGACACTTGCTATGACCAATTTGTAAAGGCTATAGACCTATCCGCTCGCAAATTTATCCCACTTAAAAGATTTAACCACCACTTCAGATCCTCTCCCCCCTGGTGGTATGGAGACTGTTCCGCAGCGGTTAAAACCCGCAAAGAGGCTGAAGCGATATATAAATCTAGTAAGTCGGGAGCAAGCTTCCTCTTGTTTCGAAAGACCCAAGCTCAGACTAAATGAATTCTCCTTAAAAAAAAAGAGGGAAGTCTGGAAGAAATTCTGTCAATCCCTCTCTCCTTTTACTCCCTCTCGTGTCGTCTGGTCTAATATAAAACGCTTTCGCTCTATTTTTCAGCCTGATCTTTCCAATGGGAATTGGGTTGATCAATTTTTAAATAAACCCATCCGTCCCAAATTTAGATGAATTTAGATGATCATTTTTTAGAAGATTTCTCCATTAACGAATTGGATTTCACCTTACACCATCTTAAGGATTCTTCCCCTGGTATTGACGGAATATCATATTCAATAGTGAAAAATACTTTACCATCTACCCGTTGGTATCTTCTATCCCTCATTAACTGTATGTTCAAATCAGGTTCTATTCCCAAGTCTTGGAAAACTCAAATAATAATTCCTATAAAATATTAAACCTCATAAAGATCCCAATGTAGGTTCATCCTACAGACCCATAGCCCTTTCTCCTGTTCTAGCGAATATTACGGAACATTTAATTAAGAATCGTTTGGAATGGTTTACTGAACACCATTCTATTTTTCCAAGTAACCAATTTGGCTTCAGAAGAGCTAAAAGTACGTTGGACAATCTCAGCGTCATAACCACTGACATCAGACTTGCTTTCTCTCGACAAGAGTTTCTCGTTGCTGCTTTTTTAGACCTTTCTTCAGCCTATGATAACGTAATTCTTCCAGTCCTCCAAAAAATTCTTCATAATCTTGGGATTCCGATTAAGATTATAAATTTTCTCCTTAATTTTCTTTTAGAAAGATCTATTATTCTTAGATCCCCTGAATCCCCCCCCCCCCTTTACAAGAACTATATTGAAGGGTCTTCCCCAAGGCTCTGTTTTAAGTCCATTACTTTTCAATATTTACTCCTACATAATTCACTCAACAGTTAATCCTTTCTGTCGTGTTTTACAATACGCCGATGACCTGCTTTTATATTCTTTTCATAAATCAATAATGGTTGCCGAAAATGGTTTGAACTCTGCCCTTGTTAACCTAAATAAACGGGTTATCTCTCAAAGTATGGATTTATCCCCTTCCAAAAGCGCTGTCGTGGTCTTTCCGAAACCAAATTCTTAGGTATGTTCCTAGACTCAAAATTATCCTGGAACATTCACATCGAATATGTCATCTCCCAATGCCAGGCTAATATGAATATCCTCCGCGCTCTTTCGGGAGTGTGGTGGGGTTCTCACCCTCCCACATTTAAGTTAATATATAACGCTCTAGTCCGTAGTCATCTAGAATATGGTTCATTTCTTCTTGAACCTATTTCCAAATCCAATGCCACTAAATTGACCCGCATTCAGTTCCAAGCTCTGAGGATCATAGCGGGTGCTATGAAATCCAGGCCCATAAATGCCCTACAAGTAGATTGTGTTGATTCTCCTTTAAATATCCGGCGACAAGACCTAGCTGATCGTAATTTACTGAAGGCAACTACAGTTTTCTACTCACCGTATTTTTTCAAAACTTCCCCTTGTCTCTAGGTTTATTGAGCATACTTCTTTTTGGCGTTATAAGTCCCGACTTCTTCTTATCGTTAGCTTCCAAAAATCCAAATCCCTCACTAACCCCGTTTATCAAAATTCTTCTCTCCCTCTCTATAGTTTCCCATTTGACTCGGTATTTCACAGGACAAATATAAATTTGTGTTTTGAAGTTGATAAGGAGTCCAAAAATGCTAATGCCATGAATAAATGTGAAGGCTGAAGCAGATACTGATATAGTCTTCATTTCATTTCCCCCAAAATCTTCATTCTTTACGTATTACTAACATTATGCAACTTCTTATCATCAATTTCATTTTTAGGAATTCTTCCCCGCACTTCCAAAACATATATCAGACAACATAAATAAATATTTTGGGCGTTGGTCCTAAACTGCACTCATACCATAAAGAGGTTTAAACTCTTATATTTGCAATGTACACAAGTTTCGTGACGTTGTCAGTTGAAGTCCCATCTTTTTGTGTATTTCAGGTGTCAAACGTTTTATTTCTTAGTAGGGTATCCTTAAGTAACTTCCTCCCTATCCACTTATAAAGATTTTTTTTTTAATATGCTAATTAACACAAAGATTTTCCGATTATCTAAAAAAAAGAAAAGAGTAAACCTCATCAGCGTTCAACTGTAAACATAACCTGCAAAGTTTTCTGTGAAACTCAAACCAAAGACTCGAAATATTTGTGGTTAGCCACAAAAAATATTTGGGCTTGTTTATTACTTGTGTGACTTGGATTCAGCTTGATTTTGCACATTACCATAATATTTAGACATAGATTCCTTAGTGACCTTGCATGTTAATATAGAAATAATATTGCCATTTGAAAGTATTATGTTTGTGCTACAAAATGAAATTACCAGCTTAACCCCTATTTCGATACCCAGTCGTTATAACGTTGTTAAATAGCCGGGGGTATCCAGGTACTCTTACGGTATATTTATTCAACATAAGGAATTTATGGCTGGGGAAGTATTACCTTCAAATTTTTTTTTCTCGGGAGTCATAGTGTGAAAGCTCACTACCGCAGAAACAGTTATACTATAGAATTATAAAGGAGAAGGTAAATTGAGAAAAGGAAAGTCTCTATTGCAGCTGTCTGTATGCGTCCTTCGTTATGTCAGTTTCAAACAGGTCTTGACTTGTAGAGGACGCTTGTATGTTTTGTGAAAGCTGTGTGTGTTAGTTTGAAATTTGCTTGTAATAGCGAAAAAATTATTATAAAAACGGAACATTTTTCAGCAGTTGAATTTTCAAGGTATGTTTAAATTTACATAATAAGGTTTCAGTTATATAATGCTTATAACATTTCTTGTAATTATATCGTTAATTTCTTAATTATAACACAAATAACTTAATAGATTGACGATTAAAAAGAAGAATAGATTTTTGAGTGAACTCAGACCGTGAAGAATCTGGTAAATACTACTATTCTTTCCTATTATTATAATTTCAATATTCCAAAACAATTTAAAATATAATATTTCTATATTTAATGGAAGTTCGTGAGAGTGAAGCTGAGCTAGACGAGGATTCTGATGAACTGACTGAAAGCGTTGCAGCTAGTAATGAACAATCACAGTAGACGACTACGTTTACAGCCAAATATAAAGCTATTTATCTAAAACACAACATCAAATTCCTACTCAAAATATTCAACATCAAATTCCTACTCAAAATATTCCTTGTAAACGATCTGTGCCACAAACAAGTACAGAGACTTTCGATCAGTAAAACGTTCAAGAGTTTTCACTGCTGAAATAGTCGATTTAATTATTCGTCATACCAACAAGAAGGCGAATGCTATCTATAAAGCATATAATTAAAAAATATACCAAAAAGCTATTGCCGGGGAAAAATTTACTTGTTTGAGAATTTTGCGCATTGTTACGAATTCTCATGCCAGGCACAAATAATTCTAACACTACTCATTCGTTATATCGTGATGCGAAGGGTTTCTGTCGGTTTGTTGTATAATACGATTTATTCGGAGTGATGATGCAAATACCCGTGAAATTCGAATCAAGGAAGATAAAGAAGAGTCTATCCGCGATATATGGACAACATTGAATGTCAACTTATCAGCAAAAAATAAAATAGCTATTATATATTATCTACGATGTATTCAGATGCAACAGTTTGCGAACACAGAAAGAAAAAAAATAGAAATTGTTCGGCATTATAATGAAACGTAGATTTGAGTCGATAAAATAGATCGGATGTTACGACGTTACATAACCCATAGACGGACTAACCGACAGTCACTTACTTTTTTATAATATTTTGGATGTAGCCTGTCTTGCAAGTTCATAATTTATCGAAAATATCTGAAAAGCAAACAATTCCCCATGCAGAGCGGCAACACAAACAGACAGACTCCACTGGACGAAAAGTTGTTACAGGATAATGCTATTTCTATTACCAGAATGCCTAGAAAAAACGAAGGAAGACGCGAAGATCGTATAAAGATTGTATAAAATGCAAAAATATGACAAAGCTTGTTCTTCCCCTGTGTACTGCAGAAAGTAACAGCAAATTCCTTGGAAATGTTGAAGACGAACCTGCTCTCAATCGGTGGAAATAAATAAACAGGTAGTGATAATAGTGTTTTTAATTACATATATAAAATAGCCCTTCTCCCTCTTTCCACAGGCCTTTTTACACGGCAGCCCGCGGCACAGAGCGCGCGTACCAGCACTATAATGATAGAATGCAGAAAGAGGACTGGTCCTATGAAGCAGAGCCCTACGATCAGCGCCGTGAAATAGATTGCCGGCCTACACAACGATCAAACAATTATAAGAATAGAAACGAGAAAGAAGAAAAGCCTCGGCCACCACAAGAAGTGGTGCCGAGTACAGTTGAAAAACCATTAGGGATGAACCCTTATACGACGTTGATCCACATTCGTCGTTTATACCTGAGCAAGACTTATTCTGTCAAAATTTTGAATTATCAGGTTTCATTCCCCTAATTAAAAAGACGTATGAACATCTCCGTGGAGTAGACGATACACGGCTACAAGACCGTTTACCTTTGTCTATGTTCACCCACGCTGTCTACACATTTAAATTTAGAAATTCTTGAGACAGCTAGAAAATCAGGGCAAAATGTACTTATTCAACGCACTGACCTCCGAGAAATATTACCGGATTATCAGTCTTTTTTACACGACTAAGGTCCTAATGACATATTTTGTATACATGACATATGTTGTGAGCGAGAATTGTACTACGATATAATTCTAATCAGCCCAGGAATTAAAGCCAGGTCAAATATAACAATAGGACCTTAGTCGTTAAATATAATATTTGTTTCCGGGTCTTTATGTTTTTTAATGTTAGATGTTGCCAAGTTAGGAAAACTTCACTTAAGTATATTGTTTCACATATTCACTATTGAGGAGTTCTTTTGATTAATCACTTTGATGCCATGTCTCTTTTGTGTGAGTTGCTTGTGTGCCCTCTGTCTTCTAGTATTTACCAGCAGGGAGAATCTCTACTTAGATATAGCATACTTGCCTTTTCTCTAATGTTCGAAATTATGACGTTCATCTTTAGTGAGCATACTCACTTCAAATAGGTTGGTGTCGTCGGCTAAGGGCACACTAGTTGCTGGGCTGGATTCGGCCAAATTTCCATTATCAAGTCAAATCATCATAGGAATTGCGTATATGCACAGTACTCTAGCCATTAGGATAAAGAAATATTTATCACCCTCGTTTGCGTAAATAATCACAATCAATGGAAGTAAGAAGTATTTGAAAAGAGTTAAAGTATAAATGTATCTAGCCACATTTGAGAAAACATAAGATTTTCTGAATCTACGTTAAAGATTCGCGTAGTGCTTAGTTTTGGGTTGGATTAGGTTAGGTTGGATCGGGTTAGGTTGGGGTAGGAGGTTAGGTTGGGTTGGGTTAAGTTAGGTTATGTTAGTTTGGGTTAGGTTCGGTTAGTTTAGGTTAGGTTAGGCTGGGTTAGTTTGGGTTGGGTTGGTTGGTTGGGTTGGGTTAGGTTAGGTTATGGCATATATTTTTTTGGATATTTTATGACATTCATTTCACTTTGTAGTTGTCTAATTTTTTTAAATTCACATATTTTTTCATTTTTAAAAAAATTTAATATTGACAATATTTATTACAATTTACAATAAATAATCAACAATAAATATGATAATATCTATTGTTGATTATTTAAATTAAGACTAGACCTGGCCAGGATTTTGTTTATACTTTCGAAATACTTATAACAAATATTTTTTTTGAAAATATACATTTTTTAAGGAAGTTATTTTTTAAACAATTTTTTAATACATTAGCCACGGCCGGAAATTATTTTAGTTACGTATATCATTTGTATTTTTTTATATGTAATACATTGTAATTTTATATCTTGAAAATTAATCACCATAATTATATTTTTACAGTAATGGCAAATGCAAAAGTTGATAGCCATAAATTTAAAAAAATGAAGAATAAATTAAAGATTTACAGATAGTAAAACCTATTAAGTTGGTATAATTGATAATTTTTCTTATTTGACGTTTAATACTGTTATAAATTACATTGTTTTAAAGTAAATTTAAAAGTTTATTTTAAATGATTTAATTTCGTTAATTTCTAATTTTTTTGTGTGTGTGTCAAATGTGTAATATCTAACGAAAAATTAATTGTGAATATAGTGAAAAATAACGATGTAATGTTCAAAATTTCGACATATTTCTGGTGAGTATTTTTTTTGAAAATGGTTCTTTTATAAAAAATAATCATTAGTTGCAGAATTTCTTTCTAGGTATGTAGTTTTTAATGAGTTTATTTTCATATGATCTCAAAAAAATTGTCGAAATGTTCATGGTTGTAAAGTGCATATGTTCCGGATGGACTATTAAGTCGAATTGTTACTGGAGAGGAAACTTGGGTTCATCATTATGAACCTGAGTCCATACAAGACTCAATGCAGTGGCACAAAAAAGGTACACCACCACCCAAGAAGTTTAAGATGTCACAGTCGGCTGGAAAAATCATGGCGACAGTCTTTTGGGATTCAGAAGGGATCCTGTTGACGGATTATAAATATAAAGGTGTTTTCATAACCGGATAATACTATGCGTCAATTCTAGAGAGGTTGAAAGAAGCAATCAAAGAAAAAAGAATGGGAAACTTGGCCAAAGGTGTCTTGCTTTTGGACGACAACACGCCCGTTCACACGAGGCGCGTTGCGCTGGCCGCTCTGCACAAGGTGGGCTTCGATATTTTGGAACACCCACCCTACAGTCCTGACCTGGCTCCCAGTGATTATTATTTGTTCCCAAACCTTAAAAGAGAACTTCGTGGAAAGAAGTTTTCAAGCAATGAAGAAGTGAAGGACGCAGCTTCAGCTTATTTTTTCGGGACTAAAGAACTGTAAGGCAGCTAGTGTGGATGGATTACTGTATTGAATTGAAGATTTTTTCATGAGACAGATGAAGAGCCGGTATCTACGAGTAGACGTAGGGGTTTGTTAAAAACTCACGTGTTAACGAATATGAGGCAAAGATATTTTGGTAGGATTACAGGATATTTCGTAAATAAACTTGTCCTGATTTATTAAACTCAGATTTGATTCGACGTTAGAAACACTAAACTGAGACTGATTATCAGCTTGAGAGTTTGATTTGGAAGATGAGGCTCTTATTTATGGCTGGTTACCCCGTACGGTCTTTGGATATAGAAGATAGGACTCGTGCTTGGGTAAACAGTCCCGTGTGATCCTTGGATTTAGAAGATGTTGAACGTGGGACTCGTGCTTGGAGCCAGTTACTCGTGTGGTCCTTGGATATAGAATATGGGACATGTGCTTGGGGCTCGTTACCCGTGTGGTCCTTGGATATAGAAGAGGCGTCATTATGCAGAATTTTATGTTTTGAATTTGACTGGGGTCTCACGAGACACCGCCGTGAGCCCGTTACATGTTTAAATGGTCGTGAGATAGATATTGAGTATAGTCTTCATAGACATTATGTTCCGATTGTATGTCGTCAGTGTAATTGTTGTCTAAAAAATTAACGCGATCCTGATGGGGTCTCGAAAAAATTCATATGAGGATTTAGTTGCATAGGACGCCGTGGAGCTTGAGATATTTTTTTTTAAATCGATATTATTATATTCGCGTTTTTTACACATATCAATTGTATGACCGTTGTTTTTACAATATCGATAGAACGCACTAGAATTATGTTGAGGTCTAGTATCGACACTTAATAGGCCTATAAGAATTTACACTGTTCATAGGCCTATAAGAAAACAATTACGAATTGGACGCGGTCAGCAATTTTTGTATTTTTATTTTCTTAGATAGCTAAATTAATGGCTTCGTTTAAGGTAGATGGATCTTTGGAGCGGACGAGATTTGTTATTCTGGGTATTGAACCTAATAAAAATGTATGGAGAGCTAAATCTTCCATAGCTTCAATTCGTCCAGAAAATTCGAATTTTTTCTTATTAGATAGGGTTATTTCGGTAAGTAACTTTGAGAGGCAAGTTTTTCATTTGAATGCAAATCGGTTAACTGGTTCGTTATATAATTGTCGACAGTCTTGCAAGTCGTTTCAATGTGTATAATATTTTTGCTCGCCAAACTGAGTTTTGAGAAAATCGCCGAGTTGTTCCCGTGAGTCAAAATCTTTGATGTATCAGGCTGATTCAGCTTTCCCTCGAAGTTGGCTTTGAATAAATTTAAATAAGATATTTTTTGTGATTTAGTGGCTATGGTATAAGCGTTATTACAGTTTGTTAGAAAACAGTTGAGTTTATCTCGTGACCCATCGAAAGGTTTCACGTACTGAAATAATACGTTAATTTGAATATTTTCATCTTCTTCAGTTTTAACAGCTGTTCAAGATTCGTTTCTTGTAGTCTTAACGAAAAGTAATATTAAACAAAACGTAATAAAATGAAACGGTATATAAGATATGGGAAGCTTGTTTATGTTAACTGGATTGATAATGCTAAGCTGGCTGTAAACAATGACGATTGGATCAAGGCGACGCTATGTTATTATGTCTTATCAGTGTAACATACGATTAAAACAATTAGTTTGCAATGTCAATTAAGTTATAAATTAATATATATACTTAATGTCTTTAACAAATTGAATATTAATGAAAAAATACTTAAAAATCACAATGAAATATTTTGAAATTGAATTGCACTAATCACTGTAAAATATTCACTTGCGGAAACACATAGAAGAAAAACAGGAACACGACCCCAGGAGTGTGAGTTGTAACTCTGGATCGGGATCTGATGGATAATGATATGCACAGGAGTTCACTTGTGTTGCACACGTGTTTTTTTTTCGAAAGCAAAACAGCAACGAGATGTTGACGGTTGAAGATGAAATATAAAAGTTTAACGAATTTACGAAGGATTTATACTTAGACAACACGGATACAGTGGTGAGTTCAGAGCAAGGATGTAGAAATTTTTGATGTGAAACATCTATGTGAAACATCCGTGGCGAAGGGTCGTCACGCTTTACTAAGGTATATATATATAGTCTATATGTAGTAGAGTGTACGGTATGGCGACGTGTCGCCATGCGCAACCGTCTACGCGACCCCCTCCTCACTCAGTTCGACGCTGTTGTTTACTATGGTACACATAACCTGTGCTTTACTTGAAAAAAATATTTCTTTATTTTATTTTTAACAATAAAATATGTCTGACAGTGATAATTTAGAAAGTGAAAATCACACTATGACACACTATTGTAGTATACATTTCACCTAATAACAAAATGGATGATATAATTTCATTTTAACATGAGAGATTATTTCCTTATAGTCAGAGGTTCAATAATTTTTAAAACGAATAAAGATAAACTACCAGTGATTTTAGCTGGAGATTTTAATGTAAATTTTGCAAAAGCTGGATCAATGCCATTAATGACGTTCCTGCAAAAGAATTTCAATTGCAAATTAACAATAGTCCAAGAGAACCTACTACCAAATATGGAACAACAATAGATGCTGTATTTGTGAGATATCTTGATAATGTTATATCCAATACTTTTGTAACGTACTTCAGTTATCATCGACCAATTGTCACAGTAATATCGTCAGAGGAAACATCGAATATAACTATTACTGAAGTCACAGATGAAAATAATTAAGTTGTGGCAACTTGAAATTAATATCGATTTTTTGTATTAATTGTAAATAAATGTTTATTAAATAAAGTCACCATTTTCTGTAAGAAATTCGTAATACTTTACTTTTTCATTATGTCATATTTAGTTCCTGTAATAATCTTGTCTTTTATACTTATTACTTGTACGAACACGATGTTTCACATCTGCTAGGCGTCCCGTGACGGCTCACTTTTTTTTTGTGACGATACTTAATTAATCAATATTTAGGATTATTATTTATTCTTGATTTAGAACCGAAGCGGAATCAGAGACGTACTGAGGATACTAATATATGTGTATCCCTTCAGCTGCCACCAGATTTGTTAGAGGATACTTGTTGAATTGCTTTTTAAAAAAAGAATTATTTTATTGAATTAGAATTATGTTATTAATTTTAATTAATTAACTAACAAATCAGAATCTGGTAAGTGTCGTCGAATCAGAGGCGCGTGATGAACTGTGCTGCCGGGCGGACGAACTGACTGTGGGAAGGAAGCCAGCTAACCGCTGTGTGGTCTTGTTATTGAGAATTATATTTCACTGGTCAAGCACAAAGATGTAGATACTGAGAATAGGAGCTTGGGAACTGCTTGAAACGTTGACTTGGTGAAACCCAGTTATTGTTTGCCAGAGGTGCAACGTAAAATAAACACAAGGCAAATCCCATACGTACATAATATATAACAGAACGAAAGATTTCTAAGGCTTTCAAGAATATTGCTTTTGAATCATAATTTAGATTAAAACTAAAGAGCAACTTTACAAGAATTTTATACATAACAAAGGGTAAATGTTATAACTTCAATTAATCAACAGAATACGAATGCTTTAATAAGTTATGACTTTAAGATAATAATTTTTTAAACAATCTATAGATTTATAGAGTCGCATTTACCATTAAGAATGAGCAAAGATATAAGTTTATTTTAATAAAAATAATGAATATATTAGTTCAATTACCCATCTGCACTAAAAGCCTGCACTGAATTTATTCGTTTATAACACGTTATTACCAATGGTAAATCGTTTATAATAACTACCTGATATTTATTTACATACCATATCCAATTTATCGTAGTACATGCGGCATACCTTGCAAATTGCCACGTGCCAACTTGTGCACCGTGTGGTCCGACGGTTTAAGGAAATGTTCGGTAAGAAAAGATGAGTGGTGAACCGTTAAAATTTTCTCCATTTTCATTAACCTCTTCTTTCTTAGTCTTCCATGCGTTCTTTTCACTTCATATGTAATTTCTTTATCAATTTTTAGTAATCATATATTTTACGTTGCCAAACCAGCTTTCTTAATGTTTGAAACCAGGTTTTCCTTCGTATCATATTAAATATACTTCCTAGCTACACAAACTCGTCTACTTGTTCAAGAGATACATTTGTAATTTTTGCGTTGCTTGCGCATACATTAATCTACATTTATACGTAAATCCCTTTTCACACTTAATCCATTTTAATTATCAGATTTTGTAAATACGCCCGCTCAGTCACAGTCAATAACACGTCGTCAGTATAGAGCAGGCAGGAAACAGTTGTAATTCCATTAGAATACCACTTTCTTTCCGAACAATTTTGGTCACATAGCTCGATGTATAGATTAATTAATGAAGGTGACATTGCACAGCCTTGTTTCAATAAGTTTACAGTCACAAGAATAACAATTGTTACAGGTAATCATGGCAGTACTGTGTTAAAGCCAGACAGGCAGTGTGTATGTAATGATATCACGACCCGTCAATGATACCAGGACGTAGCCCATACATCGACAGCATGTTCCACAGTCCCTCTCTTACCACTCTATCGTATGATTTCTCCAAACTCCATAAAGGAGAGGCAAATTTTCTTCTTCCTTTCTACTTTCCACATATTTGTAAATAATAAATCTTAGCATAAATACCTGATCAGTGCATCCTCTACCTTGTCTGTGACACCTGAAAAAACCAACCTGACCTACGATAGTATAATAGGAAACAATTTATTAAATCACTACCAATGCACAATTGACTATAGTCACAATACTCTCCATCTAAATAAATATATAATGCAGCTTAATTTTTCTGCTCCAATTTACAATATCCCTGCTCGATCTGAAGTCATTATCGAATGCTTGAAAAATCCTGAATTGAAAGAAGAATCCTTGATTGCAAATTGTATAGTAAAAGTAAAAAATAATAATAGAATTACCTGCACAGTCGTAAAACATATCCGAAAGACCTGAGTCTCCCTACATCTCTATGATTCCCTATCTTATCCTGAACAAACCTGTATTAACGGAACTCAAGACGTCCTTAACCTTTTACGAGTTTCATATATAAATCAAGAGAGTCCGACGCCCTTTACGACGTATGCTCGAAATATTCAGAAATCTTTCATCTACCTAACGACCAACGTACCTCAACAGACGCAATACAGCATGAAATTATAACTACCCGAAATTCATCGAAGACTTCCCGAAATTCATAAAGCAAGAAGTTCAATCGCAAATTCAAAAAATCATCAAAACTTCCATGTCTCCCTTGTTTTATCCAATTTGGATAGTTCCAAAAAAGGTGGACACTTCTGGCCAAAGAAAATGGCGTATAGTAATTGATTACACGAAAATAAATGATATAACCATCGGCGAAACTTATCCTATTCCTAATATCACCGAAATCCTCGACCAAGTGGGAAAATCAAAATAATTCTCTACTTTAGATCTAGCATCTGGTTTCCATCAGATAAAGATGCCTCCTGAAGATTCGTGTAAAACTGCTTTCAGTATACCAAAAGGGCACTTCGAATTCAATAGAATGTCTTTTGACGATCCGTCTACATTCCAAATGCTTACGAGTTCCGTTCTCACCGGTCTCTAAGGTGAGCGCTGTTTCGTATATTTAGATGATATCGTCATATATTCTCAAAATCTCGCATCGTAGATCCATAATCTCTCTGCAATCTTTCAAAAACTACGAAAATTCAATCTGAAAATTCAACCAGACAAATGTGAATACCTGCGAAAAGAAGTCGGTTACCATTACCGAACACGGTGTAAAAGCAGATCCCAATAAAATCAAATCAGTCCAGAATTTTCCTATTACACCGATTCCAACGACCCTTCCGACATCAATATTGATAATGCACAAGATCCAAAATCACAAACACCATTACAAATCCCACGTCCTCAACATTCTCCTAGCAACTACGATTCTATATATCCAAATCCTTCAGTAGCCCATTCCTTCCAGATGAAGTATTTGAAGATACTTATTCGAAATTCCTGAAATCCTCTAGCAACTCCGCTTACAACACAAAAATTGTTGACCACAATGAGTCTTTTGAAAAGTAATCATAAAGTAACATCACTTGATATAGACGAAAGTATGTCCTATGTACAAGAAGTTTTAGATCATTCCTCTCAATATATCACAGGACATCTCGACCTAAATTTAATGGATGACAGAATTCGCGAACAATTTTATTGGAAAAAGATGCGTAGTGACATCGAAAATTGTTACAGATACAGAATTTTCAATACAGTTATTCATAAAAGAAACCGAACAGTTAAAATATCAAATGAACCTTCAGATATAGTTACAGAAACTCCACCGCTTCCTACCTACCTAGAATTAGACTACCGACGACCTAGAAATAGAACTAGACGACCTAGAATTAGAACTTCCCTTACATAAACTTAATTTTTTCGTGTAAGTTTAGTCTCATCCGGAGGGCTGTTATATATTCTATACGTATGAGATTTGCCTTTCCGTTTATTTTACGTTACACCTCTGGTCAGCAATAACTGGGCTTCGCCAAGTCAGCGTTTCCAGCAGTTCCCAAGCTCCTATTCTCAGTACCTGCTATAGTAATATTACCTGCTATACTATGCTAAGTATGCTGCATACTAGTGCTTGACCAGTGAAATATAATTCTCAATAACAAGGTCACACAGCGGTTAGCTGGTTCCTTCCCATAGTCAGTCCGTCCGCCCGTCAGCACAGTTCATCACGCGCCTCTGATCCGACGACACTTACCAGATTCTGATTTGTTAGTTAATTAATTAAAAAAAAGAAAAAAATTCAAATTTAATGAAACAATTTGTTTTTTAAACCAATTCAACAAGAATCCTCTAACAGTTCGCATATCACGAATGTCGATAGAATACAGTCTGTACTGCAGTGACTTATACAAACGACAATACAATTTTTTCTGTTCCCTCCACAAGTGCAAAGGATCTTCGTTCCTCTTTGTCAAAAGTTTACTCATATATTTATCGATTTTAAAGAATACAACTGCGGAAGAACTACGTGCAATGACTAGATTTCGCACTTTTGTATCAAAATCCACCCATAATAAAATGACTGATGTTGTAAGATGTACTCTGCAAGAGGCAATATTTGTGGTGCGGATTCAATTTAAATACACCCCTAATAGTGTCCCATATTTACAGTTTCAGCGCTTCCACCCAACTAGGTTATAGTCAGTTCCTTCTCAATAAATCATTTAGCATCTCCATTTTTTCGAGCGAACACACTAAATGACTCAAAGATCGGTCCATTCTCAACCAAGTCTCGGTGAATAAAGACACCACGTTCTAAGTCTCCGCGTGATTCTACATTCAGACGTATGCTCTCAAACAAAACTCTGCACACATCGTCGTGCTTTCTGCGGTGGAACAAAACATGACTCATGTCTCGCGTCTTAAAACCGCAGGTACACCTCGAGGTGTCTTTAAGGGCGAATCTATGGCACGAAAAGCACCATGTCCCGTTAGAAACTGCGAGGTATAGTAATCGGAAGCGAGCCAATTTTTACTTACCACATGGACACATCGGAGAAGAACAACCTCGTCTTTCCCTCTTTGAATAAGGGGATAATCTTGACTGCCAATGAGCAACGACGATTCCTGAAATACGTCTCTTACTGTCAACAAGGAATTCATGAGCCAAAAACTCAAAGTTAAACGGACCCGTAATAAAACTCTTACCTCATGCCAAGGTGAAATTCGCCGCGCGTTCTGCAATCGCGAGGTCGGCAGACAGTCAAAACCGGCAACGCATACGTTGAGTAGGTTCTGTAAGCCTTGGCCAGCAACAGTATCGATGCACGTTACGATCTTAGCACCACCCGTCTAACCTGCTGGACCCCAACGTACCACTGACACATAAACTGATAGCACATAGGCCAGAATACCAAGATATATTGCCCTATACATCAGTTTTAGGATAAAGCTATTCAGCCCCCAGTCGGCACCGGCAAGCCGGGCCTTGGCGTGGAAAGTTACTCGAGCCCTCTCACCGATGTACCGCACCTGCGGTAAAAAGCTCTGCCGTGCATCAAGAACTATGCCCAGGTAGGTTACCTGATCCTGCACACCGATCCTAACCTATCCTAAGCCAAAACCACAGGCGGCTCCCTCGCCAGCCTGCCCTTAAAGTGGACAACCTTGGACTTTTGTGAGGCAAAGCAAAGCTTGTTCTTAGTGGCCCAGTCATGTAACCCGGTCAGGGAGTCCACCGCCCGGTTCTCTATATCTCTACGGCTCTCTCCTTCGACCAAAACCAGAGTATCTTCTGCATAGGCGATGGTACCGCATCCCTGTAGGGGGTATCGCGAGTATGCCATCGAACATAACGTTCCACAGATTTGGTCCAAGGATCGAGCCTTGCGGGCAACCCTTGGTCAACGTTTTCTTAATTTCAATGTCTGCATCCTGCAAAAAGATAACTAGATCAGAGAAATTATATGTACAGGAAGAGCATTTTATTAACAAATTTACGCATAGTTGCTCAATGATCTAAGCGTTGAGTTGCATTTGCAAAATTATTTGAAAACTGCCGAAATTTAGAGTAACAAATATATATTTGTTAACAAATATATATATTATGTAATTTTATAGAACTACTTAAAATAGTAGCAAACAAAAGCTATAATGAATTAAACATAATACAAAAGCTTTAATGAATTAAACATAAAGATCCTAACATCAATTCGTCCACTTATGCAGGAAACTATGTAAACATAAGAAAAAATAAACATGTTGACAGTTATGAAATACTTTACAGGAACTCGAGTTCTTTTGGTCAGGTTCCAGAGGGCCAGACGATTATAAACCAGGCCAGCGTTGCGAAATCCTGTGTAGGGATGGATATTTAGATGACCGTTGGTGTGATTTTCCACACATATTTGCATGCGAACGACCGATAACCCCTATACAATCAAAGAGCGGACAAAGAAACATTATTTTTGTAAACTCTCGAAGGTTATCAGCGAACGAGTAATAAATCAAACAATAAGATCTAATGATAACAGTGGGCCTAGACAAAGTTCCTTCCTACTTTCGTCATCGTTTGTAGAAAACTTAAAAATGTACGGTAATTACATTTGACATCGAAAGTGTATCGTGTTGTCGAATAGTATTCTGGTAGACAAAAACACTTCTTTCTATTCTACAAAACGACACGTTAGTGTTTCTACGGCGTCGTTCGACAATTTTCATAGAAATGCGTAGACAACGTGCAATTTTGACAAGCGAAATCGCCAAGCTGGCGTCAAGTTGGTACGATAGTGAAACGAACGCTAGTTTGTTGTAGAAAACGAACCAAAATGGCGAATTTTTAATCAATTTTCGTGATAACTCACGCAATTTGTTTTGAGAACAATGCAATAAGATTTGAGAACACACAATGTAATTATTTTTTGGAACGCTTTAGGCTGGATAAACAAACATTTCGGCAGCTTTGTCTTGATTTGAGAACACAGACTTCACTACGAGGTACTAGAGAAATAATTTAATATAATTGAACATAACATAATATCATTTAAAAATAAGTCATCGGAAATTATAGCAGTTTTAGATGAGTGAGGTTTTCTATTACACGTAATTTTTAGATACTATGCGTCCTAAGCTTTTTCGCTACGGGTTCGTACCAGCAGATTGTTGGCATTACCCAAAATTTGTTGCAACGAACGGCTAGTCGCTGCATCAAACAGGTTGTGGATGCACTCAATCACACTGCAATAGCGGATAAGTGTTTTGTATTTCCACATCCTCAACAAGAGAGAACACATAAAAAACAAGAGTAAGTATATATAATTACTAGAATGCATTCAAAATGTTAAGACATTTTACAGTGTTAACATATAATTTGAAACATCACTTGGATAACCAGAACAACCCAATTTTTCATTAAATTTACCTAACAAGGGATAAAGCTGTAAAAATATATTAGGTCATAAAGTAAAATAATTCCAAACATTATCAAAAGTGAATACCTTAAATTCCTATTTTTAGGTTTCAAAGGAAATGTGAGTTGCCCGGCATAATAGGGTTCATTAACTGTACCCACATTGCAATAGCGAAACCAATTGATGAGGAGCACCTTTTTGACAATATAAAAGGATACCACTCTTTAAATGTTCAAATGGTAAGTTTAGAAAACCTAATAGAGGAATCGGTAATAAAAGTTAAATCAAAAATTTATATGCCAAAACAAATATTTACAAGTTTGTGACAATTTGAAAATTTTGAACCTCAATATTAAGTTTGACGGGACCACTCATAATTCTTCTATATGGTCGTCAAGTCAAATTGAACCATGTATGCATGGACTTCATCAAAATGGGGAACAAGTTTACCTTTAAATGGGGAGCACGTGTAACTTTAGTAAAAAAACATTTTCTTATAAAATTTAAAAACACATTTAAGATATAAGCATCTGTCAGTACACAAAACTTTTTAAACCCAATTGCAAGAGTGCGTACAAAGCAATGGGCATTTCGAGCAAGCGTCAATATACACCAATATTAAACTTATTTTTAATTATTAACCATTTTCGATTGTAACCAGTTTCTGGCCCTTTTTACATTAATGTTTTAAAAGAAATATAAATTAAAAATAAAACTTCCCATAGTTTTCACATGATTCGTTTGCGTACACTTTTATCAGGCAAATACAACATTTATGACATATTTTTATGCATATATTTTATTTCTCTTCTCGTTGTAAACGGCGTGCTATGGATGTCCACAAACTCGCTGCACGCTCTCTCGGGCTGGCGGACAGTGCGACCAAGGGGTGGTAGCGGCAGACGATGGCGGAGAGGTTACGGCTGGTGCCGGCGGCAGGAAAGCGTGCCGGGCCGGCACCGGCGCTACTGGAGGTGCTGTTACTGGTGCTGGTGGTTGCATGCAAAGAAGAAGCTGTTAGGTCGATTAATTAATTATTAGCTAAATGTGTGACACTGTAATATTAGGTGACAACTTTTAATGCAAATAAAATTCTATTCTATATAAGACTTCCTCAGCTGGGGTAATATTTTTTTTATTTTATGACTTGTTATTTTATAATTGTTTTTGTCGACCATTATTGTGTTCAAAAAAATCAAAATTACTTTATTTCGTAGGTAAACAAAATTTACGCCTAAAATACGTCATATCAAATTATTCTAATTAAAATTAGCACTTTATTATAAACTACTACAAGGTCGGAAGACTGATTACACCCAAAAAGAACCAGTAAGAAACTTGGAGGTTACTCTTTTTAGAAAGCCTGAAAATAATAAATACAATTTGAAGCTATGATACGAGAAAGCTTGATAGCCGAACAATTACTCACAAGTATTATTTTTATCTAGATACTCGAAAACTTTATAATAGGTACGCCTTAGTGCAAAGCTTATGTCTAATGTTTTTAAATTTTAGTAAAGGGAGATTTTGGATAAGATTAGGGACTTTATTATAACAGCTATATATTTTGTCAAGCTACGGATTTCTTTAACTGCATGTGCTGCAGAACTAAACCTGTCTGCCAATTTTGTAATATATGAGCAGTAATTAAAAATACTGTGTTCAGCTACAAGGTCCAATCCTTCGTTCTGCATGAGTATATTTGTTTTTAAATGTTTCAAGCTGAGTAAACTAAACAAATTTTGTTTTTTCTCGTTAAGAAGATTGATTGTAAACCAGTCAACTAAATTTGTAATAGCATTGTTCACGTCATCATAATTGGAATGATGTTTAATTTTATATAATAGAGAAATGAAATAAATAGTTATGGTTATGTAGGAATTTCAGCGTGTAGGCAGTATGTTACATTAAGCTATTTTCATTATTATAGTTTGAAATTTCCTATAGTTCACATGGTTCTTGTGAAGTTGATGGCCTGGCAAATAAGGAAGCTGAGGGCTGTTCTGATTGACCCTAAAAATATAAGAGATAATAAAACCAACAGTAAAAGAGTCATGGATCATCTTCAGTGTGTATTGTGGCAATATTTTTGTGATTATGTTAACATCTTTTCTTCACTTTAGTCATTTTTAAAAAGTACATTAATCTTAGAATACACAGTAGATAAATAAATATCAATAGTTACTAACACCAAAAGCTTCCTAATCAATTTTAACTTGACCAAAATCTGATAATGGACAATACTATCTCTTCCAAATGCATTAAAGAGAGCTTGCAATTCAGACCTCCACCAGACCCTTGTATGGCATCTTATTTGCAAAAGCCAAATGAAAGACTTATTTAAAGTCTTTCATCTGGCTTTTGTTTTAAAGTCTGCCCAAACCTAAATTAATGGGAGCAGCAGTTATGAGAATGCGAATTGCTGTTGTGCAAAATTAATGTTACAAAAAAGCAGTGCCTGAATAATAATTTAGGAAAACAGGTCAGCTTACTCACTTTTTTCCACATGTCTAATGATTTTTGTCCACCACCACCAACAGAATTTCATATTTTTCTACCAATTCTTGCCACAATCGGTCGGCTCTTATACGCCCTTGAGAGCCTTAAGGAATCGTGCAAGATCACCTTACCTATAACGTAAACCAACAAAGTGACGCATTAATCATTGTCATTTTCTAAAGGGAGTGGTGTGGATATGAAAAACCATTTTTTATTAAAAATTAATTTCTATGTCACATATCTTTCCATAAACTCAACAAGACTTGCAAATTGCTCCGTGCTCGTCCTTTGTTTTAATGCCATCTCAATCAAATCACCTACAAAACAAATTAAACTTGTAAATAAAAGGCGTGAAAAGTTTGCGGAATGTTTTATAAGAATTCATCACTTATAGAAAATATGAAAGTCGCGCATAATAACGACCACAGCGGGTTTTAACGATAAAAATACATGATTTTTTTTACTTACACTGAATAAAATAAAATTTAAGTAAGAAGTGAATAAAATTAACTTTTAATGGATACACTTAAAAAAAATTGTCGCGCGAGTCGACTATTGGTGACATTTACAAGCGTTTGATATTAGCCAACGAAACCATAAACAATATTTAACATTTTATCAACAAGACGCATAGAATAAGCGTACACTAGGTTCATGCAACTTTGTCTAGCAATCTACATTCGTTAACGCTAAAGCGTTAATGAATGTAGAAAGCGAGTAGATAAGTTTCGAATCCATTTTATTTAGGGCTGCTGGTAACATTCACAAAATCTACTTCTTGTCTATCTTAGTTAATGCATTCACATTAATTGTCAAATGCAAGATCTGATTGCAATAGAAACTGTAAATGAAGAGGAAAGGTTTTTCGCTGCCTGATTCTTTCGTTATTATTTTCGTGGTATTCTATGTATTTTATTGCAATAAGTTATCTATTATTTGTGTTATTTATATTTTAAATCTATTTTTCTTTTAGTTTTTGTCTGTAGCTATATTCAGTAAATTGTTATAATCAGTGTTCTGTTGGCTAAGTTTCTTCTTTTGTTCTTTTTTATTGTATTATTTACTTTTGGCAAATTTAATCTGCTTCAGTTTCGTGAAAATGGATTTACGAGTAGCTATTCCTCCCTAAACCATCAGACACTTCTAAATCTTCACTTTCCAATAATACATTTGCTTGTCCAACTTCCACAGCTAGTTATGTTACCATAATGGACTTCCTACAGAAATTAAAATGCAAATCCAAAAAGTGTAAAAGAGCAATCTGCAAAAAAATAAATCTAAAGATCTTCCTTACATACTTCTAACTCCTCCTGCACAAAAACAGAGCACACAATCCCTCGCAAGACCCCTCGCACTCCTTTTTCAAACGCAAATTCTTATTTACTATCATCCTCGACTTCATCTCCTTCCTCTCACCCTCCGAAATTTTTTGTGGGTCGCTTATAGGTCTCTGGAGACGTTGGACCATTTATTTTCCACGTTGAAAGAAAATAACCCCAGCCCAATTGCGGATTCTCACTTTATAAAATAAATTTGGTTCCGTTTTAAAAAATTACCACATCGATGCCATAGCTCGAGGTTGAGTTAAACAAATTGGCAGAAACAGGATTTCGGTGGAATTTTCATCTGCAGAGAACGCCAACCGTTTCGTAAACCACTCTGCTTTTACTGGACCGAATAAATTGTTCATCCCCTCCTTTAAAGTTAGTCGTATGGGCGTTGTTCGCAATGTTTCAGTCGATTGGCCTGAGGAGGCTGTTTAACAAAATATAGAAGTTCCAGAAGGGTTACGGTAAAGTTATTTAAGTCCTCCGGTTAAACTTTAAAAAAATTATCGATGGCCAACCCAAATATTTTCCATCGGAAACGACGCTCATCACCCTTAATGACCAAGTCCGTCCCCAACGCATATTTATGCCATATTCCTCGCTTTCAGTTTCGAAATATGAATTTCCTACGATTCAATGTTTCAAATGTTGTAGATTTGGACATGTCGCTGAAAAATGTCGATCGTCCGAGCGTTTCCGATATAGTGAAGGTCCCGTCGGAAGAAACTGCCCTCTTCCTATTGACAAGGCAAAATGCGTCTTGTACAGTGGAAATTATGATTTGTACAGTGGAAATTATGACTTATTGAGTTTGTCCGGAATTCGAAAGACAAAAAAATATAAAATTTGAAATGTCTGAAAGAGTTTTCCGTATATTCTGGAAGATTTTAATGCTTATCACCCATCTTGGGGTTCCACCCGAAGCAACCCCCTAGGGTCTCCTTGGTGGAACTCCACGAGGACTTTGCCCTGTGTATACTGAATGACTATTTTCCAATAGGAGTTACTGTCGCATTTCAGAGCCCGAGCTCAGTAAATATCTCCCTTTTCTCCTCATCCTTGGCATCCTTAGCGTCCTGGAATATTCTATGTGAGTGTTTTGGAAGTGACCATTTCCCCATTCTGATTTCTTTCCCTCGTTTAAATTTAAATACTGAAAAAATTACCCTTGTTCAAAAATACTACCTACATAGGGCAGGTGAGCACTTAAGAGATTTAACCATCACTATAGATCTGCTCTCCACCTGGTGGCATGGGGACTGCTCTGCGGCGGTTAAACCTTTCACGCTTAAGGGAAAAATGTGTCCCCGCATAATTTTCACGATTTACAGTAAAACTGGCTAAGTTAAACTTTTTTTAGATTCATATTTAAAAATTATGTGGGGATAAATGTGTCCAAATCACCAATCAAATTAAAAAATAAACAACCAAATAAAAAACAACCAAAAACCAACCAAATAAAAAACCACGATTTACAATAAAACTGGCTAACTTGAACTTTTTTTAGATTCATATTTTAAAATTGTATAATACTTTTTCAAGTTTAGGCGTTGGCAACATTAAAAAACATTATCTGTCAAAAAAGTTTTCGCCGCGAAAACAGAAAAATATTAGCGTGAGACGTAAACATTAAATAAAATTTTATTGTTTTATTGCGACTTTTCACTATAGTTTTTCTTGAGAATTATATTCATTGTTAACCCATCTTTACCCAACGTTGCGCTAGCGCAACATTTCAAATGTGATTTTTTTTTTGTTTTAAAATAAGTAATTAATTCTATGAAATGTAAGCCAGTCTCGAGAAGTAGAACTAAAAAATGGATTCAAATTTTTTTCAATGTTTTTTTAAATACAAATACATAGTTTTATTTTTGAAAAACTGCTAATTGAGTCATCTCAAGATCTACAGATTCATCCAATCATAAAAAATATAAATTGAAATAAAGCTATACTTTTTACACTGTATACAGCTTAAGCAATATCTTATTTATGATATAAACCCTTTTGCTGGACAAAACTAGTTACACTTGTTGTTTATCTTAGACTTCCAGGAAATGTTGCGTATGCGCAACGTTGGGCGAAATAATAGTCAATTGTTATTGTTACACTGCTTGCCATTGAAGTTTGAAATTTATTGTAAACAATGGGTTCTCGGTATTCAAAGAGTACAAGCACTTTTGTTTTATTAGTTAGTCGGTTATAGAACGTGAAGCTAACAGTGTCGCATAGTAATTTTTAGAAAAAAATATTTTTAGTTCGTCAGTTAGATAACTAAAAAATATTGTAGGTATACGTATTTTTCTTTTGACCGGCAAACAAAAAGTGACGTCAAAAACGATAAATGAGTGTATACAAATCAGTAAATAATAAGTTAAAACATTATGGTCTGGCAACAAGTACTATCTGCTCAAGAAATTATGAGTATATTAGAAGAAGAGGATTTAGAAGATGCCAATCAAATCGATGCCGTGTACATCCCCCGACGGTTGACAATCTTACAGGCGAGGAAAACCTAGATGATGACGCGCTAGGTGATTATGACAATACTGTGCCCACTGATATCGCAGGAACGTATGAAATCCACACCGATTTACCCACAGAGCCTGAAAATACGCAAGATGAGACCGGTCCTTCAACTTCGAAAAAGCCAAGACTGCCGAAAGACACCAAAATTTGTTCCAAACTGGAAAAAAGAACATGCAACTTATACACATTTTCCTACAAGTGACGAAACAGCAATGACACAGAATATTGAAGAACGTGTAGGTGGAAAAACACCTATTGAATTATTTTCCCTATTTTTTAGTGATGAAGTTTGGGAACAGATTGTAGGTTTTTCAAACAAATATGCTTGTGACCATAACCGTCATTTATTTACCTTCACAGTAGCAGAACTCAAAAGATTTTTTGGTATATTATTACTGACTGTATATCATTCATTGCCTGCTGCGAAATTGTACTGGTCAAAAGATGAAGACAAAAATGTATCGATTGTAAGAAATTGTATGAGTCGTAACAAATTCGACTCTATAAAGAAAAACATTCATTTATGTGATAATGCTAACCTGGATCAAAATGATAAATTCACTAAATTACGTCCTATTTTCAATTGTAATAAACCAAAAAATTTGCAGTTTGGAATATTTTCACACAACTTGTCAATTGACGAAGAAATGGTGCCATATTTTGGACGTCATGGTTGCAAGATGTTCATCAAAGGAAAGCCTGTAAGATTTGGATTCAAGTTATGGTGCTCGTGTAGTTCAAATGGTTATCTGTACCAGTTTATTCCATATGGCGGAAAGAATAGTAACGTTGCTAGAAATGACTTAGGTCTGGGAAAAAAATACTGTACTGGATCTATTGTCCGTTATTGAAGACCCAAGCAAACATCGCATTTTTTTTGATAATTTGTTTTCTTCACATAAATTGTTTTGCATTCTGAAAGAGAAAGGTTATTTTCCCACTGGTACTATTAGAGAAAATAGAACAATGAATAAAACCTTGATAAATACGAAAAAAACTTCAGAAAAAAGAGAGAGGATCATTTGATTGTAGCTTTGACCAAAAATGAAGTACTGTTGGTTCGATGGAATGACAATTCTGTGGTGACTAACTAACTAACAACTAACTAACTAACTACTAACAACGCAAAAATCGAACCATTGGCAGCAAAACGTTATGATAGAAAAATAAAAAAGATGGTGAATGTGCCACAGCCCCAGGTTATAGCAGATTATAATAAAAATATGGGATGTGTAGATCTCCATGATAATGGAATAGCCAATTATAGGATTCTAGTAAGAGGGAAAAAGTGGTGGTAGCCACTGTTCATCAATTTGATAGACAGTGTATTGGTAAACTCGTGGAAAATTTACAATATGGCGAATGAGTTATCACTAGTTATAAATCCGACTTGTTTCCTTCCCGTGGTAGCTAAAATCTTTTCAGATTTTTGTACTGTAGATAGCCCAGATTCATCAGCTTTATAAATGCGGTGCGGTCTATAGCCAACAGATTCTAGTAAGCTTCCGTACAACTGATAAAACTTTTGGACTTGCGGCCGATTAAAAGTTTAAGCGCGAGCTGCTAAAGGGGCTTCTGGTTTGCGCAAAGATATATCTTTATTACGTCTTAGAAATCCATCTAACCAGTTTTGTCTTGCCTTTTGCTTTTGGATGTTAAATTTATGAGCAAAACCGTTTTCCTCAGACATCTGAAAAGCTAATTATTGTACCGATGCTCGTGTCAATACGAACAAACGACTTTCAAGGAATTTTATATACTCAACTAATTGCCTTTCCACACCAGATGGAAAGATAGCGTTCCAACAACCAAGGCCTTTTGAATTTGACTCCCAAAGTTTTATTAGTGCCTATAACATGTCTGCGGGAGTTGCTTGAGGAACACCAAATGTTTTTGAGGCCAATAACCAGTCCATTTTCTTATCTCGAACTGCCTCGATGGCTTTCTTCATTGACTCCGTACTCCAAGATTGCCGATTAGTCGTTCGTTTATAATCGCGTGGCATTTTGGTATCTGAAAAAAATACATACCTATATATAACACAAAAGCTATGGATAAAATGACATACCTATGCCATTTTGTCCGTTACATATGTATGTCGTTTTGTCCGTAGAGCGTTTTAAAACAATAAAAATATAAATAAATATACAAAGAGCTCTTTTTCTAAAAATAAGTTATTTAATTTGAAGATAAGTGTTTGAGGAATGAAACCAATGCTATATAAATAGATACAATAGCAAAAAAACCTACCATTTGAACAAAAACTTTGACAGTACGAAAAAACTCGTAACGTGTGAACGAACGAAATGGATGCGTTCAAAATTTGACAGATTATAGAGTGCCGTGGATTTCCATAGAATTCGTGTTATTTAGTCTAATCTGTTGCAATAACTTATTTAGTTTTGTGTTATTTTTATTTCAAATCTATTTTCATTTAATTTTTGACTTTATCTATATCCCATTTATTGTTATAATCAGTGTTCGGTATTTGTGCTTCAGCTTTTCTATTGAGAAAATAGATTTAGTTATTCCTCCTAAACGTCTAGACCCTTTTAAGTCTCCAATCTGTTGTAATGAATTTGCTTCTCCTACATCGCCTGCCAGTTTTGTTTCTGTTTCAGATTCTCAAGAGGAACTGAAACGAAAAAATAAAAATTGTAAAAGACCTAATTGTAAAATAAATAAGTTTAAAAATGCTCCCTCTTTCCATCCGTCTGATTCTTCATGAACTGAAACAGACGATACAATCCCTCACAAAACCCCTCGCACTCCTCTTTCAAAAGCAAATTCAAAATTACTTCTTTCAACCCCGACCTCTTCTCCACCCTTCCTCCCTCCGAATTCTTTAAGGGTCGTTTATACGTCCCTGGCGACGTTGGTACATTTATTGTTCACGTACAGAGAAAAGAACCCCAGCCTAATTCCGGATTTTCATTCCATGCTGTGAAATTTGGTTCCACTTTAAAAAATTATAATGTTGATGGAATTATTCGAGATGGAGTGAAACAAATTGACAGGAACAGGATTTCGGTGGAATTTTTATCTGCTGATGCCGCCAACCGATTTGTTAACCACTCTGCCTTCCCAGGTAAAAACAAATTGTTCATCCCCTCCTTTAACGTCGGTCGTATGGACATTGTTCGCAATGTTCCAGTCGATTGGTCTGACGAGGAGGTTTTACACAACATAGAAGTCCCTGAAGGGTGCGGTAAGGTTACTAAAGTCCGCCGCTTAAATTTAAAAAATCCGGCTGAGACAATAGTCACTACCTTTGATGGCCAAGTTCGTTCTCAACGTATATATATGGCTTACTTATCGTTTCCAGTCTCAAAATATGAATTCCTTACAATACGTTGCTTCAAGTGTTGTAGGTTTGGACATGTGGCTGAAAAATGCTGATCTTCTCAGCGTTGTTTCCGATGTGGTCACGTTGGGAGAAACTGCCCGCTTCCTCTTGATAAAGCAAAATGTATCTTTTACAGTGGAAATAATGATTCCACTGATAGAAATAGTCCAGAATTCGAAAGATTGAAATCCCTGTTTATCAAAATTCTTCTCTCCCTCTCTATAGTTTCCCATTTGACTCGGTATTTCACAGGCCAAATATAAATTTGTGTTTTGGAGTTGATAAGAAGTCCAAAAATTCTAATTTGTTCAATTCTATCTTGAAATCTTTTTGGATGGATTGGATGCGAATATACACAGATGAATCAAAAACCGGTAGAGATGGCTATGTCGGAGCGTCATTTTACTCTATCCACCGCTCATTCAGCTTACTTTCGTCTTCCTAAGGAGTGTTCGGTATTCTCCGAAGAATGCCGTGCTATTGTGGAGGCCTTGAATTATGCTCTACTCAAAAATATTTGCAGGCTCCTTATCTTCTCTGACTCCTTAAGTTGTTTACAGTCCCTTCTCTCTAATCCATTTTCTTCAAACTGTGATTTCCTGATTCTTCGGATCAAGCAACTTACGCTTGATTTGGAGAGATCGGGATCCGATGTCATTTTTGCATGGATCCCTAGTCACTGTGGCATAGTAGGTAATGAAATAGTCGACGCAAAAGCTCGGTTTGCCGCAGTGAACGGGAATCCATGTTTCACTATTAATTTCATTGAGGATCTTCTTCCCATGACTCGTTTCTGGATGACATCTGACTGGCAGAGGGCGTGGGATAGATCATCCCATATTACATTTGCGGGATATTTCCAGATCCAAACTATTATACCCACAAAACCTTGGTTTTCAACATTTACTTTCTCTCGAAAGGAATCCTCTGTGGTATCTCGCATGCGTTTGGGTCATTGTTCTATTCTTACTCATTTGGCTAGACTCATAGAGTCTCCAATTTGCGATTGTGTGTTTGGAGAAGGCGATTTAAATCATCTCATTTTTTCATGTCCATTGAATAATAGATTTCCTTCGTTTGTTTCCAAATAATTAAAATATAAAATTCAATCGCCCATCAACATAAGATCACTGTAATTTATTGCCAACAATTTTAGGATTAATCATTCAGTTCATAAGAAAGAACGACATCAAAATATAGAATTGTTTATACTTGTGTTCATGTTTATTTTTTTTCATGTTTGTATATTTGTATATACTTATTTTGTACTTTCTGTATATTATAATGTCGTTTTCTTTTTTTCCTTCTTATTTAGTTTTTGTTTTATTGTATAGTTTTTTTCTTTTGTTAACAAGCAACAATGACAAATATCCGAAATATGATTTAATCAGTGTCGCATATTTCAGAAAAACCACGCTGTTGCTCCGTGAAGCGCCCATGGCGAATAAAATTATATGAAGCGACGCGTAGTAAAGGTTTTCGAGAAAATTGGTGTTGCTATTTGTAATAATTTTTGGCCCACGTAATTTTCTTCTAACTTACGGTTAACTTTTAAGTTTTAATTAATTGCCTACAAGTTGTTTTTGATTCCTCCATCGATAATAATATAAATTTAAAGAAATTATTATTAATCTTTATACATTATAATTTTAGAAATTATTATTAACCTTTATACTTTACACATTATAATGATGTAATTCTGCCCATTTTGCATTTATGACATTTATGTCAATAAACGTGAAGTTAGCCATTCAATTTAATGCATAGCTTTATGACGGAATAAACGCTATAATTAACTGAATTATAGATATTAGTTGTTAATATTAGTACAGACCCCGCATTATATGTATAAAAGAAATAGACGAAATAAATCCAATAGACGAGACGATCATATATGCTTTGATGCATGTCATTGTTGACCAAATGCTATATTCTTTTTCTCGACATAACGTCAGATTTAATCCAATTTTATATAATTTTAATAAAGGCCGTATTTTAATAAATACCCACCGAATGCTTTCTAAACATCCCCATCTAAGTCACGACGCCAGCTAATTACTTAATTTTTGAAGGAGATAGACTCAGTTCATAAGGAACTCAATGGTTTTAATCCTCTTTCGCTAAAGTTTGTCCGAACGAGAATATGTGGACCATAATGAGCATGGTGATGCAACATCTATTACCCTGTGCAACATCTATTGCCTCATTTATTTTATGGAATCCTTCTTTCAACATATCGATATTAGCTCAAATTGTGTCGCAATTAAATGAAACTACGTGATGTAGTTTTATTTCTACTATCTTTAATTTCTTTACCACGACCTAGGTTTCGTTGTATTACAACATCTTCAGGTGGGATATTAGCAAAGATTAACTCTTAGGAACAACCAACAGCATTTATATGTTTCAAACACAATAGCGGAAGACTACTTTGTGCGGATTTTTCCATTGTTTATGTTAGTGAGTTTATTGTAGGGGCGCAGACTAGGTTTTATTATATTACAGAGAGTTATACAATATACCAGTATTCTAGTTGGGGTAATAAATTCAATTGTTGTTATTATGTGAAATTATACAATGCAAACTTTAGGGTGTATGTAATAAAATTAAATGGAAGTTATTGTCGGTAATATATTGCAAAGGCAAGGGTATTTGAAAGTAAGGCCAAGGTAATATACTAATTCTACATATCTTATTATCGGTAATATATTTATACAAAAGCAAGGGTATTTGAAAGTAAGGACAAGGTAATACACTAATTCTACATATCTCCGGTTTTGTGTATTCATATATTTATTTCTTTTAATTTTTTTTTTGTTTTTATTATATATACGTATATTTATATGTGTATTAATACTGAAACAATTTTTATATGTGTATTAATGCTGAAACAATTTCCAGGGTACTATAGTGTCAATGTTTTATATTTATATTATATCTAGAAGATATTAAGAATGGGTGATGATATTATATTTAGTTGTTCATTTAATATATTGACCTTGATATCTTTTTTATGTCTGTTTATTTCTAATGTTTCTAAGATATTAAGTTTATTGCCTTTTGTATTTATTTGTAATATATAGGGGGCATTATCAGTATGGGGGTGATGGTTATTTTCAATGAGATGTTTAGCAAAGTGAGATGTGTCTGGTTTATTATTACGCCAGCTGGCGATGTGTTCTTTATATCTTGTATTAAAATCTCTTCCTGTTTGACCTATGTATACACTATTACAATCGTTACATTTAAGTTTATAGATACCACTCTTTTTAAGTTTATCTATTTTTTCTTTATTATTAATAAGGGTTTTACCCAAGTTATTTAAGGTACTATACGTACATGTTATATTGTTTACATTTTTATTATTAGTTAAGAGTTTTCCTAATTTGAGTGATACATTACCTATGTATGGGATAGATTTATAGTAAGTATTATTCTTATTTGGTGCGACCGGGTATATTTCTTGTATTAGTATTTTTCTTAATTTATTATGGTACAGTTTTGTGACAATTGATGGGTCATAATTATTATTTGTTGCGATTAGTTTCATAGTTTTTATTTCTTTACGTAGGTTAGGTTTTTCAAGAGGGATGGTTAAAGCTCTATGAATCATGGAATGAAATGCTGCTAACTTATGGGACCAAGGGTGTTGAGATTGACCATTAATTATGGAGTCTGTAAATGTGTCTTTTCTAAATATACTAAATTTATGTTCATTATTTTTGCGTTCTATTGTTATATCTAAAAAATTAAGTTTATTATCAGACTCTACTTCTAAAGTGAATTTGATATTATTGTGTAGGGAGTTAGCAAAGTTAACAAACTGGTCTAACTGTCGCTGTGTACCTTTCCAGCAGATAAGGATGTCGTCAACGTATCTATAATAGTATAATATATTGGTCGCTAATTTACTGTTTAAGAGGCTGGTTTCTAGATTCATAAATAACTCGGCTAAAAGGGGACTGAGGGGGGAGCCCATTGCAAGGCCATTAACTTGTTGAAAAAAATTGTTATCGAATAGAAAATAATTTTGGTCTGTGCATAGTTTAAAGAGATCTCTAATTTCCGATGCTTCAATGGGATTTAATTTTTCAGATATCCTAGAAAGGAAAAAATCAGGGCAAAATGTACCTAATCAACGCACTGACCTCCGATAAATATTACCGGATTATCAGTCCTTTTTACACGACTAAGGTCCTAATGACATATGTTTGTATGTGCTTTTATTCCCGGCGTGAGCGAGAATTTTACTAAGAATATAATTCTAATCAGCCCAGGAATTAAAGCCAGGTCGAACGAACGAACTACTACAAGCAGTTGAGACCGACTGCTTGAAGCCGCGACAGTGCGATTAACTATAGTCATTCATTCGCTGCCGTACACACGACTGCTCGAGCAGTCGCGACCGCTTCAAGCTGTCAACTGCATGACGAAATTCTATCATGCCGTCGACCGCTCGCGAGCGGTCGCGAGGCATACACCGACTGCTCGGGCCGTTGACTGCGCTAGAGCAGTCGACAGCTCTCCGACCTCCCCCTCCCTTCTCTTCTGGCCTCGCGGCGTCTGTCTGTCTCTCTGTCTCGTCTCATTTGTCGACTGATCTTTGAAAATGGAGGGCGTGTGCGATAGTGATGCGCTTATTAGTGAAATTAAATCACAAGAACTTATTTGGAACTATAAACTTAAGGAACACAGCGACAAAATAAAGAAGAACAATGCATGGGCAATCATTTGCACCCAAGTAATTGAGAAATTTGATGAAAAACCAGTTCAAGAAAAAATCAAATCGGTAAGTAAAAAAGTCAGTCATTTTACACACACATTTATTAAGTTTATGTCATATTATAAAGTCACAGACATATTTATTTATTTATATCTAGTTTGCCTTCTTCGCTCATAAAGTAATTAGCAAATTCTTCACGGATTGTTGTTAACATAGGCCTACCTGGACGAACTTGCTGGGTTGATTGTATTATAGAGTGAGGAAGACCCTCAAACGTATCCTCAAATTTATTTCCATCTCGTTGTTTTACGTAGTTGTGAAGAACACATGAAGCTTTTACTATATCCACTGCGAAATCAACACTGACGTTAAGTGGTCTATGAAAGATCCGCCAATTATTCGCGAATATGCCAAACGTGCATTCAATATATCGCCTAGCACGTGATAACCGATAGCTAAAAATTAATTTTTTCTCTGGTAAATTCTTGCCACCGTATGGACGCATTAAATTTTCCTGCAAGCTGAACGCTTCATCCCCAATAAACACATTCGGTAATAAAGGTCCATTTTGCGATATTGCAGAAGGTGGAGTAACTTTTTTCTTATAACATTTTATATAGACAACTCTCTTCGAAAATAGCCGAGTCAGCGTGCTTTCCATATGAGCCTATATCCAGGAAAGTGAACATATAATTACTATCACATACTGCTAGAAGTATTACCGAAAAATTATTTTTATAGTTATAACATGACGATCCACTTTGCGCGGGTTGTGTTATTCTAATGTTTGCCATCAACGGCACCGAGGCAGTTCGGAAACTTAGCAGTTTTTTTAAAACCATTTATTATGTCTTTCCATTTATCTTCAGTTAGTTGTTCCATACACATATCCTTCATATGTATCCATATATTTCTGCAAACATCCCTCACTATCTTACCAATTTTTGTTGATGCTATTCTAAAAATATATTGCAAATCCATAAATGTACATCCAGTTGCCAAATACCTGTAAAAACATATTTTTTAATCAAATAATTATACTAATAAATATTTTTTTGATGTTACAGCCATGTTAATACAGAAGAAATGGAAAACATTAAGAGATGGGTACACCAGATATGCTAAAAAAATTAAACCAAAGAGTGGTTCAGCAGCTCGCAACATCCGGCCGTGTGCATATTATCAGCAGATGTCTTTTTTAAAGGCAATAATAGAAGATAGACCCGACAAAACAAACAGTTTACAAGAAAGTGAGCACGCTGAAATCACGTCCGAAGAAAGCGAAAATCGTCAAAATAAAATAAACAAAGAAACAAAAGAAAATTAACTACTACAATCACAGATGAGAACGTCTTAATTGAAAACTTATCTAAACGCTTCGATGAAAAATCGCAGCATTCGTGCATTGCTAATGAAGATGAAAATAAATTATTTTTATTATCATTAGTCGGCGAGTTTAAAAAAATTAATGAGCAGTATAAATTAGATGCTAAGACAGAAATACTTAACGTAATGAAATACTTTAAAGGGATGTCAAATTACACATATCCTTCGAGTTATGGTGGCAGGGGATATTCATCACAATATTCATCGTTTAATGATTGCCATGGACAATGGGGTTATAATACTGGCCCTACCTCTGCCTTTACTTTTACATGAGTGACTGGCCCCTCTAGATCAGCGACTGGCCCCTCTACATCAGCGGTTGATGACCAAAATTCTCAATTTCAAGACCTTTCATCATCTTCAGTAATGTCCGATGATGTAATTTCCAATATTTTTAATGAATAAAAATTTAAATAATTGTGTATTTTTCGAACCTGCATGTTACTGCTAGTCTTTCTTCTGGTTGGATACTTCTCCTCATAATTGTGTCGTCACGTTTAATTTTAGACTTTAGTATATTATTGAATTCATTAAACGAAGACATTGACATCCTAAAATAGTTGAAAATGTTTTCTTCATCACTTCTAAGTTCCATAAACAAATGATGGAATTGTCCATGTTGTTCTCTTAATTCCAAAATTGGATGAACCCAAAAATTTTTTTTTGACTTCGCCGCCGCCTTCGTCTCCGCTTGAGTAGAAGCAGCAAAAGCAGTGCTTCGTCGTCAGAATCCATGACTCGACTGCGGTAGAAAGTCAACTGCTCGAGCGGTTGGTAGCGACAGCTAGAGCAGTCAACAACCGACCGCTCGAGCGGTCCGTGTACGTCCCTCAGCCGTTAACCGCTCGAGCGGTCCGTGTACGTCCCTCAGCCGTTAACTGCTCGAGCAGTCCATGTACGGCCGCCATAGTCGTTAAATATAATATTTGTTTCCGGGTCTTTATGTTTTTTAATTTTAGATGTTGCCAAGTTATGAAAACTTCACTTAATTATATTGTTTCACATATTCATTATTGAGGAGTTCTTTTGATTAAACACTTTGATAACATGCCTCTTTTGTGTGAGTTGCTTGTGTGCCCTCTGTCTTCTAGTATTTATCAGCAAGGAGAATCTCTACTTAGATATAGCATACTTACCTTTTCTCTAATGTTCGCAATTATGACGTTCATTTTTAGTAAGCATACTCACTTCAAATAGGTTGATGTCGGCTAAGGGCACACTAGTTGCCGAAGCCAGTCGGCTTCGGCCAAATTTCCATTATCAAGTCAAATCATCATAGGAATTGCGTATATGCACAGTAGTCTAGCCATTAGGATAAAGAAATATTTATCAGCCTCGTTTGCGTAAATAATCACAATCAATAGAATAGGTAAGGAGTACATGAAAAGAGTTAAAGTATAAATATATCTAGCCACATTTGAGAAAACATAAGATTTTCTGAATCTACGTTAAAGATTTGCGTAGTGCTTGTAAGTCAGTCGGGGCGAAAGGTTTACTGAGTATTACTGAGAACATCAGAAGGATGCTTGTCAATTATAAAGATGTTAAAATGCGATGAAGAGAGCATTTTGTGTCGAGAAGTGACGAGGGGGCGTTTTTAAATTCGCGGAATGGAAAGGTAGGCCATTAGTAAAGGTGATTAACGGAATAACAACTAGTTAAGTAAGTCATTATTAGTATAAATATCAAGTTTTATCATAATCGGATCATTAGTCTTTGAACTATCGTCGAACAAACAACTCAATCTGGAAGAAAGTCTGAACTATGGCAAAAATCAAGTACCGCGCCGTTATTAAGTACCTTACCAAGCAAGAAAAGTCGGTTCAAACCATACTGAAAGAGATGGCATCCGTTTACGGGGACTGTTGCCCGGTTAAAACCATGGTTTACAAGTGGCATAGTCTCTTTAAACAGGGTAGAGACTCACTTGAAGACGACCTACGCCCCGATCGGCCGATCGAAATGACTACTCCGGAAATTATTGAAAAAGTTGAAAAATTATTATTGGAAGATAGGTATCAGTAAAATTCTCCATGATCATTTTGGCATGACAAAGGTCAGTGCAAGATGGGTGCCGAGAATGCTCACACCGCCCCCACAAAAGAACGCCGCGTGGAGTGTTTTCGCGCGTTTTTGGACCTCTGTAGTGAAGACAAGGATGGACGGTATAAATGGACTTTACAACCAAGAACATTTCGATAATATTTTTGATATCACATCAAAGTATACACATTAAAAACTACATACCTGGAAAGAAATTCTGCAGCTGATGGTTATTTATTATAAAAACAAAACAATTTGAAAAATTTTGTACCTGAAGATTTAGTTTGCGATGGAATAGATTTTAAGCATGTTTTCCAGTTATTTCACTTATTCTTTTATCACTAACCACTTATTACACAATTAAAAGGATAATTTGTTATGAATTACTAAGTATTTATGACAACAAATATCAAAATTGAATTTTATTTTTTTCCTGTCAATTTAAACAACTACATTTCACTTAAATGGTGCCAACATACAAGAAACAATAAAGTCTATTTATATTATGGCACATATGTTTTTTGGATATTTTATGGCATTCATTTCACTTTGTAGTTGCCTAAATTTTTAATATATTTTAAAATGATACTATTTTTTTTTTAATTTTTGTCATTTTATTATTAATTTTATTACTAATCAAAAGTTCATCAACATTAGATAATATTTATTGTTGATTATTTAAATTGAACCAAAATATTTTGCTTATTCTTTCGAAATATTTATTACAAATATTTGGAAATATATATTTTTTATTGAATTTATTTTTTAAACAATTTCTTAATACATCAGCCACGGCCGGAAATTATTTTAGTTACGGTTAGGTTGGGTTAGGCTAGGTTAGTTTGGCTTAGGTTAGGTTTGTGTTAGGTTGGGTTAAGTTATATTGGGTTAGGTTATGTTAGGTTGGGTTAAGTTTGATTGGCTTAGTTTTGGGTTGGGTTAGGTTAGGTTGGATTGGGTTAGGTTAGGTTGGATTGGGTTAGGTTGGGGTGGGTTAGGTTAGGTTGGGCTGGTTTAAGTTAGGTTATGTTAGTTTGGGTTAGGTTCGGTTAGTGTAGATTAGGTTACGGCTGCCATACACGATACGGTTCACTGGAGAGGTCTACCTGTGCAAGTATGCCTGCGCAGGTAGACCGGAACGTGTGTGGGAATAGACCTGTGCAGTTTTTTTAACCTGCGCAGGCGAACGGAGCAAGATCAAAAATCAATATTTTCGAGTGACACCGTGCGGTGGACCTGTGTTTTCTAAGTTTTCCATGGTACTACTTTGCGTATTGTATCCTTCAAAAATTATAGCCCCGTTTTCAGAGTTTTCTCGATATAAACTATTCTGAGGTGCATAAGACTTTTTTGAGTGTTTAATTAAAAAGTTGTTTAATGCACAGGATGCTTTCACTACTTTATCGACATTTTCGGGTTCTAAATTTATATTAGTATAAAATATCCGAAATCGTGATGCCAGTATCCCGAAAGCGTTTTCAACAGTGCGCCTGGCGCGATATAATCTGTAATTCAGAATTTTTCTTTCTCGCGATATTAAATCTGCTTGCCGAAACGGTTTTATCATATCGGGGCGTAATGGAAAGGCGTCGTCTGCCACAAATACATATGATACATTCCGGTTACTTCCTGTACACGTTTCACTTGTTGGAATATGTAAATCATTATTATCCAATTTTTTTAAAAATAAAGTATTTTGTAGTATTTTCATATGATCTCAAAAAATTGTCGAAATGTTCCTGGTTGTAAAGTGCATATGTTCCGAATGGACTATTAAATCGAATTGTTACTGGAGTGGAAACTTGGGTTCATCATTATGAACCTGAGTCCATACAAGACTCAATGCAGTGGCACAAAAAAGGCACACCACCACCCAAGAAGTTGAAGGTCATGGAAAAATCATGGCGACAGTCTTTTGGGATTCAGAAGGGATCCTGTTGACGGATTATAAATATAAAGATGTTTTCATAACCAGAGAATACTATGCGTCAATTCTAGAGAGGTTGAAAAAAGCAATCAAAGAAAAAATAATGGGAAAATTGACCAAAGGTGTCTTGCTTTTGGACAACAACATGCCCTTTCACATGAGCCGTGTTGCGCTGGCCGCCCTGCACAAGGTGGGCTTCGATATTTTGGAACACCCACCCTATAGTCCTGACCTGGCTCCAAGTGATTATTATTTGTTCCCAAACCTTAAAAGAGAACTTCGTGGAAAGAAGTTTTCAAGCAATGAAGAAGTGAAGGACGGAGCTTCAGCTTATTTTTTCGGGACTAAAGAACTGTAAGGCAGCTAGTGTGGATGGATTACTGTATTGAATTGAAGATTTTTTCATGAGACAGATGAAGAGCCGGTATCTACGAGTAGACGTAGGGGTTTGTTAAAAACTCACGTGTTAACGAATATGAGGCAAAGATATTTTGGTAGGATTACAGGATATTTCGTAAATAAACTCGTCCTGATTTATTAAACTCAGATTTGATTCGACGTTAGAAACACTAAACTGAGACTGATTATCAGCTTGAGAGTTTAATTTGGAAGATGAGGCTCTTATTTAGGGATGGTTACCCCGTACGGTCCTTGGATATAGAAGATAGTACTCGTGCTTGGGTAAACAGTCTCGTGTGATCCTTGGATTTAGAAGATGTTGAACGTGGGACTCGTGCTAGGAGCCAGTTACTCGTGTGGTCCTTGGATATAGAATATGGGACATGTGCTTGGGGCTCGTTACCCGTGTGGTCCTTGGATATAGAAGAGGCGTCATTATGCAGAATTTTATGTTTTGAATTTGACTGGGGTCTCACGAGACACCGCCGTGAGCCCGTTACATGTCTAAATGGTCGTGAGATGGATATTGAGTATAGTCTTCATAGACATTATGTTCGGATTGTATGTCGTCAGTGTAATTGTTGTCTAAAAAATTAACGCGATCCTGATGGGGGTCTCGAAAAAATTCATATGAGGATTTAGTTGCATAGGACGTCGTGGAGCTTGAGATAATTTTTTTTTAAATCGATTTTATTATATTCGCGTTTTTTACACATATCAATTGTATGACCGTTGTTTTTACAATATCGACAGAACGCGCTAGAATTATGTTGAGGTCTAGTATCGACACTGTTAATAGGCCTATAAGAATCAAATTTACGAATTGGACGCGGTGACATCAAATTAATGCGGTTAGAGGAAACTGGTAGATTTTAGCAATTTTTGTATTTTTCTTTTCTTAGATAGCTAAATTAATGGCTTCGTTTAAGGTAGATGGATCTTTGCAGCGGACGAGATTTGTTATTCTGGGTGTTAAACCTAATAAAAATGTATGGAGAGCTAAATCTTCCATAGCTTCAATTCGTCCAGAAAATTCGAATTTTTTCTTATTAGATAGGGTTATTTCGGTAAGTAAATTTGAGAGGCACGTTTTTCATTTGAATGCAAATCGGTTAACTGGTTCGTTATATAATTGACGACAGTCTTGCAAGTCGTTTCAATGTGTATAATATTTTTGCTCGCCAAACTGAGTTTTGAGACAATCGCTGAGTTGTTCCCGTGAGTCAAAATCTTTGATGTATCAGTCTGATTCAGCTTTCCCTCGAAGTTGGCTTTGAATAAATTTAAATAAGATATTTTTTGTGATTTAGTGGCTATGGTATAAGCGTTATTACAGTTTGTTAGAAAACAGTTGAGTTTATCTCGTGACCCATCGAAAGGTTTCACGTACTGAAATAATACGTTAATTTGAATATTTCATCTTCTTCAATTTTAACAGCTGTTCAAGATTCGTTTCTTGTAGTCTTAACGAAAATTAATAGTAAACAAATCGTAATAAAATGAAACGGTATATACGATATGGGAAGCTTGTTTATGTTAACTGGATTGATAATGCTAAGCTGGCTGTAAACCATGACGATTGGATCAAGGCGACGCTATGTTATTATGTCTTATGAGTGTAACATACGATTAAAACAATTAGTTTGCAATGTCATTTAAGTTATAAATTAATATATATACTTAATGTCTTTAACAAATTGAATATTAATGAAAAAACACTTAAAAATCACCGCGAAATATTTTGAAATTGAATTGCACTAATCACTGTAAAATATTCACTTGCGGAAACACATCGAAGAAAAACAGGAACATGACCCCAGGAGTGTGAAGTTGTAACTCTGGCTCGGGATCTGATGGATAATGATATGCACAGGAGTTCACTTGTGTTGCACATGTGTTTTTTTTTCGAAAGCAAAACAGCGACGAGATGTTGACGGTTGAAGATGAAATATAAAAGTTTGACGAATTTACGACGGATTTACACTGAGACAACACGGATACAGTGGTGAGTTCAGCGCAAGGATGTAGAAATTTTTGATGTGAAACATCTATAGGCGCAGGTATAAACCGGATCGTTGGAGTGGCGACGTTTGCCGTGGCGACGGGTCGTCACGCTTTACAAAGGTATATATATGTATATATATAGTCAATATGTAGTAGAGTGTACGGTATGGCGACGTGTCGCCATGCGCAACCGTCTACGCGACCCCCTCCTCACTCAGTTCGACGCTGTTGTTTACTATGGTACACATAACCTGTGCTTTACTTGAAAAAAATATTTCTTTATTTTATTTTTAACAATAAAATGTGTCTGACAGTGATAATTTAGAAAGTGAAAGTGAACAACTTCCTGCAAAGAAAGCAAAATCACACTGTGACACACTATTGTAGTATACATTTCACCTAATAACAAAATGGATGATATAATTGCAAATTAACAATAGTCCAAGAGAACCTACTACCAAATATGGAAAAACATGATGCTGTATTTGTGAGATATCTTGATAACGTTATATCCAATACTTTTGTAACGTACTTCAGTTATCATCGACCAATTGTCACAGTAGAAAACACCGAATATAACTATTAGTGAAGTCACAGATGAAAATAATTAAGTTGTGGCTCAAGTTGCCACAACTTAATAATTAATATCGAATTTTTGTATTAATTGTAAATAAATGTTTATCAAATAAAGTCACCATTTTCTGTAAGAAATTCGTAATACTTTAATTTTCCGTTATGCCATATTTAGTTCCTGTAATAATCTTGTCTTTTATACTTATTACTTGTACGAATACGATGTTTCACATCTGCCAGGCGTCCCGTGACGGCTTACTTTTTTTGAGACGATAGTTAATTAATAAATATTTAGGATTATTATTTATTCTTGATTTAGAACCGAAGCAGAATCAAAGACGTACTGAGGATACCAATATATGTGTATCCCTTAAGCTGCCACCAGATTTGTTAGAGGATACTTAATTAAAATTAATAGTAAACAAAACGTAATAAAAAGAAACGGCATATAAGATATGGGAAGCTTGTTTATGTTAAATGGATTGATAATGCTAAGCTGGCTGTAAACAATGACGATTGGATCAAGGCGACGCTATGTTATTATGTCTTATCAGTGTAACATACGATTAAAGCAATTAGTCTGCAATGTCAATTAAGTTATAAATTAATATATATACTTAACAGCGTTGCCAGACGTCCCGATTTTTAAATCAAAAGTCCCGCGCGTTTGGTCCCGCTTTCGGGGATAACTCGACTGTGCGTGCAGCGACCTGAGGAAGCGCGACCGGGTGGCACGGACAAGTGTGGACTGGCCGCCCGCCCGGCGCATAATGATAATGATACGGGAAGCGCGCGGGAGACAGAGGTGTGCGGTGCCCCACGCAATCGGTGCGTGCGGCCGCGACATCTTCTGTTTCACTCTTTTCTTATTCTCATTTGTTTATAAATTTGAATTTCTCGAAAATGCACGATTACGTACGAAGGAATAACAAATACCTATTGCATTTGTTTTAGTGCTTGGATAGCAGTGATTTGAGTAAGTAGTGAGTTGCGTTGCGTGCTTAATTTAGTTTAATTACTTGAAACAAACAAAAGTTTAAGTTTTTTACGCGTTTGTTTTTCTTAAATTAGTGGTGTTTACTTATTATAATCGTTTAAAGATGAATGAAGCCGATAGTGATGTTTCAGATTGCTCGGAACCGGAAAATATTGCACCCAAGAAAGCCAAACTAGGAAAACATCGCTTCACGAAATACAATACAAATTGGCAGAATTATTATAATTGGTTGTGTATTGTGACGTCGGATGAGTATAAAGCTTACTGTAAACTGTGTAAAAAAGAGTTTACTATTTCTCATGGTGGATTAAATGATGTTGTGAAGCATTCGAGAACAAGTAGTCACTCTAAAATCGTGCTGCAAGGAACATAACTAGCTATTTCCAGGCACCAGGTACTTCCACATCTTATCGTGATCTCGATGATATTATGTACAAAACGTCAGCAGCCGAAATTACTAATATATATCACACCGTTAAACATTCGTTAAGCTACAATAGTATGGATTGTTTTCAAAAGTTATTGCCTCTCGTGTACGCCGATTCTAACTAAGATAGCCAAAAATGTTAAATGTGGTAGGACAAAGAGTGAAGCAATAGTCTGTGAAGTATTAGCAAAAGAAGCTTTGAAGGACGCAATTCGAAATTTAAACGAAGATTAATTTTTTTCGATTTCTACGGATGCCAGCAATAAAGGAAACCGGAAAATGTTTCCAATATGTGTGCGATATTTCAGTTTGGACAAAGGAATATAAAACAAATTAATAGATTTTGTGGAGAGTAATGACGAAACTGCCGAACAAATAACGAAGGTACTTTGTAAAACATTGGATAAACATAACTTAAAATTATCGCAAATAACATCATATGGTGCTGACAATGCTAATGTTAACTTTGGTTCAAATCATTCTGTTTTCACGAATCTCGTTGCCAAAAACGAAAAAATATTAAAAGCTGATTGTTCAGTTCACATCTTGCATAACATGAGCAAATTTGCATGTGATCGATTAGACATCGATGTAGAAGCTATCATCTTAAAAATATACGGCCATTTCTCACATTCAGCTAAACGTCGTGCGGGATTGATGAAGATATTTGAATCTACGGAAACCGAGTGGGTCGAATTATTACGTCACGTAAATACAAGATTTCTGTCGCTCTGTCCTGCTGTTGAGAGAGTAATCAAGGTTTGGCCTGCTTTGAAAAGTTACTTTAATATGCAAGAATCATGTGCGAAAGCCATTGAAAAGATTTTTTACTCTGAAGCAGAGGAAACAAAAACTCTAGCCTACTTGCATTTTGTTCATAATGTGATGAGTGCTTTTGGTACATTAATGAAAGAGTCTCAGGGAAATGATATTGCCATAACAGAAATGCATGAGTCATTATGTCTCTTCCGCTTAAGGTTGACTCAAAGGTTTTTTGGCTTCCAGACGAAACAGATTTTAAATAAATTGGTAGAATCTGAACCGACCAAAGCCATCGAAGACTTCAACAATTTTTACACAAATTGCCAACAATATTTAGACAAACGTTATAATTTTTCAGATGAAAATATTTTTTCTAGACTTAAATTTATAAACTTGGAAAGAGAAGTTAGTTTTGACATGATTGAAAATGCTGTATCTTTAATAAAATTGACAAGCGATATTTCGATAGATAACTTATATGAAGAATTTAACTTGTTGAAATCATCCTTGGACGTATTAGTGGGAAATTTTAAAGACACCACTGCCACTGCCGCACAGAAATGGCACCAGCTCTTTCAACAGTTTCCAAAAAAAAGATACCAGGTATATTTTTAAACTAGTGTCTTTCATATTAAGTATCCCAACATCATAAAATGGTCGGATGCTAGAAATAAATGCTCAATAAATTTAATGAAAGCAGAACTACTCATCCAGTTTAATCTAGAGCTGTCCTGTGCAGAGTTCTTCATCTTTACTAAAGAGAAAAAGGAAACTTTAAAAGAAGTTAAATCTTCGCAAAAATATCATGAATAAGTAATTCTTATACTCAAATAATTATTCTCTTAATTACTATAAGAGACTCTTATGGTAAGTTACAATTTATAACACTCACTAAGACTATTATTTGAAACACCAAATTTTTCTAATAAATAAAACTTTTTTTGACTTTGATTTTTTTATTTTCTCTTTTTCAGAAGGCTAAGAAGACTCAACTACCTGAAGATAGGGTTAATCTGATTTAAAATATCATATTTTTATTAAAATACATTTCTATGGCTATTTTAGCTATTTATTGTCACGTAAACGTAACTTAAAACTCAAATAATAAAAAAATATTTGAGAACTTCTGATTATATACGTTTTTTTCCCATGTCCCGCTTTCGACGATAGAATTCCGCTTTTTTCACTCAAAAAGTTTCAAAATCCCGACTTGGCAAAAAAAAACCTGGCAATGCTGATAATTAATGTCTTTAACAAATTGAATATTAATGAAAAAACACTTAAAAATCACTAAGAAATATTTTGAAATTGAATTGCACTAATCACTGTAAAATATTCACTTGCGGAAACACATAGAAGAAAAACAGGAACAGACCCCAGGAGTGTGAAGTTGTAACTCTGGCTCGGGATCTGTTGGATAATGTTATGCACAGTAGTTCACTTGTGTTGCACATGTGTTTTTTTTTCGAAAGCAAAACAGCGACGAGATGTTGACGGTTGAAGATGAAATATAAAGTTTGACGAATTTACGATGGATTTACACTGAGACAACACGGATACAGTGGTGAGTTCAGCGCAAGGATGTAGAAATTTTTGATGTGAAACATCTATAGGCGCAGGTATAAACCGGATCGTTGGCGTGGTGACGTTTGCCGTGGCGACAGGTCGTCACGCTTTACTAAGGTATATATATATAGTCTATATGTAGTAGAGTGTACGGTATGGCGACTTGTCGCCATGCACAACCGTCTATGCGACCCCCTCCTCACTCAGTTCGACGCTGTTGTTTACTATGGTACACATAACCTGTGCTTTACTTGAAAAAAAATATTTCTTTATTTTATTTTTAACAATAAAATATGTCTGACAGTGATAATTTAGAAAGTGAAAATCACACTATGACACACTATTGTAGTATACATTTCACCTAATAACAAAATGGATGATATAATTTCATTTTAACATGAGAGATTATTTCCTTATAGTCCGAGAGGTTCAATAATTTTTAAAACGAATAAAGATAAACTACCAGTGATTTTAGCTGGAGATTTTAATGTAAATTTTGCAAAAGCTGGATCAATGCCATTAATGACGTTCCTGTAAAAGAATTTCAATTGCAAATTAACAATAGTCCAAGAGAACCTACTACCAAATATGGAACAACAATAGATGCTGTATTTGTGAGATATCTTGATAATGTTATATCCAATACTTTTGTAACGTACTTCAGTTATCATCGACCAATTGTCACAGTAATACCGTCGGAGGAAACATCGAATATAACTATTACTGAAGTCACAGATGAAAATAATTAAGTTGTGGCAACTTGAAATTAATATCGATTTTTTGTATTAATTGTAAATAAATGTTTATCAAATAAAGTCACCATTTTCTGTAAGAAATTCGTAATACTTTATTTTTTCATTATGCCATATTTAGTTCCTGTAATAATCTTGTCTTTTATGCTTATTACTTGTACGAACACGATATTTCACATCTGCCAGGCGTCCCGTGACGGCTCACTTTTTTTTTGTGACGATACTTAATAAATATTTAGGATTATTATTTATTCTTGATTGAGAACCGAAGCGGAATCAAAGTACTGAGGATACTAATATATGTGTATCCCTTAAGCTGCCACCAGATTTGTTAGAGGATACTTGTAGAATTGCTTTTTAAAAAAAGAATTATTTTATTGAATTAGAATTATGTTATTAATTTTAATTAATTAACTAACAAATCAGAATCTTGTAAGTGTCGTCGAACCAGAGGCGCGTGATGAACTGTACTGTCGGGCGGACGAACTGACTGTGGGAAGGAAGCCAGCTAACCGCTGTGTGGTCTTGTTATTGAGAATTATATTTCACTGGTCAAGCACAAATATGTAGATACTGAGAATAGGAGCTTGGGAACTGCTTGAAACGTTGACTTGGTGAAACCCAGTTATTGTTTGCCAGAGGTGCAACGTAAAATAAACACAAGGCAAATCCCATACGTACATAATATATAACAGAACGAAAGGTTTCTACGGCTTTCAAGAATATTGCTTTCGAATCATAATTTAGATTAAAACTAAAGAGCAACTTTACAAGAATTTTATACATAACAAAGGGTAAATGTTATAACTTCAATTAATCAACAGAATACGAATACTTTAATAAGTTATGACTTTAAGATAATAATTTATTAAACAATCTATAGATTTATAGAGTCGCATTTACCATTAAGAATGAGCACAGATATAAGTTTATTTTAATAAAAATAATGAATATATTAGTTCAATTATCCGTCTGTACTAAAAGCCTACACTGAATTTATTCGTTTATAACACGTTGCCCGCCAATGGTAAATAGTTTATCATAACTACCTGATATTTATTTACATACCATATCCAATTTATCGCAGTACATGCGGCATACCTTGCAAATTGCCACGTGCCAACTTGTGCACCGTGTGGTCCGACGGTTTAAGGAAATGTTCGGTAAGAAAAGACGAGTGGTGAACCGTTAAAGTTTTCTCAATTTTCATTAACCTCTTCTTTCTTAGTCTTCCATGCGTTCTTTTCACTTTCTCCATATGTAATTACTTTATAAATTTTTAGTAATCATAAATTTTACGTTGCCAAACCAGCTTTCTTAATGTTTGAAACCACGTTTTCCTTCGTATCATATTAAATATACTTCCTAGCTACACAAACTCGTCTACTTGTTCAAGAGATACATTTGTAATTTTTGCGTTGCTTGCGCATACATTAATCCACATTTATACGTAAATCCTTTTTCACACTTAATCCGTTTTAATTATCAGATTTTGTAAATACGCCCGCTCAGTCGCTATCAATACAACGTCGTCAGTATAGAGCAGGCAGGAAACAGTTGTAATTCCATTAGAACACCACTTTCTTTCCGAACAATTTTGGTCACATAGCTCGATGTATAGATTAAATAATGAAGATGACATTGCACAGCCTTGTTTCAATAAGTTTACAGTCACAAGAATAACAATTGTTACAGGTAATCATGGCAGTACTGTGTTAAAGCCAGACAGGCTGTGTGTATGTAATGATATCACGACCCGTCAATGATACCACGACGTAATCCATACATCGACAGCATGTTCCACAGTCCCTCTCTTACCACTCTATCGTATGATTTCTCCAAACTCCATAAAGGAGCGGCAAATTTTCTTCTTCGTTTCTACTTTCCACATATTTGTAAATAATAAATCTTAGCATAAATACCTGATCAGTGCATCCTCTATCTTGTCAGTGACACCTGAAAAAATCAACCTGACCTACGATAGTATAATAGGAAACAATTTATTAAATCACTACCAATGCACAATTGACTATAGTCACAATACTCTCCATCTAAATAAACATATAATGCAGCTTAATTTTTCTGATCCAATTTACAATATCCCTGCTCGATCTAAAGTCATTATCGAATGCTTGAAAAATCCTGAATTAAAAGAAGAATCCTTGATTGCAAATTGTATAGTAAAATTAAAAAATAATAATAGAATTACCTGCACAGTCGTAAAACATATCCAAAAGACCTGAGTCTCCCTACGTCTCTATGATTCCCTATCTTATCCTGAACAAACCTGTATTGACGGAACTCAAGACGTCCTTAACCTTTTACGAGTTTCATATATAAATCACGAAGAGTCCGATGCCCTTTACGACGTATGCTCGAAACATTCAGAAATCTTTCATCTACCTAACGACCAACGTACCTCGACAGACGCAATACAGCATGAAATTAGAACTGCCCGAAATTCATCGAAGACTTTCCGAAATTCATAAAGCAAGAAGTTCAGTCGCAAATTCAAAAAATCATCAAAACTTCCATGTCTTCCTGATTTTCTCCAATTTGGATAGTTCCAAAAAAGGTGGACGCTTCTGGCCAAAGAAAATGGCGTATAGTAATTGATTACTCGAAAATAAATGATATAACCATCGGCGAAACTTATCCTATTCCTAATATCACCGAAATCCTCGACCAAGTGGGAAAATCAAAATAATTCTCTACTTTAGATCTAGCATCTGGTTTCCATCAGATAAAGATGCCTCCTGAAGATTCGTGTAAAACTTGCTTTCAGTATACCAAAAGGGCACTTCGAATTCAATAGAATGTCTTTTGACGACCCGTCTACATTCCAAATGCTTACGAGTTCCGTTCTCACCGGTCTCTAAGGTGAGCGTTGTTTCGTATATTTAGATGATATCGTCATATATTCTCAAAATCTCGCATCGTAGATCCAAAATCTCTCTGCAATCTTTCAAAAACTACGAAAATTCAATCTAAAAATTCAACCAGATAAATGTGAATACCTGCGAAAAGAAATCGGTTACCATTACCGAACACGGTGTAAAAGCAGATCACAATAAAATCAAATCAGTCCAGAATTTTCCTATTCCACAATGCCGAAAAGAGATTAAATCCTTCCGAGACTTAGTATCCTACTATCGTCGTTTCATTCCAGACTTCTTTAATATATCAAAACCCCTTACGTCACTCTTAAAGAAAGATACACCCTTAAATTGGTGTAATGAACAGCAATTAGCCTTTGAGCATATAAAAATAAACTGATAACCGCTCCTGTCCTTATTTACTCCGATTTCTCCAAATCTTTCATATTTCTAATTATGCAATTTCAGCTATCTTGTCAGAAGGTCAAATTGGCAAAGATCACCTTAACCATACCAACCCAAGTAGTAAGTAACAAAAATGGCGTCTTCAACTCGAGGAATACGAGTACGAAATTATATATCGCAAAGGAAAACTAAATTCAGCAGCAGATGCACTTTCTCGTTTTCCCGCTCAAAACACTGTCCCTGTAAACCCTATAAATACTGAAACAAAAGATTCTGAATTGTCTCGTAAATCCTTCAATTGAAACACCGATTCCAACGACCCTTCCGACATCAATATTGACAATGCACAAAATTCAAAATCACAAACACCATTACAAATCCCACGTCCTCAACATTCTCCTAGCAACTACGATTCGATATATCCAAATCCTTCAGTCAGCCTATTCCTTCCAGATGGAATATTTGAAAATACTTATTCGAAATTCCTGAAATCCTCTAGCAACCCCTTTTACAACACAAAAATTGTTGACCACAATGACAGTCTTTTGAAAAGTAATCATAAAGTAACATCACTTGATCTAGACGAAAGTATGCCGTATGTACAAGAAGTTTTAGATAATTCCTCCCGATACGATATCACAGGACATCTCGACCCAAATTGAATGGATGACAGAATTCGCGAACAATTTTATTGGGAAAAGATGCGTAGTGACATCGAAAATTGTTACAGATACAGAATTTTTAATACAGTTATTCATAAAAGAAACCGAACAGTTAAAAAAAATTATAATTTAATGAAATAATTTTTTTTTTAATCGAAAGCGAGCCAATTTTTACTTAACCACGTGGACACATCGGAGAAGAACAACCTCGTCTTTCCCTCTTTGAATAAGGGGATAATCATCTTGATTACCAATGAGCAACGACGATTTCTGAAATACGTCTCTTACTGTCAACAAAGAATTCATGAGCCAAAAACTCAAAGTGAGCCAAAGTGAGTAACATGAGCCAAAACTCTTACCTCATGCCAAGGTGAAATTCGCCGCGCGTTCTGCAATCGCGAGGTCGGCAGGCAAAAGACCTGTCAAAACCGGCAACGCATACGTTGCGTAGGTTCTATAAGCCTTGGTCAGCAACAGTATCGATGCACGTTACGATCTTAGCACCACCCGTCTAACCTGCTGGACCCCAACGCACCACTGACACATAAACCGATAGCACATAGGCCAGAATACCAAGATATATTGCCGTATACATCAGTTTTAGGATAAAGTTATTCAGCCCCCAGTCGGCACCGGTAAGCCGGGCCTTAGCGTGGAAAGTTACTCGAGCCCTCTCACCGATGTACCGCACCTGCGGTAAAAAGCTCTGCCGTGCATCAAGAACTATGCCCACTTGGACTTTTGTGAGGCAAAGCAAAGCTTGTTCTTAGTGGCCCAGTCATGTAACCCGGTCAGGGAGTCCACCGCCCGGTTCTCTATCTCTCTACGGCTCTCTCCTCCGACCAAAACCAGAATATCTTCCGCATAGGCGATGGTACCACATCCCTGTAGGGGGTATCGCGAGTATGCCATCGAACATAACGTTCCACAGATTTGGTCCAAGGATCGAGCCTTGCGGGCAACCCTTGGTCAACGTTTTCTTATTTCAATGTATAATCTGCATCCTGCAAAAAGATAACTCGATCAGAGAAAGTATATGTACAGGAAGAGCATTATATTAACAAACTTACGCATAGTTGCTCAATGATCTAAGCGTTGAGTTGCATTTGCAAAATTATTTGAAAACTGCCGAAATTTAGAGTAACAAATATATATTTGTTAACAAATAGATATATTATGTAATTTTATAGAACTACTTAAAATAGTTGCAAACAAAATCTATAATGAATTAAACATAATACAAAAGCTATAATGAATTAAACATAAAGAACGTAAAACTCGAGTTCTTTTGGTCAGGTTCCAGAGGGCCAGACGATTATAAACCAGGCCAGCGTTGCGAAATCCTATGTAGGGATGGATATTTAGATGACCGTTGGTGTGATTTTCAACAGATATTTGCATGCGAACGATCAATAACCCCTATACAATCAAAGAGCGGACAAAGAAACATTATTTTTGTAAACTCTCGAAGGTTATCAGCGAACGAGTAATAAATCAAACAATAAGATCTAATGATAACAGTGGGCCTAGACAAAGTTCCTTTTTACTTTCGTTATCGTTTGTAGAAAACTGAAAAATGTACGGAAATTACATTTGACATCGAAAGTGTATCGTGTTGTCGAATAGTATTCTGGTAGACAAAAACACTTCTTTCTATTCTACAAAACGATACGTTAGTGTTTCTACGGCGTCGTCCGATAATTTTCATACAAATGCGTAGACAACGTGCAATTTTGACAAGCAAAATCGCCAAGCTGGCGTCAAGTTGGTACAATAGTGAAACGAACGCTAGTTTGTTGTAAAAAACGAACCAAAATGGCGAATTTTTAATCAATTGTCGTGATAACTCACGTAATTTGTTTTGAGAACAATGCAATAAGATTTGAGAAAACACAATGTATTATTTTTTGGAACGCTTTAGGCTAGATAAACAAACATTTCGGCAGCTTTGTCTTGATTTGAGAACACAGACTTCACTACGAGGTACTAGAGAAATATCTTTACAAGTCAAGGTAAGACTGAAATTTAATATAATTCAACATAACATAATATTATTTAAAAATAAGTCGTCATAAGCCTTTACTACAATTCCTATTCAAGTACATTGAGTTAACAAATTAATTAACAGTTAAAGATTCAAGTGCAAGTGTATTAATTTTTTTATTTATCTCTGAGTCATACTCTTGGACCTAATTCATGAATTGCGCGGGCGGCTGGCTTCTGTTCTGATTGACCATAAAAATATAAGAGAAAATAAAACCAACTGTAAAAGAGTCATAGGTCATATTCAGTGTGTATTGTGGCAATATTTTTGTGACGATGTTATTATGTTAATGTCTGATGTATTACGTTAGAGCTAAAACACACGAACGTCTTTTGAGCTACAATCTGTTTTAACACACATGGGCGGCTAGTTATCGCTGAATAACCGACTGCTCGTCGTCGCTGAGTCGTAATTTCCGACGACGCGGCGACTTTATTGTCGTCACAAACGACTACGAAAATTATTTAGTATCAAAATGGATTTTGAACAAGAAACATTGCTCTGGTTGCTATTGAGAAGGAAAAAGCATCGGCGCATTAATAGAACCTATTGGGTTCATCCGCTCATAGAAGATCGAAGTAAAGGTCAATTCTTTCTGCTGTATAGAGATTTGAGAAACCACTGACAAAAGTTGCAAAAAATATACGGCGATGAGCTAAAAGTTTCTACCATAGACCACAAAAAAATTATTGGATGTAAGGATCATCAGAGTGATGAATATTTATTCGCGCTGTTAGAAGAGAAAGACATTCTTCTAAATGCCGCTAACATTTTACAGCGAAAAATATTGGATATCAAGAAACCATTACCTGAAGATATACAGACTTTTGACATGTTAAAGGGAGAGTGTTTGATCCTGCAAATATTGAAAGATTTTTATTTCAGATTACTCGCTGATTCTTACAATAAACGCTGCAAACGCATTGAAACCAACAGAATCGTAAACTCATAAGCTGAGGATGTAATTTATGATGTAACGACTAACAAATTAAAAACCTGCTCTAAAACATTGTTTAAAACTTGCTCTAACTTTAAAACCTTTACCAAGCAGCCCAAGAGTCTTCGTGATGATCAACAGATTTGGACATTATTGCGGTTATCATTTAGCTGAAAAACTGCAAACCTAAGTGACTATTTCGTCTTGCCAACGCTCAGATGTATATCCTGAAGGCATTACGTTGGCAAAAGTATTACATGTTAGACTAGCTTTCGATAACTTCGATCTAGTGGTTGATACTTCATCTGGAAAAGATATTTTCACGATACTCCCACACTTTCATGATACTCTCATCTTACACTTTCACGGTATAATTTACCAAAATATCTGAGATGATTCAACGCAAGATGATTTTTCTGTATGTGACGAAGAAATATATTCAAATAATGAAGAAGCTTCTGTGAATCCTAGTCCAAGTGAAATCTCAAGAAATAGTGGTAAGAAAATAAGAAGGTCATTAGAAGTTACAATTGCAAAAAACGCTTACTGTAAAAAATTAAAATCTCACAGCTTTAATAGCCAAGTGACGTTGAGAGACGTTCAATATTACCAGCTTTATTGGCGCTAACAAAAACGTTCGAAGTGTTATGGATACTATCATATGGGTTAGACATTTCTAATACTGGGTGTATGGTGGTGTGTGTTACAGAGGATGCCAATGCCACTAAACAAATGGTATTCTACTTAACGCCCATTAATAACTCACCTACGGGAAAACAAGTGGTTTTTGATACAATTGATAAAGAATTAATTGAGCACAGTGTCATAAACTCAAGAAGTCATAAATGACACTAATACATTATTAGTGTCATTTATGACTTCGCTAATGGCAAAGTCGCAATCCAAATAAAGGCAGTCGAAAAACAATTTTCGACCATTCATTCATTTACCTGGGAGCTTTTCACATTTTGTGTGTCTATTTTAAAGCTATAGGTAAATTTATTGCTAAACTGATGAATATTGCTGTTGATTGCGGATTATTAGCTAGTGGATCTGTTAATTAATTTTTGAAGGTAAATATTTTAATAGATGCAAATGATCTCTATGGATCTTTATGGATTATTTATTATGGCAACCATCACACATTTCTCCTGGTTAGATATTTTTCAAAGTTTAATTTGACATAACAGTTGATCGGTTTAATGCGATTTTATTCTTTTAAATGATTTGTTATTTGTGATATCGAGTGAGAGAAACGAAGAGATTACCTAATTTTTAGTGCTGCGGGAACATGGTATTAGTATGCCAAATGTCATTATAATAGCCCTAATAATATACGTCGAACATTATCCGACAACCAAGTCTTGTTAAGATCAATTCAATACAGGAGGATAACCTGTCAAATCAGTAATATCAGGTGATACTTTACAATATCGATAAACATGGAACAAAATGTGCTAACTCATTTTATAAGGAAGCAAAATTCGAATACCAGACGCACAACGTGGATAATTTAAGTCAAACTTATTGTGGTCGGTTGCGAAAGTGCGCTGAGTATGGGGAAGGCACTTAACGGAAACGGTACATAAAGTTTGGGTATGTGTAAATGCTAAATACATTCTAAAACAAACTTATTTGTATATTAAATACTATGTACGCGTGTTTAAAAAACTAGGTTTTTTGAAACGGATAAGTGACATTTCATTTTGACACTTGACAGTTTGCAATACGCGAATACGTTGCCAAACTGATATTTAGTGTAAATATTAAAATGTTACAGGATGTTAATTTAAACATAATTATGATTTCATCCAAAAATAAATAACTTATTTTTTGTTGTGTAATTATGCTCGATGGCTGGTAAATATATTGACAATCTTATAAAAATCAATTAATTAATCCTGCAATGAAGTAAGAAATGGAAAAATTATATTCTGGAAATTAAAGGACCGAAAAACTTTCTCCAGACCGAAAAACTTTCTCCAAACAACAAAAATGTTGATATTACAAAATGATTAATTGGGGTTATCAATTTTACCAACTCAATTTCTACTCGGCAATGGTGGTGTTTGAGCCATCAAGTAAGGTTTACTTTTATACCATATGCATACGAGACAACTGGTTTACGTAAACGACAAAACGTTACAGCCAGCGATTTTGAACTTCTCCGCGGAAGCAGTCAAAAAAATAATAAAAAGTGGCAGCAAAGTCCAAGAAGTCATAATGCAATTATTTTATTCGACCATTCCAGTCCCAATGTCTTTATGTCATCTTTATGGAACATTTGCATTACGGAGAAATCTACAACCGTTAAAGTTTTTGAAAAGCAGCAAACCAGGGGACACACCAAAGGCTTTTAGTATAATTATTGTTGGTGGATTCTACAATTTTTGAAAGCAGGACAAACTAGGAGGTACACCTAAAGTTTCTGATGTAATTATTATTGGTGGATTTTACCTCTTACATACCCTACGTGATGTACCGGGAACGTTCAGTAATATATCAACAAAAAATGAATAGTTTGATCGCCCTTAAAGTACCACGAGTTGACAAAATATTGGACCAATATTGCACTCCATCAATCAAAGAATAAAAACGGGCTTTACGAAAAGAAGATAGTAAGTATAGATTTCATAACTACTAAACATATGCAAATTAGGCCAACAGATATCAGCAAAAAACTTTAAAATATTAACTTTAAACAGGCATTAGTTATAGTTGAAAATTGTAATAATTTTCAAAATGATTTCACTTTTTTTTATTATTGTATGAGAATAATTCATTTTAGTTATTGATTATTTTATTAAAATTAATTTCATTGCAATTTATGGCCACCTCTAGGGAATGACATTTGCGACTTGACATTTATCAAATGATGGATAACACCCTGTTATTAATTACTGGGGTACTATGGGTTTACTTCATACAAATATTTCGATTGGAACGCTAAAGCCGCACGAAACGTGCATGCGAAAACTCTTTCGCATACACAATATATATTTATCCATATAACTTCATTCTATAGTAAAACATAAAATGTTGTTTAAGGAACATAGGTCAGTGAATACTTTATAATGCGAAATTTAAAATCGACTTTATTTGAATTGGTTTTTCAAACCACAAATTTGTAACTTAACATTCTTTTACAGTACAATTTTAATATTTTCACTTTTAATTCAAATTTTGTTGTATTTGTTACATTTGTTCGAAATAAGAGGAAATTATTTTAAATATCGTTCGTTCTTGTATATTGGGTTGTAGCCGTAAACATTTCATGGTACTAAGTTGAAATTAATTTGAAAATAGCATCGAGTCAATTATACATTTTATTGTTAATATTGTTCAAACTCATTATCAAAATTACATTCACGTTTTGATAATCGACAACAAAGAAGTTGCTAATAATTTAATTTTCTTTTTAGACAAGCGGATTGAAGAAATTACGGCATGTGAGAATAACAGACCTAGCCCCGGCCCTCTCAAAAAAACATCACCATCATACGGCCCTAAAAAAGGCTAAATATTAATAAAATTATCATTTAGTAAGTTTACATTGAATTTGTTAAGTTGAAAGCTTTCTCTTTGTGAGTCAATTAATTAATTTTATAGTAATGTACGTAAGTTACACTAGACGGTTAGCGTAAGATTTTATAGAGAGCCCACTGATTTCTAGAGAAAAAAACTTTCTATAGAGTATGTAATTATGATGAAGCAATTATTACAAACCAAAAAAGAATCCATTTATAAATTTACAACATTATATATAAAAATTGTTGGTTAAATAATTTATTCTTTTATTTGCAGTTGGAGGTGGAATAAACAACCAAAACAGAAAGTGGTACAAAAATTGAACGAAGAGAGATTAATTTTTTTTTTGTAAGTCATTGGAAGGTTTAAGTAATTTAGAAGATATTTGTTAAAAGGTAATTATTGAATCAGAACTTGAAGAAATGCCACAGATTTAGTATGGATGCAAAGTTGTTTGTCAATATTTAAGAATAGCTCCGAATTATAAGTTCCTACAAAAATTGTTCACTGTACCATTGATTATATATTGTATATTGCATTCGCTTTCAAAATTTGCCAAATTTGTTATTAGGTAGCGCTTAGGCTTCTGATTAAAACAAAGGATTGTGAAAATGAGCTTTTTAGTAATAATGCTAGCATATAATATACAACAACTACGAGCATATTGATTTAAAACATAAAAATAAGTTGTTACTGCATCCAAGTGATTTGTATTCAATGTATTCAAGAAAATAATTGATTTAATACGTATTACGTTAGATTTGTTTTTTAGAAATTTTTGTAATTGTGTAAACAATACAGGAATAATTATGACATTCTTATATTCTATTTTTTGTATTTGATTCTTTATTAAGTGTTGTCGACTATTTACATTTGGGATAATAACACATAAGCAGATTGTATAAGATATATTAAGTAGGATTAGGACTTTTTATTTTTTTTATTCAGTACATAGTTTCAATTTCTTTGAAATAGTTAAAAAAAAATAGAAATTATCCCCCTAGTTTAGCATTTTCTTACATTTAGTAGCAGAAAACTGAAGTAATTGGCACGATAACAGCATTTTTTCTCTTCGTAAAGTATAATTTCCATAGTGAATATATTTTATTCATTCCATAGATTAATTGTTAAATTCAAAATAGTAGGAAGGGCAATAATTTTGTGTTACTAAGATATAGAATAAAGCTGTAAGATATAGAATATTGATATTTTTTCATTATAAAGGTTATGAATTACTTATTCGAATAATGTAAATGTCGAGTTAAATAAATGGATCTTTGTTAAAAACTCTTAGAGTTACAATACAGTAAACAGTAAAAGGAGAGTTGACAATTTATTTAATGAAAATTCGTATTACAATTGAAAGTATTAGTATATTATTTTAAAGATAAAAGCTAGTTAAGTTCATCTTGATATGTAAAAGCGGTAGATAGTTTGTAAAATAGAAACGTTCATTCAATGTGTTTTGTATGTGGCCACTAAGTTTTTTGTTGGTTCTTTTTAGTTACGTCGCTCGAACTGGCGAGTTTTTTTCTAATAATTTTTTTAATTTCAGAATTGTTGTTTCAATTGTACGTATTTTATAACCTAAAATGTAAGAAAAGTACACCTCTCGAAAATACGAGTTGCAGCGAAAATACGTAGTTGCAGCGAGTGCTCAGCAAATGGACACTCGCTGCAACTTCATTAGACTGGGAAATAGGGGAATATAGAAGCTTAGTACTTGAAAACGCGAAAGAAAGACGCTCGCACAATTGCTTGAAGATGATCTGTGATTGATAATATCAATGTTCTTTTTCTGTTCGGCACTATAATGTTCAGTGCCAATAACCTTGTATTTAATTTCTTTGAATAGCAAATAAATTTGTAAAGGTATAGAACTTTCTCGAAGGAATTCTGTTCTATTTGCTTCAAATTATAAATTGTCATTTGTTTTTACACGATGTGTTTTTAGCAAAAATTTTCCAGTCAGTTTTTCTGAAACCTTTTACATGTTTACAACACTTTAGATGTTTTTACAAATATATCGGTTGAAATATATAGTTCAGTGAGTTCAGTTAAAATTCAGCTTTCAAAGTGCTTGGATAGTAACTATAGATCCTAGCAGCTTTTCTGTGGAGATCTTAAGGCGTTTGTAAAGTCCCGATTACGGTCTCATAGGCTTTAATAATAATTGTAGATCGTTGCCTGAAGTTCTGTTAATTTCATATAGCTCGAATATAATTATTGTAAACGAGTTAAAACGTGGTTTAATGCAACAAAATTTCGAACTATTCCTTCAAGGAAGTTCTGTATGCTGATATGGAATCATGGACATCAAGATGAATTAAATATTCTAAAATAAATAATGAACCACTGGACTTGATCTTTTATTTAGAAGACTATTCACCAAAGTGGTTTAAATACAAATTAAATTACACCTCTAATTATTCTGTGAACATCGATTATCGACCTTCATTTCGGAACCGGTTGGGGGACAAAGTTGCTCGCGTCCGTGATCTTCACACGTGTCCCCTGGGTAACGGTAAATGAGCAACAGCGATTCGCCACTTTGCGCGCCGACCATGCGAAGAAAACAATTATCAAACGGCACTTCTAAGAGCCAGAACGCAGGCCTCAAAGTCATTTTTTGGAATGCCGGAGGTCTAAGCAACAACAAGTTCTTAGAACTAAAACGAAACGTCCTGAAAACGGATGCGGATTTATATGTCATTGTTGAGGCAGGTGCCTCCACCGAGAGTTCCCAGTTCTACACAACTACAGGATACACGAACCACATTATGAAAAGAAGCAGGCAAGTGACCTCAGGCATAATTATGGGAATAAAGACAACTCTTATTTGCAAAACTGAAGTAATCCATAAAATGGATGATCAAGACAAACTGGAGGCTTTTCAGGTTGAAGCCTGGAAGGAGTCCCAGCACTTCACACTTTTCTTTCTCTACAACCCACCTGAAAACATACCGGGCTTAGAAATTCTGGAACGACGAATCCAGCCAAATTGTATCATTATCGGCGACTTCAACAGCCCGTCAACTAGATGGGATTATAATAGAACATCAGGCACGGGTAAACACCTTGAAGATTTTATCGACGACAACCTTCTGGATGTACTGGACACACCGCCGACATTCCTGTCCTTTTCGGGAAGTCTCACAAGGCCAGACCTCGTCATCTCCCACCCCCACATAAGGGAAAAAATTCGTGTCAGCCTACTTGATGACGCTGGAGGCTGTGGACACAGAGCTATGCTTATCATTTGAAAGTTGAAAGGGGAAGAAAGAATGCCAAACAGGGCGCCAAGGTGGAACTTTCGTAAGTCAAAGTGGGATGAATACCGGCGACGTACAGACGAGGTGCTTTCAGATGTGCCAATAACAGACCCAGAGAAAACCACAAGAGACATCACGAATTGCATCCTCGAGTGCGCAAGAAAATGTATACCACGTGGACAAGTCAAGCGATATAAACCCTTTTGGAATGTAGCCCTTGAACATCTTAAAAATGCCCGAAATAGGGCCAGGCGTAAAGCAGAAGGATCTAAATCACATCGAGACTGTGAGGAGCTTCGTGGAAGACAGGCTGCTCTTACGCGGGCTATAAAAACAGGGAAAAGAGAAGTTTTTAGAACCTTTGTGGGTGGGCTAGATTTCAGAAAAGATGGTCCCAGAGCCCACAAATTCCTGTCCACTTTAAATAACTACGAAAATAAACAGCAACAACATCCTATTCTACACAACAACAAAGAGCTCACTTCTCGTGCTGAAATCGCAGAAGCACTCTGCAGACATTTTACAAGTGTCAGCAATGTAAAGATCAACAAAAAAGTAAAGCCATGCCTCCTTCGGACTCCTCCCCAGACATGCCTGGATCAGACACTGAGTGGAATCTGTACAGAGGACTTCCTTATGACTGACCTTGAAACAGCCCTCTCCCAGTGTAAAAAGAAAAAAGCAGCTGGTCTAGACCAAATCTTTCCTGAGATGCTGATTCATCTTGGAAAAACAGCAAGGAGGTGCTACTGAGACTCGTGAATCTCACCTGGAACAGTGGAGTACCCGGCAAATGGAGAAAAGGTGAAGTTATACCAATCTTGAAAAAGGGAAAAGATCCGTGTAGAATCGACAGCTATCGTCCCATCACTCTAACTAGTTCCCTGTGCAAGGTGGCTGAGAGGATGGTCCTAAACAGGTTACAGCTCGCCACAAGCTATCTGGATCTCATCGACGATGCGCAGGCTGGCTTTCGTAAGCATAGGAACACCATGGATCAAGTTGTGGCTTTCTCTCAGTGCGTTAAAGACGGTTTTCACCGGAAGATGTCCACGGTAGCAGTCCTCGTGGACCTCAAAGCAGCTTACGACACCGTGTGGCGCGGCATGCTTTTGCACAAGATTGCCAAGGCCGGATTGTCGGAAAAGCTTTTCCACTGGACAAAGTCCTTTCTTGGAGAGCGCTACCAAAGAGTAAAATTCCAAGGCCAGTGCTCCAAATTCCGTATCCAAAGACAGGGGCTCCCTCAAGGAGCCGTTATCAGCTTCAGCCAAGGAGCCGTTATCTTCAACCTCATAATTAATGACGTGCTTGATGCTATCAAAACCAACCCGGATGTGGAGGCACTACTGTATGCTGACGATCTGCTCATTTGGGCCAGCAGTAGCTCTCTTCTTTCCATCGAGTCAGCGCTGAATAAGACCCTCGAAGATCTCGAAAGATGGGCGGATGAAAATTGCCTCACAGTCAGCACGGAAAAAACCGTATTCCAAGTCCTCAGCCTATCGACAAAACAGCCAGATATAAATCTGACTTACAAGGGTGTGAATCTTGAAAAACAAGATGTTAGTAAATACCTAGGCGTGTACGTCGACAACAAAATGACATGGAAAGCCCATATTAGCAGCTCTGCCGAAAAGGCCATCAAAAGATGTCGTCTGCTCAAACGCCTAACAGCAACGAAATGGGGTGCTACACAAGACGTACTCCTAACGACGTACAAAACCTACATTCGTCCTGTCCTTGAGTATGGAGGCGAAGCTACCATAACAGCAAGTGAAAGTACTGTCTCCCCCCTGGAACTCGCACAAAATACAGCACTGAGAATCATAACCGGAGCCCCGAAATCAACACCTATCGCCGCTATGGAAACTCAAACTAACATTGAGCCTATACAGTGCCGACGAGACAGATCTGCACTTCTTTTCTGGGAAAGACAAAGACGAATACTTCCATGTAAATGGAAACAATACTAACAAGCTTTCTCCCGACTGAAAACACAGAAAACGCCTATCACGAGAAAAATATAACATACCACTACCAGAGCCAGCACCTTTTCCTCGGAGGTCAGATACTGTGTCCTGCTTGCCCCTTGTGGAGCTTCGACTCATGAACCACAACTTGCCGAAACACCAATCAATTGATGTTGCCCTGAGAATGGATGCCCTGGAGACTATCCACACCAGGTATCCCTCCCAGGACTGGTTGCATATTTACTGTGACGGCTCGTCGATGCCAAACACAGGGAATACCGGAGCAGGCTTCACATCTACAGTATTTGAGGGCTCCGTTGCCGTCGGTTCCCCGCTTACCAACTACGATGGAGAGATTGTAGCGATATACGAGGCCGCCGGGGAACTGGAGCGTCTTACAAGATCACAAAGCGTGGTTTTTCTCATCGACTGCCAGGCAGCTATTCTGGCACTCTCCACCAACCGCTACACAGATTGTCCCAAAACCCAACTCTGTCGTGCCAGACTGTCCAACCTGGTGAATGCTGGCTTTCGACTTACTCTGCAGTGGATTCCGAGCCACGTCGGGATAGAGGGGAACGAAAAAGCCGACGTACTGGCAAAACACGGAACGACTCTACAGCAGCCCATCTGCTCTCCGTCATTTTCATCCTCTAAGTCGGCCGTCTGCAGAGCGATACATGCCTGGATCAAGTCTCGGCGCACACAGTCCGCCGTCGGAAAGAACTGGGCTTGTCTAATTGATTCGCCTATTCGACGCGACCTACCCAGAGCTGTCAGTGTCGCAGCTTTCCGGTGTGCCACGGGCCACGACTACCTGGCGTGCCACCTGAAACGTATTGGTGTCCTGGGGAGCGATGCCTGCCTGCTCTGTGGACGTCCAGGAATGTCTTTTGACCATCTCCACGTTTGCCCGAAGATGAAGCCCTACCTTGATGATTGGGAGAGGAGGGCGCCCCCTGATGATCACCCTGCCTACAAAACAGCTTTTCTCTACTGGTCGGCGCGCCACCCAATGGCAGACATGCCAAGGGTGGGCGTTGGCTAGTAGTAGTAGTAGTCATTTCGGAACCGCCACGAGGACCAGTTTACCACCAGAGATCCAGCACCATCTCTTCAAGGGACCATCAGGTGGAGCAGAAGGGGTCTCCAAGATCCATTTGTGGAGGTCAGTAAACGCCAACAATCTATACAGGTGGAGAGTTTACAGGTAGCGAGTTTAATTTGTCGTGTAACAGTAAGAAATGAGATTCATACTTTTATGGTAACTTAATTTAATTATTACTCATACTTTTATGGTAACTTAATTTAATTATTAAATTATTAATTTAAAGTAATTATTATTCGCAACTTAATTTGTGAAAATGTTTGTTTATAATTTATTCAATTAGATAATATATTGTCAGATTCAAATGCTGCTTGAAGATTGACAGAATTATCTATTTATTTTTCTTTTGTGGCGTTCTGCTATTTACACGCGATTCGCCACAACAAGTTACGTTTCTTATTGATCGGAGGAGTAGTCCTGAATTGGTGCCTTTTATCGGCGAAATAATAATAAATTTAAATTGCGGTGTCTACTATTTATAGCAAGTTGAAAATAACGCTATTATTAAGGCAATAAATAATGATTTATCACGTCGGGATCGTGAAAAATAACTAAAATGATTTATCATGTTTGTCAATTTGACAACGGTCGACAACTAATGTTCTTATAAAATCATGTGATGTTTTGATCAAAATGCTGGAAATATAGATTATCTGTAAAGATCTATCTGTCGCTAGTCATTAACAATGTTTTGTTTTCTTGATGAAAATAACTGCTCTAATGCATGTATATAATTAATAAAGGCCAACAAAAAGTATTCAGATTTCTTTACAGATATGACTCTCGACATGATGAAACTATTTCTTCCTGTCACATAACCTGAATTCTTCAAAATTTTATTTCTAGTAGAGCATCGGTATAATCAACTCAATTGAAAAAAAATATTTAATAAGGCTATGGCCTATTTCAAAGAAAATTCATATGACGAAGTACTGAACGACCCTCGTCATATCTCTAATATGGACGAGACTGCTTTCTTTTTGAACCCAAAGAGCAACAAAGTTTTAGCAAATAAATGTAAAAAGTCTACCTATGAGCCAGTAAACTCATAAAAAGAATGTCTCACAGACATCTTTAGTGGCAATGCTGCTGGTACAATCATACCACCTACTGGATCTTGTAATATGAAAGGGTACCTCGAGTCTTTAAATTCTAGAGTCTTGGGGCATTGGCCATTGTGATAATGGCTGGATGATTTGCGAAACTTTTATGAATATTTTACAAATATATTCAATACATGATTACAAGAAAATCAAATTACGAAACCAATCATAATTTTCATAGACAGGGGTACACCACACTTGAACTATCATTTCAGCCAGTTTTACTCGGAAAATGGAATTATTTTGGTATCATTCTATCCCAAAGCTACACATTTAATACAACCATGGATATGGCTGTCGTTTGAATTCTGAAAGGTATATGGTAAAGTTCACTGTATCAATGGCACATAGATAACATTAACTCTCCAACGTTGCGGAAAATACATTTTTATCCTTTGTTACAAATAGTAATAAATACGCTAAGTCCATACATTCCACTAACTGGATTCCACAAATGTGGTATTTTACCATGAGAACCTGAATCAGTTTTGTAAGCATGAAATAAACAGTGCATCAGTTACTATAGATTTACAGAAGGAAATAATAGCAAGCAGGACTCATTTTTTTAGAAAAATATGTTGAAAACGTTAAATTATTGATTTTTTAAAATTGTGGTGAGTGGACTGGAAGGACAGAAGGTCAAGCGTTATTTAGGTTTTATTTAAATATAGATTTTTTGTTGAAACGGAAAAAGGACAACACAAGCGGAAATGCGTGTATTCAGGAAATCAAGCTGCATTTAAAAACTATACTCAGCTTGAAATCATTTTAACTCCAGATTGTGCTCTCATAATTATTGACTCCACAACTCCTTAGAAGCAAACTGCGAAAAACTTCATGAAGATTTAAACCACATCATCTCTAATTTTTCTCTATTAAAGTTTTGATTCAATATTTCTGTCTGCGCCGTACGTACTGCACATCAATCGCTATATAATTTCATGGACATCTTTAATAGACATATCGAATTATTTACTGACAGTTGTGTTGTTTGTTTTAGCTGAAAGTATTGCATTTAACAATAGTAAAATAAATAGAGAAGAAAAGAGAAAAAGCTACTGTTGCAGATATTGGTTTGTTACAAAGATGTAATTGAAAATAAACGAACGACAAAGCAAACATAAAGTCATTTAAGAACCTTTCAACTGTACTTTTATTTTATTTTTATGAGTCAATTATCTACATATCTGACGCCTGAGCAACAATCGACGGGTAGAAGAAAACTTTTTGCTGAAGCCGCGGAAACTTTGCCAACATCGTCTGAGGCAACGGAAGATGTTCCTGCTTGTAGCGTAGGGATGAGGTACAGGAAACCATATTGGACATGGACACGAATGTACCAATAAACAGGAAACACACCAGCAGCTAACATTCGGATATCCGGTTCACTTTCAGTCAACGTCAGTTGCTTGTTAAAAAAAACTGCATGAGGCATGAATAGAGCAGAAACGACGAAAAGAAGACGAGCTTCAATAAATCCGTAAGGAAATTTTGTTAAGTCAAGCTTGAAAAGCGAAGGCTTGTGCTGAAGTTGAAGAGAGGGAATTGAAAATGAAATGAAATACGTTTTTAGACTATTAATGTTTTTACTTATCCATTTTTATTTTGTGTTTTGTAAATATTGTTTTTTCTTATTTCATTTTCACTTTTTATATACCCTTTTATATACTTTTTATACTATTTTCATTACTTTCATTTTTATAATGTTTTCTGCTCATATTGTATTTTATTATGTATTGTTTAAATTTTACGACAGTTAAATTTTCAATAATAAACCATATTACGTTGTTGTGTGTAGAAAAGCAATGTATCACTTTGTTTAAAACATGTAGAAACTAAAAAACGTTAATGTTAGTATTTTTGATCTTACACAAAACTGGTGAGAATTTTTTACTAATTGTAAAATCGCATTTATGTTGCTAAGCTTTGTTAATAAGTATAAATTACAATTTCTTAAGAGACCAGTAAAACAAATGCTCAGTGAAATGGTGTATTAACCAACGAAATAGGACTTTCATATTAAAACCATATGAAAGAATGGTTTGTATTATCTAGTCCAAACTAATTTAATACATGTTTTTATCCACAATTAAAGGAAAGTACGTGATGTAATATTATTTTTTTTTTAATTATGGGCAAATTGAACCATATATTGCATTTCACTAACAGAATTTTTACTTAATATAGCTTCTGTCATCATTTGTACTCAAATTTAATTTGTCAGAATACAATATGTTTTTGCAAGTACACCGGGTGGCCAAATTATTGTACTTCAAATCATTTATTATATTAGAAATCATTTTGTTTTTAAATAATTTAAAAAGATCTAGCCGTAACTTATTTTACAGAGCAGTAGGATTATTCTCTCTTTCTAATTATTAGGTACACATCTGGCAATAATGTAAATGTTTTTTTTTGTTTTAAATGTAATAAACTTCAGTGTCAGTGTCCGTTAAAATCTCAAATTGCAAGCTTCTTCTTGAGTAATTTTTGGTAAAAAATAAACGATTTTATCTATAATACTAGGTAAGTGTTAATTTTTTTTTATTGTAAGACTGTTCTGTTATATAACCAATATATTTTTGATGTTTTCTAGTGTTTTTATTTTTAAATAGGATTTCAATAGAAATAAATTAAAAAATAAGCCTTGCATAGATTAGGAAAGTGTGCTGACCTCACACAAATGAAAAAAAACCATAATCTCCACAATGTTGGAACATTGTGAATATACCCAGCGTCAACGAGCTGAGTTACTAAGTTTCGCAGTCCAGCGTTCGTAATATTAACAAAAAATTGGATGCTGGAAAACCGATTGAGGCGAATCGAATCGATAGGTGTGGCAGAAAGTGGTTCACTACACCTCGAACGGAGCGGGAAATTCGTCGTATCACTTTAGAGGACCCTCGAAAGCCTCGGCATGTTCTTTAAAAAGTTTTAAAGGACCTGGGGTTCAAATATCAGAAAGGACTCTTAGAAGAAGATTCTGAAATGTTGTCGACCATAGAAGAAGCCGAAACTTACAGCTGTTATAAAAGCTAAATGTCTAGCCTGGGCTAAAGAACACCACCATTGGACACTGGAAGACTGGAAACGGGTTGGTATAATTAAAATACAATAACTATGTGGTATTTTTATTATTACTAATTTAAATTTTCTTTTTGCAGGTTTTGCTTCTCAGGCGAGTCATCTATACAAATCCTTCAGGACAAAAGTGAGTTTGTTAGACGAAGGGCTGACAAAAAATTCAAGGAATTTAAGGAATACAGTCTGTATTACAGAACACGTAAAACATCCTACTTCAGTGATGATATGGACAGTCATAAGCGATAAAGGAACAAGAAGACTATAGATCGTTCAATGAACCATGCGTCAGGATCAGTACAAGAAAGTTTTGATTAATAAAAAGTAATAAAAATACATAAACGTTTGTTTGAGTATAATAATTTTCCACCCATTGTATTTGTTTAATTACGAAATATAAAGAATAAATATGTATTGATAACTTCCTGAATTAGCAGTCACTGGCTTATATTATCTAGTACAAACATTCCAGAATATCCCGGAACATTCTGGAATGTTTGAGAACGTTCGGGAACATACCAAATCTTTGTGGGACATTCCAGAACACTCTCGAATGTTGTGCAATATTCTGAAACATTGTGGAATATTCTGGAACATTATGGCTTTTTTTGTATGGGTGGGGCTACCCATCGGTATATATCGGATATAAAGCAAGATCCGCCGTGGCTTCTAACGTCAGTTTCTTATAAGTGAACTGCAGGGAGTGAATAAAAACAAACAGTGAAGTGTGAGTGTAAATCGAAAATAAAGTGTGAAAAGTGTTTAAAGTGTACTTAGTGTGTTTCTTAAAAAAAGTTGATTTGATTTCATATTTTATACAATGCCGTAAAAGTAAAGCCAAAAACGTAAAAGAGGAGGAGATCTTGCCAGTACTGAAGCAAAATGGCGAAAACAAAAAGAACAACGAAAAAACGAAATAGTCGAAAAGCGAAGTACGTTTGTTTACATTTCCAACGAACGAGAATGAGCACTGTGAAAAGCAGCGAAACCGTAGAACAATGAAATAAACGAATGGGAGAATCAAGAATTGCGACACAATCTTATAATAAAAGTCAGACGTGACCACGAGAAGCACGGACGAGGACAAGTAAACAGTACAACCTAACAAATGAAGCATTCCACTACAACCAAACGAAAAAATATAACAAACACACACACACGTCGTAATCAGAAAAATTAAGCAACGTAAAATAATTCAGAAACACCAGGAACCTGTTGCATGAATGGAAAAATTCGATTACCACCACTGGATGTACCTCCGCAGGAATTTCTGCATATATAAACTCCAGAATCAAAACGCTTTCTTCAAAATATAAAAGCGTACAACACCTGCTACCAAATGAATTCTTTCGGTGTCACTTCGATCAAGATTAACACAGATAATATCGATTATGTTTTTTCCATCCAAAGACAAATCTATCACAAAATGGAATCATTACTACTACCACTACCCAACGAAGACTAAAAATTTCTGCAAGTATATTTTATCGGAAATGAAGAAATAGAAATTGATCAACGATATACAAACATATTGGATTGAGATGAGAAATAATCCGAGATATACACGACGATCTTACACAAATACGATCAACTTATTCACATATTCATAACAGCACAAGACCGAATGATTTTGATAACTATAAAGTTATAATTATCACCGATAAGAGATCACCTGGAGAACACGAACGTCGATTTAATGCACCTCAAATAGACGAAGTCGCCATCGTAATTCTGGACAATGAAAACACAAGGCGTGACACAATTGTACAAAGAAGAAGAGAAGGACTACAACGCATTGCAGAGACACACCGTTCATATGATGTACTCCAATATCCATTAATATTTCTACACGGAGAGGACGGATATCATTTTAATATGAAACAAATCTAACCTGAAACAGGCGTAGAAACAAATAAAAAACTCCCTTCAAAAGAGTTCTATGCTTACCGCTTAATGATCAGAGACGATGCAGCATACAATCACATTCTTAATATTCGCCGTTTATTCTAACAATTCCTAGTACAATATGTACACAAAAATAGAAGCGGAACGGAAGATTGAAACAGAAGAAACAACGCACTAAAGAATACATCCACCTTCGAGATGCGATCATAAATGACGAAAACATTGACGATATTGGAACAATGGTAATCTTGCTCTCATCTTACATTGGACGTTTAAGTCCACATGCACGAATTCCACATGCATGAATACACTCAAGATGCCACAACCTACGTATGATATGGACGACATGACCTCTTCATTACATGCATATCCAAAATCGTGACCGGAAAGTAAAAAACAACCAAAATATGAACAAGCCCCTAAGCCTACATAATAGCCCGAGTTTTCCGACAAAAACAAATGAGGTTTATTGAAATTATCACAAAATACCACATCTTTGGAACCGTTAGATACTGGATGTACGCAATCGAATGGCAAAAATGAGAACTGCCTCACTCGCACAATCTCATATTGCTACACGAAAGAATTCATCTCACGGATATGGACAAAATCATCCAAGATGAATTTCTCAATCCACAAGAAGGTTCGAAGATCTACGACACAACCGTCAAAAACATGGATTCACGGACCATGCGGGTCATTAAACCCCAAATCGCCATATATGAGTGATGGAAAATGTACCAAAAATACCCAATATCATACTTGGACGACACACAAACCGGAGATGATGGCTAACCCAAATACAGAAGACGATCACCCAAAACGATGGCTTCACAGTAAAAATACGTATACGAGGCATCAGTGGGTAAACACATAAACGTAGAACATTGCAATTTAGTGAAATCCATTAAATACGTCTATAAGTATGTGAACAAAGCCAATGAGATGCCAGTATTTCAAATAGCCAAGGACAGCGAACAACAAAACCGAAATGACGAGATTCATGTACCAAATGGGAAAATACATCAAAAGTTAAGAAGCAGCGTGGCGGATTTTCGTTTTTCCCATACATGAACACGAACCAACTATGCAACTTCTAGCAGTACATTTAGAGAATGGATAGAGAGTTTGTTTCACAAAAGCCAATCGCCTGATCAATTTAGAGAGAAAAGAGAGATAACTCGCCAGAAAAATTGCAAGCGAGCGTGCCATGCATGCGAAGCACATGCATTAGGCACATGCTCGTGCTAATAAGAATAGGGTATATACACTTGTGGTTGTGTGGTACTCATTAACTTCTAAACATTGGAAAATAATAGTTACTTTGAAAGTAACATTTATTTTACAAGTGTTACTTTTTTTTAAATAAACCCAAATTTAGAAGTAAATTCAGTGCGTGGTTTCGCGCGCGGCAATGCATTTCAAGATTTATTAATTGAAGGGTTTATTTTTTAAAACTGAAAATGGTTCAATCGAATATCCGGACAAACCGATTAGAGGAGTAATAATTTTCGAGGTTCGATTCCGCATCAAAGAGGAAAATGCGTCGAAACACATCGATTGCTCCCCCGTAGATGTTACCTGCGAGGAAGATTATGCTCAGATTCGCGTATTGAACGATGGTATAGACGAGCACGATAAGTCTCGATCGCGCGACGAGAAGGAGCTACAGTCGACTCATGCTATCCTGGAGTAGCCGCGCCGAAAATTGTCGAAGGCGACTCCGAAAAAAAGGGGAAGTCTCTAATAACCCAAAAGACGGAGGTAAATCGTGTCTTAAAGAACGTTTTGATACAATGGCTACTGAATTATATTGATAGCTCATTCGACTTTGATGGTGGTGGGGAACGTGATTAAAAATGTGAAGAAAATGGCTTTGACTCAACACATGCCTAACTAAATCGCGTAATTTCCGGCCTGTCGGTAATAATGAAAGAATTTATCCAACATTTGAAGCTGCAAAAAGTAAACTAGTCAGATGTCTCGTCCGATCTCTACACCGAGTGGGCGTGCGGCGACGGATTGGCCACGACACATTCGATATGCCACAAGATGGACTCGGTGAGCGGTTTGGAAGACATTTTATACGAGCAATATGGCTCAAAGGAAAATATGGTTCAAGGACTCTGCCGAAGGAATCGTACGATTCAACGAGTTGCGCCAAGAGGAGGAGGAGAGCGCCTCATCGGACGTGGAATATTTATCATCGCGAGCCATCAAAGTCACTTACCTCCACGTCCTTCGCGACTGCACATGCGCCGGAAATACGTGTAGATGCAGCCACATCCAGCGACTCGAAGAAATTCCTAGTAAGGAAAATAAAAGAGAACTTGAACGTTGGAAAGAAAACGAAAGACTCGATAAAGAAGCCGGGCGATGAGTATGAAACTGTAACTACGGGAGTCAGATCCACTTTTAATCGATTCGGAACATTCTGCGTCAGAAGGCAGCGAGCCGACGATGCCTTTCAAGGCGAAAGTGGCGAAGAAGAATTCGACGACACGTGTGAGATTCCAGGAACAAAGCAACGAAGGCATCGTTCAAGAACTGGGCTACGATTATTACCTCGACCACATTGTACACATGTTATAAAAACATTGTATTGCTTTTAAATCAATTTATTTTTTATCATCTTAGAATTTCATTTACCTTTAACTGGCGCCCTACGTGGGGCAGGTATCCAAGACCACTCCTGCATCGTTTTCTTCGTCTGAATCCACACGTCTACAAATCGAGTGAAGTGAAGACTTCTTCCTGCACGGGAGCGTCGGCCATCACACCGTGTCTACGCAGCAGTCGAGGGTCAACAGGCAATTATGAAGTGCATCCTCCTCATACTTACGGCACAATTGTAAGTACTTGATCAAGAACATATTGTCCTTAATATTTGGCATTGATGGTTCCATTAGTTTATAAAAATTATCACTGAAGCAAAATACATTCATAATCCCATATTTGACGGTAAAGGAAGTGAACGTGCTCTGACAGGTTTTATTAGAATAGTAGAATGTTTCTTAGCAGACACAAAGCCTTGATAAAAGAATGTAAAATAATATAATAATTTCTAAGAAGAAGCTCTACGGACCGTATTAAGCGAAAGTATCGAAATAAAGTGAAAAAATATTAAAGAAGCACGTGCTTATACAACCTATTCTTATCAGCTTGAGCATGTGTCTAATGCATGTGCTACGCACCCATGACGCGCTCGCTTATAAGAATAGGGTATATAAGCTCGTGGTTGTTGTTGTTAGCCTCAGTCTATTCAAAAACAGTTGGATAGTTGTGTTCAATTTTTGAATTTTAAAGTTAAGAGTTGTTTGGCGAAATTCAGTTAGATTCTTTTAAAATTAAAATTAAAAGCAACCTTCAAGTTTAGAATTAAATTCAGCACGTAGTTTGATCAAGTACTAAGTTTCAAAATTGGATTTATTTAAAAGAGTGTTATTTCAAGTACACGATGGCATCGAATATCCTAACCTCCAAGTCCGAAGACGGACAATCATCGAAATGCAGTTTAGGAAAAGAGGTGAGAAACATTTCGGAGAATATAGATGTATACCAAGAAAATGTCGATTGCGAGGACGATTTCTCGCAGATACAGTCATTAAAAACGCTACTTCATCGGACAAAAAGACAAAGGATTCGCGCGAAGAGGTGGAATTGGTATCGACGTAGGTTATCCTAGAATTGCCGCACCAATAACTGACGAAAGCCTACAAGATTGCCGGAAAGAAGAGGAAGTCATTGGTAAGTATGAAATCAAAAATAAACTTGGTATTGAAAAACACTCTTATAATATGGATAAAAATTACTGGATTCAAAAGACGATTATTGCAGTAATAGGCAATATCATATTGATCGCGAAGTTGAAGAAGTCGGCTCTAGTAAACAATCAATCGCCTTTGTACCGGCCAATGCAGAATTTGGGTTCGATAATAAAAGAGTTTGTGATATATCTGAGTCGCCACGAGATCTAAGTGTTATTCGACTATTTCGATAAGTGAGCGTGCAGGGAAGGGTTGTGCACGACATAGTCGATATTGCAAAAGATGGACTCGGTGTCCGATTTAGAGAATATTTTGTACGAGCAGTACAGAAAGGAAATCGCTGCACTAGACGAGTCCAACGAAGTTCGGAAGATGAGCGACTCATCCGACGTGGCATAATTATTATCGCGTCAACCCAGTCACCTGCACGTCGTCTACGACTGCACGTACGCAGGAAACACCTATCGATGTAGACACATCCAAGCCATCAAAGACTTCCCCAACAAAGGCAATCAAGGTGAGTTTGAGAAGTGGTCGGAAAGTGAGAGAAGAAACTCACAAAAGGGAAATGAGTTTGAAAAGGAAACACAGGGGTCGGAAGTATTATCGCCGGATAACTCAGAGGATGATTCGTCGTCAGAACGTCGCGAGAGCACAATGCTTTCCAGGATGGCGCAGAGGAAGACTTCATCGACGAAGCGCGTGAGATTCAAAGAGGAAACCAGCGAAGAAGCGAGGAGGGCCAGGGCTACGACGACATGGTTTAAGTGTATCGTTCGCAGTCCGTCGCGCAGACTGGCAGGCAGTCAGTTCAAAAGGGCGGAGATTCTACCATTATGAAATCGCCGGGAGAGATTGGGTCTCATGTAGTGAAATTTGATACTCTTTTCGCGCTATCACCTGGACAAGAAGAACTGGTGGAAGCATGCCGAGTCTAGAGCGACTATGGTGGTCTCTTCCAGGCTCTCGCGTGTGGGGAAGGCGATGACGAGACTAAAGCAGATTCAGATGGAACAGATGCGCGAACACCGAGAATAGAAGTAAATACGAAATCCACAGACTTCAAAGGTGGCTTCAGCAATTTGTAATATGTCCGCCAACAACATTTTCTATACGAAACACTGGACTGAGGGTCCGTTTAGTTATTACAAAAAAAAATTGTCATATGTATAACATTTGTATCCACAACATAGAACAGGAAATTAATTACTCATCTTTAAAATAACTCTTAGAATGAAGTCTATGAATAGCTTTTCGGTGCCCCTTGGGACAAAATTCAAGATTACTATTATACTCTTGAACAATCTGTGATTGTCTTAGAATCTTTGATAGAATATCAAGTTAATAATAATGAAACATTAGTATATACTTTTTTAAGAGATCTTCATGATATATTAAATAAGAATAAACCAAAAAAAAATAATTTCCAAATTTTAGGACCTGCGGGATCAGGAAAATCATATTTTATAGATTGTGTTTTGGCGGCTTGCATGAATTGGGGCTAAATAGGGAACATTAATGAGTACTGTGAGTTTCGATTACAAGAATGTGTTCACAAACGTGTACTCGTATGGAACGAGCCAAATTTTGAGCCCGCATCCGAGGACACTTTGAAGATATTACAGAATGGCGATAGTCTAAATGTGAAAGTTAAACACATGTAGAGTGGACACATGTTCTTATTATAACAAAGAAGTGTTTCCGAAGAACGCCGCCTTCGACAAACGATTGATTCGTTATGGGTGGAAAAGTGCAACTTATCTAAAACATCTGAAAAAGAAACCACATCCTTGTGCAGTGTACTATTTGTTTCTAAATATAAATTAATGTCTAGTAATAATATAGAATTAGAATATTGGGAAAAAATATTATTGAATAAATGAAACATGTAATCATTTAACTATTTGTTTTATTAATAGCGGCTTATGTTTAATCTCAAATGAATTCATGTAACTTTTAGTTGCTTTTTCTTTCTCGACGTGGTCCGGTTTCCTACTTATATTCGGATAACGGCACTAATTTTATAGGCGTTAAAGCGCATTTAAATGAACCTTATACATTTCTGATAATGAAAATAACTATTTATTTGAGATATTAATAAAATTTGTTAAACATAATTTCATCGCCATCTGTATGAAAAATTACATTTTAAGACTTGACGTTTGTTAAAGGATTAATAGCTTTAAGGTAATTAAGACATGCCTGTTTTGTTTTATTTTTAAATGCGCAATGGCGTAACTGTACTTATGTGACAACGGCAATGGATTAGAAGTATTTTGCGCAATCGTTGCACTAAATCGACTCAATTTCCAAAACAATAATGGCGCAATTATAATTTACGGCATGTAGCTTTCGTTTGCTAATTATGACTTAACTGTTTAGTCTGTCAATATAATTACCACTTATCCCTTTTATTCATCGCTAATAGAGATCTTCCAGTCTCTACTCACCCGCCACGCCTTAACACGGCTGGCCCTAATCAAGCTCATTACCAATGTCAATCAATTGATTTGTGTGTATGTACCTATTCCTTTCAAATTGTAAATAAGAAATATTTTGCATCTAACGTATTATCAGAGCACGGTCTTCATTGCAAGTTAAAGATCTCTACTAAGAGCATTTTGTTGGTTTGCAAAAGTGTTACTTGTTTAAAATTATGAATTATTGCTGCATTTAATGATACTAATTTTAAGTATATAAAAGCGGGAAGTAAGGAAACGCCTACCGTGAATTGTGTGTTTTACCAGGTATCTCATTTTTTGTCTTGGCCTCAATTTCCAAAAGTAATCGTAATGTGACATTTGACAATTGGTTTACGAGTTATCCATTGATGTTATACTTATTGAAAGAACGCTCGAAAAACACAAAACGCTCGAAAAACTTAATAGAGATATTATCAGTATATTATTAGGAAATCCAGATGATGTACTGGGAATATCACTATTATCTAATATAATTTGGCATCTCATATATCAAAGAAAAATAAGGTGGTCTTAGTGATGTCGACATTACATCACGATGATAAAATAGATAGCACAACTTTAGAAAAAAAGAAGCCTAAAATTATTACCTTTTATAACCCGACTAAGGGAGGTTATGTTAGAGATGACCAGTGCGGAAATTACGTTATTTCTCCCAATACAATGCGATGACCGCGATGCTTATTTTTTATGCAGTTTTGAATATGTCTGGCGTAAACAGCATCCATAACCTACAAAGCCAATAATAATAGTACTAAATTACGCCAAAAATTTCTTAGATATTTAGGAAACACAAAATAGAAAAGAAAATCAGTACTTACACAAAGGACTCGCAAAAGGATCAAAAGATCAAGTTGAAGACTCTAAAGAACCTCCTAATAAAGTTGATCTACCAAATAAAGCTGCTCTATCAGATGATTCAAACGTACCTATACCATGTAGTCAAATGCTGTCGCAGTATGTCTCGGTGTTATACCAAACCACGCTACAAAAAGTTAAAGCAGAATCGGCAAACAATCGTAATATTTGTTTTATTATAGAATTATGTGCATCGCGTCGGAATGAATCATAGGTATATAGATAGCGTTTACGTATTTAAGTTATATTCCTGAGCGTTCGAACTAATATCGATTTTATTAAAATGCTGTAACTTTTCGGAATTGCAACACTTTAGACCTTATTTGTTTGGTCGAAAATTCACTATTTACACCGACCATAGACCACTAACATGGCTTGTGACATTAAAAGATCCAAATTCAAAATTACAGCGTTGGAGGCTTAGATTAGCGGAATATAATTACGACATAATATACAAAAAGGTAAACAAAACACAAATGCAGACGCTTTATCTAGAATTAAACTTTTTTACAATAGCATAGATTCGTTACACATAAACAGACGACGAACAAATTACAGGTGAAATTTTAGAATTAGAAAGCCAGACAATAAATCAACCGGATAATAATGGGAAAAGTACTCAGAATAATACTCGGAAAAATACTCGCAATAGGCTCTAGCCACGATTGAGCCCCAAAATGATTTTATGAAACCTTTCTGCTAAAAAAGCATTTAAAACAGGATTAATATAAGGGTCAGACGGTACGACAAACGTACTCAACATTATAGAGGAAAATAGAAATATGATAAAATTCTAAATTTATAATATACATAAAAAAGATAAAATTCTAAATTTATATACAAATAAACAAAAATTGATAGATCATATTTAATATCGAGGTTAGAGAACTCAATCGCGCAAATATGCATTCTACAACTGGTTATAATTACATCGAAAAAAAAAACGATTACTCGAGGAAATTAGAAACAAAAATTAAGTAAAATAAAAAAAAATTGGGAAAACCCGGACTGGTAAACTCATGTAATATTATACAGAACCGATTATACAGAACATATATAGTATGGAGCCTTCCATTACCTTAATCCTTTAAATCCCTCTCATTAAATTCATTAAATATTTTATTTCATTTACACCCCACACCTGGCAAACAAAACCTCGCGACACTACCCAAATCCATATACCTTCTACTCGGAAGGACTGAGTTTTTATACCGAGAAAGCGCTTGCAGAGATATCACCTACGATATCAATTCTTTCAAACGTGAAGATGGAGGAACCGTCCCGAACTGAAGACTGCATCATTCAACTAATTCCACATAAAGAAAGTGAAAGCAGTACCCATGTCGCGCTCAAGTTACGACAAGAGGAAAATGCATGCTTTAAGAATCGGAACAACCAAGATAAATGAAAGTAGCAATGAGGACACTCCAGGAATCGAGCGATCACATCTAAGGGATGGAGAGGTGAAGTAACCATAATCCATCAACAAACTAATAACATCCGAATGATAACGGGAAACTACTAAGAACCAACTCAACATAAACATAAAACAAATAAAGTTACAAGAATGCTAAGGTAACTCACAACTCCGATAGATAGCAGTAAAATACTAGGAAGCCACTCAGCATATATGTCTAATAAATTAATATACAAGAACGCTGCGAAGCCAACAACATCCTATGGACCTTATATTACTAAGAAGCAAGTCTGCTGACTTTGTTTCAAAAACATTAAATAAAACCAAGCTTCTCAGAACGCAAGCGTCAGCACAGGAGACCTATAAAATAGAATACGAGCAACTGACGGGGAGAGTCTACCAGCCAACGTCTTAGAGTTAACGTTGTTCAAAATTGTTAATCTTAATAATTATTATTGTAAATTGTAATTAAATAAAGTATATTTGTAAATAGTAATAGTTAACTTTACTTTTTTGAGTATCCGCGGAACGCGATAAGTTAGTAAGACTAAGGACAAATAGAAAACGAAGATAGGAAAAGCGAAGGCTATAAAAGTAAACAAGAGAGATAATTCTGATTTCGAAGATTCAAACATGGATATGATTGTAAAAAATGATAACAGCCAAGCTAACAATGATGAAACCGAATGCACTTATTGCAATATGGCGTTTTCTACCAACAGTCGAGAGAAATTATGGATAAAATGTTATCGCTGGTATCACGAAGAATGCGCTGGTGTAGAATACTATACTGTTGTAGGTTTTGTATGTGATTTATGCCTTGCTTAAAATATTATTTCTTCAGAAGAGATTTGATAAATGTTTACTTTTTGTTCTTTTTTTTAATATTTTACGCCAATATTGTAACTGACCTAAAAGTCACCTACATTTAAGATTAAGACTAATTTTTATTATTTTTAAGTGTGATTTTTAACGTATATATGAGGCAATATGTTCTACGTAATCGATATAAGCGTTATTAAGATTTTTTAATAATCAATAATACTGTTGATTATTATTAATTAATAGAATGCAAAACATTAAGCAGCTCGTTTTATTTTACGTACCGATTTTCTCTTGTGTATGCTAGGTTTTCCATTCCTTGTAACACAGAAGAGAGATTGCGCTTACGAAATTTATCATCCAGCTATTAAATGAAAAAATATACCCTATATTATTGAGTACACTTTACAATTCCCCGCTTTCACGCCATCATCACCTTTTTGCTATACCATCCACTGAAATGAGCTATATCGAAACTCTCCAAGTTCCCGCAGCATTCAACTGCCAAGTCAACTGATCGCGGTCGCACCAGAGTGTGATTTGTTTATGATAAGTAAATATAAATTTGTTGAAATGTCTCGTCGTTAAGTTTCATAGTTCTTGTGTATTATGTATTCATGTTTAATATATACCCTCTTCGGTTATTAATTAATTGTTTATCGTTACGAATAGGTCACCTGTAATGTATCAATAAGTGTATGTAAATAAACAAACTTTAAAAACCAGTCGCCTAATATCAGATATGGGAGTTGCACGTTATTATCGGATATCCGAATGAGAGCAACCTTTTTGAAAACACGTAATATTTGCTTTTTTTTTTTAAATAAATATAATTAAAAAAAATGTTATATATAAATCGTTACTTCTTTCTTAAATGTAGATAAAAAATGTCGAGGTTGAAAGTCTAAACATTGTTTATTATTTTTTTTATTTTAACAAATGTATCCAATAATCGGCTCTCCCCTAATAGCAAACGAGGAATGATCGTTATATAAAGAATTGTGTAAAATTTGATAAAGCTTCAAATTCAATGAGCAGCGAAATGAATATTTTTGTGGACACTATCATCACGATGACGCGTTGCCTTACACGATTGTGCAAAATGATTTTATTTTCGACACCGCAAACACCGTAATAACGCACGCCAAACTAGGTACAGAAATATGTAGTTTCAAATGTATCGAAAGAAACGGAACATTATCAAATTTTATGATCTTGTACCCAAGCTGCAAGCCTACAGTTTCTACCAAACAGAATGAAGTAATAAAAAACAAAAAGAGCAGGAAAAATTACGAAGAAATTTAACAAAACAGTGATTCTCAAATTGTACAATCAACGACCAGACAGGGATCAGAAGTGACGAATTTTCGCCATGATCAATGGTAAATTGAATAGGTGGTTCGAAGCAAACTGTAGAAACAATTTCTTTGATGGCTCGTGATAATAGTATCATGAGCCATCAAAGAAGTTGATGCCTACACAAAAGAACTGCTACTTGTGACTCTGAAGACTGCTTACAAGTGGTATGAGCAATTTAAAAGTGGAAATAAGGGGGTTCAAGACAACTAAAGTTTGGGACATCATGCTTACTGTTTTTTTTTATACTGAAGGCACAGTGCAGTTCGAGTTCGTTCAAACTATTAACTTCGAATATTATAAAATGGGTCAGTGGTTTCCTCTTCACCACGGCTACACCCCATGCCACACCACGTTAATGATCTGAGAGTTTTTGGCCGAAACTGACTTTACTTTCCGGATTAACACTATGCTATGTATGGCTGTTCATAAAAATTAAAACCGTGCTGAAGAAAAACGTTTTGACGCTATTCCTGATATTGAAATGACACTACAGAGCAGCTAAAGATTCTTCCGAAAGAAGACTTCCAGAAATGCTTCTCATCATGGAAACGCCGTTAGAATAACGGTATAGCCAAGGAGAGTACTTTGAAGGAAATTAAAACAAGTTTGTTGTAAAATATTTACTTTGTTTATAATAAAATTAGTCACCGCATTTTTTATCACACCTCGTAAAATTCACCGAAGAAGCAACAAGTCCTGATGAAAACGCAGCAAAATCATTTGTCGTCACATCAAAAGAAACCACACATATATGCAGGGATTCACTCCGGACCAAATATTTAACGCGGACGGGACAGGTCTATATTGAGTTCTCGAACATTCGTGTCGCAAGAAGAACGACGTACTCCTAATTTCAAAGCCATTAAAGGCAGGTTTACCCTTCCTTTCTGCACCAATGCAAGCGGAGATTTCAGTTCTAAGCCTTTCGTGATCCACAGTTCCGAGAATCCTCGAGCTTTCAAAAACATAGACAAATCTGCCTTGCCCGTACATTGGAGGTCTAATAAAAACGCCTGGGTGACAGCTGTAAGATTGGTTATAAACCAATCTTAATTAATTGTGCCCAGAGGTGATTCAATACCTTAAATACAAAAATCTATCTCATTCAACCCTGCGACCAAGGTATCATTTCTACATTTAAACTTTGTTACCTTCATCTGACATTGAGGCAAATGCTTAATAACTCTTAAAATAGCACTGCCGACCGTGAAAGCATTACTTTTGGAACTAGTATAACATTTTAATTGCAGTAAAAAACTCCGAAACTGAGAAACTCGACTTTAAACGGTGCATGGCAAAAGATTTAGCCCGAAATATTAAACTCTAATACGGCAACATATGACTCGCAGTCTGCTGTACAAAACGAGATTCTACAACTCTGAAGGTCATTGAGTGAAGAAAGTTTTGCTGACATGAACGTAGAGGAAATAGAGGCAGCCACACGATGCTGAACTTTTAATAGAAGAATTACGTTCACGGGAGGAAGAAAATTCGTTAAAAACTACAATGGAATCCGAAAACACAGATAATATCAACAAAGACAAATTAACAATTAAAAATCTGTCTATAATTTTCGAAATGGCAGACCGTTTAAATGAAAAGATAAACACAATTGACGATAACTGGGAACGCATTTCCAGATTCAGAAGAGCTATGGATTGTTCGCTTGCGCTATATAACATTCTGCTAGAAGATAAAAGAAAAAAAGTCAAACAACCCAAGATACTACACTTTTGCAACTAGCTTTTAAACATAACTAAGATATTGATATTAAAATAAAAGCTCCTATGTTAATTTTTTTTTAATCAATGACCGAACGGAGCCCTCTGATTTGTTTGAAAGTAGAACCCCGATATTTTCGAATTCAATATTCGCGAAGTTCTTTCGGAACACATACCTCGCGAATACAGGGGAAACAGTGTACATTGGGAGAAGAAAAAACATGGTTGGTTTAAAATTTCTTCACTGTGCGAAAAACCAATTATTATACGTATAAAAATTCTAATTCTAGAAACGTTTAAAAAAACAAACTTTAATCTGCAGCCGTCCCTCGAGTATTCTGCCACCATATTAACTTCATGGAAAATTTGTTACTTTTGAAGTAAACTTGGTGATATAGTTTCTTCTACTTACTTAACATACGTTTGTAAATAGGGATATAGTCTGTTCCCATTATTGCATTATGGGTACCTGGATGTCAGAGGAACCAACTTATGAAAATGAGTTCGTAACGACACTGTAACGTTAGAAACGCCACTTGACAAGTTTTTACATTAATATTAGACTGTGCACTGTACCAACTGCCGGAGCATAATTCTGTTATTCATTTTTTCTGTCACAAAACATTTCAGTTTTATCATCGCACGGTATTAAACGTATTTGCCGAAGCTTGTTCTTAACAAACATGTAGAAATCAATTGTTACGTGAAGAGCTGTGGTACGTATCGGTATCTAAAAAAAAAATGTGGTAATATTTGGAATTTTACCTAAAAATCTATGCTACAATTACTACACTATTGTACAAAAAAATTACAACACTTACAACAGCTATGGCAGTACATATATTTTTTTATGGATAATCTGATATAGCAGTTCAGATCACCTTTAAAAAATCAAAAAAAGTATTTAATTTAATGAGTTCGATATAGGAGTAATCAGACGGACGATACAGAAGTTTCACGTACAATTTAAAGAACTCATAACAATTTAAAGAATGTCTAGAATGATAAAATTAATTTTCCAGGCAGCCTCAAAACTTTATGATCACTAATTAGAACTCTTTTGGCGCAAAATGAATGATAATCGAAAACTTTTAGTAAAAACACTATATTCAATTGCTACTGTCAAAAAATATGTATAGAAGAGCATTTATAAGTACAAATAAGTAGGGAGGCTAACTGTATACGAGGTATGACAATTAAAAAAAGAGATTTTTTTTCTGCAGTTTTTATTGCACTGGTACGTCGCCGAGGGCGAAGCTAAAAAATCGAAAGTTGTGTGTAACAACTCTATAGAACAAGTTTCAAACAGGCTGGCGTTAGTAATGTGCACAGCGTAAGCGTTAAAATTTGTGCATACTGTGACCTTGTGTCGGCGTAAAAAATCGAAGAAAGAATTGTGATTAAGTTTCAGACAAAGGTAGGCCAAAAATCATGGAAAATCGTTTGAAAATGAACATCGTGTACAGGAAGGAATGTTTATCAATGACTCCATATTCGTGTTGATTTCGTGCTTACAAATTTAGCTTCGTATATTGGACTTGATTGCATTGTGAATTAGATTTGTCATCTGATCCTTTACGACGGACCTGGCTTTTTTGGGACTAAAGTGATAATCGACGATTATGTATTTTGAACGCCGCCATGCCCTCTCGGTACACTGCGACAGAATATGGTAACATGCAACTTATCTATGGGGAATGCAGATGCAATGCTAGTGCTGCAGCCAAACTTAATCATCCGATATCCCAACGCTGAACGTGCTAAATGTGCATCGGTCACTCTCTGATGGTCGATTTCCAAACAAAATAACTAGTGGGGGAAGACCCCTCATGCTCTACGAGGAGGAAGTTTTACAAAAAGTCACATAAGACCCGTGTACCTCATTACGTAAAATTGGAGCAAGAATAGGAATGCCTTAAAGTACAGCACGAATTTTACGTAAAAATTGGCTCTACCCGTATCATATACAACGAGTATAAAGTCTACTACCCAGCGATTACTCATTGCGTTTTGTCGAACGATGTTGCATAGACACAGGGAAATCCCGCGATTTTTGGAAAAAAAATCTGTGGACCGATGAATCCTTAAAAAAGACAGATACATGAACCTCCACAATTTATGCGAGTAGCATGTAGAAAACCCATATTTTATGCCGGAAGACAAATCACAATATCACTTTAAAATAAACATGTAGACCGGAATTCTAAATGGTAAAATTATTGGGCCATTCGAGCTACCGGAGAAATTGAACGACGTTAGATATTTAGATTTTTTTTGCAAAACCATTTATCCAATTTATTAAGAGACGTGCCACTTAATATTTACGGAACATGTGGTTTCAACACGATGGCTGCCCAGCGCATTACACTCGCTCAGTTAGAGTATTCCTTGATCGAGAATACCCTAACAGATGCATAGGGAGATCTGGTACAATTTCGTGGCCAGCACGTCCACCTGACTTAAATCCTCTAAATTTCTTTTATTGAAGAACGGTTAAAGAAAAAGTGTACTCCGAACCAATCCAAAACTTAACCTAAGTGCGCCAAAAATTGCGGGTATCATCGAACACATCAACTCGGGAGGTTCTAATCAGTTGTCAGGTATTGCACCAGATGCAAGGTCTGCTAAATTTGAAATCGAATGTGGGGGCATGTTTTTTACTAATGACATGCTGCAAAAGATTCCTATACTAACGCGCGTATTAAATCAAAATGTTTGCTTGTACTACTTTGTCTAAGTACATTCATATAAAAGAATGCAACTTTAATGAACTGAAAGCGTTTATAGATCTTCTGTATATAGCTGAAACCCTACCGCTCTGGAAGGCAGAATTTGAACGATTTGTGGGCTGTTGATGGCACAGGAATAGAAATATTGTAACGTCTAAACAACGCCTTCATTTTATTCAAAACAACATGGCTTCTTATGACTCCAGTACGCGTGACGAAACGAAACTAGCAATCTAGCACCAATAAGGAAACTTTTGGAAACTTTTGTCGAACACTGCAAAACTTGTTACACCCCAGGTGAATGAACTTGTTCAACATTTACTCAAAGAACACAAGTTGACATCAGTTGGTACCATGCGTAAAAATAAGACAGATCCATCCCGAATTCACTAAAGCTCTTGGATTTGAACTTTTTTCGGTGTTGAATTTTAAAAATAAATTACACTGGTATCTCATGTTCCCAAAAAAATAAGATTGTATTGCTGATGTCAAGCCTTCATCATGACGACATGATCGAGGATTCAACGTGTGAAAAAAAAACAGAAATTAACACATATTACTACAACTCAACAAAATGTGGGATAGACGTGGCTGATGAAATATGCGCTTCATATAACGCGTGCCGTAACTCAAAGAAGTGGCCGTTGACAATGTTTTATGCTATTTTGAAGATGGCTGCCATAAACGCGATTATAATACACTGAGTAAATAGTGATTCAAAAATGATTTCCGTACTTGAAAAATTTAGGCCTTGTCCTGGTGAGTGATCATATGAAACTCCGCCAAAATATTACACGCTCACCCCAAGAAATCCGCAAAAAAATCGAACTATTTACTGACGAATCACCAGAGGGGCCTCCAGCAAAGAGGGCCAATGTTCGTAAAAGATACCTGGTGTGTCCCGCTAAAAACACCAAAAAACCAACCATACGTGTCAAGGTGGCAATAAGTATGTTTGTCCTGAACATGTCACACCTTTTTGCGCCGACTGCATTCATATTGATTCGAATTAACTCTTTGTTACTTTAACCAAAGATTAATTTGTTAAGTTCCTAAAAGTGTCATTTAAATTAGAAGAACGAGAAAAAATAAGTGTTCAGTATGATTAAGCTAGAGGAATCTTATTTTATTAACTTTCATTATGTGTTTATTATTTAAAAAAAAGTAATAAATATATTTTTATCGATATAAGGTCATGTTTTATTTCCTTAATAAAGTACCAAATAGTTATAAGTAAAATTTTCTATTTTTTATATAAATATAAAAATGCCTGGTGTTCAATAACTGGATAATGATGACCCAGTCCGTGTAAAATATTTCCTTTCCGTGTATCATGACGCCGAGTTATGACGTCAATTTTTATTTTGTGAATTAACCATAAATATGCGGAAAAAATCTGTCAGAAATTTGTCGATTTGTTAAATAATTTACGATTCGAAAAACTTACTAAAGAATGAAAACCTAGACTCTCCGACCTAGTCGGTGTTATTATTATATATTGTCAGTTAAATGACATGTATGTTAACGTTATAATTTAATCTAAGCACAATTTAAAAGGTTGAATACCGAATAGTTCTCGATTAACTATGTCGATGAGAAATTATTTATGTTAGATGCTTATTGCTAATTTCTTTGTTTGCTTCTGTATACCTTCTTTCACAATTTATTTTTCATTTTGTAAAAGAAGACATATACTTTTTCAATCAATTTATTATATATTTGACAATTTCAAATTTATTTAAAAAAGAGCTATCATTTGTTCATTCTACCATCATCGAACGAAAGATTCGCTTATTCAGTAATATAAACGCCGCGGCGCGAAGAACCCCCGTATCATACTCGAGTGGCAAGTCATAATGGCTCAACTATGACTAACAACGTTCAGTCAGTACTCTACTCAGTAGCTTTCTTTTATTTTTCTCAAATTGCTCGATAAGTTTATAATATTACGTTTATCATGTCGTCTATTAAAAATCGGTCGAAAAAAGTGTAAGATTTGGAAACTAAATTAAAAGTTATTTCTCGTCTTGAATCTAGGGAAAGTACGTTATCCTTAGGACACGCATTTAGGACTAAAGAGTCAATTGTGCGAAGTATAAAAGCTCAAAAATTTGAACCAAAACAATAGATCCAGGAATGTTCTGCGACGTCGGCGAAGGTCGTGAAAAAGTGAAAGTCCAACAATAGAAAAGGTAGAAAAACTTCTTATGATTTGGATTGAAGACAACAATCAAAAACAAATCGGAATTGATTCTGTAACTATTTGAACAAAAGCAAAACTTTTGTATGACGAATTAATAAAAGAAGGTGTAGCATCAACCAGCAGAGAGAGTTTTAATGCCAGTAAGGGTTGGATTGACAGATTTAAGCAAAGATAAAAACTTCATAATATACGAGGTGTGATCAAAATAAAACAGTGACTGAATTTTTATAGTAGTAAATGCTAATGCCACATTTATTTGAATTGATAAATTCAATAGCCTAATCCTTTGGGATAGCCAGTGTCAAGTTGAAGAAGTTGTGACTTGTCAGTCGGGTTCCAGAGCCGGAAAAGTGAAGTCGTGTTTGCGGTATCTTTCGCGCATCATGGAATTTGAACAACGTATGAATATTATATTTTGTTTCAAGTTGGGAAAGAGTGCCAAAAAAGCTCATGATAGATAAAAAAGTGGCATATACCGATAATGTGGTGACTGAAGTCTGCTTACAAGTGGAATGAGCAATTTAAAAGTGGAAATAAGTCGGTTCAAGACAACTAAAACGAAAGTTTGAACGAACTCTGACTGCACTATAGTCAGAGTTCGTTCAAACTGTTAACTTCGAATATTATAAAATGGGTCAGTGGTTTCCTCTTCACCACGACAACACCCCGTGCAACACCACGCGGGTGACTGTTCACAAAAATTAAAACTGTGCTAAAGAAAAACGTTTTGACACCATTCCTGATATTGAAATGGTGTCAAAACAACCACTACAGAGCAGCTAAAGGTCCTTCCGAAAGAAGACTTCCAGAAATGTTTCTAATCATGGAAACGCCGTTAGAATAAGAGTATTGCTAGCCAAGGAGAGTGCTTTGAAGGAAATTAAATCAAATTTGTTGTAATGTATTTTATAAAATTAGTCACCGCATTTTTTATCACACCTTATAAAATTCACCGAAGAAGCAACAAGTCCTGATGAAAACGCAGCAAAATCATTTGTCGTCACATTAAAAGAAACCACAGATATGCAGGGATTCACTCCAGACCAAATATTTAACGCGGACGGGACAGGTCTATATTGGAAACACTTGCCTTCTCGAACGTTCGTATCGCAAGAAGAACGATATACTCCTAGTTTCAAAACCATGAAAGGCAGGTTTACCCTTCCTTTCTGTGCCAATGCAAGCGGAGATTTTAGTTATAAACCGAGTTTGAGCTTTCAAAAACCTAGACAAATCTGCCTTACTCGTTCATTGAAGGTCTAATAGAAAAGCCTAGGTGACAGGTGTAAGATTGGTTATAAACCAATCTTAATCACTTGTGCCCAGAGGCGATTCAATACCTTAAATACAAAAATATTTCTAGAAAAGCTCTGCTTTTAATTCATAACGCCCCGAGTTACCCTAGGAATTTACAATATCTTGACGAAAACGTAACGGTGATGTTTCACCTAAGGCCATCTCTCTCATTCAACCCTGCGACCAAGATATAATTTCTACATTTAAACTTTGTTACCTTCATCTGACATTGAGGCAAATGCTTAATAACTTTTAAAATAGCACTGCCGATCATGAATGCATTCATACCTTTGGGAAGTGGTATAACATTTTAAATGCAATAGAAAACCCCGAAACTGAAAAATTCGACTTTAAATGGTGCATGGCAAAAGATTTGGCCCGAAATATTAAACTCTAATATGGCAACATATGACTTGCAGTCTGCTGTACAAAACGAGATTCTACAACTCTGAAGGTCAATTGGCGAAGAAGGTTTTGCTGAGATGAATGTAGAGGATATAGAGGCAGGCTGAACTTTTAATAGAAGAATTACGTTCACGGGATGAAGAAAATTCGTTAAAAACTACAATGGAATCCGAAAACACAGATAATATCAATAAAGACAAATTAACAATTAAAAATCTTGAATATATTTGGCGTTAATTTTGTAGAAATTCATTATTCACAATTAAATGAAACTACGTGATGTAGTATTATTTCTAATTTCTTTAATTTCTTTAACCACGACCTAGGTTTCGTTGTATTACAACATCTTCAGGTGGGATATTAACAAAGATCTTTGCTAATATCCCACCGTTAATTTATAGTTTCATTTAATTGTGAATTAAAAATCTGTCTATAATTTTTGAAATGGCAGACAGTTTAAATGAAGAGATAAGCAAAATTGACGATAACTGGGAACACATTTTTAGCTTCAGAAGAGCTATGGATTGTTCACTTGCGTCATATAACATTCTGCTAGAAGATAAAAGAAAAAAAGCCAAACAATCCAAGATATTACACTTTTGCAACTAGCTTTTAAACATAACTAAAATATTGGTATTAAATATGACTACGATAATGTATTTAACCTCAAAATAAAAGCTTATATTTTAATTTTTTTTAATCAATGAACCTGCGTGCGGATCCCTCTGATTTGCTTGAAACTTAAACACCGATATTCGCGAATAATGAATTCGCGAATATCGGTGTTTAAGTACTTTCGGAACACATACCTCGCGAATACTGGGGAAGCTGTGTACATTGAGAGAAGAAAAAACGTGGTTGGTTTAAAATATCTTCACTGTGCGAAAAAACAATTTTGCCGATTTATTATACGTATAAAAAATTTTAAAAAATTCTAATTCTCGAAATGTTCAAAAAAACAAACTTTAATCTGCAGCCGTCCCTCGAGTATTCTGCCACCATATTACCTTCATGGAAAATTTGTTACTTTCGAAGAAAGTAAATTTGGTGATGTAGTTTCATCTACTTTCTTAACATACGTTTGTAAATAGGGATATAGTCTGTTCCCATTATTGCATTATCCAGGTGCCTGGATGTCAGAGGAACCAACTTATGAAAATGAGTTCGTAACGACACTGTAGCGTTAGAAACGCCACTTGACAAGTTTTTACTAGACTGTGCACTAATACTAGACTGCAGGCGCATAATTCTGTTAATCATTTTTCTGTCCCAAAACATTTCAGTTTTATCATCGCACGATATTAAACGTATTTTCCAAAGCTTGTTCTTAACAAACATGTAGAAATAAATTGTGACGTGAGGAGCCGTGGTCAGTAATCTAAAGAAAAAATGTAGTAATATTTCGAATTTTACCTAAAAATCTATACTGCAATTGCTACAATATCTGTATACGAGGCTAGCTGTATAAGAAGTATGACAATTAAAAAAAGATAATATTTTCTGCAGTTTTATTGCACTAGTACGTCGCTGACGGCGAAGCTAAAAAATCGAGAGTTGTGTGCAATAACGCTACACGATAGAACAACTTTCAAACACGCTGGCGTTAGTAGTATGCACAGCGTAAGCGTTAAAATTTTTACATATCGTGACATTGCGTCGGCGTAATATGCGATAAAAAAATAGAACAAAGAATTGTGATCAAGTTTCAGACGAAGGTAGCCAAAAAACCTTAGAAAAACGTTCGAAACTGAATGCCGTATACAGGAAGGAATGTTTCTTAACGACTCGTGTCATGGACATGGCGTTTCAAAGCAGGAGCAGTGGAATACAACGAGTGGTCAGGTGCATCGATCATGGTGCGAATGCCACGGAACCAACGTGTTTGCGTATGTTAGTGCGCTCAGATCGATCGTAGATGCGCTCATCGATTCGCATGTTATCAGAAAAACTAAGAATTAATAAAGAAACCATCCTTCAGATGTTGAACGGAGAAATGATGATGTGCAAACTTTTTGCGAAATTTTTCCAGACAATACCGTTTAGAGTCGTTTGGGGCCATTCAGAAGCAGACAACGAAGGTTTTGAAGGTCTTCACTTCAAACTATGTTCAGGATTGCTTCTTGAAGTGAAAGGAGAGATGGAATAATTGTATTAGACTCGCTGATGATTGCTGTCAAGGAATGGATGATGTATATTGAAAGTGAAAACATCAATTCTAGTTGTACAATTGCTACAGGTGGGATATAAGCAAAGATCTTTGCTTATATCCCACCTGAAGATGTTGTAATACAACAAAACCTAGGTCGTGGTAAAGAAATTCAAGATAGTAGAAATAATACTACATCACGTAGTTTCATTTAATTGTGAATAATGAATTTCTACAAAATTAACGCCAAATATATTCAATATTTTAAAACACTTTTTTTAAAAATAAAAGTGTTTTATAGTAAATAATGTTTCGGGTCATATAGACTAGAATGATACACGTGTAGAGTAAATTTGAACAGTACAATAGAATTAAAATAAAACAAAAGAAGAAAAAGAAACTTTTATTTCCAGGAGTCTCACATCTATTCTGCCACCAAATCATCTGCATGGAAAATACGTTACTTTCAAAGGAAGTAAACTTGGTAATGTGGTTTCCTCTACTTTCTTATCGCATTACTGTTACCTATTCATATAGCCTGAGTGGCATTACCAATACCTGAGAATGCAGCTAGTGAAAATGAGTTTAATTAAGTTTTCCGTTTTGATAAAAGCTTAATTACAGACGTCATAATATCAAATTTATTCAATTTAAGACTATCATTACAACACTTTATCTTTAGAGACACCGCTTGACATGTCCTCAGCCAATAAGTAACATAGAAGTACATAGCTCGTATTTCTTTCACAAATAACACAATCATTGTAAATTATGGACCAAAACATCACAAGAACGTGGTCTAATATTATCAAATTTACTCAATTTTAGACTATCATTACAACACTTTATCTTTAGACATCGCTTGACATGTCCTCAGCCAATAAGTAACAAAGAAGTACATAGTTCGTATTTATTTCACAAATAACACAATCATTGTAAATTAAGGACCAAAAAAGCATAAGAACGTGGTCTAATATTATCAAATTTACTCAATTTAAGACTATCATTACAACACTTTATCTTTAGAGACACCGCTTGACATGTCCTCAGCCAATAAGTAACAAAGAAGTACATAGCTCGTATTTATTTCACAAATAACACAATCATTGTAAATTATGGACCAAAAAGCATAAGAACGTGGTCTAATATTATCAAATTTATTCAATTTAAGACTATCATTACAACACTTTATCTTTAGAGACACCGCTTGACATGTCCTCAGCCAATAAGTAACAAAGAAGTACATAGCTCGTATTTATTTCACAAATAACACAATCATTGTAAATTATGGACCAAAACATCATAAGAAGGTGGTCTAATATTATCAAATTTACTCAATTTTACACTATCATTACAACACTTTATCTTTAGACACCGCTTGACATGTCCTCAGCCAATAAGTAACAAGGAAGTACATAGCTCGTATTTCTTTCACAAATAACACAATCATTGTAAATTATGGACCAAAACATCATAAGAACGTGGTCTAATATTATCAAATTTACTCAATTTTTAGACTATCATTACAATACTTTATCTTTAGACACCGCTTGACATGTCCTCGGTCAATAAGTAACAAAGAAGTACATAGCTCGTATTTATTTCACAAATAACACAATCATTGTAAATTATGGACCAAAAAGCATAAGAACGTGGTCTATTATTATCAAATTTATTCAATTTGAGACTATCATTACAACACTTTATCGTTAGAGACACCGCTTGACATGTCCTCAGCCAATAAGTAACAAAAAAGTACATACCTCGTATTTCTTTCACAAATAACAATCATTGTAAATTATGGACAAAAAAGCATAAGAACGTGGTCTAATATTATCAAATTTACTCAATTTTACACTATCATTACAACACTTTATCTTTAGACACCGCTTGACATGTCCTCAGCCAATAAGTAACAAAAGAAGTGCATACCTCGTATTTCTTTCACAAATAACACAATCATTGTAAATTATGGACAAAAAAGCATAAGAACGTGGTCTAATATTATCAAATTTACTCAATTTTACACTATCATTACAACACTTTATCTTTAGACACCGCTTGACATGTCCTCAGCCAATAAGTAACAAAGAAGTACATAGCTCGTATTTATTTCACAAATAACACAATCATTGTAAATTATGGACCAAAAAGCATAAGAACGTGGTCTAATATTATCAAATTTACTCAATTTTACACTATCATTACAACACTTTATCTTTAGACACCGCTTGACATGTCCTCAGCCAATAAGTAACAAGGAAGTACATAGCTCGTATTTCTTTCACAAATAACACAATCATTGTAAATTATGGACCAAAACATCATAAGAACGTGGTCTAATATTATCAAATTTACTCAATTTTTAGACTATCATTACAACACTTTATCTTTATACACCGCTTGACATGTCCTCAGTCTATAAGTAACAAAGAAGTACATAGCTCATATTTATTTCACAAATAACACAATCATTGTAAATTATGGACCAAAAAGCATAAGAACGTGGTCTATTATTAACAAATTTATTCAATTTGAGACTATCATTACAACACTTTATCTTTAGAGACACCGCTTGACATGTCCTCAGCCAATAAGTAACAAAGAAGTACATAGCTCGTATTTATTTCACAAATAACACAATCATTGTAGATTATGGACCAAAAAAGCATAAGAACGTGGTCTAATATTATCAAATTTACTCAATTTAATACTATCATTACAACACTTTATCTTTAGAGACACCGCTTGACATGTCCTCAGCCAATAAGTAACAAAAAAGTACATACCTCGTATTTCTTTCACAAATAACACAATCATTGTAAATTATGGACAAAAAAGCATAAGAACGTGGTCTAATATTATCAAATTTACTCAATTTTACACTATCATTACAACACTTTATCTTTAGACACCGCTCGACATGTCCTCAGCCAATAAGTAACAAAGAAGTACATAGCTCGTATTTCTTTCACAAATAACACAATCATTGTAGATTATGGACCAAAAAAGCATAAGAACGTGGTCTAATATTATCAAATTTACTCAATTTAATACTATCACTACAACACTTTATCTTTAGAGACACCGCTTGACATGTCGTCAGCCAATAAGTAACAAAAAAGTACATACCTCGTATTTCTTTCACAAATAACACAATCATTGTAAATTATGGACAAAAAAGCATAAGAACGTGGTCTAATATTATCAAATTTACTCAATTTTACACTATCATTACAACACTTTATCTTTAGACACCGCTTGACATGTCCTCAGCCAATAAGTAACAAAGAAGTACATAGCTCGTATTTATTTCACAAATAACACAATCATTGAAAATTATGGACCAAAAAAGCATAAGAACGTGGTCTTTATGAGCACATTGCATCACAAAAAATTCAGTGAAAGAAACGATCAAAAACCTCAGATAATATTAGACTAGAATGCAAGTAAAGTTGCCGTTGACGCTATTGATCAACTAGTTGTTACATATATGTACTTGCAAGAGGAGATCCAGACCCTGGCCCATGATAATTTTTTATAACATGCTAGATATTTTGGCTTACAATGCGTATGCCTTATAGACTGCTGTAAATCCAAATTGGAGCAGCAACAAACATGCAAATGGAAGAATATTTATAGGAGAATTAGAAAAAATCACTTATACAATCACATATGGAATCAAGAACATACCGATCCAGGGGGGAAGAAACTCGCAACATCGTGGTAAAGTTCAAAAAAGAGAAAAAACAAAATGTAGCCACGACTTCAAACAAGCGTCCAACAACAGCGAACAGGAATGTGAAACGTACACGATACAAATCTTGTTAGTCAAGTATTGTCAACAAAACAAACATTTCTTATGAAAAATATAATCAACATCTATATAAAAAGTATGGAAAACAATTTGGCCAAAAATTCTTATGCCCAAATTGTGCTCCATAATATGTAAAATTTCTTATTTTTATGTACAATAATCAATAAATTTAAGAGTTTCTTATTAACATATGTAGATATATAGTTTTCTTCTTTTTTAAATAAAACACTTTTTTTAAAATAGAAGACTTGTTTTTTATAGTAAATAATGTTTCGGGCTATATAGACTAGAACGGTACACGTGTAGAGTAGATTTGAACAGTACAATAGAATTAAAATAAAACAAAAGAAACTTTTATTTCCCGGAGTCTATTCTGTCACCGTATCATCTGCATGGAAAATACGTTGCTTTGAAAAAAAAATAATCTTGGTAATATAGTTTCCTCTACTTTCTTATCGTATTACTGTTACCCATTCATATAGCCTGAGTGGCATCACGAACACTTGAGAATGCAGCCAGTGAAAATGAGTTTAATTAAGTTTTTCGTTTTGATAAAAGCTTAATTACAGACGGTTGTATTATCAAATTTACTCAATTTAAGACTATCGTTATAACACTGTATCTTTAGAGACACCATTTGACATGTTTCTACATTAATGCTAGACTCATCATATTAGAGTACCATTCCCAAGCCATCACACGGTTTGTCTCGGAGCCCACCCTGGGGTCCGTAACGACCCGACTCATACAAAAAAGGAGGCCTTTAAAACTTCCTAATAATGTGCCATATCTGCAATTAAACGCTTTCACTAAGCAGAGTTAATTACTATCCCTGCTCGAGCCATTTAACATCTCCATTTTTTAAATGCTTTTAACGGACGCTGGCTAAAATCGTCACGATCACTATAGCTAAAAATACCTAATGGTTCTCGTCCTAACAGTTTGCGTGATTCTACTCCAGTGCTGTATTAACACAAGCTGTCAATCGAACCTCTACACGCATCATCACGCTATCTGCTATCGAACAAAAGAATTTATGTCCTCCGTGTCAAAATTGCAGACGTTTTTAAAGATGTGCAAAAAACTAATTTACATCAATGCCGAGCAAGCACAACTGGTTCTGCAATCAACGCGTACTTGGAATTCATCATGGGTTCCAGGCCCTTTTCAGGGTCATAGCTCTCGAGGGTCACGTGGTGGGAGTAGCAGTAGATCATCATACAGTAAAGCCGGGTCCAGACGGGGTGTAACATGTAATGTAATCTACCGTGTAATGTAACAGGAATTCTACGTGTGGACGGCACTACGAGCATTACATGTAACGCTCGCGCCGGTGCTCGGGCTGATCCGTCGGCTGTCGGTTTTTTGCGCGAACACAAAGGCGCTCGCAGTGCTCGATTGGACGGTGTTCGTGACGGTCGTGTCGTGTGGACGCTCATGATGTGGAGTGACGAACAATCACTTGAATTGATTAGTTTATATCAAGATAAACCCGTTATATGGAATCCAAAAAATCCGGATTACTTTAAAAAAAATATTAAAAACGATGCTTGGAGTGATATTGCTCATTCATTGGGAAGAGATGTAGAAGAATGCAAGAACAAAATGATTAGTTTGCTTGCTTCACGTCGAAGGGAAAAAGGAAAAGAAAAGAAGAGTCACTTGTCCGGCAAAGGTATGTTTATTATAATTATTTCTAATGCATTTACATACATATTTCATAGTTTTATTTATTACTTACCATTTACATTATGTTACTTACTTATATTAGTTATATAATGGAAATAGTAATATCTGAAATGGATTCATCTTGGAAAAAAATAGGCAAAACGGTGCTTATCAAAAGTGGACTTTTGAATTGACTTGGCTTTTACACAATCACAGAACTGGAACTAGTATAAAATGTAAACAAATAACAAATAAATATTTTGCACGTTTTGACTAAGTAGTGTGAATACCCCTATTATCACATACTTGCTATTAGTACAATGATTACTTCTATTGGATGATCTTCCGTCCTTGTCTTTTGATTTTTTGTGTTAACTGTTATTTATTTTACAGGTGCGGATGAAACGTACAAAAGTACATGGTTTGCTTACGAGGCGCTAGCATTTTTAGGAGATAGAAATAATCCAAGGAAACGAATCAACACAGAGGTAACTGCATTCAACTAGTTTTTTCCGAATTGATAAAAAAAATTAACAATACGTATTCTGCCAAGGAACTTTACCCTCGTTCATAAAATAGTCATTAAACTCGTCTCTAATTTGTTTTGCTGTTAAGGCAGCCCTTCTAGGTACATTATTCGATGGAAGTAAAGATGACATTTCAGTATCTCCCCGCCAACTACCTTCACATAATCTTCCGTTTTCGTCACTATCAACTGTTCCGGGGGGCGCATACAAGTTTTTAGATGTAGCCGTGTTTCTCAAAAAATTATGCAAGTGCGCAATAGCCATGACTATAGTCTCCGCAGTTTGGGGCTGAAGAAGCATAGGTTTTCGTAAAACTCTGAACACAGATGCTGTGATACCAAATACGTTTTCTACAGTCCTGCGAGCTCTACTAAGCCGGTAATTAAAAGTTCTTCGCGGTGATCCCTTAGGGTGATCCCTTCTCCTGGATAAGGTTTCATTATATTGTTTTGTAAAGGGAAGGCAGAGTCTCCTACAAAAACATATGGTACTAAGTTATTTCTACCTTGCAGTACTTCAGATGCAGGTAATCTTAACGAGCTATTTTCTAGTTTTTTATATAATTCAGTGTCCTTAAAAATTCCACCATCTGAAATTCGGCCTAGACATCCGACATCCAGGAATGTATAATTATATTCCGCGTCAACTAAAGCAAACATTACTATACTGAAATTCGATTTGTAGTTACGATAGTCTGTGCCAGTATGTATTGGAGCCTCAAGAATCACATGTTTGCCGTCCATGGCTCCGGCACAATGGGGAAAATTCCACACTTCATCAAATCGGTTTGAAATCTTGATCCATTCTGACTCTGTTTTTGCGAGCTGAAACAATGAATTTTTTTTTCAGATTACAAATGAACCGGATCAGAGAGCATCTACAAGTGCAGAAAATGGTAACACTTCAGAATTTATAGCACCGACTGGTCTGGCTCCCAAGAAAAAGAAACCAGACGAAAATACAAAACTGAGTATGCTTTCAGAAGCTCTTGGCGTGCTTAAAAGTGTTGCTTCTACTCCTGCTGCCGAACCCCAAAACAATAATCCAAATAATTTTGACACTGAAACCCTTTTCTTTTCAAATTTTATATGCAGCAAGATGCAACAATATAACAGGAATACTAAAAATGCCGTGCAGCGAGCAATAATGGACATAATAATCAAAGCCGATGAAGGCTTTCCTCAACATTATAATCCATCGGCATTCAATTCCAACGAGTACACAAGAACAAGATATTGCAATGAACAACCTTCTTCACATATTAGCTCAGAACGATATACTTCAGGGTATACAACAGGTCAGAATCAGACAAGTTACGCTACGGCTCCATATACTTCACCTGTTCCCTCAGAATCATCCCAAACTTCATATGAAGAGGTAGATTTTGTAGATAACCTGATTTGAATAATTTTTTGTTTTACTACATAATTTGAAGATGCAGACTATGTGGATGTCTTGATTTAACTTTCTAATTTTAATGTTATAATACGTAATTAAACACCTTATTTTTTTTTTAATAAATAAATACAAATATGTAAAACTCACCTTGATGTTTTCTTTCAAAGCTTCTATAATCGCTTCACAAACTTCTGGTACAATGCAAGAGATTGACTGTTTTGAAATTCTGAAGGTGTATTGAAGGCTTGTACATGAATATTTCTTCATTAGTTGATAGAAGGACCAAATGAGGGCAGTTCAAACAGAATTTTCCCTTTTGTGATATTTAAATTTTAAAGGTCTAAGAAAACAAATTGGTAGTTGCCAGCTGAATCATATTTTTGAAATCATAAATGCAATTTTCGTATTCTATGTATGTCATTTATATACGATTTTATGATTCGTAACATACATGGAGATTTGATGATGAGATGAACCTCGAGGTTTAAACAACCCCCACTGTTTTTACGCATAGCAAAACAGCCACAAAGAATGCAATATAAGCGGTGTTCGAGAAGCTCTAGGAAATATTTATGATTGAAATAACAATTCTGATGAGGATCAAACAGTTGTCAAAGAAAAAAATTAAATTTGTTATACGTTGGCATAAAAAAAATGGATCAAATCAGGTTGATTGATAGCTTGTGTTAGTACAGGATTTGAGTAGAATCACGCGAACCATTACCACGAGAACTGTTAGGTATTTTTAGCCCTTTGAGCTGCCAACTACATTGACTTCCATTGGTGGAGGAGACCCGGACGTGAACGCTCATGAGGCAGAAAACTGAAGACTTTTAACGAGCGTGCCCCTTCTGTGAAGCAGAGGAAAGTGAAGATTGTGGTGGATAGCCGTTCCGCCGTTGAGTTGGTGCTGGCTTATACTATGCCCTTACGAAGTGAAGGGTATTTTGCAGCTGTCATATCACAAAGAAGATATTAATGTCACCTGTCATATCCAGCACCGATCGAGAAGAGCCCAAGAAGGTACATAATAAATTATCACTTTATTTAGATTTAGCAGAGTGAACATAATTTGCTCCGGACTACAGTTAATAACCTACACCAGGTCAGCCAGCAGCGGCCCCCGAAAAACAGCGCGGCCGGTTGTGGCGCACAAGCCTCTACCTTGCGGCCCGCGACTGTTTTCTATAAGGGTCTTTTCATTTGAAATTATATTAATTTCGTCCCCCACCCTAAATTCTATAACACCCGCGAAAAGCAGTCATTGATTGGGTCATAGAACTCTGTTTACTCCACCGGCCGCGAACGCCATTGCACGTCCAGCCCCGTTCGTTCTCCGCCCAAGCCACGGATCGTACAAAACGCCGTCCGCGATGTTAGTTGCCGCCTGCGCACCAACCATGCTAACAGATGCACAACGCTGAACGAAACTAATAAAACAACTATTTTGACTTGCATTTCGACAAGCGTTTTATTTTACAGACTTGTGGCCAGAAAGCTAAATAACGTGTACAACTCAATAATACCTACTTTAATTGTTGCAGCATTTACTCTGGGTTGTGAGCTTATTAACTATCACTCATGGCTTCAAAAAAAGGAAGATATTGGAAGAAAATAGAGTACTCAACGATGCACGGACAGATTTATACTTTTTTATTGATTGTAAAGGCAAACCCTTATATGCTTAATATGCCAAAAAATGATTGCTCTTGAAAAAGAATATAATTTCAAGCGTCATTACGATAGCAAGCAAATCATCAGTAAAGAGGCAACAAAGTGTTTTCAAGGTTCAAGTACACAATAACGAATCAGGTATACGGGCGAGTTTCAGAAATACTTGCGATGTCCGGCCGACCGTTTACTGATAGCGAATTAGTAAAACAATGTGCTTTAGTTATGGCTGAGGAGGTGTGTGCAGATAAAAAAAATTGATAATATTAGACTATCTGCCTGAACGTGCGTTACAACTGATGGCGGCAGAAACATAAGTGGAAAAAACAAGGATCTGGTGGGTAGAATTAAAACCAAACTGGCAGAGAGCTCAATGCTGGCAAAGATCGCCAATTTCGAGGATGTGACGTTAGCGGATTCGAATGACTCTGACTATAGAGTCAGCAATCGCATAAGAAAATTAATCTGGAAAAAATCTTCTCTCGTATCTCAACATATTTTTACATGTTTGTAGAGAATATGTTTGCTTCCATTTTATTAAGTTGTCACACTATATTATATTGCAATTAATAGATGGCAACACTATTGACGCGGCAATAAGTAACTCGAGACGTAATTTGTATCAGTGCTGTCATAACTAGCGTACAAGTCACGTGCTATTTTCTTGTTTATTCCTGTTTTTAGTATTTTCTATTAACATTCTGAATATTGTACTACATTTTTATGTAAATTACGAGTCATATCTAATATTGTGTATTTGTTTCACCAACTGTATCGGAACAACAACTGTTTTATCATGGGAAAAACAAAATGACATCTAGCCAAGAAAAACAGGAGAAATAAAAACTTTAATAACTGAAGACTGATCATTCTAACAGCAAAATAGCACCCATTACTAAATTTTCAAGGGCTACCTAACTATTTCCCGCATAAAGAAAAAACTTGATGAAAATTTGGGTTTAGTCCCACCGCGCACCATGGGTCTAAATGCGCCGCGGCGCAAAGGAAAAAATATGGTAAGAAAAATTCACAACACCACGGTATGAAAGAAAAATTCGCGATATTGCCTTGGCAAACAGCCATGGAGAAAAAGAGATTACGATGGGCCAAAGATAACAAAGATTAGGCAATTCTATGTCCTTTGCAGAGGACAAATATAGGCAATAAAAGTTATGATAGTTTCGGCTCTCATCTTACTTTACGAAGTGCATTAATAGGTATTTTTCAAACATTTATGTTTGTTCTAGCTTTAACGAATAACGAGATACCTGAAACTTTAAATGACTGTGCTTTAAATGACTGTGTGACGATCCAGATTTAATCCCTCTGGAACTTATCCAAATTGCCAATTACCTTCAGATTAGTGAGTCTAGTAGTTCAGACGAAAAGGACGATACGTTGGTTCCTCCAGCGGCTTCACTGGCTCTGTCTATTAATTCTGATTATGTATCAACATCACATCTCACTCACGAAGACATGGAAGAAGCGTTTCGCGTGGATGTTTACGAAGGTGTGGTCGCGGACGTGATTCAAGTCTTAGCGATTAAACTCAACGGCCGCGACCGTTAAGTTTATCTACACGATACATTGATATCGCTAAATTAATGATGGCATTCAAGACACATGGACGATTTCTTTATGTATTTTAACCTTAAATAGGTCGCAACAATTACGACTTTTGGCGTAAGCATTGTGTTTTGGTAAGATCCCGACCTCCGACACCCCCACCACTAGTACCTTCCTAGCTTGCATGCTCAGTGACCCGCAAACACTCGTTGCGGACGGACGCTCATTAGATCGTCCGAGATATCGCGCAAACGTCGTAAAAATTACGAAAGGTTAGTGTCTACGTAACTTTTTTTTACAAAGTTGTGCATTTGATAGTTAATTATTTTCAATTATACTACCATAGAAGCTTATTCTTTTTATGTTATTTTATAATACAATAGCAAGTACATGTTGTAATACACATATATTTCAATGTTTGTGGCATCTTTTTTATACTTGTTGTGTTGTTTTATTGGTTTGAAATATATTTAGTTTTTGTTTTTCATTCGTTTAGATGGACTTGAGAAGTCAAGAAGTGAAAATAACACAATGGTTAGCTGAGTCAGACACGAAGTCAGTCCATGAAGGTCAAACGGTAACAATCAGATGGTAACAATAATTTAGCGACAGAAATGCACGTTCAAACTAATGCTAGCGACGAGAATGCTGCAGTTTCTTCGGACGACGAACTCTTCGTTCCACGTCGTGGCCATAGTCGAAGGTTAGTCATAGATGATGATGATGATCCGCCACTGAGGCCACGTACCGACCTAATGAACTCCAAACATGAGTTACCACGACAGCAACCATTAATTATTCAGCCGAGTCAGAATATACATGGTAAGAATCAGCACAGATGATCTACAAAACCTCGCGACCCCCCAACTTGTACGGCTGCTCGTAATGTATTACAAATTATACTTGGTCCCACAGGCGAAGCTATTTCAACTTTTTGTTGACGAAGAAATGATCGACATTATTGTGAAGTATACGAACACCGAGATTGTGGTAAAGCAAAATAACTATACAATATGTAAGTTTACTACCTCACAAACGTCACAGACGGTCCACAAAACCTCGCAACCCGCCAACTCGAACGGCTATTCGTAATGTATTACATATTATACTTGGTCATCTAGACGAAGTTATTTCATCTTTTTGTTGACGAAGGAATGATCGACATTATTGTGAAGTATACGAACGCCGAATTGTGGTAAAGCAAAATAACTATAAAATATGTAAGTTTACTACCTCATAAACGTCACCCAATGAAATCAAAGCTTTGTTTGGTCTGCTGATTCAATCTTCTAGTCTCAAAAAATAATCATTTACCTACACGAACTTTTTTGGAAACAATGAGAAATGCAAAAACTTACAAAGTACCTATGAGATTTGATGAGAAAAGTACTATACAGGAAAGAAGACAATGTCATAAATTAGCGCCAATATGAGATTTCTGGGAAAAATTTATAGAAAATTGCAGGAGACGGTACAAGCCAGGGTCTTACTTTACCGTGAATGAACAATTGGTCGGCTTTAGAGGACGCTATCATTTTTGGATGTATATCCCTAACAAGCCCAACAAATATGGGTTAAAACTTGTTATGATATCTGATTCTCATACAACATACATATACAATGCCATGCCTTATCTTGGGAAAAATACGAATACAGGTAACGAGCCATTAGCAAATTATTTTGTGAAGGAGCTATTTCAACTATATCATGGATCAAACCGAAATATAACCATAGATAATCGGTTTACATCTATTCCTTTGGCCGATCAACTGTTAAGAGCACCGTATAAGCTGAGTGCAGTAGTAGGAACTCTACTACGTAATAAGCGAGAGATCCCCAAAGAAATGGCAAATACCAGGAATAGACCAATAGGTACCTCAATGTTCGGTTTTGGTACCCAAATGACCTTAGTGTCTTATAAACCGAAGTCAAACAAGGTAGTTTGCTTGATTTATATCACACACGATCAACCTAACATCAATGCTGATTCCAATAAGCCTGAAATTATAGTTTTATAATTCTACAAAAGGTGTGGTTGACTCTGTAGACCAGATGAGCGCGATGAGTACAAGTCGCAAGACTAACCGATGACCCCTTCGTTTATTCTACGACATACAAATCTATCTTTAGTGAATGCATTATTTACATTCCGAAATGAAAAAAAAGACTACAAAAAGAGACCTTTTGCATTAGAAATGGCAGACGAATAGATGAAGCCTTGCCTGCAAGAAAGGATTCAGACCGTATCTTTGCCAAGAAATGTGAAGCAATATATCGCAGATATCTTGGAAGTCTATAATCGTCGGCCAAGTACTAGTCAAGGTGTTTCTAAAAGTCGCAAAATCTGCAGCTTATTTCCTTCAAAAAAAACGTCGAATGACCACGAACTTCTGCAACGGCTGCAATAAGGCATATTGTTTCGGTGTGCAATAAGTGCTTAATGTAGTTTATTTATGAAACTATTCATGTTGTTTGTTTAAGAGAAAAATAATAATGCTAATTAAAGTTGTTTTTTTGTAATAAAGTTGATTAAAAAAATGTATGATTTAATTTGTCATAACATTTACGAAGGGTTAGTGACAAAGTTACTACAAATTAGGGTTAGTGAGCTAGGATTAAGTATACATGCCGGCTGCATTATATCATTCATTTCTTGTTCTAAGGAATCTTAGAATCAGAAATGAAAGATTTGATGCAGCCGATATGTATACATAAAGAAACTGAGCATTGGGAGTAAAAAAAACTGAGCACTGAGAATTGTACCCAGTTCTATGATTAATAAATCGACGATGACATTTTGACATCCTCAAATTAATGTATTGGTCAGAAAAAATGGAAAGTTCCCATCATTGCACGGAGAAACGGTTTTATTTTAAAGAGTATAATAACAAAATTGAAATGTGTTTATAATAGTGAAGTAATGACAGAACAAAAAAATACAAAAAAAATGGAAAATGCAACTTCTCTTGGAAAGTGTCTTAAACGATTGTCGTGAACAAACCGGTCCAAGGAGATGAGCATGGATGAAATAATCATTTCTTTCACCAATTCTGCCCTAATAAATCTAATCCCGTCGGTCTGAAGATGTTTGTTCTTGCTACGCCACAAGACGTAGTTTGTGACATAGTAGTTCATCGGGGAGATACTACTTTTCGCGAATTAATCAGCCAGAGATTTGATTTAGACAAAGCTAACGTTTTACATTTGACTCGAACTTTGGTTCCGGTAATTTGCTATTCTTTGACCATTTTTTAGCTCAAAAAAAAGGCACTTCTTTTTATGATCAAAATCACAACGAATGTAAGTGATGGTCTGAAAAAGACAAACGATATGAAAAAATCACAAGACCGGAATTTATTAAGACGTACAACCAAACATGAGTGAAGTCGACATCGATGATCGCATACTTTAGGACTGCCCATCGCATAATCGGATAAAAAAATGGACAATTCGTGTTATCTCACACCTTTCTGATTTCGCAGTGGTAAACGCATGATTGCAAAAAAGAGTGCGAAGCAGAATTATGTTCGAAGTCCAACATCATTCCAATATTTACGAACTGTTAATGTTTAATTGTGTGGCTCTTACAGAGAAGCCTGTCAACGTTTGCAACTGTTAGAAAATGACTCTCATTGGTATTAAATTCTCAATGATGCTGTAATTTACCCAAAAGCTCATCAAATACGAACATTGTTTTCTATAATTATATCAACATGCTTCCTATCAAAACCAATTGATATCTAGATCAAATACAAAGATGACATACGTGACGAAATCTTGAATTTGATTCAAGATTTAGATTAGCGCTTTAGAGCAGAAAATCTAAATTTACAAGTCACAGAAGAAATTTGCAACGAGGCGTTGATATCAATTGAGGACATTTGCTGATGATATCAAACAAGTTATTAGCTCAATTAGCCATGGCCGAGCCATATCGCCCGATGCACGACGCTTCTAATCAAGACTTGCAGCGTGAAAAACTATACGATCTCGATGCTTTAAGGGAATCAGTTGGAATAAATGTTCCGCTGTTGAACCAACAAACAAAAGTATGAATTTGATACAATTATGAAAGTTGGAAATGGTACAAAATGATACAATTATGAAAGTTGTAAGTGATTGGAAATAATACAATTATGAAAGTTGTAAGTGATTGGAAATGAACTGGAGCGATTTATTTTTTGGACGCTCCGGGTGGTACAGGAAAAACTTTTTTTAATTTCAAGGATTTTATCAACAATTCGCTCACATGTTGAAATTGCACTCGCGCTTGCTTCATCAGGCATTGCAGCTACGTTGTTGGAATGAAAAGGAACATTTATAAAAGAGATATCATTTCCTGAATAAGTAACTGACATCATCCAAGAAGTTAGAAACGCTGACTTCCAATCCAATTATAAGGAACTCTATTTTCGAGCTATTGTTGCCAAACATATTGATCTTAGTAATCTTCAAGACAATAAACTATATTTAAAAAAAATATGTATTTGAAGTAAAGCAGATACTCAAGTAAACTGTAGAGAAACAACAATAATCATATACTATTTACTTACGTGCTTCGGAATAGCTATCATAATTTACTGTTGTTACCATCGGAGCTGAATTAAACAGTATTCCTGCGACCCCTACCTGAATTCTAGATACCCTTCATTAAGAAGACGACGACCTCATGCACCTGAAGCTGAAGTCAGATTCCAGAATCAACCCACTGATGACCCACTCACGTTTAGTTGAACAATACTCATTTTCATATTTAGAGTATAATTATCAATCTAGGTTGAGCGAATGTTATGTTCCCACATATTATTATTTTGATGCTACTTGTATTCAGTTATGTAATAAATATGTAAAAAATAATGAAATAAATTTTTTTTTAGTCAAATATCGTACCAGCACATAACAAAATCTCATTTCGAACCTTGGTACTAAAACGTGAGGGTTGGTCATTAATTTAATTGGTCAATACCTGTGCATCGAAAGAATTCAATCATGGCGAACTTCCTCGTGCCAATCGCAATATAGCTTCTACGGTACATCCGCTGTTCTATTCAAACCATAACCCCAACAAAGTTAGCGCTGCCTATAAAAGGGTATGCCAGGATGGCGTGCAGACTAAAGACACTATGCGCCGGAAATATGTTTCTTGCAAGGCGAAAACCACAATCAGATGTAATCTATGTGACGTAGCATTGTGCGTCGACCCGTACTTTAGAATCTTTCATGAACGGCGACATCCATAAACAGCGATGAGCACTCAGACTCTGCATGGGTGTGGAAGTAAATAGTAAAATTAATGCTGCGTTTACGTTCATCTATATCCGGATGCTGACTAAAGAAATAGATGAGTCCACTTCCAAATATTAAGACGTACTTCAGTTCAGGTTCTATCCATCAATTCTATTACGTTTTGTCATCGCCATTTATATTACTAGGTCAGGCTTTTCTTTCAATGTAAATAAGTGCCAAAGGTGATGCCGGCTCACATCTGGTCCCCAGGATCCACCTACATGTTTCCCAATTTATGGATAAATCCAGGTTAGTATGTAAACGCGTAAATGTATTTTATTTGTTTCACATATTGAATATATTTGGCGTTAATTTTGTAGAAATTCATTATTCACAATTAAATGAAACTACGTGATGTAGTATTATTTCTACTATCTTTAATTTCTTTACCACGACCTAGGTTTCGTTGTATTACAACATCTTCACCTGAAGATGTTGTAATACAACGAAACCTAGGTCGTGGTAAAGAAATTAAAGATAGTAGAAATAATACTACATCACGTAGTTTAATTTATTTGTTTCACATTTAAGAAGACAAAGAAGATGCTACTTTTATGAAATTATATTCTTTATGTGTACAAACACTTAAAACTATATGACAACTTCAGTTCTATAATTAGAATTATAATTGTGGGAACACTTTGTTTTGCAAATGTAATATCTCAATTTTATTTAATATAATTCTGTTTATATAATACTGTCTGTAACACACTACATAGTGTTTGTTATAAAGTGTTTGTTGGTATAATATTCTTTGTAAGGCCATAATCGTGGAAGGGCTGAATAATAATTTGTAAACAGCAAATAAGGGTTTTGTTTGTAATTTTCTGTATTATATTGAATGTGTATTTAAAGAAATTGAAGGAGACGAATATGTCACAGCTAGCTTAATTATCCCAATTATATGTTGCTTTGAAAAAAATATTGACTCGCAAGAATGTTTGACAGCCTAAATTCAGCTTCAAAAAATTCAAAAAGTGGGAAATAGTCTTCTGGCATAAGATAAAACAATTACGCGCGATTAAAGGCGATTTAAAAAAATACACTTCCGAAATCAACTTGCTTCAAGTCAAATTTTGGAAAAACTCAGATCCCTTATTAACATGACGTCTGATCATGATATTACTATATTAGAGCGAATCATCGCTCATTGAAACAACGATCATTTCACACGATCATTGAAAACAAAATTGACACAGAGAACGTAATATGCACTTGGAGATTTCATTAACTTGTAAGCCAACATACCTCCCAAGGTGTTATGCAGTGGCGGATTTACCCTAAGGCCCAGTAGGCCCTGACCTAGGGCGGCCAGATATTAATGGCGGCAAATCACGCCAAAAAAAATCACTAACGATAACAATATTAACAAGAAATAACTCAAATGCAAAGTATCGTATCTTAATATATTAAAGGCTCGCGTACCATATGATTATAATCTTCCTAAATCACTTTATTTTTTTTCTTTTTTTTTTTTTTTTTGGGTATCATAGCATAAATATTTTCGTACATATAAAATAGTTCGTACGTTTAGTTTAATAAAAGTTATCTAGGAAGAATAGGTAAGTATTTACTCGTATTGTTACTACGTCGCGCGGTGCGCCGCTGCTACCCTGCGCCCACCCCCGCCCCGCTCCTTAACTAGCTTGCCCGCTCGGGCCGCTCACGCACGACGGCGATAGGTGTCAACAGTAGTGTGCGTATAGCAATTGCAGTGAGCGGATTAAGTTTTTTACTAATTTGGTAACGACATTCGCGACGCGATGTGTATACGTACTGCTATATTAACATACATATTTGTAATTGTCTATTATACGTAAAAACTTTGTGTTGCATAATTAATATGGACGGAAAGAAAAGGATAAGGTTATGTGGGGCAGAGTATCGCAAGCTAGCTAAAGAAAAAGATGATAAACACAAGGATATGATTAAGAAAACGCGAAAATTAGACTATTTCTTTGGAAAACCGTCAACCTCAACAGATATTGAAGATCCTATCATTGATCCAAAACTCGACATTCCAAGTAGTAGTGGCGCTCCGTCAACGTCAACTGATGATTCTGCAGTGTTTTGCAGTGCAGTGTGTGATTCGAGTGAAAATACTTTGACGGTTGTAGCAAGTACATCAAAAGAACAAGCCGAAGATGTCCCACTTGGAATGCAGTTCAATCCTCCGGACAGGAGCTCAACGAAATCAGCGACGATCCAGCTAAATGGACAATCGACGAGTTCACGCGTGATCACATTTGTAAGAACGGAGCCAATCAAAACATCCAAAATGATTTTCTTATGAGTGAGCACATTTACAAAGATAAAGCGCGCCAGTTGTCCAGACATTTATTCGAACGTCAGCTTCTAAATGGTGAAAAAGATCCGCGGAAGTGGCTAATTTATTCTAAAAGTCCTGGATGTGTTTTTTGTGGTCCTTGTCTGCTTTTTAATGGCGGGGGAAAATCGCCTACTCACAAATTATCTATTCTGCATATGAAAGAACGAAGCAACGCAGGTCGCATTGATCGCGCATTAACAATGCAATTAGACGAAGAAATAAATTACTGGAAAAACATTCTGAAAAGAGTAGTTGCATGTGTAAAAGCGCTTGCATCATGTGGTTGGCCTTTCAGAGGACACGACGAAAAGTTTGGTTCAATCCACAATGGAAATTATTTGATGTCCTTAGAGCTTATCGATGAGTTCGATCCGTTCTTAGCCAAACACATTACACGTTATGGAAATCCAGGCTCAGGATTTACGAGTTGTCTTTCTTCAACAACATGTGAAGAATTCATTCGGCTTATGGGAAACAAAGTTTTGAAGACAATTGTAATGGAAATATTAACAGCAAAATATTTTTCTCTGATCATTGACTCGACTCCGGATATATCTCACGTAGACCCTGCCTAATGGATCACCCGTAGAACGATTCCTCAAGTTTATTCCAAACACAGGCCACAAATCACAACAAATGACAGATGCTGTTACCTCAACTTTAACTGAATTGGGAATTGACATTTTAAACTGCTGCGGGCAATCATATGACAACGCAGCTAACATGTCTGGCATATATAACGGCCTGCAAGCTAAAATAAAGGAAATTTCACCCCTTGCCGACTAAGTTCCCTGTTCAGAACACTCGTTTAATTTAGTAGATGAATGTGCAGCTGAAAGCAGCCAAGAGGCTTGTTTATTCTTTTCTCTACTCCAAGAGTTATACAATTTCTTTGCAGCGTCAACTCAGCGTTGGGAACACCTTGAAGCCCATTTCACCGTCAAAAGTCTATCAACGACTCGTCGGTTAGCTCGTGCAGACGCATGCAAAAGTTTACGCGAATCTTGGAATGAAATCCATAAAGCGCTAGTCACTATCGAAAATGACACACAATAGAAGAGAAGCGTTATATGCGAAGCAAGAGGTATTCGTTTGAAACTAGAGCGTTTCGAAACGGCCCTCATGACTGTTTTTGGGGATGTTTACTGGAACGCATTAACGCCACAAGTAAAAAACTTCAGAGTGTAGAAATTGACATTACCATTGTCGTAGAACTTTACGAGGCTTTAATACATTTTGTTGGCGAAACAAGAGAGAACGTCGATGATTTCGAAAAAAAAGCCACAAAAATGTCCTTCGTACAGGAATATGAAAAAGATTTCCCACGCAATCGAAAGCGTAAGCTGCTTCCTGGCGAGACAAATACAGGTGAAGAGATGCAACAAAAGAATGGTCGTGGACCTTTTAGAATAAATACTCTATTTGTAGTAATTGATACATTGTCAGAAGAACTGAAAAGACGCCGGGATGCTTATAAATTACTCTACAATAAATTTAACTTTATTACTAACCTGACGAATCTAAGCATCTCAGAAGTCGAAAATAAGGCCAAAGCATTGCAAATGATTTATTCTACTGACTTAGAAGACAATTTTACAGAAGAATGTCTTCATTTTCGTTCTCACTGCAGCTTAAAAAATGAGGAGCGAAAGAGTGCAGTCAGCTTGTTGAAATGGTTACGAACCGAAGGTCTTCAAACCATTTACCCAAACGTGGATATTGCTCTTCGTATGTGTTCGCCAGTAACTGTACAGGAGAAAGATCGTTTTCTTGTTTGCGCAGAGTTAAAAACTATTTACGCACAACAATGACGGAGCAGAGGTTGAACGATCTTGCTCTGCTTAACATAGAAACTGATTTTTTAAGTAAATTGGATTACGAAGATTTAATAAATGATTTTGCTGCGCTTAAGTGCAGACGAGTTTTGTAACACATCTATTAATCATCTATTAATAAACAACCTAAAATCATTTTAAATGTTTTATTTAAATGTCCAATCATCCCCGGAAAATATCATAATCTAACAATCTAGTTAACGTTAACCAATTTTCTGAGTCAATTAAAAACGGGCAATAAAGTAAATTCATTAATTATGTATCTAGTCTATATGATGGGTGCTGAGAAAGGGGCGGCACATGGCTTGGGGCCTAGAGCGGCTAGGACTGCAAATCCGCCACTGGTGTTATGACAATACATTAATATTTATTTTAACTTAGCGTATACAGGGTTACTGGTCATATGTCACGATCCCTTTAAGGAATTTTAAGAGGTCATTAGCAACCAAAAGCTCTTTAAGTGCATTATGCCAAAGTGGACCGTTATCGATATATTTGTCTTTTTATAAATTTTGGAGAGAATCTGGGTATTTATTTTAAAAATAAACAAACAAAAACAAAAATTACAATTTTAAAAATTTACCATAGATTACTAACCATTCATCTAATAGATTATGGGCAACACGCACGTTTTCTGTTTTAGAAACTTATCGCAACCCGCCGCCTTGCCGCGTAGTATATTCCTAAGTAATGAAATTAGTCACCCGCACGCACCGGTTGTGGACGCACGTTTACTGGATTGGGGTATATCCGCGTAGTCGTTGTTTGACAGAGGAAAGGTTAGTAGTTGTGCAACTTTTTATCCAAGTTATGTATATTATTTAGTTCATTGTGATATCATTAAGTATTAGTGAAAACTGTGTTTATTTTATTTTTTATTTACATAATAATGACTGGTAATATATTTTTATAATAGGTATTGAAGGTGTTATTTTTTAAATTTACGTTAGGTTTTACAGTATTCGAAAATAACATTTTTGTTGATTTTTTAGATGGATTTGACGAATCAGGAGGAAAATATTACAGCATAGTTAGCTGCGTCAGATACAGAACCTGGCGATCAAAGTCTATCATCAGCTTCCGAGCAAGAAAACGATATTGAAACGGATATATATGTCGATACCGATGAATCTGAAGAGGAAGTTTCATTTTCTACTGACGATGAATTGATACACCCAACCATATCATATGACTTGCGAGCATTCTCGCATACAACTACAGTAGATATATCCATTAGTCATCAAACCGAATCAGAATAACATGTACGGCAAGAAACGATAGAGATGGTCTACTAAACCTCGTGATCCAAGAACCCGCACTGGTGATCGTAATTTTGATCCCACAGGCTTAGCAAGAGAAGTCTCTAATCCGAAATATTTTTTTCATCTTTTTGTCACGGAGGAAATGATCGACAGTATTGTTTAAATTACGAGTTTAGTGATTGATATAAAAAATAGTATGTACAAACTATCTAAGTACACTAATTCACAAACTTCAACCAGTGAAATCAATGCATTACTGGGTCTACTTATCCAAACTGCAGCACTTAAAACTAACTATTTACCAACAAGAACTTTATTTAATACAATAAGAAGCCATATCTCCTATAGAGCTTGTATGAGTGCTGGAAGATTTATTTGATTTTTTGTTGATGACAAATTTGACGATGTCCAAGATTTGGTGACAAAAACACAAGGCAAGAAAGAAGAGAATCTGATAAACACCTATCACAAACATCTGGAAAAAATTTATCTATAACTTGGCGCTATTAATCATGGCTGCGGAAGAAAATTCTCGATATTGGTACTCGAACGAGGAATACGCTGACATAATGTATTGTTAAGAATATTGTGATGACAATGCTGCAGCTGTTCGTCGTGAGTATCAACGTCAATTTCCTGCCCACCAGACACCTGACAATACAGAATTTATGGGCGTGTATCGATGAAGTAAAGACTGGGCGTGTGCATAGGCAACAGTATGATATTGGTAGGCCGTGAGTGAACACTCAGGATGAAGAAGAAGAAATTCTTCTTATTTTCAAGAAGACCCCACAACGTTTACGAATCTTGTGGCGAACCGACTAGGTATGTCACAATGGAAAATGTTCACTGTTCACACTATAGACTTCTATCCATATTATTATATGCCCGTACACGTAATCGAAGAAGGAGATCCTGTCAGACGGTTAGACTTCTGCAGATTCATACTAAATGCTGGTGCAGAGGATCCAATGTCTTTCAGAAAAATTTTGTGGACACCCGAGACCGAGTTAGACCATGACGACATTACGAATCACCACAACGTTAATTTTTGGGCCTCAAAAGCACAAAGAAACCCAAACAAAAAGCGGTCAACAAGGTCACAGCGACGTTTTTCATTGAACATGTGGATGGGAATGTGCTCTGTATTACGTGTCTCTGGAAACAAGACGGAGAATACTTGTCAACATGACATAAAGCCTGCACATTGTAGAATTACTGTGAAACAGTGGTTGGATAATGAACTTCCCGAGAACTTGAGAGAGGTCCCGTCCCTCGGCCGGCAATATACCTAAAACAATGCCGCTATAATACCACGTCGAGGGACACATGAAGAATCTGTTTACGAACCGTTAGATGCTGGATATACACAATCGAATGGCAAAAACGAGGACTGCCTCACTCATATAATCTCATACGGCTACACGGTAGAATTCAACCCACAGATACGAAATTCATAAAATGTGTGTCTAAGTCTTTGAACAATGGTAGTGACATGGCAGTATTTAAAATAGCCAGGGACATCGAACAACAAAACAGAAACGACGAGATCCTAATGCACCAAGTAGGAACATACATCAACAGCAACGAAGCAGCGTGGTGGATTTTCGGTTTACCCATACACGAACCAACTGCGCAAAATCTAGCAGCACATTTGGAGAATGGACAGAGAGTTTACTTCACAAAAAAAAACACTGCCAGAAAAATTACAAGCGAACCACCTAAGAACACAACATTAACAATTTTCTTTCCAACTGTGTCAAACGGATCATAAACAAGTATAGTAAAAAATGACAAAATGAATAAAAGCAAATTGGAGGATATCGTGCATAACACGACCCTAAAAATGTTGCCACATTTCGACGGGAATCCAAATAAATCATATAGATACATTAAGACCGATGGGGTCATCTTAATCCTTATCAACCCACAAGTGTCTCGCGGACACAATTTTACGTTCGTTCACGCATAAAAAGTTAATTATTTATTTCTGCGAAAAACCACTTTATCAATCCTTTTCTCGGGGTTTTAATCTAAACGTATAATGAAAATATTTTAATATTTATTACAACTAAAGCATAATAGTAACTTATGAACCCGCAAGTGTACAATAGATAGAATAACATTTTGTTTGGCTCGAGTATGAAGTTAAGTTAGAGTTAGGAAGAATTATATTATCGTAGTGTGCGGGTAATGTGAACTCATAGAGCATTGTTTATGTCACAGTTGTGGTCTTTGTACTGGTAATTTTAATTATTGGTTTTATTCAGTACTTAGATACTCTTGTCGTAAAGCAGTCGTGATCGGACTTATTGTTGTTCTAAGCAATGGCTAAACAAAAGTAAAATCAGGACAAAATTCAACACGCTCTTGCAATGTTTTTTATGCCTCAGTTCGATAGCGACGATGAGAATTTTGCTGTTAACAGCTGTTCTGAATGTGAAAGTAACGTGACAGAGTAAGCTTCTGAAAGTGAAGATGGACCATTATGGACGGAGGGTGATGATGTGCCGCTACAAGAATACGTCTCAATTCACACTTATGAAAGCAGAGGTGGAACGACATCTGAACCTGAAAAGCTAAACCGGACACATCGACACAACATAATTCGCGGTAGTATTCACAAGGTGATTCTTCCCCCGAGCCAAGATATAGTAGGTTCAATAGCACTGCCTATTCAACCTATTTCTCAACGAACACGTATTTGACGTTATAGTAAAAAGATACTAATTGTAAAGCGCAGAATCATCGATACAAAATCAATGGAAACTAACAGACAAAATCGAAATACAAGCATTTATAGGCCTTTTATTGACTACAAGTGTCAGTGAACAAGGAGATGTGGATTTTAGAGAATACTGGGTCCCAATATTTGAAAATTCAATATTTCGTGCCACAATCGGAAAAAATAGATTTGCTTCTTTACTACGATTCTTGAGACTCGATAATAAAAACACTAGGCCTCTTAGAAAATCAAGAGATAAACTGGCATCTATTAGAGCGTCATGGCAATTTGTGAACTAAAAGATAAAAAAGTTTTATTTGCCTGCAGAAAATCTCACAATTGAAGAGCAGTTAATACCTTTTCGAGCACGAGTATCATTCAAACAATATTTATCAAGCAAACCTGACAAGTACGACATGAAAATCTGGTGGATCTATGACAGCAAAACTAGGTACCCTTTATTTGGTATACCATATCTCGAAAAAGAAGGACAGAATAGAGCGGATAATTTGGTGTATAATTTGTCAACCAGTTATGTGAACCACACTTTCGAAGCAACAGAAACGTTACTTTTGACAATTATTTCACAAACTTTGATGTTGCAAAATCATTGAGTCAAAATGGATTCACAGTAATTTAAATAATTAGATAAAATACAATTTGTATACCTCTAAGTTTTCAACTCAACTGAACCCGAATCGGAGATGGATGGCATCGTATAAACCCAAAAAGAACCGTGCTGTTATTTTCTTGTCTACGAGGCATCATAATAAAGCAATAGATGTGAATAATAAGAACAAATCAGAAATAAATTCATACTACAACTTCAACAAATGAGGGGATGATACGCTTAATTATATGGTCCATGAATATACAGTTCGTCATAACTAGACATTATAGATGTGGTTGGCATCGTATCGCTAATTACATGGAAAAATTTATATCCTACTTGGAACCAACGGAAAAAGAATGTACAAAGGAAACTAGTGTACGAGAAATCGCTGTTGAGTTAGTAACACCTCATATACGGTGACAAAATAAGAAAGGGTTGACAAATTATCACTTAGCATCCATACAAGACAGGGTAAGATCAAATGAAAATAGCTGCTCAACCATCTGCTGCGAAAAAAAGGCGTTGTCACATTTGTCTTTCGAAAATATCCAGCACTTCTCAACAGTGTTACGATAAATGCAATCGCAATATCTGCTCTTAACACTCTATCAAAAAGATTATTTGCAATGTTTGTAAGTAATAAAAATTAAAATAATTATATAATACTGTACACCACTTTAATAAAGTTTATGTATTTTTTATATTTTAGTCATCAAATTACATAGTCTTTGTTTTCTTTCAAATACACTAGAATTGTATAGTTTGTCGTGTAAACACTACTGGTCAATTACGTTATAAAAGCGTACTGTGTAGTTAGGGGTTAAATGTTTTCAATTTTCTCTTATAGTCAAAGGTTGATACTGAAATTCTTGTATATTCGCGGAATTTTTCTTAGTTTAATCTTAAAGTTTCATGTAACGTATGAAATTCTCCAAAGTATCTTTTTTACTAAACAATCTCACTTGGACATTTGACTTATGTAAAAGTGTAGCCATGAATTTTCTTATATATCAATAATATTGGACATTGCCATAATGACGCTTATAATATGACTCTCGGTCGCAGGTCGTGTAGCGTGTACCAAGATCATTCAGAGAATCATTCAGCCCGTATGACCCATTTGTCATACGGGCTGTACGCCGCACTCCTCGTAGAACGCTCTCTCACTAGTGCCTCAGACTTTAGGACTTATATAAAAGGACACATACCAGAAGAGCCGCAACTTCTGATCACAAATCTACATTAATCTGGCTTCTGTATCATCATAGACTTTAGTCATTGAACTATTGAAATATGATCCACGCTCTAGACGACCTATTAATTAAATATTCGGCTTATTAAAGAAAATCCGCGTTTAACAGAACGACTTCGGTGCTCAAAATCACGGTTTTATCATACCTTCATGACATGGGTAAGACGAGAGCAACTGCGTATTGACATCTGTATGACTATTTGACATTACACAATGAAGAATGGTTTCAAATTCTAGTGACCGGCAATGAGAAGTGGGTGTTCTTTGTCAACCATTCTCATGGCCTGTTGCAGGAATTATGGAGGCTCTTCAAACTATGCATTTTAACAGAGCATTTAAATATGCACAGGACTGAATACGTGGAATGCCAAATTGTTACATTCCCACTGAATTTCATACTTATTTTAATGCAAGTTACAATGAGTAACAGTCAGATCCAGCCGGTGTCATGCACTTGACAAGTATTTTTAGAGCTAGATGTAGTTAAGAAATTAATGGACCATTAATAATCAGCCCAGTATGAGATCTAATGTACTCCCAGATACTTTAAATTAAGATTACAAAAATATTTGTTTTCGCCTAAAAGGGTGAGCTAATTAGCGGCATTAAAATATTTTTTCCTGAAAGCTTGTGATTCAAGATCCACCTATGCTTTGCTCACATATTAATCGTTTTTACAATGATGTTATTAAAATGTATTACATTACAGTCGTTTAGTGATGTCACTAAAAAAATTTAAATACTGAACGAGAATATTCTTTTGCCAGCCATATTCTTATTAAATACAGCCAATTTAGGTTATCTTGAAATACCTCTGTATTGGAGTACCACCCTTAAGCGTTCAAATAAGAATTGTCAATGATAAGAGGATTACGGCAGGTCAAGAAGCAACCGTAAGACGCGCCAATATTGGATCAAACCCCGCCACCAACAATCATGTGGTACATAGGTACTACCAAATTGCTCTTTTTGGAAATGATATCAAAATAGGGTTTATCCATTCACTTGTTATGAAGTATGTGTACTTATAATCTATCAAGTGTCCAAGCATGTAGTAATTTAAAAATAAATCAGTCGTTCGTTAACTATCAACTTCGTGTTTCGTTATTGGCTACGAGCCTCACCGATATCATACTTAAAATATGAGGCATATTGTTAGTATTTCGTGTTGTGCAAGCAAGAAAATGAATTCCAGCTATGTTACAAAGTCGCAAAAACTGAAAGAACGCGGGAACTTGAACGCGGGATTTGGAGTAGCCGGGCCCGCTCTCCCGATTTAGCCCCTTGTGACATTTTTCTATGGGATTTTTTTGAAATCCCACGTTTATGTGAACTGTTCAAGGACCCTACAAGATTTGAAGACCAACGTCCAGGAAGAATTTGCCAACATAAGGTCTGCTGTGCTGGCAAATCATGACAAACGCCAGAAATCCGTTTACTCAGTGTATGCAGAATGGGGGACGTCACCTACCTCATTTGATCTTCAAAACTATGTAAAACAAAACTTTAGGCATACGCCTACATTATAAAAAACAAATAAAAATGTTCCGATTCATACAATGGATGCCGCACCTGTAGTTGATACGAAATATTTTGTGGATATGTGTTTTGTGGTATTAATTTATATGGTATTTACCTACCACCCATGACTTAAACTTTTTTTTTGTCAAATAATACAAATTAGAAACTAACAACATATATAACTGTTTAATAGGGCTTAGCATGCTTAACATTTGCTGAAGAAATCTGTACCTCGAGAAGCCAAGAAACAAGCAATAGCTTCTTTATCTGAAGAACATTTAGTTTTCACTATAGATTTACAAAGTGCCCCAAGCTGCTTGTATCGTATCGTCTCAATATTCAAGCAAAAAATTCAGTTTCATATTTTCATAATATACATCAACAACACAAAAGTCGTACATTGTTTACTTGTTACTTGGTATGAAGGCAGCGGTGGTGTTACTGTTAATGATTTTGTTACTTGTATCATAACATTCATAAAGCTTTATGCTTCGAAAGCGTTTAAAAAGTTTGTGGAATATCTGATGGATGCGGTCATCAAAACGGTAACAAGGTTTTAACTAGTGCTTTGGCAGACATTTCGAGGTTGAAGTCCCTTGAAATTCAACAAATCTTCTTGGAGAAGGAGCATACTTGATGGAGGTTATTAGTGTGCATTCGACTATGGAAAAATACTTCACTCCGCTATTGTATTCACCAGCAGCTTAAGTAACAAACATTAGGAAAACAAGTCCAAGTCAACCATACATTATCGAATAGTTATATAAATTTTCCAGGAACTTTGAGGCAACGCCTAGTAATTTCGCATCAATTCGCCCCAAAAAAAATAGGTGACCCCACTGTGACTGATATAAAATCACTATTATACAGTTGAGAGTGCAGACTATTTTTATTTCTATTACATTATATTAGCATTTTAAAGAAAGGTAATAAAGTCAATAAACTTTTAACCTTGAGGGCTAGAGGTGTGATCCCATACACAAAACTGACCCATACAAGACCCTCAATCTCAGTATTGCTTTAGGGCCGCCATTTCTTTGAGACCCTGTATAAGAATGGCAAAACATGTTACAAAATAAGTTACGAAGAGATGGAATGGAATTTGAAACCACAAAAGAAGGAGACTTAATTAAACGAGGAAGCTCAATGTTTGAATACTAAACCAAGAAATTTTGAAAATTGTAAATCTGACAGGCGCAAGGTAAAACGCACACACACAAGAAACCAGACGTTTACAAATAGAAAGCAATAAGCCAATAGGAAGCCACAATCGACCAACGATCAGCGCGAGAGAAAGACCGAGTGAGACTGCACGCGTTCTTTGTTTACAAACGGAAGATCATCTCGTCGACCTAATTTTGTGTAGTTAAAAACGTCTTTATTGTAAGGTAATAATCATCATCCAATTTATGTCTTTTCGGGTAATGGTTGCTACTGTTTTTTACTTCGATGTGGTATATTGTTTACATTGATCCATTAATCCTTTTATTTTTGAGGAATGGTTTTTTTTAAACTTAGCCTTGGGCGCAAGATGGGGTGATGGCTGTGGGGGTTCATTTATGTTTGTGAATATGTAAGATTGTGTTATTATTTTTCAGATAAAATCTTGCTACGTAAATACAAGAAAATAACCAAAAGAGGAGAGTGTCCAAACATGATATAAAAACAGTTATACATAAAGTATTAAGTAAAGATATGGGCTACAGAAAAGCTGCTTCTGCATACACAGTGCCCCAGACTACTTTAGAGCGATATGTTGAGAGAATGAAAGTAGGCTGTGAAGTATTAGTTTATCTTTGGACCCTAAAAAAACTATACTTACACCAAAAGAAGAAGAGGAAATGTTAGCATATTCGAAAAAATATGGTATAACGTCTTTTTAGACTGATAACTGTCGGTCTGAGAAATCTAGCATATCAATTGACAGTAAAATATGGTAAGGAGATGGCAGGGTTTGATTGGCTCAAAGGTTTCTTAAGGAGTCATCAAGATTTATCTATTCGTAAACCCGAAGCCACGTCAACAGCTAGAGTAATGGGATTCAATAAAGTGGCCGTAGGTAAATTCTACCAATTGCTTGGAGATGTTTATGATAAGTATAAATTGGCTCCTGATAAAATAAATAACTGCGACGAAACTGGAATGTCCGTTGTATCTAAAAACCAAGAGCAAAATACTAGCTATAAAAGGACGAAAACAAGTGGACGTCGTTATCCACTGCATGATGAGGCCAGACTATCTCAATAGAAATATGTTTTAATGCTGCTGGAACCTATATGCCTCCACCGATGATTTTATCGAGACAACAAATAAAACCAGAACTGTTAGATCACGCACCACCAGATACAATAGCAGTTTGCAATCCTCGGAGGCTGGATAACTATTGAATTATTTTTGACTTGGTCCAAAAGCTTCATCCAATTTTCCGGATCTATTCCTACTAAACATGTATCGCTGCTTCTGGATGGCCATGTGAGTCATATCCAAAATTTGAACCTGGCACAGTTGCGAAGTCTGTAAGGCGACAGCCTCGGGTCAATGTCAGGAAGCATGAGTTTCAATTGGGATTATCAAGAGCATCGATTCACCGCATAATGCGAGGTAATTTGCGTCTTAAAGCTTATAAAATTCAGATTGTGCAATCTCTGAACAAAAATGATTATGTACAAGACTGAATTATGTGACTGCAGTTTTACTCCCAGATTCGACAATTTTGACAACATTTTCTTCAGTGATGAAGCCCATTTTCATTTAGACGGATACGTTAATAGCCAAAATTTTCGCTTTTGGGCAGAGGAACGATGTTAGATCAACGCATATTGCCAGCCTAAAGTCTCTATATCAACCAATTGCATAATTGGACATTATTTTTTGAGGACCATAGAGACAGAATGGTTAAAGTAACTTCTGAGCGCAATATTGCCATGATACACAATTTCTTTGCTCCTTAACTACAAGAATGTGAGCATTACAATCACTTGACTTAGTTTCAACAAGCATACCAATAACGACTCTTTAGCGACATTGCACGAGTTGTTCCCCGAGAAGATTATCTCGCAAAGAGGATACATTGAGTGGCCCCCTCGGAGTCCTGATTTAACTCCACCAAATTATTTCTTGTGAGGTTATCTTAAGAGTATCATATACAATAACAAGCCTTACGAAATTTGATAGATTTACGCAGGAATATCGAAAAGAAAATCAAATTGATTTCTCGACAATTACTCGGAAAGTCTTCACTAACGTGCGTGAAAGTTTCGAAGAATGCCATGAACGAAGTGGCCGTCATTTAAACAATGTTATTTTTAAAAAGTTTAATTTCTTTTATCACCTTTGCCTTGGTGCCAATAAATAATAACTATAATTAGTTTTATTTTTTTATTTACAACTAAAACAGTTGGATCTATATTCCTTTCGAAACAACAAAATATGGTTTTGATATTATGCGCTTCTAAAACAAATTATATGATAAATACTATGCCATTTATAGGAAAAATCAACACGAATGGTAAATCTCTTGGTACGTTTTATGTCATAACTTTGACTGAAACACCATGGGGTAGCAACGAAAATGTAACGATGGAAAATTGGTTCACCTCTGTTCCTTTAACTAACAAATTATTGAAGGAAACTCACAAACTGACTATCAAGGGAACAATCAGAACAAAAATTTAGAAGGGAGATACCGACAGAATTGTTGGAGATCAAAAAAATCCTCCATGTTTTGCTATGATCAACAACACACGTTGGTTTCCTACAAACACAAGAAAAGTGAAAACAAAAACAATACAAGAAAACATTTTTTTTGACTTCTGCCACGCATGGCCAAGGCGTAATTGCTTCTGCTGGTAATCCCGACATAACTGTATTTTATAATCTGACGAAAGGTACCATGGACACATTTGATCAAATGAGTGGAATTATGCCCGGCAGCAGAAGAACGCAACGATGGTCTCATTGTTACTTTTTGTATGCCTATAAAATTCCTGTTTTTGTGTACATAACGCAATTAATAACAAAAAAAAACCCATGTCTCCACAATCATTGGTAAAAGAAATATCGCAAAATTTGGCTGACGCATGGTTACACCAGCGCCATGAAATGCGCAGTTTTACCCGATGCATAAAAAAGGAAATTGCAGAAGTTCTTAGCAACACCTCAGTTCTTAAAACCTCGGCCGCTGCTCAAACTCAACCCTGTAAATCTCAGAAAAAAATTTGTGCTTTGTGCGATTATAAAAACGCCGAATGACAAGGTGCTGTTGTACCCTATGTAAAAAAAATCATGTGTATGGATCGCCGCGGTTTATTATATATCGATTGATTTATTATTATTACGTATCGACTTTTCGGATTTAAAGAGTGTTTTATTGTTTCTTTAAGTCTAAAAAAGTTACCAATATAATTTCTTCATCTAAGAAACGAACCTTTATGAATAGCAATCTCCCATGCATGTTTATGAATCTAGGGTTAAACAGTTCCATTTTCAACCTATCCAACACTACACAAAATGACAAATAATCAAGAGCCAACCTTCTTTCTGACTTGCACCGCCTTTTTTATATTTCAAAGCTTCTTCAACTGTTCTGGTATTTTTTAATCCCTTTTTCAAATAATATTTACCTTTAATATCCTTACATAATAAATCCTTTCCCAATTTCTGATACTAAGAAATGAAACTTACAATCACAGATGTAAATAATGAAAAAAGTGGAGAAATAAAACTTCACATACTATTAAACATTAAGAAACAAACTGCCACACTATATTTTGTATCAGCAATTTAAATTTTATTTTATAATACAGAAACATCTATTAAATAAAATTTATCATCAATCCTGCTGTGCATTCAAATTTGATACAGAAACATCTATTAAATAAAATTTATCAACAATCCTGCTGTGCGTTCAAATTTGATACAGAAACACCTATTAAATAAAATTTATCAACAATCCTGCTGTGCGTTCAAATTTGATACAGAAACATCTATTAAATAAAATTTATCAACAATCCTGCTGTGCGTTCAAATTTGATACAGAAACATCTATTAAATAAAATTTATCAACAATCCTGCTGTGCGTTCAAATTTGATACAGAAACATCTATTAAATAAAATTTATCAACAATCCTGCTGTGCGTTCAAATTTGATACAGAAACATCTATTAAATAAAATTTATCAACAATCCTGCTGTGCATTCAAAATTGATACCCAAATGTGATCGATAGCCTTCCAGTAAAAGTAACGTAACAAAAATCTAAAGAAATAAAATTTAAGACGAATTCCAAGTGATATTTTACTCCTTGTAAAATAACATTCCAGTTCAACAATTTATCCGTTATTTAATTTATAATTTTCCCTAACTTTTATGCAAATTTTATTTTATGAAATACGTTGATTTATGCAATTTATTTTAAATTTTCAAGTGCGATCAAAATTGTGTTAAATAGCTAAAAACAATAATCTAATGGCTAACCAACAAATAGACAACACGAAATACTCATTGTATGTATTTAAGTCACACTTTCGACCAGTTTATATTTGCGCGACATGAAACCACATTACAAGTGAAGGCTGAAAGGTAAAAATATCCCATTTTACATAAAACTTCAAATTACACCTCAAAACCTGACAAGTTAGACATACCTCCAAAAAGTTTAATGAAATGCAAAATCTTGCAACATTACAAAAAGCTTGTAACAATATAAATAGATGAAACTTGAGAAACACTGGCAGTATTAGAAAAAAAATTAAATTATTGTACTTTTAACCAATATCTTTTAGCCACAAATTTTATATTTTACTCGTTACAAAATTATTTTTCAATTCAACAAGTTTTGTATACTTTAATTCATAACATCGACTAATTTTCACTCCAAATTTATTTTTATATTTTCAAACCCAATTTGTTGGGACGCCCAAAAACCTAGTAACTAAATTGAAAGTGGCAAATAGAAAACCAGAAATCCTCATCTAATTTAAGCCATTTAATCCATTTTTAATTTAAGCCATTTTATGTGAACAAACCAATTAATACTTATAAACCATAAAACAATATTACTACAGAAAGTTTAATATGAAAATATTCCATTTTAAACAAAACCTCAAGTTCACATAAAAAAAAGACAAGTCACGTGTAATAACTGCGAAGAGTTTTTAAAGAAGCTGATGAAAAAATTGTAACTGCACAAACAATGACTAAAGAAAATACTGCAAATTAACATTATAAGTACTTTAGTTAACGATGTAAATGAGACGTGGAACTATAACCAATATTGCAAAAAAAAACATTAAATACAACCGATTACTCGCTGCAAAATTATTTTTCGAATCCACCACTTGTGTTCTTTGTAACATCTTTGAGTAAAAACTTATTTCACATTTCCAGCTACAAACAAAATTTTGTTGAAAACCACAACAAACAATGCACATTCTTTAAACCAAATTATAATTTCAAAACATAAAACCACTTCACAATTAAAATGTGAAAATCCCTCATTCAAAATATATTAAATTAAGAAAACAAAGTTTGCAACGTCACAAACTATGCCTAAACAAAATATCACCAATTGACACTGAAAAGAATGAAAATCAGCTAAGTGACCGACATATGCAATAATTAACCAACAATCATATAACCAATATCACAAAAAAAACTCAACCAGCAAACAATCCAAAACAACTTAAACAAACCAACAATTCAGTAATACCATGAATACTGTTTCTGAAAATTGAAGGATTGAATATTTTAACCGCTGAATTTAAAACTATGATTACTTTGTATATGTTTAGAAAAAATTTTAGTGCTTCTCAGGTTCATTACAAAGGAAATTTAATTTTTTAATTACAGCTTTTATCCATTTTATTTTAAATGTTTTAGACATTGTCTCATTTTATCTATCAAGTTGGAAGTATTTGCTTTAAAATTACTTCCAAACGCATATCGGTGAATTAATTTTCATTTTTAAAATTATTTTGATGTAATAATACTACACATCCACAAGTTATACCAAAATGAGCAATTTCACAGAATAAAATTTGTCATCATTATTTAGACAATACAGACTTCGTATACATCTTCATCAAACTCGATCAGAACATATAATGCTACGGATTCTGAAATCAAATGGCGTTAAATTAGTTATACAAGTTTTAACAAGCGAACAGTTGTGATCAAATATATGTAAACATAACATCAATATTTAAATAGCTGAATAAATAGTATTTCACAAAAAATAATTTTTCCATCTTGAAATGAAATTTTTAAAAAAAATTATTTAAAAAATATTTTGTAATGTCTCCTCAACATTTTCTTATGTCTCCAATATTAAATTTGAGAACCTCTGACGGCTTTTTTGCCAGTTATTCCATTTATTGACCTTTTATATTCATTTTATTACTTGGTACTAATTTGTGGCAAAATATAATTAAATTATATCAGTTTTCCTAAAAGTATCCATAAATTAAATTACAATAGACGAACAGATACCGAAGCCACGTAGGTTTAAAAACGGAGGTCACTTGAATAATTTACAAATAATTGACAATTACATAATGATTATAAAATATGAAAGCCAATATAAAATGTAAAGCATACGATATAAAAAACGGTAGCTATCAGCGATCGTCTTTCATAGTAATATAAATAGCTTCTACGCACTTATTAATTGAAAACATCTAGAATTATACTGAATTGTATTTATGTCGTACGAAACGATTTTCAATTTCACTGGACGGTAACATAATTAGCCTTTTATTTTTCACTGAATGGAAGGGTGAATGTAAATGTATAATTGAGCCAGTAACAATTTGGTTTTTCATTTGTAAACTTTTTTTAATGACGATACAAAATTTGGTACATCACAATATCGACTTGACAAAGAAATGTAATGACAATGAAATAATTGGCGACGGAGCTTACAGGTCAGCGCAGGTCAGGTCCGTATTGATTTAAATTCTTGTCCAGCACAGAATAGAGCAGTGTTGCCAACTCCAATAAACCCAAATCGCTAGGCTCAATATTAATTATTAATTTTAAGCGAACGGCGAATATTTTTTTAAAATAAAATTATATGCCAATTAATTGCTTCTTAAATACTCTTTCAGAATTCTTAATTGCTCCATTTCTATAATTGCACTTAATTAATAATTTATTTTTATTTTACAAATTAATTATCAAAATTATAATTTGTATATAAATCGAAAAATATTTACATTTTATATATTTTTTTGGCTTAAAAAATTTAGCTCTTAATGTTTATCAAAATAATTTTAACTTTCTTTACTTAGCGTAATCTAAAGCAACATGACCGATAAGATGGCCTATCAAAATATCTCATAAATAAGTATGGTTTTCAGAGTTCTTTCACTACATGCTTCTTGTTAATACCGATAAGCTATGGCCTATATTTTTAAAAAAATGTTAAAATATTTTTTTACTCAAAAGTATTAAACGACCTATAATTTTTTTTAAATATTCGTGATAATAAGTTTGTAGTTTTGAGTAAATATAATCCTGCCGGTAATCTATCCTCAAAATGAATTGCAAATTAGTTAGTGATCACAAATATAAATATGTGCTCATATCATCATGGACAATGTGGATATATTACTGATCACAGTATAAACAATGTAAGGTTACGACCTCTTTAATTTTTCAACACCCGCCGGCTATTTATAATAACGTACTTATATATAATAAATGAGGAGTTAACATTGTTTATAAGCCATTTCACTTAGACTGATAGTTATAACGCGGACAATTTAGTAGAATGTAAATAATCGCACTCGGGAACGTGAACGTTGCGTACGCTTAGTGGAACGTATTTGAAATACTAAACGCGATATTGGAAAAAGAACGAACCTGGTAAATAGACAGGCTATCATACACTAAAGATGTCAGCAAACAAAATAAATACTTTAAAAACTGTCAAATGTCAAATAAGCATGTGTTAATAAGAGAAATACTTTAAGTTTGCAAATACGTAATTTCATTTAAATAAAATATGGCGAGGTCAAAACAAAATAAGAAAAAGTAAGTATTTAGCTGCTTTATATTGTTTATATATATTTGTTGCAAAAATAACCACGTTTTATATTCTTTAGATTATGGACAATAATTAAGCTATGAGTTTTGCTCTCTGTGCATGAAATATTGACGTATTCTAAAAATATTTAAGTAATGTATAAAACAGTAAACCAGTGCGCAGGGAAATAAATATGTTTTATTGGTGGGTTTTATACACAAAGATTTTTAACAACTCGATTGACGCGTGGCTAAGTTTTATACCATTTGCCTCTACTTGCTTGCCCTATAATATAATTAGCAGTAAATTGCGGACATATTACCATAAAAATAAAATAACAGGAAGCAATAATAATAGGAAAATGAAAGGAAATTTGGTAAGAGGACACTTCAAGACCAGGGTATTTTCCACTCTTTTTTCTTAAATCAAAGAACATTTCTTAAAAACAATAAATAATTACAAAGGCCGTAAATCCTTAATTTGATAGAAGTAATTTTTTTTATTTATGTAATTGTAATCTATCTCGAAAGACATTTTGCAATTGAATAAGGAAGTCTAGGAAAAGATTTGCATGGAATGTAGCCATATTCCGATGTTATCTATTAATTACAGTAGGTCCTGTGGAATTTTTCTTTTAGCTCTATTAAGGTAGGTTTATGTCAAAGTAGAAATAATTGAGCAATGTTGATAAAAGTGCAAAATAAATAGCTGACAAATGTCAAATTTCAAACAATTCTTCACGAAACTTATAAACTTTTTCAAACATTTTTATATTTAATTAACATTTGCTGTTCTTATTTGTGTGTTAGTGATTACATCGTTTGTTCTATAAAAACAAGCCTTCAATGGCCTTTGTAATTTTGAATATATTTGGCGTTAATTTTGTAGAAATTCATTTTTCTCAACTAAATGAAACTACGTGATGTAGTATTATTTCTACTTTCTTTAATTTCTTTACCACGACCTAGGTTTCGTTGTATTACAACATCTTCAGGTGGGATATTAGCAAAGATTTAATTAGCAAAGAAGGCCTTTATAATGATTCAAAACAAGATATATAGAAACGAAAAGGGTAAAAATTCATTTTTGTATCTGTTTGAATTTAATGTTACTCGAATTAATTTGATTGCCTGCGTAATTGTTTGTTTTTATGATTTAACCATAGCGTATTACTTTTTTATATATTTACAGTCGTAACTTAGACAAACAATTTTTCAGAATGCTTAGTCATGTGGGCTGTTGGGGTCTAAAATTAAATGGAGACGAGTGCACTTTGCAAAATATATCTTGATACTTTTTTAATTGAACAAATATTATAAATAATATTACAGATTGGATAAGGGCTATTCGATTTGATTTAGTAAAAAGTAGATTTAAAAAATGTCATCTTGAATTTGTTAGATTTGCAACAAATACCTTTGTCATAGTTTATGGAATTTATGTTTGCAGGCGTAAGTTAGAGAAAAAGTCAGGTGACCAGGGGGAGCCGAAACCAAAGCAACGTACGTTGGAGAACACCCGCGAGAAGGATGAGACAACGGTCAATGCTGAAACTGTTGAAACAGAAGAATATGATGAGGTTTATTATAATATCAATTTTCAAATGCAAATATTTTTTTATGGAGTGAAATTTATATTGACGTTACTGCAATATGACTTGCTTGATTTATTGTGGTTAAAACAAAATTAAAAATAATTTATCAGTCAGAAAAAAGGCCAGGTGCGTGTCGGAATACGTATATATAAAGTGGAGTTTATAATTGAAAATAAAAGTTAACTGAAAAATTTTAACTAAAGGTTCTAATCAAACAATGACACCGAGGATTTTTTAAAATTTTTTTAACTCTCAGTTAAAAGATTTAAGTAGATAAATTGCATGTTATTAAAATTGGCATGGGCCAAAATTTCACATGCCGGGCTTAACATTTCACACGCTGGCTTTAAATTTCACACGCCGGCCTTAAAAGTGAAAAGTAATGAATAGAACTTCAATTTATTTTAAGAGATCTGTCTTTGTTTCTGCGTTGCATGTATTGCGATGTTATTGGATTAAAAAATAATTTTTTATATATTAAATGTATAATTTGCTACGTATTAAATGAAAACTTCAATCTGAATTCAATTAATATGTAGATTTTTTAATCATTTTCTTCATATATATTTATTTATTCATTTATTTATCAAAAAACCCCATGTCCTCACAGGTTTCCCCAAAGCCCTAGACGTGTGCAAACTCGAATGGTACAAAAAGTTACTATACGCATAATAACAAATAATATTTAATAAAGCAGAAAGACACACATTCATTCAAATTGAAAATAAAACTAACTAACTACGAAACGTGAAATACCAAGCAACTCCATACTCGCATTCCTAAAGTGGTATATGGAACAGAAAATTATAAAGATTTGGCACCTCTCACAATACCTCGTTGATTAACATGGGTACTCGAAAAACTGATGAAAGCTGTAGAATATTCGTGAGCAGTCTAGGCAGAGGAAATAAAATAGGCTCCGTTCTCTCATGTTACACTCCGCAGCATAAAGCGTTACCAAACCTAAGGCCAATTATTAATATAATTATTTAATAATTAAAAAAAATGCATAATCAAAAGTGATTCCTTTCTTTAGTGAGTGTGCTTTAGACCACACGACTGATGTAAAACTTCAAATTCACAAAATATGAACTTCAAAATGAATTTACAATTTTATCGCATATATATATATATATTTCATGCACTGGCTATGAGAGGAAGAGAGAAAGAAAATGTGCGCGCGTACTGCTCTCTCTTGCTCCTACAGTGTGATATAGACAATAGGCTTGCACTGTGTCGTAGATATATGAAACATAACTGGCTATGAGAGAAAGGAAATGTGTGCTCGCACCTCTCTCTCTTGTCCCTACAGTAATACATGAAACGAAACTCTCTCTCTTTCTGTCTTCACTAACTTATATCTTCCTCTCAACTTCCGTTTGCCTCGCCCGATCACACTTTTCGTAACGCTCTCGTCACGCATTCACCAGCTTACTCCCCAAGTCAAGCGTGCGTCAAGAAGTTTTACTTCAAAAGATCAAATTTTTTACTACACTGTGTTAGAAAATAAATTTTAATTTTTAAAATTTATTTATTTGTTTGAATTTAGATTTAACCAACCGTATTGGTAATCACGCTCCAGTACTTTCATTATTTTACTTCCTTTAATTTTTTGCGTGCAAAATAGTTATTCTAGTATTATGCCAGTATAACTTCTAACATGCGTCGTAAGTACACGCGTAATGTTTTTTTAATAATCTTCTTGATACCAAATACTATCTAGGCAACAACTTTTAGGCAGTTCACATTTAAATACTTAAATCTCCACTCCATTACCATTTTTTCTGGAATCTCTAAAAGTCTCATCTTTGAAAGTAGTGAGGTAAGCACCTCACTACTCAAACATACTGCTGAATATTTTCCAAACCATTCACCCATCAGTTTGATGGATACCTTAGTAATGGTAATAGTCCATATTTATTACTTCATTGTGCAAATAAATGAAATTGTAGTGTATATCTATAATTTTTCAATATTCGGCTTTTAAATACTTTTTCTCTTTACATATTCGAGTACTAAAACGAGTATTATATTTAAAAAAAAATTATATGTCAGTCTGTCTGTCTCTATGAACAGGTTTAACTCTAAAAGTATTGATATTATTTACATGAATTTTACACCACTAAAATAAGTTTAGTTTTTGGTTCATCGTGATATCTCGAACGATTCCAAAGTGATAATAATGAAAAAGTTACGTAAAATATTAAACAAAATCCCCGCTGTCATGGTGGGCAGCGGAGACCTGCAGAAATGCGCATGAGCAAGCGAGGGACCGGGGACGGGAGTGGAAGACGGTCAGCACATGAATTAAACTAAACTAATTATTTGCATCTAATATCAAATGAATGCATTAAAATATTGCATTTGCACTTTAGAATTTCAGGCGAACGAAGTTGCAAAGCATCACTAGTTTATAATAACTGTAAGGTAAAGTTGAACTGAGAAAACAATACACTCGCTTATAGTGAACATTGTATTGCGAAAAGATTTTGCTTTGAATTATGTATTATTCAAATTATTATTATCCGAAATCGAGTCTTTGAAGTTTTTGTCTGTTTGTTACTTTATCATGGGAAATGTACAGCACTAATTTTTACGGAACTTTCAGTTATTATTAGGTAACTGTTTCAGGTAACATATATGGTATATGCTATTAGGTTATGTCAACAAGATGTGTCTTTGTTAAATCATCATGCGAAGTATTCTGAACAGAATTTCATAAAACTTTCATTGTTCTTTAGTTTAGAATCCATAACAATACAGAGTATTTATGATCACACTATATAAATAATGGGTTGAGCGTATTAATAAATAAATACACAAAGTTACCTTTATCTACAGACCAAGTAAGATTGGTTAAAACAGCTACTAACCGACATGTGAAAATGAAAAACAGTGTTTCAAATAGTATAAAGAACAAACATTGTAACTCGTAATAAAACATTAAATTAATATTTTTATATCTTGATTCATTTCAGGTGCAAAAAGATATGGAACTGGACGAAATGTCCAATTACTACCAGAATTCGTATGAGCCGAAGGTCCTAATCACATTCTCGGATAACCCGCACGGCAAGACAAGGATATTCGGCAAGGAGCTCACCAGGATCATACCGAACTCCGAATACAGATACAGAAGGAGGCAAGTCCCCATTATATTATATTCTTTACAAGTAAACGTGTTGTGTCGTGACGTGTGTGCATTGCGATGTAATAGAACTTGAGGGGAGAAACACTTGTTCTTCTTTCTTTATATCCTATATCTTCTTCGTGGGGCAAAGGACATCCAAGGTGCTTCGCTACGCTGATCAGTTCTGCTAGCACAGTCGCCAGATCTGTTCCTTTTTCTTTGAAGGTTCCAATCCAAAGCCTGTTTGAGGATATAGGCTCGTTTCCTTCTGAGCATATGGCTAATGCAATTCCATTTGCGGTGCTTTATTTAGTGCTCAATAGAAATTTCTTTGCATCATTCTAGAAAGTGTTTGCTTGGTATTTTCTCGGGCTAAGATATTTGGAGAATATATATAAGGCAACGTTGGACTTGGAGTTGCTTTGTGAGGTCTTTGTTGCCATTCATGCCTTGAACTCATATATGCACAACCGTGAGTGAAGGTGTGCTCTGTTATAATATAGCCAAGCGTCTGTTCCAATGATTCGGAGAACAAAATTTTGATCTTTCAGATAATCCTTATTTGGGGCAAACTTCTTCATTAAGTTTATAAAAATTAAAAAGCTTTATTGATACAGATCCCAGGTTAAGTTCATGTTACCTGGTATAGCTACTCTCTTGCTTTTTATAATTTGAAACAAAGTTAATACCATTATCTAGTGGAGTATTATAAACACCATGAAGTATATAAACGACTTCATGCTTTGGGGAAGACACTACATGAGCTAATACTCCTTCGATTTCACAATAGAACCGAAGTGGGAGTCGCCGAGTTCACTTCATACTAATAATTGGTTTATAGAATATCTTCTTATCAACCATACTCTCTGGATCTCCGGCATTCCATGCATATAACTTGATTCATTTATTTCAAATGTAAAACGTTCAGTGTATTTAAGTTTATGCAATACAATACTTGAAGACACTAACTATCTTAGATTTGAACTTACCTCGTTGTTCACTCGAAAATCAAAAGTTTCTACAAGGAACGTATTTTATCTCTGGTGACAAATGATATATAACAATAGTGCTGATGCAATTGAAAAAAAAAAATAAAATAACTTTGGAAACTGTGGCCCTTAAAAAAAATTTATTGCCCTAGAAAAAAAATGAGGTATATTTAATTACATCAAGATATTAGCAAGCTTAGTGGCCATGTTTAAAATTTTATAAATATTAGGTCGGCAACTTATAAAACTTCCATAGTTTGCTAATGTCTTGATGTAATTAAATATACCTAATTTTTTTTCTAGGGCAATAAATTTACTGATTCAGAATCTCTTAATTCTTGCATAACTTCAAAACAAAGTTAATCAAGTTTGATTATTAGAATAGATTAGTAGAATTGTGGTGTCTATGATAAGTTGTCTGTGGTGTATGTGACAGCGCAAGACAATATTTTAATACAGTGGAAATTGTTGTACTATTGCTCTATATACTGCAGATTCGGTTATAGCAAGGGTAGCCATGTACCTTCAAATGCAACCTTGCACATGGTAACCAGAACTAAAAAACGGACATAATTTTAACAGAGTAAATTTATGGGGACACAGTAAATAATATTTATCGATGCAAGGAGTACAAAGAAATGGAAAAAAGGAAGTAACGACTAATGACACGCCGCCAATGATCAAGAAGCGTTAGTAACCATAGATGCTGTTAGAAATGAAAAAGATTGAGCAAAAATGGTTTTTTTTATATCTACTCGTTAACACGGTTTGCTTGATCGCCCCAAATTGCTTTTATTCGGTCGCTGTTATTTTAAATTACCAGTCATACTTTATTGTACTGCAACCAAAAATGCATTTTGGAAATCCACTTCATATACACAAAAAAAATCACATGTTTTTATTGCTTTTTTTTATTTTTATTATATATTGCATTTAAATGTTCATTTTTCCATCATTTAATTTGTCTAATTGGGTGCCACAGATTACTTTATAATCTAGAAAAACGAAACCCAGTGGCAAACACACAGACAATGAATCAAGTAAAATAGTATATCATATAAAGAATAATTATTGTAAAAATGTTTTCAGGTCAGGTTTTAAGGTCCTGAAACAGAGTCATATTCAGTACCAAGTTATGGTCGTAACACATTTCTGTCATTTTCACTTCATAGGTCAGCAGTAAAGAAGATAGTCGCATCGGCGATAAGAGAGAATGTTACGGATGTTATCATCGTGAACGAGAATCAGAAACAACCAAATGGTTTCCTGCTCATTCATCTGCCCAACGGACCAACAGCTCACTTCCGCCTCTCCAGCTGCAAGATCACCAGCGAACTGAGACGAAACTACAAAGAGATGACAGAACATAGGCCCGAGGTGAGAGTGTGAAAGGTTTTAAAAGACTAATATCCAATTATTATATATTTAGCTCTTAAGAAGTCAGAATTTTAGTGGAAATTAATTTTGGATCTGTACAAGATGTAGATTTTCATTTACAGAAATCTTGTCTATCAATATTATATTCAGTAAAAGATGATTTTTCTAATCATTAAAGTCTTTACACTAACGAGGTTTGTAAATGTTAATCATCAACTTCAATGAGATTCACATATAGTTTAGAAAAAATCTGATTTAGTCTAAAGTTTGAGAGATTTTTATCCACGGAAAATAGAAATGAAGAAAATGAGAAAACTTTTATTGGTCAGTAGACTATGCGTCACTGCCACTGGGAAAAAATGGGGAAAGTCGTTGACCGATGAATCCAACTTTCAATTTATTCACTCATGAGGACATGTCCTCCTAGCTCAGAAAAAGTGACTGCAATATGCAGGCTCTACAATAAAACACAGAGATGACTCTATTAGGGAGTGAGGCTGTTTCTCCGGTCACAGAACTAATGACTTCATTAAAGTAGAAGACTACAAAAAGATTTTGATGAAGAATGCAATACTCTCTGGATTTACTACAATTGGTTTTTTATCAGCAAATCTCCTCTGGGTTTGGCTTCCCCAATTACCAGAGAAAAAAAACCAAGTTACATATCCAATATACGCTGTAGGTTTATGGGATTTCAAAAAGCATGATTCTTCTTGTAGTATCTATCTAGTTTATATTTTAAGGAGATCGTCAAAAGTTCATATAGTGTTGGGCTCCGGTGTTACAAGCATAAAAATGACACTCTTAAATAGAGAAAACAAAAAGTAAGCTTCTTAAAAAATGTTACTTCAATTGTCAATCAGACAAATAAGAAATCTTGAATTTTTAATGAACTCTGGTTGTTTTTTATAATAGTTTGTAAATGCTACTTCTGCAGAACTCTTTAGACCAGCAAAATGAAATGAGATGCAGATTGTGTCTTATAGTATCATCCGTGTAACATACAAATCCATGAAAGTCGCTGGCCGGACATCATCATCAAAAAAGTTACAAAAAACTCCAAAAGAGCAAAAAAACATTTATTTTGACAACAACGAAATGAATGTCAATGTCAGTTTAGTTTATTTTTAATTAATTTAGGCAATGGCTGCATATTAGAAAGAAGCAATTTATATAATTTCTAATAAGTTATTAAGTACTTTGTTAGATTTATGCTGTTATTTTCGCACTTTATTAAAATAGTTTTGATATATTAAAAATATGATATCTGTATGTTTATGAAGAAAAATTATTTTGTTTGGTATTATGGTTACAACATTTTATTTTTTCTCTCTTTCCTGGTTGTGAATCACCGAGTTGTTTTCTCTTTATATTCTAAAAATACCATACTTTTTAAAAAATATATTTTATTTCTGTAACACCATACCATTTTTGGCGGTCGTCTTTCGTAAATTCAGAGAATGTCTAGACTGGTTCATGTGATGGTGATACACAAGGAAGGTGGATTTTTTGATGATAAATTAATCACTAAAAGGCGTAATTATAACATATCTAAAATTCTGACCTTTAGATAGGCAACAGCACACAAAAATATTGATACCGATCTGAGGGAAATTCGAATTCATGCTATCTTGCTCATGGTTTGAATGCATATTCATTAGAGCCATGGGTTACCAAGGCTAATAAGTCAGATTTATATTTCAGTTCATTAAAAAATTATATTTGTAACTTTGGCACAGAAGAGGGCCTTGGAAAAGATATTTTTTTTAAATTGTTATATCTATATTTGAGTCTTACCATCTCATATGTAAATAATTTATCTAAAACTAACAGGTAGCGATAATATATTTTATTTGGAAATTATTTCATAGATTGCCGAAGCATTTTCCGCCAAGTTCAAAATGTACAACTCAAAATTTGTTTGGCCAATTTATCTTTGTCACTACTCCACATTTGTATGGTAACGTGCACAAACTAAAAGCGGGATATTTAAAGATTCAATGAGGAAAAAACTATTTAACCTAATTTGTATCCAGGTGGTTCTAAACAACTTCTCAACGCGACTCGGTCACACAGTGGGTCGTATGCTGGGTGCCATCTTTCACTACGAGCCGCAGTTTCGCGGCCGTCGCGTTGTCACGTTTCATAACCAGCGTGACTACATATTCTTCAGACATCACAGGTGAGGCATAGCTTTTAATTGCGGCTCTCTGACCAAGTGAAATTTGCTGGATACACCACAATCTTGCTTTAAATACCATGAAGAGTCTTCTATTTTGAGCCAATTATTTTGAATATATGAAAGTTAATTAAAGTTTGATATAAAGAATCTAGTGTCTCTTTCTACTTGTTGAGGAGACATTAAGACACAGTACTTATTACCTCCTCATTAGACGGACACATTTTGATGAACTTTGATGCAAAGGTTACTGATAGCCCATGTCATGCATTATTCAAACGATTACTTAACAATACTATATTAACCGTTTTAGTGCCATGGTTTTTTACCATATATACTTAAAAATATCAAAGAAATATTTTGTATTTGATATCATTTACCCTTGTCTGGAAAAAAAAAACATATCTCTAATTTTTTCGGTGTTTTCTTAATAAAAACTTGTACCAGGATAATAAAATACAAAGAAAATTATGGAAATATATATTGTGAACAAAAATTATAACAAAATCAAGGTCACATTGTATTTTCGCAGTCCAGTACATCCTCGGTATCACCAAATCATTGTTATCGTCACTATTATCACTATCACTCAAAATTCGCATTACGCCAAATTGTGAGCGCACCACAATGTCACTCCCACTATCACTTTCTTCACAATTTGAAAAATGATTATTTTCACTCAAATTATTTTCGTATTCCAACATTATGGGTTAAAAATTTTCTTTTCCTGGATCCTTTTTATATTGTAATTACTAATAATATTATAATTTGAACTTTATGTAACACGTAGAAAGATAAAAAATTAGGGATGCGTGTGAGCGACCTCCCGTACTGCGCACTAAACAGCAACTGATTTCGCGAGCACCATTGCGCTCGTGGCAAATTTAGTTAGTACGCGCACGTGTGCGATGGTGCTCGTCGGCACTCAAATGGTTAAATAACATATTATTACTTAATTAATAGCAACATCTATTTCTTTTTTAAATAATCATAACTCCACTAATTTAAGAAATATAGTTTTATAATTCTCCACTAGATGACAGTATGTATATTTCCTTCATTTTAATAAATATTTTTTATTTAATATTGTATTTATATAGTTTAACACGTTGGCTTCCAGATCTAAAAATTAACTCCTTCCGAGGATCACCGGTGATTCTCGTCCTTAAAGATTAAATTGGCTATAAAAATGATATAGTACATACTAAAAAATACCTCAATAGACTATAATTACAAAATTATGTCACAAGAATCTTTTGGAATTTTTAAAATTTATTCATCTTGAAAGTAGTTAAAATGCAGACATCGAGGCAGCATTTATTTTTCCAACGTTGTGATTATCACATTTGGTTTAATGTTTTTTAAAATCCTCTTGAATAAAATTAAAATATTATTTAAACTTATTGTTTTTTTAAGACGCTTGATGTATCGATTTAAGTATTTTTTGCTGAAATCTTTGGTTTTTTCATTTAAAAAAAAATAAGTTTCTTTTTGATTTATATTCTATTTCTGTAGTGTCAAGTCCATTATCGCTGGCTTCCTTTGGGCTAAATTGTAAACATTTTACATTAGTACAAAAATTGTTAACATACGAGGTGTGATTGGAAACTTTTAAGAATGGGCTTGTAATGGTACAACGGTGATAATTACATGGTACTGTGATGCATTTCCGTCAAGGTAGTCTCTTTCTGACTGAACACACTAATGGTGTTTCCACTTTTGGAAACATTCCTGGAAATGTTTTTCCTGAAGTGTGTTAAGGATGCTCTCCGTATTTGCCTGGATGTCTTCAACCGAGTCAAATCGCTTCCCTTTCAGTGAAAATTGAAGTTTAGGAAACAGGTGGAAGTCCGTAGGGGCCAAATCAGGGGAATATCGCGGTTGTGGAAGCACAGGAATTTTGAATTTGGTCAAAAATTCAACGATGTAGAAGGCATGATGAGTCGGAGCATTGTCATGGTGTAGCACACAACTGTTGTCTTTCCACAATGCAGGCCTTTTCTTCCGCACCTTTTTGCGTAAACGCTCAAGAACACATCAGCCATCTCCTTAATTGTAAGTCTATGATCAGAGTGCACTAAGTCACGAACTTTCAAAACATTTTCATTCGTTTTTGAGGTGGAAGGACGTCCGGACCGTGGTTCATCTTCAAATGATTCGTGGCCATTTTTAAATCTGTTGAACCAGACAAAAACATTTGACTGGCTCATACAATTATCTCCAAAAGATTTCCCGGTTTTGAAACAAAATTTCACACAAACTCGTTGCTTCGTTTTTACGTCCATTTTAACGCAGACAGAATCCAGCAACAAGTACTAACAGACCCGCACTCAACCAGCTGCCACAGCGAACTTAATTAAGGAAATACATTTTTCTGTTTAAGGACAAGGCAATGACTCACTCTCCACCCTCCGTGCACCTGCCCTTCAAATAAGTGAGCCGTAGTGGATCTATTCTTAAAACTTTCCAATCACACCCCGTACATTTGGTTTAATCAAAGCAATATTTTAATAATGCAACTAACTTGTTAATACATTAAGTGTAAAAGACCATATCTCGACAAAGTGTCTATATTGTATAATGGTGATATTCCAGATACGAGTTCACGACAGACGGTAAGCGTGCAAAGTTACGTGAACTCGGTCCCCGGTTCACCTTAAAGCTTATCTCGCTACAGCAGGGGACTTTTGATTCCAAGAAGGGGGACTACGAGTGGATAATCGCCGGCCGCCGGCACCAAATGGAGACCTCGAGGAGACGATTCTTCTTGTAGTATCTGTTTTGTAGGTTAGGTTTATATTTTATATGTAATTCTGGTTAGTAATAAAAGGTTTTTTAGGTTATGCTTATATGTTTTGTTTAAATGTAAACGAAGAGAGAGTGTAAATTATGAGCCAACACAATGACTGATTTTAATCTTTTCAGTCTTACGCTATTATCATAGTTGTCGGGATTATGAATTCTGATAATTCGAAAATGTAGTTGTTTTTGTGACGTATTTCCACTTGGCTCTGCTGATGTGTTGTGAGAACAGTTAAACATGGAATATTGCATCACGTCCTTCGCAGAATGTTTGTTCATCTCGTCAGAGATCAGTCATGTGACATTTTGCCTTCTACTCAGCCCTAAGCAGCAAACTGCTCCATGGAGCCCCCTTTTCCCTCTGTGATCAACAAACTTGGTACCAAGCCGACTACAGTGCAGAAAAAAAAAATTGTCTAACAGTATTTTTATCTTTATCGCTACCTAATCGTAATTCATTCTGAATAATTCCAAAAAATTTAATGTAAATTTTACGTATAGATTTTTTACAAATGTAGATTAATTTTTTGCATTAGCCTTGAATATATATAAGGGTTTTGCTAAAAAAACAAAATCTGGATTAACTTTCTAAATATACTCATAATTTCTATTCATTTGAAACTTTTTGTCACGGGTCTTCAGAGACTTTTAGGATAGTATGCGTATGCCCATAATCATTTTGTTTCTTTTACTCTTATGGTATTACAGTCATTATGAATAGAGACAAAATGCTTCCATATTTTGTAACAGGTTTGTGCAAAATATCATAAGCTAATGTGTCCATTTAAAATACTTCGTACTCGCATGGCTTATAGTATATATATCCCCAAATCCTGGTCTTTAGAGGAACTTAACCGTTTTAGTGCCACGATTTTTTACTCATATATACTTAAAAATGCCAAAGAAATCTTTTGTTTTTGATGTCATTTAGCTTGTCTCGAAAAAAACTGTATCTCTTCCAAAAATTATTCAATTTTAATAATTTTTTCGGTGTTTTCTTAATAAAAACTTGTACAAGGATGATAAAATACAAAGAAAATTATGGAAATATATATTGTGAACAAAAATTATAACAAAAACTGAAATCAAGTCACATTGTATTTTCGCAGTCCGGTACATCCTCCACATCGGCAAAATAATTGTTATGGTCACTATTATAACTATCACTCAAAATTTGCATTACGCCAAATTGTGAGCGCACCACAATGTCACTCCCACTATCACTTTCTTCACAACTTGAAAAACGATCATTTTCACTCAAATTATTTTCTTATTCCAACATTATGGGTTAAACATTTTTCTTTTCCCAGATCCTTTTTAAATTGTAATTACTAATGACATTATAATTTGAACTTTATGTAACACGTAGAAAGATAAAAAATTAGCGATGCATACGAGCGACGTCCCCTACCGCGCGCTAAACAGCAACTGATTTCGCAAGCGCGCCATTAAATTAAATTTGCCATTCGTGGCAAATTTAGTTAGTACGCGCACGAGCGCGATTGCGCTCGTCGGCACTCAAATAGTTAATGTCTCATTTTCTAAATATACAGGGTATATGTTAATTAGTGTAGTGAGAATTTTCTTCACATTCTTCTCGAAAATATAAGTCGAAAATAATTTATAACATTTTTTGATTTGGGCCTTTATTATGAAAAAATGATTTATTTTTCAATTATAAGTATATTTATACGTTTTAATATCGTAAAGCGAATTCGCTAAAAAAAAACTTGTCAGTGCAATTGATTTTTTTCTACAAAATGACACTTGTATCGCTCACTGTTCAAGACTGAATAAGGTCTTCGGTGAATTTCGTCATAAAACGCCTGGTATGCGTGTACCATAGGATCCTTAACTTTTGTATTAATGTTAAAATAATGTATCTTGAGGAAGAGAATAACAAAAAGAAAAGAATATATATTATAATTATCTTATTTCATTCTCAGTAGCCCATAGAAATAGGCTTGCTATACCAATTTAACAATACCTGTATGTGATTTTCGAGTATGTTCCAGTAGGTGATCGCAACACTCAAAACGCTCACTGTATCGTTTCACTTGGCGACCGCAGTCGTTGCAGTCGTGATCAAAACGTCATTGATGGCATCATTGTTCATGACCACTTCGAGCCCATGCCGATTCACGTATCAATGTGGGTCGTTTATCTGTTACTTTTACTGTACCACATTTGTATATGAAATTTACGTAAATAAATTTATATTGTCTTTTAAAATTCAACATGGTGACGAGAATCACTTTATGCGGCTCCGAGAAATACATAATAGAAGTAAAGGTTACACAAAAAGGCACAAAACATGCAAACAATCATCAAATTTTTAAAGAAATTAAATTACACTTTTACAATTGATGTAAGTAAATTATTACCTGACGATTAATACGTAACAAAAAAATGCAATGCTATAATCTGTTTATTTTTGTCAAATACCCGCCCTTTCCTCATAGTTACGAATATGCATTGTTTATAACTCGTTCCATTTGAACTGACTTACATCGTTGACAAGTTAGTGGAATGGATTTGATCGTGGGCACGAGCGGCTTGTGGAACATACTCTTAATAAAACTTTCTGAGATTATTTTGCATTATTAACTTTTAAGACTTAACTCATACTTACCACAACACAACCAAAAGCGGTACTGCGCTGTGGTTATGCAGTTGTAAAAATTAACCATGTTTTAACATCTGTTTGATCAGTGTGTAGTCGTACGTGCGAGTAGATGAACCACAATACAACCACACAAAAAACATTGTAGTATCGAAATCCATTGTACTGATCTGTACAACCAGTACTGCGATGTATTTCGATGATAATTTCAAAGAGGAAACACTGTTATGGCTTTGGTTACGCTGTAGAAGTCAGTGTGCCAAAATTGAGTTTATTAGGTTCTTCATTCCATTATCACAATTAGGAACAAGATGCCCATGAAAAAGTATATCTCCTGATAAATGCCTCACAATATATAAACAATTTTAAATAAATAAAACAATTTTTCTAGTTTCCGTAAATTTATTAAAAATCTGTTTTCAGAGAAATCAATAGGCATCTATTTATAATTATTCTAATTAAAAATTTCTGATAAAAAGAAATTGCGGTCGGGCTGTCGATAGTGTGTTGCATTACCGCCTGCGACAATTTTGTGGGTGATATTTAAACCGATTTCACTGTATCAGGTGTGTATGTTCTATGATGCATTTCCATACTAATTTGCTACTGTCCACAGACAACAGCTCTTTTGTGGTTTTGATGTTGTTGCAAAGTGTTACGTGTGAGTTTTAAACCTTAGTGTACCTTATCACTACACAAAAGTTGATCTCAAACTGAATTCCCCACGACGGTGCTGTCTCCTCATCTACGGAATTGTAATTATTGTTAAAGTTTCAAATGTAGCTGCCCATGTGCATCATCCAATAAATCCTCACAAACCAGCTTTTTCTTTTGAAAAGTTCCAGGCAATTTTCAAGCAACTTTGCCACTCACTTTTTTACGCCACTTAGGTAGCTCTAGAGCAATAACTCCTAAATCATCATCAACATTCAGGCTTACCGTAAATTACGTAATACACCTGACACGGATTGTATGTACTACAGAGGTATATTTAACTTGACTTCATTAAATTGCTAAGTATTTGCTTTGTGACTATATGTTCATGTCTAGAGTTTTACAATTTTTCTTATCGGCAGCAATGCCTTGTGCGTGTAAGCACGATGAATATCAGCCCATTTTATTTTTTTTTTATACACTGTTGCCTACTCCAGAAAAAACCCTATCATAATGTGCAACAGTTTTTTAAATGCTAATTTGAAATATTTACCAAGTCACGTAAAGCATTTACCAAGTCAGATTATAGTTGTTTTAAAAATAATCTATTTATCTTAGAATTAAGAGTATAATTATTTTCAACGTAACTAAAGATGAGTGAACATTACGGTTCTCCAAGCTAAAAAGTACTATTTTGAATGTCTAGTAAAATTTGTGGTGTTGCCAGTGTAATAAAACTGTTTTATCTTTTTTCTGAGGTAATAAAGGGACTGTATTTCCGGTTGACGGCTAATGCACCCCGACAGAACCAGTGGGGGTGCATTAGCCGTCAACCGGAAAATTTTATCCATACGTTTTTAATATTTTAATTATTATTTTTGACTTTTGTGCTGCTTCCTCCAATAATTCACGTATTGATAAAATGTATCGTATTTAATAAAGTATATACTTACTAAAATATTTAGAATTGAAACTGGAAGATAAAAGTATATTAACATGTTTAGATGTCCCATTATCCTTTCCGCCCGCTTTTGGTTTATCTTCTATAAGTTCTAACGTATCCTTAAATTGCTTTGAACGATTAGTTCAAACCCAACTTGACATTTTTTAATATATGGTTCATATGATTAATTATTAAAAAATTGCAAACGTATAGGGAGGGGGGGGGGGGGTAATTATTTCTTTATTTTTGCAAAGAGGCATTTATATTATTAATGTTTTTAAGAATTATTTTATGTAACATTTAATCAAACATGTGTCGTTAGAAGTATTTCAAACTAGTCTTTGTTTTATAGTTAATTGAAGCTAGCGTTTCGGTCACCAACCCATAATTATTTGGTGTACATGACTATGACTCCCTTTCCCCTTCTGAACACACAAAATTATAGACAAAAATCAACACCCACCCCCAATCAACACCACCCGGGATTCATACAGTCCTATCCAAGGCAGAGTTGACGACTTGTTGAATTTGAATAATATCAAATGTGACATACATAGAAACTGAAAAATCAGAAGAGTCCATGATCTTTTCATAAGGGAATTTGTTCCCGTCTATAGTTTATATGAAGTTTTTTCAATGTATGAGCTATAGATCATTTTTGGATATACTCCAATGTTGAGCTACTCGCATGAGGAAATGGAAAAAACTAAACAAAACGTACTTTTATTTACGTTTATTAGCTTAGTGAACAATGTGTTATTTGAAAATGAAAAAAACAAACAAAAACAAAACACCTAAATTGCAGTTTTTCTTGTAGCCTCGAATTGAAAATTGGCAAGTGTTATTTGATTTACTTGCATTAACATAATCATACGAACGTTGCAAAACTTTTATTATGTTCAATATTAATGAAAAACCATACTTTTATTTACGTTTATTAGCTTAGTGAACAATGTGTTATTTGAAAATGAAAAAACCAAACAAAAACAAAACACCTAAATTGCAGTTTTTCTTGTAGCCTCGAATTGAAAATTGGCAAGTGTTATTTTATTTACTTGCATTAACATAATCATACGAACGTTGCAAAACTTTTATTATGTTCAATATTAATGAAAAACCATACTTTTATTTATGTTTATTAGCTTAGTGAACAATGTGTTATTGAAAATGAAAAAAACCAAAAAAGAAACAAAGTTTTTCCGACAGTCTCGAATTGAAAAAAAAAGTTTTTCTTGTAGCCTCGAATTGAAAATTGGCAAGTCTTGTACATTATTATACAATACTGCAACATTACAACGATCAATGTAAATTTTATATATCACAAAACGCAAGTCGGTTCTTGCGACATTTGAAATCAAGTTTTTATGTTGAAAAATAATTTAAACGCCAAGTATCATTTTGAAAAATAAGGTTAGAAAAATAACCTTCCACGTAACAAATATATTTAAGTCAATGTAAAGTTTTAAGTTTTTTGTTTGAATGAAAACTCACACTAAATGATGTTTTAGTTATAGACACTACTCGCAACACAACATAATTTGGAATACGTGGAGTTTACAAAGTTTATGATTACTATTTATTTAAATACTTTAATGTATAACAATTATCACATAGGAAGACTTATTGGTATTTCTCCAGTCCAGTCTCAGCAGACAAGTGACTAGGAATAAAACCAAGGTTTCCGCAGCTGGCCGTTCTGTCAAAGGCCATATGCCTTGTGATTAACCACTAACACATCACGCCGATAAAGTTTACCATACGAATTACAATTTTGTGAAAGTGATCCAGTTTTAAACGTGATTAGGCTCAGAGGTGTGTGCGTCATGAAATAGCTTCTTAAGCTTGTAGAAAAAATATCGATATTTTTTATTCTTTATATCAATATTATTTGCCGATATTTAATATTTCAATATAAAATATCAAGTATCGAAAATGTATCAAAATTGATATTTTTTCCTATGGCGACACTAAACTCTGATCCGCAGCAAGCAACAATTGAATTTGAAGCTCAACCAGAAGTGGTGTATGCCTAGCGAACTGAAACAATGTCTTGACCAACCCATAAAAGGGAATCCAATAAAGTTCTGGTTTGATAGTCACCATTTTACCCGCTCCTTAAAGAAGTAGCTCTAAAATATTTGATACCTACTGTGTCCTCGGTTTCATCTGGGAGTGGCATCTGCTCTAAATCTCACAGTACCCAATAACAGAAATAGTCTTACACCAGAGCACATCGAGCTAATAGTTTTTCATTTTGTCTCTTGTCAGAAAGATATTCTTTTGCTTGTGTGATTAATATTATTTACCTAGTCTAAGTACCTATTTGATTAATTAACGAGAAAATTATTCTATTATAATATATATTAAGATTTCAGATTTTATATTACTTATTAGAAGAAATGTTCATTGATTGGTATTTATTTAGTAATCCGAGATTGTATTGAGCTAAACTAGACAAAATACAATATATTTTATTAGAACGCTAATATTTTTAGTCGTCCTGATATATTCTTTTCGATATATCGATACTTTTAAAATTTATCAATACTTTTTGGCATTTCAGACATCCCTAATTCTTCTTTACAAGCGCAACAGCCCCTTGCAGGCCTTGGCTGCCTTTATATGTGTGCGCTATCAGTTGCGACTCGTTTTCAATTGTTTTTCGATGTCATTCATCAATCTAGTGGTGGCCTACCTCTTAAACAAGTACTGACAGGTTTTTTAATGTTAATATTTTAGTAGAATTATCCTCTGGACTTCTCCACGTGTGACTGATCCTACTACAGATTACTTAGGTAATTTGAAGAAACAGATATTTACTATAAATAATAAACATTTGAAATAAAAAAAAATTTATTAAAAATTTAAATACATTTTCGAAATAAAACATGTAAATAAACAACAAAATCACAATTATAACCCTTAACAAATAACATACAATTATTAATTTTAAAATAAGATAGAAAAAATATTATTCGATTACGAATCGTAGTTTTTCAGATGTAATTCATTCGTAATCAGTATTTTGAGTTCTTGATTGATCAATAATCAAGCTGTTGTAGCCAAATTCTAATTCTGAATACTATCGAAGAACGTCATCATTGATAGTTTCATCAGTGTTAGTTTTAGATATAGGTCGGGGAAGGGGTGCTCATGATTTAATGACTATGTATGATATTTTTCATAACGAAACAGATTTACTGTTGGGTTACAACATCACTATTCTGTTGCCGGGACATTGGAAAATTTTTTTCTAGGTAGGTGTAGTCTTTTATTATAAATAATTATCAAAATAATTTGCAATCGGTATCTCCAGTTTTTGATTGATCAATTAATAACATTCTTACAGCTAGGTTTATAAGATTAATTTTTTGATAATTATAAAGATTAAATTAATAAACCCTAGAAAATTTCTGTAAATTGCTAAAATATCTATTAAATCAACTATAAATCATCATTATCTGATTACTACCCTCATTTCATTTTATTGTGACCAAGCACCTTTTTATTATCAGCAGTTTATGGTGTCAATGATTTTCATTTCATTCGGTGAACATGAATTTTGTAGAAATTCATGCCATTCACGTGATGTACGAGGGGGCGTTTTTAAGTTCGCGGAATGGAGAATAGGGAGTGAGAATAAAAATACAAAATTATTTTTCCTTTTTCAATATATTCACCTGAGCTACCGTAATACATTTTCAGATCTTTCAATTAACTTGTGTGTACCTTCATAAAAAAATGTTTCGTCTTTGCCCAAACAATAAGCTATCTGCTTCCATTCCGAGAATTTAAAAATGCCCCCTTGTAGCTTTGTTCACCAATACTATGCTCAAATGTCACAGGAGCCAATTTAGTACAAGATTAAATTAAGAACTTAGTAAATTTGTATTGACCTGATAAGCAAATTTGTTATACAGGTATCTGGAACAGTATGGAAAAACGTCATACCCTTACAGAATGTCATAGTAGTAATTATTCACGATTTATTGACATCCTACTCAATATAACTGTCACCACTGCAGATTCTTTTTTTAAATTTTGGAATGTTTTTATATTTTTTTTGTTCTTTATGAGATGCTTTTAATGCTAAAGATAACACTGACAGTGCTACTAGAAATCATGACATAAAGTCGATAGTTGTGTCTACTCTTTACTAGTCTGTTCTGCGACTCGTTCATTTTCTTGATCCTGGCAAAAAGATTCAACAGCACTCATAACCTCACGCTGAAGTCACTGGGGTCTGTAACAAATTTCAATTTATGCTTATTTCTTTATTTATGTACTGTATAATAAAGTGTTATGAATATAATAAACAAGACATTTAAACTCGTACACATTTTAACGGTGTGAGTACCGACAAGTGCCATCCATCACATTTGTGCGCATACTAACTAAATTTGCCACGAGCGCGATGGTGCTCGTGAAATCAGTTGCTGTTTAGCACGTGGTAGGGGAGGTAGCTTGCATGCTAATTTTTTATCGTTCTACGTGTTACATAAAGTTCAAATTATAATATTATTAATAATTACAATATAAAAAGGATCCAGGAAAAGAAAATTTTGAACCCATGTCAGAATGCGAAAAAAAAATTATCGTTTTTCAAGTTGTGAAGAAGATAGGGGGAGTGACATTGTGGTACACAATTTAGCGTAATGCAAATTTTAAGTGATAGTGATAATAACAATTATTTTGCTGATACGGAGGATGTACCGGACTGCGGAAATACGATGTGACCTTTGATTTCAGTTTTTGTTATAATTTTTGGTCACAATATATATTTCCATAATTTTCTTTGTATTTTATTATCCTTGTACAAGTTTTTATTAAGAAAACACTGAAAAAATTATTAAAATTGGATTATTTTTGGAAGAGATACAGTTTTTTTTCGAGACAAGGGTAAATGACATCAAAAACAGATTTCTTTGGCATTTTTAAGTATATATGAGGAAAAAACCATGGCACTCAAACGGTTAAACCATTTTTTTAGGGAATAAAGAATAAATTTTCATATGATTTTATAAAAACTAATTTCATAACAATTGACTGGACCTTTTGTGTGAAAATAAACAACTTGCCATCTTCCCGTTTCAATCAACGCATTCCTTGGCCTTTCACACTTTGTTTATTTCCTTCTTTCTCGCACAACTGTAACATTTTTGCTTGCTCCATTTTCACATTTTACCGAATCTAATAACTTGTTGCTAATCAAGACCAGCCTCTACACATATATATATATTTATATATACTTGTGATTTTATTTCTACGTCATACGATTTACTTTCATAACTGTTTTAAGTATTAATTTATTAAAACAATTCAACTTTTGTTTACTCGAAACATACAAGCTTCACTACAGTACGGTTTTTATAAAACTTACCAGTACTTATCCCAAAGAGTCCAAGAGCAAAGAGGTCTGCAATCTGAAACAAAACGTAAGGTTTTTCAGCAAAATGCACGTGTAATATGAAATAAAAACATATTTTGTTCAAAACGACATCAGATAGGAGCGAAAGACAAAAATGCTAAGTCATCAAACATATCAGCTGAACTATGCGGTCATCATGAAAATACAAAACAAACAAATTTCGAAGCAAGAACAACAAACGTTATTTAGTTCAAAAATAATCGTAACAATGTTATAAACAAGAAAGTGACCATGGAAATAAATATAGGTAACTGTTTATCGCAGAAAAGTCACGGCAAAATGTATTGGGCCTACGACTACCTACTGTAAATTATAGACTTCGTTCTTTTCACTTAATTTCTTCGTTTCTGTGCATCACAAACGAATTAACCATTTCCAACCATAGACAAAGAATGGACTTCGCAACCCATATCTTCTGCAGGCTCAATAACGAGAGAAAGATAGCAATTGTTGACGACTACAATATCTTTTTCGTCAGCAGCCAGGTGTGTTTAAACTTTTAGCGGTTTTTTGTCATTATTAATACAACTCTTTTTACTCCAATGTTTTTATGTCATTATAAAGCAAATTTGTTTTTCATATCGATTATTTTCTTATAATACAGAACTGTTAAAAACTGGGTTGATAAAAATAACAAGACATGGGCATGAAGGAGGTACTGTAAATAATTAATATAGTAAAATCCTGCTGGGTAGAATCTTAAATTATCTAAGAAAATGCAGTAGTCAACATTTCAAATCGATCATGGCACATCACAATTTAACATATTATAATAACTACAACAAAAAAATTACTATAACTTTAACAATCACAACATACCTCGCAGCATCCTTCATCTGGATCCATCTGGAGCCTCGGTTTACTGGGCCTAGTTGACACCAAACCTATAAATTACAATAAAATAAACTTAGCAACGTTGCTATAAAAAGAGGGAGACATTTAAAACCAAGTTAAAACTCAGACGTGAAAGTTTATCAACACGGTAAATTGGGTTCTCTCTGTAGAGGGAGACCTGATGTGGTCTGTTCATCATAGATATAATTGCTCGTTAGTGTTGTATAAATTTTCAGAGTTAATATTTTCACTGACCTGTACAGAAACTCCAAAATAGCTGCATTTCAATAAATCCGTCTCTGGCTTCACATACTAGCTGGACAGCTCTTAAGTGTAACATGCGCCCACGCCGCAATCAAACCAGAAATATCTGTTAAAGACGCAAATAAGAAAAATAAATACAGATAAAATCAAAAGACAAATCATATTTAAATTTATCAAAATACAGTCAGACGTGAAAGTCATCAACACGGTTAAATGGGTTCTCTCTGTAGAGGGAGACCTGATGTGGTCTATTCATCATTCTGTATTTAAAGACAAGTTTGGTCGCTTATTTCACTACAGCAATATACAAACTACATACGATAGTCGATTTTACAATTATTATGTTAAAACGGTAACACTACACGCATTCCCATGTACATATCAGTAATTAAGTTTAAATATTTAAGCATAAATAATACGTCCGTTTAATCTATCTATTAATTGGGTATTGCCAAAATTTTTTTTATTTTGTTGTAATTTCAAAGTATAAGCTGACGAAGAGTGAAAGTTTTTTTTACTAATCTTAAAAATTGAGAGTTATAAAAGTTTAAATTTAATCTTTAGACAAGGATAGCATTACTGCATTGTGACGTCACAGGGAAAGAGATGGATATACTATGTTCGTATCTTCAAATTTAGAAGCCTGCAACTGGCTTATTTTTCAATAAATTTTTGAATTTTTTTCAAGACTGGTTTTTAATTAACTTATATTTCACGATATTGTACGAAAAATATCAAAATTCTTCTAAAAGTCTCAAATATTTTTTAGGTTCTTACTAATGGTAAGATGTGTGAGTCAATGTCGTAAAGTAATAAACAGAAAGCGGTTGTTAACATTTCACAATGGGTTGTTGTATTTTACAATTTAACCCATAATAACTCGCAAAACATTACTGTAAATCAATAAAACACAAAAGCGAAGGGAAGAAATTATTTAAAGTTGGCCGCCACATTCATTAATATTTCTATCCATAGTCGTTACAGTCAAGGATAATCACCTTGTTGAAATGAAATGCCAAAATGGTCATTACAGATTGTGAAAATTGCATAATGCAAAATCATTTAAAATGTGACGGAAAAGGTAATATAGACTTTGATACACATGATCAACTCATTACACCACATCTAGGTTTTGTAAATTATTTTGTTTAATTATGAGATATATACACGTTGTCCGAGAATAAGTGTCGGACAAAGATAAGGCGTTATTCATTGACGGAAAAATAGTTTAAAGTAATATTCATAATTATTTGTACACATTGTTCAGCGCCGCTCAGTGGAATAATCTGCGAACAGATGCGAAGACATCGTTCCACTGTAGGTAAACACCGCACTCCAGGCAAGTATTGGGTGTGTTAAAAAGAGTTACATTTAATATTTTTTTTTACTCAGAAAAAGGGTGTGTCTTACGTTTTATTTCAACAACAATTGATTCCTTTGTAGCCAATGGATAGCGTCTTTCTCTGTCAGACATCTACTCCCGGACACGTGTATATATATGCTATGAAAACTTCATACGATAAAAATACATTACAGTGACCATATGTTCATTTATATATCACCAGAGGGCACTGATAGCATGTTCCTTGTTAGACTTACCTGTCAAGTGTCATTTCAAATGTCAATGTATTTTTTACATGGTGTCCATGTTTTATTTCGTTTATTTATGTTTCAACTTCGTAGTTTTGAATCAACATAATTAGATTTTCAAAATTCAAAAAATATTTATTATGTTAAAAAATTGGACGATTTCACTATTTTACAAGTTCAAGTACCAAAATAACAGTCTCAATAACAAACGGTAGAGAGAACATTTTCACTATATTTTCATTTAATACATAATTGTTGTTTTAGATTTTTTAAAGATTTTAGTTTAAGATTTTTAAGTTTCAAAAATGTTGCATTTTAATATAAAATTCCTCTGAAAATTTGATTAAATTCATATTTCAGAATCAATATCAGTACTAACCTGTCGAGAAATTTCACTATCTTTATTCCCCTTATAGCACACATGCTAGCTCTACGTGCTCCGTCTGTAACGGAGCTCCGTTACAGAAAGATCTGTTGAAAGACAAATGGCGAAAATAAGTACAGCTATAAACAAAACGAGTCATATTTCAATCCATCCAAATACAATCAGACGCGAAATTCATCAACACGGTTAAATGGGTTCTCTCTGTAGAGGGAGACCTGATGTGGTCTATTCATCATTTTTTTGAAAATAAAAATCTGATATATATTTATTTGAATTAAACAACATCAAAACTATTTTAAACTATCGCAATTTAACAAACATTTTAATTTGTTCTGTCATCTGTTACAAAAGTAATTTTTATAACTTCACAGTTGGTAAAAATTTAAAAAAACCATTCTAAATTAATAATTATGAAGTCATGTACTAATACTTTTATTTTATAAAAAGTAAAAAACAGCTATACGTCGTGAACACACATAAAATAAGAAATAACTTATTTACGATTTCAAGCACAAATATCTCGAAACGTAAGCGTTAAAATGACTTAGTTCTATGATTGTTTTTATTTTATTTTAAAAGATCTGCCTAAAACAGTACACCCTTGACGCCAATAGGTAAAAGTATATATTGAAAGAAATTATGGTGCAGACAGTGAAGTGGCGCTTTTTACCAGACGTGAATACATCAAATTAATATACACCAATTAACAAATACAAAAAAAATTTCTTCGAAAAGACCAATCAATTAAATGTTTTGTGTAATTTCTATCAATATTCCCTTAAAAAAATCATTTTAAAACACTTCCGAAATGGCCTGAACGTATGCAACACTAATAAAACCAGTTAGCAGACAGACATACTTCACATATATTATTTTTATTGACATATTTTTATACGAACTTGATAATTTAAAGAGTTTATTTAGATTACATTCTACATAAATGGGAGTCCTGTTAATGTAAGAAAATACTAAGAAAATCTACGATGATAATGTACCAAGCAAATAAAAAAATATTTTTGCCGGGATCGGTTTTTTTTTATATTACTTTGGTTATTTTTTTTATTTCAATAATTTTTAGTGAAACTGAAAATTTTATTTTACAGGAAAATTTCTTGTAAACAAGACAAATTATCACTCTTGAATTAATATCATAACTAACCTAAGCAACCATTTTGCTAACTCCATTCCTCGTACTAGTTTTTCCTAGTCCAGTTTCACGAGGTAGAAAGACATCTGTGAAAGACAAAAATGACAAAATTAAATACAGGTAAAATCAAAAGACAAGCAACATTTAAATTTTTCCAAATACAGTCAGACGTGAAAGTTATCAACACGGTTAAATGGGTTCTCTCTGTAGAGGGAGACCTGATGTGGTCTATTCATCATTCTGCATTTAAAGACAAATAAATATTTTCATCGTATCATTGCCTTACATAATACGCTATTTAAGCAAATCAAGTTTGAGCACTCACCTTTAAACGTTACAACGTCCAAAATCACGTACGTACAAAATTGTCCAAATCTACAAAAATAAAAAGACAAATGGTTTAATGTATTTATAAACTGCAATTGAAAAACAAGATGTATTAATTGTTTGAGTTTAATTTATTTTTAACGATGTATTTTACAATTTTTATAAATTATAATGGCTTTATTTCAATATCTGATCCAAGAGGAAATCAATGAAAAGGAGGCAAGAAGCATGTTTTCAAAGAAAATGTTAGCAGACAATAAGTTTCAGAGTTAGGGAATCTGATCCATGAGTTATATCACCAAACATTTCAACTATATGTCCTAGAAAAGCTAATTGGGCTGGAAACGGACAAATTACAGGTTATTAACGTTGCTTCATAGATTGAATCTATTGTTGTTAGTTATAATGCGAACAGTATTTCTGGAGGAAAACGTACAAAACTGAATTTTCTGGTTGCCAGTTGTTGTTGATCAGTGTAATTTTATAACGTTACTTTACTTTATGTTTAAAATGTTACCAACTTCCATTTTGATAAAAGGCTTTACTCCAAACTACTTTTTTACTCCATTTCACCAAAAACTTTATTTCCAGATATTTTTGATTTCAAAGTAACTAAAAAAATATTGTTAATAATAAAATGAAGTAAATTTCCAAATATATTTCAAATTAACGAAAAATCTCTTTTCCAATTTAAACTAAATTACGTATGAAGTGCACCAATGCATCATGAGGTTAAAAAAAGTACAGTAAATTATAGAAACGGGTCTGTAACAAATGTGAGGCACCTTGTAAATGCCGCCACCATGCAGGGCGGTAGGCAACTGCTTGGTGCCATGCTAGTGCTATTCCCTGTCGCATATTATTGACCAGATGTGCAGATCTAGCAAATAGTAAGAACAGGGGTTGCTGGGATTATGAGTAGAATTATGAGTAGAATTCACATAGCAAGGCTTTCTCACATTCATAGAAACATGTAAGAGTGGAAACTATTATTTTATTGATATGATTTTTTACTAAATAAAATATTGCCAAATACATATGACGGAACCATTTTTGTAACATCAATAGAATGAGAGATAACAACTGTCAGTTCTAAAGGGACATACTGTCAATGGTAGGTGACAGCAACAATGGTCGGTGAAGGACCGGAACAAAAGGAGGTCAGAAATGGGTTTTTTAGGAACGAGAACATAACATCCTCGACTAATCACTAATGTTCTGAACAATCTACGTCGATATTTATTCCAAAGTTATTAAATTATAAAACTAATACATTATCATAATTAGTATCAGCTTTATTTCTGTAATTACTTGTAAAATTCAATAGAAATTATATTTTTCGCAGTTTTTCTAGTCATTACTCATATTTTCTTGTCCGCCATGACCGGCTTAAATGAAAACCATATTGATCATAGATATATTTCACATGTGTAAAGAAAATTAATCCAATTGCCAATATCTCTTTATATTTACATAAGCTAATAAACATTTTCTTTTGTAGTTATATTAAATGTCGCCATGGTGAATTTGTTCAAATACACGGTCAAAATTGTAAAGGTTTATTTAAAAATTTGGGTGTGGTACTCTAAAAATTAACTGTCTCTATGGGACGAGCAAACTATAAAGTTAATTCAGAACTCGTAAAAATACATCTGGAAACGCTGCCACTGCGTTAAAAATGAAAATTAAAGCTGGTCGTCCAAGGTTAGGAGAAAAATCAAAATTTTCGGGTAGAGTAAAAATTAAATTTTACAGCTGGTCATCCAAGTATAGGAGAAAAATCACAATTTTCAGGTAGAGCAAAGCTTAAAACAACTCTCGACCACTGCCTCCTTTGCTTTGAAAGATAAAGAGACCTTCAGAAGGTAACCTTCGTAGGAAACAGTTATCTTAGTTTATTATAATATTTCCATTCATCACATTTGCCAAATGAAATCTGAAAATTCATTCTAGCCATATCTAGATTAAAATTTTACGGCAGAGCGATAGAGGAATCTATACCACATAAAACTATTTTTGCCTCAATCGGTTAACACATAATCTGAAACTAGCCCATCGCGTCGACTGTTATAGATAAATACAAAACGAAAAATCATAGTTCTACTTCACGAGAACACGAATGATCAGAATTATCTCTCACAAACATAGAAAATTACAACAGAAACAAAATCTACTCACCTCTTCAGTCACATCCCACCGTAAACAAGCACAATCACATGGTGTAATTCTGTAACAAAAAGAATATATCTTAACTGAGACTATTAACATATGATTTTACTTAAGAAGAGATATTAAAAACATTATCAGTTAGGAGCGAAAGACAATATGCTATGGTCATCAAGCTGATCAGCTGAACTATGCTCTCATCATATAAAAATTGCATCCGATAATCCAAGAGTTAGAAAATGTCTTAAACTTCACTTTTCAACATATGCAGTGTGAGAACTTAAGCGAGTATGTATATTATATTTATAGTATTCTTTTATCTATTTCAGATATTTGTTATAGATATTTGTTTCAGATATTTGTTATATGTATATCATAACAGTGAAATAATTATAACAATTTACTATTAAACTCGCTTCCATGTAAACTTTGTTGTGCTACGGACAAATTTAAAAAATATGGAGGGACCAAAACATTAGCAAGACCCACTAAGACCTGGCCACCTCCAACTTAGGTGTTCCCCATCTTTCTCTACGCCGTAGAGATGTGGACGCTGCGAATATTTAAGAAGAAAAAAATAGACGCTCTGGAAATGTGGTGCTGGAGAAAATATCCTGGACGAGTTCCGTTCAAATGCTTCAAGGACTTGACATCAAGTAATGTCCATCAACATTTGTTCAGACTTGGATTCTAAAATTTTTTGGTCGCGTTATGCGTGAAGATAGTATCTCCATAGAGTGCATTACTGTGCTGGGAAGAGTAGAACGCACTAGACCGTGAGGGTGGTCATCGATGCATTGGAAGAATCAGATCAAATCTGCTATAGACGCTCTCTTGTACAAGTGCAACAGGGTGACGACAAATAGGGTGAGATGGAGAGGCATCATGAGGTGAAAAACAACAGCCACCCATAGCAATACTACATGCTGACCACGCACGGTCAAGAGCAAAACGACATAGAAAAAGACTAAACATTTCAGTCTTAATTATAAAAAGTCTATTAAATTCAATTATCTTGAATCAATCTAATCTTTGATATTCTAATTTATCAAAAAATTACACTGGGGGGGGTGTGAATCTAGCACAAATTATAAATTATCTGAAACTAAATAGTTTAAAAAGAATAAATAAAAACAAGTAATTTTTTTATTTGATACTGGCATTTTCAAATCTTGGCATCATTAAATTTTTAGTGGCATTATATTCTTTTTTTTATTAATAAAGATTTTACCGTTTCATAATAATTCTTAGTTGACAGTGCCTGCTTGACGTGCCCTAATGCTTCTTAATTGACAGAGTTATTTTCTAGCGCCAGCAACATAACTCCTCTTAACGAGAATACAAAAATAGTTTAAAATGAGGATTAGCAAAGAAACAAACACCTGACAAAAAATACTCACCTAGCTGCAGCATAATTTTGTGCATAACTGATGAAGTCCCGCGCACCTGTTGAATAAATAAATAAAAAAGAATGAAATCAGGCATTTCAATACCCCAATAAAGCTAGCAAACAGACTGAAAAAAATCAGGATGATAGTAGATAACGTCATTATAAATCTGATGTCCCTATCAAGATATCATCATATGTGTCAATTTTTATTAAGAGAAACCTCATTCGATAAGATTTAAAAAAGTTTATTTTCATTAAAGTTTATTTTCATTAAAGGTGGTAAATAGACATTTTTCGCATAACTAGCAATATTGACTAATAATTTTAATTTTTTTCTAATAGGAATAACTGTAAAAATGTTTGTCGGGCTAACAGAAAACTACAAATTTGATCGCTTGATCTATAAATAGCTCTTATTATTGGCAGCTCTTTGTTTGTCTCAATCTCACGGAGTCTCGGGAAAAAACCAAATACAAATTACGATAACCATTTCCTATATTACAATGCGAAAATATTAATACTTTATTACCATTAAATTATAATACACAATTTCAATAGATAAATATCTTATCCGATTCTATGTCTCTGGTGAGACGCTTTAAACCCTTGTCGCATGATGTAACTTTACATTTGGGTATTGTGCTATTAATAATCCATGTAATATATAGCTTTTTGTCAACTTAAGAAAAGTATTCATTCTTCTTAAAATGTAAAGCTAATGTATACAAATCTATGAAAGAGTATGTTAAAGTTATCATAATATTCATCATAACTAAAAGAGCATCCATCTATTTGATAACTTTTCAGACAAATTAAATTTGCTTACCAAGTTTACAACGGCTACGACGATTGACACCAATATTCTAAGTTCCTAAAACAAAAAAGAATATGAACTTTTTGAACAATAAACAAAATTACATATTAAGAAACAGATTTAAATCAATTTCAGATAGAGCTAATATTTTTAACATCATTTTTGTAAATCAAATGCATTTAATGTTAACATCATTTGGAAAAAATTATTCCAGTGAGTTTCATTTGCTACAAAGTGTTTGCCGACATTGAGGTCGAGTTGTAAAGACCCAGAACACCGAATTTTCACAACTTCTTTAAACTGTTTATAGAATGTTGCTGAAATTCTCAATAAAAAGAAAGACCCTCCTCTCGTGATTGCAAGAAACCAACATATATTTAAAATCTTTATTTTTCCTATTTCACATTATTGTATTTTTAAGATAGACATATCCAAATATTTTTAATTCCAAATATATCTTGAAAAACGATTGAAACATGTCGAAAATCTTTATTTTTCATGTTTCAGTAATCAGCTGATGACATCGACATTTTTGCATAATTATAATAGTCATAATTGACTCTAATAATACGTGGTGTCCGGGAATAAGCATCGGACAAAGGAAGACGTTATTTCTTGACTAAAAAATAATTGATTGTCTTTCAAATAAAATTTAAAAGATGACTTTTTCAGAAAATTTAAAATAACATTCATAATTATTTGACATCTTCTTCATACACACGATACTTGCGCACAATGTTCAGTGCCGCTGGGGGAATACCCCGCAAACAGTCGCGAAAACATCACCACTGCGGGTTAACACCGCACACACTCCATGCAAGTATTGGGAGTTACGTGTAATTTTTTTTTTGCACTCAATTAGGAAAAGGGCATGTTTTAAGTTTAATTTCAATGACCTATTTATTTCTTTATAGCTAACGAATAGTGTCTTTCTTTTGTCAGACATATATTCTCGGACACCCGTGTATTGTGTGAAAAAATCCTTACATTTTACTTAATTATATTTTTAATACACATCCAAATATACTTTTAATTCCAAATACACCAATCGTATCTTGAAAAATTACCAATTAAAATATTAATTATACTGGGTCATATTTACCCTTCTCAATATGTCAATGTAACAAGCATCTGTTCAAGGGTTTTACTGTATTGTATGTTGTGTCAAAGATTGACATCCTGGATAATTTCCAACCAATTTTAGTAATTAAAAATCTATTTCAGTTTTGATTGTCGACTACAAAGCTTTTATGGCTACAAGTACAAGCAAATTATATGAAATTTACTAAGATTACTTACCTATCTGAACCGCTGCAAATATCACTCGGTTTATAGGATGGATGCTCAGCAAATAAAGTATTTCCGAACCATTCAGATATATCATCAGACCTGACGGATTGGAATTTGTAAAGCAATATTCTATCAATTATAAGGAGAAAACAAAAAAATAATAAAAAAGACTCAGATAAATTCTTCAAAACATCATTATACGTATCAATGGTTAGCACAAATCATCAATGTCGATTATAAACCTAAGGCCAATCACCGTTGCCTAGTCTGTTTAATCTACCTCAGTAAGAGCAAAGATTTTGGAAAAAATTTCACCATAAAAAACTTCCAGGGCGTAATTTGTAAAAATAAGTTTAATTTAATGAAATGCAACTTACATTTTCCTCAGTTTGGCTTCCGGAACTTTCCCTGAATGAATATCCTCGGTACGTCGAGATTCATCTTCATGTTCACTGTGCGACGCTGAACGTACGTGTTGGAAACTATTTCAAAGCCGTTGTCAGTAAAGAGTGTTCCCAGTTCTTCTTCCGTAAAATAATAACTCCTGAAAGATAAAACAAAAATAATAAAAGATTTACAGATGCTAAGAAATCTGGATGCTGTGAATATTTTCACTGGCAATTCGATAGTCATCACATTCATCAAGTTTTAATAGTCTCAATTTGGAGATTTTCATTTTTAGGATAATTGCTTAATTTTCTGAATTTTCATTTAAGCTTTTGATAAGACAACTATTTTAAAATTACAGATCAGACGTAAAATCCATACGAAAATTTAAAATGAAGATAAAATACTATGCAAGTATACACTTTATGGAACTTTCGCCGTGACGATGCCAGTGGGAGTATGGCAACAATGGGAACGGTTTTACCGCCCGCTGTGCCATTACCGGCATCTTCCGGTCTAAAAACGCCCATAATTGCAAGTAATTTCACACGTGTTGACAACAAAAACTAAGAAAAGTAACTAAATTTGATAAATGTCCTACCTCGTGCCATCCTGTCGCATGTACAGATTTTCAGCTATCTTATGTCCAGGTTTGAATCGCAATTGTGCCATATCATAACGACCGTAATCTCGAAACAGGACCAAGCCACCCGGTTTCAATAATTTATAGATATTCTTAACGCAAGTTGCAAATTTGTCAGGATGAATTGCAGACATTACAAATATAAACGTGATTATATCAATGGAGGTCTTTTCTATATTTTGGAACAAATCATCGGTCGTTATATCGGCTTGGAAAGCTTTTATTTTGTTTTCGTCGTATAGTTTGTTAGCTTTCACGAATTCAACGGCCCTCGGCGAAAAGTCGCAGGCGTAGAAGTAAAAATTAGTGAAGCCCTCCTCGATCAATGGATAGACTAAATTTCCCACGCCGCAACCCAATTCTAGCAGTTTTAATGGCACATCCACGTCGAAATTTATAAGTTCTTGAAATTCCCGCGTGGTCCAATGGCGATCTTTGAAGAATTTTGTTTCATTTCGCTTGTAAAATATGTCCCAATTACGTTGTGCATCGCGCTCGAGCGCTGCGGCCTTGAACTCTGTGACTATACGCGAATTTTGAGACTCCAGTTTCTGTTTTTCAACTTGGGTTAAGTTTTTTAAACGATGACAAAATACATCACCGTTCTCAGCCACATGGTCTTCATCCACTTCCATCTTCGTAATCGTCGTGTATTATTTACTAATAATGTATCAGAAGTACAAATAATATATTCATTACACTTTGAAATAAATCATTTAAACTCTAACAGCGTATTTGCATCACATAACAAAAATGATTTGCGGTGCACCTTCTTCCGAGTTTGACAACCAAAAGAACGTGAAATTGAATTTACGATAGGAAAGAAACTGTCAAAATCTGTGTTGCCATAATAAATAATTGTTGGAAGCATCATATAAATCTTTATCGAAGAGTAAATTACATGTCCCCTGTATACAATTTTATAGTTTCATATTTCAATAACAGGTTTTAAATAAAAAACTAAAAGCTATTTATAAAAATTATTAATTTGTCTTATACTAATGTATACAAAATAGCATTGTATAATATATTTGCATTAACTTGTTTATTTACATACAGACAATTATATTGTGATTTAATTATTTTATTTAATTGACATCTATAACGAGTATAACAATTGTTATTGCAATTTGAAAAATCTTAACATAAAAGATAATTATATAACATATTCTGAATCTTAAATAAAATTAAAAACGAATGAGAAAATTTAATACAATAAAAAAAACTTGGAATTTTATTGATTTCAAAACAAATTTGGTTTCATTTAATTAGTTCATCTTTAAATATATTACCTTTACCAATACAGATTAAAGTGGTAATTAGTAATACTTGGTGTAATTCAGAATAATATGTTTATATTTTTAGAAAGCCATTTGGAGCTTAAAGTAAAAAGCATATTTATTTATTTTTATTAAAGTTATATTTAATCTTTGAATTTTTTGCAATTGTGAAAATTATTATATGTCAAATATAAAGTAAATGGTAACATCTTGCCATTGAACAATTCTAATAAATTAGGTGCGGATGAGATGGGCATTCCACTAAATATAAGTTAGTTTCTTTTTTTAACTATGCTGAGATATTCTAGCATTAGACATACATCAAGAAGTCAAGAAGCTAGGACTTAATATTCTTTAGAATTCTTAGTTTGTAAACCGCGAACTTCCAGTTCCATTCACACTAATTTATAATTTTTATATAAAAATATGAAAACAACTTATTAATTGATCTTAATAAAAAATGTGCCATTTTATCCAATCTTTTTAATATGACCCTCTAAGATCTGGCATGACTTGCTAATAAGTTTTAAGGTTATATTACCAGCATGTAAGGTTTCCATACATCCCCTTTTATCCGGACACTTCATTTTTTTAAGAGATCCATCCAGGAGATTTTTTAAAGTGACCAGGGTTTTAAAGAAAGCTGATTTATGTTATTAACATATTCAATTAATTCATTGACTTTTTTAAAAAAATATATAATAATCAGAAACAGTATCTTAAGTTGTTAAGACTAAATAAAAATTAACAATGGCTTGACAGAAAGTTTAAAACTCGTAGGAATTTTTAAATTTATTTTCCTATTGACTTCATTTTTGAAGTTCGTTGCTTTATGTCTTAATAAAAACTCAATTCTGAAATTTAAATCAACATTAAGTTTCAGAATTGAATTTTTCTTTATTGTTTATGTAGTAGATGAATGATATCTAGATATAGCATGCTTATAGTAAACACAACAGATCATATACTAAAGTATATGATACACTATATAAAGCATATGGTACACTACATAAAAAAAGTCGAGAATTTAAAGCAAATTGGCAATAATTATAATGTAATCTTGTATATGTGTTTGTGTTTTTTGCTTATGAGTGAAAAGAGTTAGAAATAATAAAATATAAATATGATGAGAGCAAGTAAAACAAAATTATGTTGTTTTATGTGTAAGCAGTATAGTCAGAAAGGAAAGAATAAAAAATTTAAAGCATGCATATTTATTTTCTCTTTGACGTAATATTTTTATGCAAAAATAAGTCACAACATCTTGGTACATTTCCAGAATTCCCCTTCCAGGTTTTCCGCTAACAGGAATTATTTTTTTTATTTGAAATGGACCTACCTATTAAGTCAGTATTGATAATTAAATGAAAGTACGTGATGTTGTATTATTTCTACTTTCTTTAAGTTCTTTACCACGATCTAGGTTTCGTTGTATTACAACATCTTCAGGTGGACTATTAGCAAAGATTGAATATACCTTTCGTTATTTTCATTGTAATATGTATGTATATTTTACTGTAATGTTTATGAAATTAAATACCTTTTGTTCGCTAATAGCCGACCTGAAGATGTTGTAATACAACGAAACCTATGTCGTGGTAAATAAATTAAAGAAAGTAGAAATAATACTACATCACGTAGTTTCGTTTAATTATAAATAATGAATTTCTAAAAAATTAACGCCAAATATATTCAATATTAATTCAGGGGTCAATATAAACAATAATATATAAATTAATTATCTTGCTCATAGTATGTGGATTCAAATTTAAAATAAATCCACTTAAGAGTCAATACAAACTTTCTTTTAAACTTTTGTTAATAATGGATTAAACAATTATTATGGTTCATTGATAAATATGTTACTCTAATACTCACAGTAAAAGTTTCATTTCGAATCTGTAAAGATTTTATATCCATTGTAATGTTAAATTTATTATAATATGTATATTATGTTTGTTATATTGTTGTTGTGCGAGTAAGATATGTTGTTATTGTTTGCTCACTTATAATAGGGTATTTTGGGTAAGATATTTATTAATTCGAATGTATTTATTCAAGAAAAGTAATTCCTTGGGTTTTATTAATTTTTCGAGAATGCTTTGAACAATTCACCAATGAGCATTGAAGCATTTTTTCAAGTTATTTAACGACAATGGTTGCTTACTACATGTTTAATAAAGCTGACAGACTGGACGTGACTGCAAAATCCAATAGACTCAGTTTACGGGGTCAATGGACCATATGCGAGAAACATATTTATGTATTATTCATCATTACTGTATATGTAATCGTGGGTATAATTTTTGTTTGTAGTCAGTAAGATAAGTAAGACTCTATTAAGACAAAATCATCTTGATTGGTATTATATGATTAGTACCCTTTGATTTTAATTTATAATATGAGCTTTTACTTCAATTGTCTGGGGTTACGAGCAAAATGTCCAGGGTTAGTTTACAATCTCTAATTCTCTAAACGTTACTTTAGTAACCCTACTTGCAATCATATAGTTTTCTAAACGTTACTTTAGTAACTCTACTTGCAATCGTATAGTTTTCTAAACGTTACTTTAGTAACCCTACTTGCAATCGTATAATTGTTACTTTAGTAACCCTACTTGCAATCGTATAGTTTTCTAAATGTTACTTTAGTAATCCTACTTGCAATCGCATAGTTTTCTAAACGTTACTTTAGTCACCCTACCTGCAATAGCATAGTTTTCTAAACATTACTTTAGTAACTCTATACCCCTAGAAATTTATAATTTTACTAATATTACAATGAGGGAATGTTTTGTCTATTTACTTGCTTGTTTTTAGGTGTTCATTCCAAGACTATTCGATTTATATTCGACGCTCACAATATGGCAGTTTATACTTTCCAATTGACAATAGGACAGCTTATAGTTTCAAAACTTTTAATTTTCTTAAAATTATTATGGTAATTCTAACTGTGGGCTATTAGAGTTAATGAAAAATAGAACAAAATAGTATAATTCTCAAAGTTAAATCCACTACAACCTGATTACTTATGGATATTTAGAAACCTGAGGTTTGTTAAAACTTTCAAGTTAGAAAATAGTTAGCTTGTGTTTTTATTAAGCCGCAGCTACAAGTGTTGGTTTGTACTAGTAGTGGGGGTTTCGGTATTAAATGGAGATATTTTGTGAAATGATATTGAAACGTTCCGATTGACCATCTTTTCAAATGGCCTATATTATCCTGAATTACACTATCAGTAGCTGGATTGCTAACTTCTCTAATGGTGTCATGTGCAATATAACAAAGGATTATAAAAGTTAGTAAGAGCTAATATACGAAAGCATGGGGGCGTTGAAATTAAAAGAATGTATTGTCTAGCAAAATGTACTTTCAGTTCAGTTAAAGACAAAAATGAGTTTACCGATCATTACTATTTTATTAAAAAAAATCTATTTGAAAACAACTTTTACCACTGATAAATTAAAAAAAAGTATAAATTTGCGTGTGTATTTTCATAATTAGTGTTTGGTGACAGAAATAATGGCAATTAACATAAAAAAATTAATGTGGGTATTATTTTAGGAAATGCATTTTTTCATAAAATAAACAGTGAGTAACACCTAAAATAAAAAAAAAATGTTTTTATGTATATTAGCTTCGATCTGCAGCTTTACTTACATGTAAAAGAAAAAAATGCTGGTGTGATTTCAAAAATAAAACCTGTCAACCACGTACTTCCTCTCCTTCCTCTTGTTATCCTTTACTCTACCGTTCACTAATTTCATCTTGCTCCTTTTCCTTAATTATAAATGTTTAAATGGTATGGATATTTCAATATTTACAATAATTTAGGTATATATTTATGTATATGCAGGTATATATTTATTTATATTCTTGTGTTTTACGTTAACGTTAGAAAATTAATAATTATAAGATTTAATTATTTACATGTAATAAATAAATGAGACAGTTTTGATTTAATAATAATAAATTTTCGAGCTAAGCTTTAGGGGTGAGCAAGGGGAAGAGTGGGTTTTGGTGGTGGGCAGCGGGGTTTTGGTGAGGTGTTGTGTGATGACATGACTTCTTACATGTTTACCTCTGGGATGTCTATCATTATGAGTGTCGTACATATCTAAAATTCATGACGTACGTACGTTAGAAAAATGTGGGACATCTTCATGAAAATTAAAGGTACTTACTTTTTTTTGATCTGGGGTGCATATCACTTGCTGGTCCTTTAAATATTGAAGGTGATTAAGTTGCTACCCTGAATACATAAAAATCTATATTTTTGACAAAATTAATGGAGTGCGAATGGTTTACTTTGAACTTGTGTACTGGGTGATGGTCTTTGTGTCCTCACTGATGGCGTTCTTGCCAATTTTTTGGATATCATCAGACGGATGTTCGTCTGCCCCTCCAATGAGCTTATGGGGTAAAGAGACACCCCTATCCTAGTATCACTAAGTATCTCTTTGGTGCCATCGCAAACTGTGAATGTTGGTGTTTAGTCAGAGAAATTAAATTACGAGCACATGACCAAAGAATATTAACTATTATTGCGTTAAAGAAGCGACATTCACCTCCCCCCAAAAGTTTAACGTCACCCGCAGATAACGAGTATGATAAATAGCATGCGTTCCCAGGTTGTCGCTTGTTACGTGCGCGTGTTATTTGTTCAATTTTCCGTTGTTTGTTCGAGTTTAACTTGTGTAATTCAGTCTTAATTGATAACTATTTATAATAATTCAACATAATGGTCCGTTATTCTCAGAAAGCAATTTATTTTTATTTTTTAAAGGATAGGAGATTGTTTTGTCTCTCTTTTTTGTTTGTTGTAAATAATTTTGTTTTGTATCACCAACTTATTTAGTTAGTACCTATAATTTTGTTTACAATGTCACTGAGCAGTTTTAAATTTTAAACCGTTCTCAAAAGTCATTGTTTTGTTTGAACGCGATGGGGTTGGAAAAAATATCTTTCACAGGAAGCAAATTTAATGAACTCAAAAGTACAACGAAGACAATATTTCAGTTTATCATATTTATAAATAAACAAAATCTATTTTTATTTAAAATTTTATTTTGTTTTTAGAATCCACACTTTCTTCAAATTCTATCTTAATATTCTTATTATCAAAATAATATTCACACAATTAAATGTATAGTATAAAATATTTATTTACATAATTACATTTTTTACAATTAAGTAATAATAAAGATGTGTGCGCCAGTACAAAGTTACTATTACAGCGTGCTATCGAGATTGTCATTCGATTGACGCTATTGGTTAGATACAGAAACAGCTATGTTGCTGACATATAGCGTCAACTCGCTCGATCTGCGCGACTGCCCACAACGATCAAGACCGATATGTAGTATTAGTTAACATTCTTTACCTGCACGCTGCTGACAGCACTACATTAATTTACGCACACACATACGGATACGGATAGGTGAGCACGTATGTAATAGTGTAGGCAATTAAATCTGTTTTCTAGTATGGAGTGTCGGGGGTGTGACATGACTGTCAATAATTTGATCAATTTCATAGGTCTGGAGACCTTGAACACCAATACTGTTGAAGGACTATGGTATCATATTTAGAGTTTCTCAGTACAGTCCCAATATCGTAATATTCAGGTGAAAATTACCTTATAGACTTTTACAATTTCATTAAAATCCGTCCAGTAGATTTCGCATCATTGTAGAACAAATTAACGGACAGACAGATAGCAGATAAAAATTCTAAAAATAAAATTTTAACAAAGTTAAATTTTTAAAAAAAATTTATTCTTAAGCAATCCTTGTTACATTTATATTTCAGCACTTTTTTAATTTTGGTTTTCTTTCAAGTGACAAAAACAAAGACGCAAATTTGTAATTCTTAGTGAAGTATATTTATATCCAAAATTTAATTGCAACATAGTGAATCAACTAAAGTTGAATGGTTTAAAATTAATTTACAAAATACAGTTTAGCTTTGGTACATAATTTTTTTTTTTAATAGGAGTAATTGTAGTTTTAAGTGGGTAATTAAATTTTTATTAAAATTAATATTAAATATTATTAAAAATAGAAACTTAAATGCTAATAAAGTTAAACATTGCATTAACAAATGTGGGGAAAAGAAGGGTACATAAATTTTTTATTGTGTATTTCTAGTATCTGTTCTTAAAAAAAATGAGGGGAGCTTTATCATGACTGGTGTGCACGTCAAGTGTCTAGACATGAGCATCTGACTGAATTTGCCTTAATACAATGAAATAAACCCTTGTCTTTAATGCCGAAAAAACTTTTTTGGAGAATTTTGAAATAGATCTATTAAAATTTTTAAAGTCAACCTATGGACAAAAATCAAGATAATATTTCTACTGTCGTTAGAAGAAACCTGATAAGCAATGAGAATTAAGTGTTTTAGACTCGTTAATTTTAACTAACTTTGAAAAATTTACAAAATTCATACTACTCTATTTTTAAAAACTCGTGGAACTTGATATAAGTATAATATTTCGACATGTCCTATACGTGTATCACAGAACAAAGACAAACTATGTAATTTTTTTTGTATTTTATTATCCTTGTACAAGTTTTTATTAAGAAAACACTGAAAAAATTATTAAAATTGAATAATTTTTGGAAGAGATACAGTTTTTTTTCGAGACAAGGGTAAATGACATCAAAAACAAAAGATTTCTTTGGCATTTTTAAGTATATATGAGTAAAAAACCATGGGACTAAAACGGTTAATTAAAAATAAATCTGTTATGTAAGTAGATCTCGCATTACAAGGGTTATGTACACAGTTCGGTACATCTAAAAATTAAAACATTTAGTGTACATAATATCTATCTATTAATCTATTTGGAAACATTAATATTATTTTACATTATGTTTTATTTCTTATAAGCTTTTTAATATTTTATTTATTATTATATTTGTTATTCAAATGCAAGATATGAGAAATATTAGAGTAAATCACAGCTTCCAATGTAAGGGCGTTTTTCAGATTAACCTGGTAACAAAACGTGTGTACAATGGCAATTCTTGTTGGACTACCAATTGTTGTTTGTTTATCCTTGCCTTGCTCTACTCAAACTCTCTGTGACAGACAGCCTACAACAATATGGTTCTGTTCATTATTATTTCAATGTTGTATGTGTCACTAATTTTACTGTCGATATACTTTGAGTAAGGGCCAAATTAGTTCATCATGCATTGTGAGTAATACTGGTCACTACCATCATTTAACTCGTATTTAGATTTTTAATTGCAGACTTTCTGGTTTTTAGAAACAAGTATTTTGTGCAAAATTAATTCTGGTGGGTTTTATGAAATAATTTTCAAGAAAAATAAAGCGAGCGAAAAGAGCTCCATAGATTTAAAATCTGCATTTTGTTATTAGAATAAAATCATAGAGCTGTTTGAACTTTTCATCGCTGATGATGTTTATATCAATTCTTGCATAATCATCCTAATGATACCGACAAGGATAAGTATGTTATGGGAATAGAAGCTGTATTTATTTATTTACCATGTATTTATTTATTATGGGAAAAAAACAGATACAAATCATAGCGAGATACAATTAGTGAGTCTTTCAAGTATTAGTTTACCGTGTATCTTAAGATTCCCACATCAAAATAATATTCTATGTACATCATCCACGATCTTATAAAAATATTTGTATAATCCATTAAATCCTCAGAAATTGTAAAACACATTAAATTAAATTATGAAACATGTAATATTGGTAAATAAACAATAAATGTTTTAAATCATTGAAATCAATCCTCCATTCAAAAAACACTATAGTAATTGTCAGTAATAGAAGTAATAAGTTAGATTTAAAAAAATAAAATGCCATATCAATTCTTTCAAAATACTAATGGTTGTATAGTATTTGTTTGACAGACTACTTGTATTGGAATATTGAGCTTATGTCTTGTATAAATATTTCTTATATGGGTTATGTATATCATCTTAAATATATTGTATATAACGATTAAACAACATAAATATATATATATATATATATATATATATATATATATATATATATATATATATATATATATATATATATCTGTTGTTTAATATATTGTATATTCGGGAAAACGAAAAATAAACATTAAATTTGTTGATATGTTAAGTTGTACTGAACATATTTAGGTATCTTTGTTTCTCTTGTGTTCTAAAAAATATGTCACATTTGTACATTCAAATGTATTTATTATTATTCAAAGAAAATAAAATGATAATATTTGAATGGCAGTCGATGTAATGTGATTCTTTCACTTTTATTAGTAGCAGAGGTAGAATTTATTTTCACATCAGACGAGATAGCATTTTGAAGTATTTGTGTAAATTAAAAGAGTCAAATAAGGCAACCTCTCGATATGGGGAATAAATACAAACTAAACAGCATAGAATGAAGTTGAGATAATTAAGCTACATTAATCTTGAATTCTTTGTGCATCTACGTAATGTAAGGCCATTGTATCTACCTATTATAATTGATTTTTGTTATAAAGAGTTACTTTTTTCATTAAATTTCTAGGTATTTATTTTATATAAATACCTAGAAATTTAAGCATTATCATATCAGTAGAAGTGTAAAAAATTGGGAATTGGTTTTTATTAAATTTTGTTAAAGAAGTAATATAATAAGGTAAACACGACGACAAGGATTCATCTACGGGCGTATACAGAACAGAAGGCCATGTTACTAACGACGTGGTTTCATTTAATTGCAATAGATGGCACACATAAAGTGGTATTGTCATTTCTATTTGGCTTAATATCCTTTTGACATATTCGATTTCATGTGCATTACCTGTTACATCGGACGAAATTCCCTCGATGATCGATGATTAATTTTGTGGTACCTACTGCTTCTAGTAAACAAATGATAGAGCATATGAAGCTTCATTAAAAACACTTGATCAAATATATGGATGCATGAAATGTTTGCACTTCTTTTTTCGTTAAACTAACAAAAAGTACCTATTTAAGATAGGTAGAATGTAATTTATTTTAAATGGTTAGAATGTAATTTATTTTTGGAGTTCGATGTATAAAAATCGTTATTAACATTTTTTTTCTCTTTTTTTGTGAAATATCAAAGCCATTATTATATGCAGATTTGTATTGCAAGAGTATTAAAAAAATGTGCAAATGTGCATATCAATATTTTTGAAGCTTTTAAATAATATCTATAGATGACAGTTCGGTTTGAAGAATTCTATTTTCGAATACTAGTGTTTAAAGAATTGTTTCAATTTATGGCCAGTATTTACAAAACGTTAAATAACAGGTAATTACATTTTTAAAATTGCTTTTTAATTCATTTACATTACATATTACAAGATTATAAGAAGAACAACATTTAAAATTTCAGTTATAAAATATTGAAAACACTTTATTACTATAATATGTAGAGTGCTAGAATAAAGGCATATAATTATCTAGAAATTTACAAATTGATTTTTGAAGACTTAATTCACAATTTTCTAGGCTTAATTTGTCTGTTCAGTTACACATATACCTATGTATATACGTAAATTATAGAGTTTTATCGACATTTATAATTATGTTGTCTGTCCATTTATAAGATAATTGCAGTTTTAGTGCTTCAAAATAGTGCAGTTTAATATAAAACATTTCAAAATAGTGTTTTTCGCAAAAGAAAAAGGAATCTCCTTGAGTAGGATGTCGTTTTATTCTTTGGTTCTTAACTGGAGGTTTCAATAGGACATTCTCGCAATCAGTGCGAAGATGTGGCACAATTTGAAGCAATTTCCATTCTTTTCTATGATTTTCTATTCGTGACGGTGTCCTTGCCTTTTTGAAATCAATTATTTGATTTTTTAAATCATTCTCAACCCGTTTGATCTACGAGGTTTGTGGATGTGGAGCATTGCATAGTTGTGGGAACGTTGTTCGTTGAAAGGTTTCATTTATAACGCGGTGTAGGATTTAGTCATTGTTTGACGTAGGTATGGTATTTGAAAAACATCTAATTTATACAGATTTCAAGCATAGTTCAGGTTTGGAATGTGTAGAACGAAACTGACAGAATGAATATTCAGAAAACTGAGGGGCATGGTTCTCAGTACGATTTTGATATGTTTCTAGAATGTTGTAAGGCCTCTTCTAGTTTCATAACACTTCGGTTTAAGAATCTTAAATAATTTATGAAGAAAATATTTAATAAGCACTTCGGGTAAAATTATTCCAATTACTCTAAAATGATTCCGGGAAAACTATAATTAGTTTTATAAGAGCAATTAAAGAAGATTTTTTATTTTGACAATGTTTATTCTCCATACTTTCTTCACCATTATGAACATTTAATATGATGAATGTTGTTTAATTGTTACATTACAACCCCTTTATCTTGAGTTTAGTAGCACTTAATGCTTTCAACTGTTACTGCAAGATACTTATTTACGTGTTAATGTTTTGCAGTACCAGTCAGATGCGTAAAGCGCTACAACAGGAGCCTACAGTAATAGTTAGAAACATAAAGTTCTACTATAGAAGCATATAGTAACAGTCTGAAGCATAAAGTGTTACGATAGAAGCATATAGTAACAGTCAGGAGCGTAAAAGGCTGCAACGGAAGCAAACAGTAACGGAACAGCAACGGAAACAGCAACGGAAGCAAATAGTTGGAAGCATAAAGTGCCACAACGGAAGCATACAGTAACAGTCTGAAGCATGAAGTGCTATGACGGAAGCATACAGTAACAGTCGGAAGCATAAAGTGTTACGATGGAAGCATACAGTAACAGTCAAAAGCGTAAAGTGCTACAACGGAAGCATACAGTAACAGTCTGAAGCATGAAGTGCTATGACGGAAGCATACAGTAATGGTCGGAAGCATAAAGTGTTACGATGGAAGCATACAGTAACAGTCAGAAGCGTAAAGTGCTACAACGGAAGCATACAGTAACAGTCTGGAGCATGAAGTGCTATGACGGAAGCATACAGTAACAGTCGGAAGCATAAAGTGTTACGATGGAAGCATACAGTAACAGTCAGAAGTGTAAAGTGCTACAACGGAAGCATACAGTAACAGTCTGAAGCATGAAGTGCTATGACGGAAGCATACAGTAACAGTCGTAAGCATAAAGTGTTACGATGGAAGCATACAGTAACAGTCAGAAGCGTAAAGTGCTACAACGGAAGCATACAGTAACAGTCTGAAGCATGAAGTGCTATGACGGAAGCATACAGTAACAGTCGGAAGCATAAAGTGTTACGATGGAAGCATACAGTAACAGTCAGAAGCGTAAAGTGCTACAACGGAAGCATACAGTAACAGTCTGAAGCATGAAGTGCTATGACGGAAGCATACAGTAACAGTCGGAAGCATAAAGTGTTACGATGGAAACATACTGTAACAATAAGATATTGGCAGTTGCCATGAGTTTGCGCAAATATCCTGCAGCGTTCATCTTTTCGCTACTACGAAATGCGCTCAGTCTTGCTATTTCTTTTTACTCCACTAACCGTGTCAGGACTGCAATTATGAAGTAGTTTGAGTGATCGTGATTGATCATTAATGATTATGATATCAATTTGTATTACTATTTTTTTGTCTTCTGCATCTATTGTCTTTATTTAAAAAAATATTTTTGTGGTACTTATGGCATTCTTCCTATTTACTGCCAGTTGAATATTAATTATTATTTTGAGAAAAAAAATTACTAATTTTTTTGCAGTTTTATGATTCATAAATTATGATAGATGCCGGCAACCAATTCAGCATCAATGTATTATTAGATTTATTCTTAAATTTTCAAGATTTGTAGGAAGGACGACAAAAATGAAAACAAAAATGTATTATGTTTCATATTACCATAAACACTCGTATATTAAATTTTAATTAATGGCACTAAAACTAAAAAACCAAGACTTTCTTTAGAGCAATCCAACTTGTGGTGCTCTTGCAAAAAAAATAAAAATTACTAATAAAATACTTAATAAAATACTTAATATATTTCTTGTTTTAACTACATAAACATTATTTTTTTCATGACTTTTGAATCAGTAGTTTCGGAAATAAAGCGAAGGGTGCGGGAGGGTGTGTGTATGTTTGCTATATTTTCTATAATATCTTTTTAAATATGCAATTTGAGATTATGTAAAAAATATTTTTGTATTCCCCACGGCAAACTCTTTCAAATTATACTCCACGTGATATTTATGTAAAGTCAAAAAGAAAAATTTTACTCCTTTTTTAAAATGAAATTTTCCTAAAAATTAGCTGGTGCAAAATATGCGAGTTAATAAGATGTATTTCTGTGCCGCGTATTTCAAATTTTTATGTCGCAATGTTTTTGAGAAAATCAGCTGTGACGACTGATATATGTAGATATGTGGGTGTTTATATAAAGGTTCCTTTCTTCAGGTTATTGTTTAAAAACCTAAAAAGTTGTTTTAGCTTCTTTTCAATACTATAAATGCTTCTGACTGATTAACAATTTTCCAAAAGTATTCAATATAGGTATAAAGTGACTGGAAAGTATGTTTAACAGTGTTTTTTTAACACTGTTAAAGTGTACTCTTACACAGTGTACTTTAACAGTGTTCTGATCACTTTTTACAATATTTTTTTGTAACAGTGAACTTTAACAGTGTTCTCATCGCTTTTTACATCGTTTTTTTTGTAACAGTGAACTTTAACAGTATTCTAACCGTTTTTTATATTGCTTTTTTGTAAGAGTGCACTTTACAAAAAAGTTATTTTTTTCTACCTTTTCTTCTTTCTATTAAAACAAAACCCGTAATAAACAATTTTTTAAATATTTATGTAAGTCGCACAGAATTTATTTTAGTAACAGAAACACGTAAAAAATTCAAATTGTGGTGCTCTTACGAAAAAAATTAAAATGCGTTACATAATATATTTCTTGTTCTAAAGAGAGTAAACTTTGGAATACTGTTATCATCACAAATTAAATTATATAAAAATATAGAGCTTGAATACAAAATATTTATTAGTTTAAGAACATAGTTTTACTTAATATTTCGAAAAGCAGGAGGACAACAGTAATTAAGACCTTATCTTAAGATTTTTAATCATTTTTTTTTACTCGACATAGACATTTTTGTTATTGTCCATATTATACATTTCACGCAAAACAATATATACGTGAAATGCGTGACATAGGCAGTAACAAAAATGTCTATGTTGAGAGACAGCAGTGAAATTAATATTTATTGTTAAAATAAGAATGCATTTATTTGTTTAAGCCGTGAATTACAATTTGTAACATTTCCTAAGATAAACAATCTCCTTAAATTCTATCAAGCCATACACATACTTTTGATCTGAGAAATATTTGGAACATAGCAAGTAGAGTGGGGCACACCTCATTTGTACGCTAAACACCTCTGTCACGATTTTTGTCTACTCCGTCACGAAAACCATACACGTCAACTGTTAAAAACCTGGGCCTACTGATCGATCAAAATCTTAGTTGGCGGCTTCAAGTATATGATGTTAGTCGTCGTGTTTTCAACAGGACACATTCTTTGAAACGTCTTCAAAATTTTGCTACCGACTAAAACGAAAATTTACCTTTGTCAAACAATTTTATTACCATGAATTGATTATGGAGATGTGTGCTATTCTGATCTTAATGAAGAATATTTGTGCTAGTTGGAACGTCTTCAAAATTTATGCATCCGTTATATCTCAGAAAATATGATCACACTTCTGAATACAGGTCACTTCTCAAATGGCTGAAGATGAACATACTGCTGATGATCACTTCTTTTTAATATATTAAAAAAATCCTCATAGCCCAAATTATCTTACTGGCAAATTTAAAGATTTGTTTGCTTACGGCCTTGGGCTACGATCTGAAAGTTTACTCACCCTATTTATTCCTAAACACACCAACGAAAAATCCTTCACTGTCCAAGCAGCAAAAATTTGGAATCACCTGGATCCTGACATAATAAAAATCATGTCTCTAAATATTTTCAAGGATCGAGTGGAAAAGTCCTGCCTCTCCTGAAACCTTTTCCTTTGTGTCCTTGTCCTTTCCTGTCTTTCCCGTCCCAAATCATGTCAATAGTTTTTTTTTACTTATACTTTTGTATTTTTTTTCGTCTAATGTGCTATAAAGAATTTTCATTGTAAAATCTCTTACAGTCTACCAACTAAATTTCCATACCAATTGTTATGGTTGATTGGAAGATATTGCTCATGTAGCAATAAGTCTGCCATATGTACTATACATAAAAGATTATAAATAATAAATAAATAAAATTGCAATTTAAATTACTAACAATATGTTTATAATTTTAATAGATAAGATTCATATTAATATTATTGAAAACGCAAGAATGAAAAAATTTAAACAAAATGTATTCTTTTATTCTTGAGGACAAACTATTGGCTGTAAAAAAAAAGAAGGAACCACTTGCACGTGATCAAGCTTTTGGGTCGATTAATACGTTGAGCACCCTTGCTCTGCTGTTTTTTTAGAAATAAATAAAGACTTAATTGTTTTTTTTATTGAAAGTGAAAGTTGTTACAATGAAATATTATGAGGTGATATCTTCCTTGAAGTACGTACTTTCCACGCGTGATGTTACAAACATTTGGACAGAGGCGTCTATGGAAATATTGTGCCAATAACTATATACTAGAGGTGAGGCGTATTTATTGTCACCGGTAAAAATACTCGATATCTCTGATCAAAATACGAACTTTAAGTACTGCAAAATACAAAATACTTGGTATCGTAAATACTTGTATCATTGAATAGTGTGGCCGAACGGACGTTCGTACAATGGTTACTTTATGGTCGGGTTGCGGAATAAACATACCCCTCTTTGTCTAGCTAGCTATAGCTGTTTCACTCACGCATATCGTGCTCAAGTTTTCTCGCTCTTTCATATTTAAAATGTATTTGAAGTAAGGGACAAACTGAATATTTAAATACTAGTAAACCATTTTGTTAAATTAAACGTAATTATTGTAAAAAACGTGATTAATATTTTTAAAATAACCTATCTAAATGATTATGCCAAATGAATCATTTAGTTACCAGTCCTTATCATGGAGCCGTAAATATGGCAGTATGAAAGAAATATGAAACACAGCATTTTTATATTTGATAGTAATTCCCGCCAATTTTAGCTGTAATAAATAAAGGATATGAGCATTGAACTCTTCATAATAAGTAGCAATTAAGATTAATTGCACGTCTCCTGCGACCGTAAGTCTATAGCGATTTGTAGTATGGTCTTCTCAGATCGGCATTACGCCGCCCATACTCGTAGAGTATTTTATCACCGATATTTGTCACCCATATATTATAATACTCATACTCGTCGTACTCAGTATCTCAAAATACTCGTATCGTCTAAGTCCCACTATATGCCAATTTTTTATATATATAAATACACTGCCAATTTCTTCTGCTAGGGGTAGCCCCTAGCAGAAGAATTGAACCCCTGTGCTATAACGTAAACTTCATAAATAAACACGATGTAACGTTTTGTAGTTTATACCCGACTGCCTTAAGAAGAGTTTCATTTGTTTTTCGAAGAATAAATTTTGATTTATAATAAACACCATCAATGTTGTACAGTTACAGTTGGAGCAGTTGAAAACATAGGTGTCCGTTTATTCACTAAGGACAAACAATGTCAGAAGCTGCGGGAAATATCTGTACGTTGCAAAAACTTTAAGGCTACAAAACAAAGATTCAACTTTGTTCAGAGTATACATTTTATTTCGATTTTTTTTTGCTATTACTTTTTCGCCATATTTTCTTTTCACGTAAAAGTTTTCGATTTTGAACGCCACGAAAATCTATCGCTTTTTTGACAGCTACATAGTTTTGTTTGCGTCTTACTTCGGTGGCGCCATCTAAGATTAGCTTTGTGTTAGATTCCCTATTGATATTATGTAAAATTATCTACTATAATCACATAAAAGTCCAATGGGCAACGCTTAAGAAACATAGATGTCGATAAACATTCACAGAGCCATATCACAATGACTTGGTTATACTACACGGTGTCCGGGAATAGATGTCGGACAAAGAAAGACGCTATTCGTTGACTATAAAGAAATTAATTGTCGTTGGGATCAAAACGTAGAACATGCTATATTTCTAATTGAATGTAAAAAAACATTACACATAACACTTTTTAACACACTCAATACTTGCCCGGAGTGAGGTTTTTACCCACAGTGGCGATATCTTCGTAGCTGTTCGCGGGTTATTCCCCCGAGTGGCGCTGAACAATGTGCGCAAGTATCGTGTGTACGAAAACGATAACAAATAATTATGAATATTATTTTCTGAAAAAAGTCATCTTTTAAATATTATTTTAACGACAATCAAACTATTTGTAAGTCAAGGAATAACGTCTTTCTTTGTCCGACACTTATTCCCGGACAAGAGGAGAAATTGTTTAAGGCAGGTCATGTTATAAACGTGGCAGAGTTTAATTCTCAAATAAAGTTTAAAATTATTGGTCATAACTAGAATTGCCGTCAAGTATGACGTGAATTTATTGGTACGTATTGTTCAACTATGATTTTTACATTATGTAAGCACAATAAACAAAGGTGTAAGTTAGTGAAGTGAATTATATTACTTTCATACAAACTTTGTTTCGTATAGTAACAAATGACAGTAGCGTAACCAAAGTTTATTACCACCAGATGGCGCTAAAAGCATCTTATGCGATCCCTATAAAGCAAATGAAGTTCCTGTTAGTAACAAAACGAATGAGCGTGCGTTGTAGACTTTTATTTATACAATTTATCGAAGTTTCACTTCCATAAAACAACACACGGGATATAAAGCCGCCATATTGCGTACCTTGTTCTAGCTTAAATTGTATGCTGGTTTATACAAGTGATTTTTTTTTATTCTATTTTTCTGATCTATTATTTGCGGCTTCGCTCGCGTGGTCAATACGAACATTATGTTTTTTTATCGATGTTTTTCTGTGGTTTGTAATTTATGTTTGAATCTCAATAATTTTTCTAAAATTAGGCTATTAGATCAGTTGCATCTCACCTTAAATGACACATTAATTCCATTTACGCCAACTTTTGAAAGACTTGAGTTTACTGGTCGATCAAAATCTTAGCTGGAAACCTCAAGTAAATGACAGCAGAATGCACTCCCTCAAGTATTTTCAACATTTTTTAGCTGTTCAAACACTCTTACTGCCATTGTTTGACTACCGAGGTGTATGCTATATAAACCTTAATGAAAATCGTCTCAAAAAATTGTTGAAAGTGTTCGTCTCCAAAATTTGAGCATCTGCTGTGTTGTTGGAAGCAAATAATAAGAACACGTTACTAAATTCATCTTAAATGGATGAAAGTCCGCAATCAGCACAACTTACATGTTCTTACACTTCTTTATAATATTTTGAACGATCCTATTCATCCAATATATCTTAGAAACAGACTTAGTTTCTTGTCTGTACCAAGCTCGGTCTATTTTTTCCCAAACATACAATCACATTTTATGAAAAGTTCATGCTGTAAAATCGTAGAATCGACTGTGATTGTTCAACGTGATTGACTGGAAGTAGAGGTGGAACGTGTATACTGTAATCATAAGTACGAAGTATTTGCGTGGAACAGACGTACTAGCGTATGATACTTCGCAGATACCTGTTATACAAAACGTAGTTTTCCGTCTCCTTTTGTAATGACTCAACTACTATAAGAGCCAAAGAGACAAAGCGATTACGGACGTACGCAGGCTGTCCCGCTTTTCATGTAAACCATTTTTTAGGAAAGAATGAAACAAAAAATATTCCGCGAAATAGGCCGATATTTGTAACATAACATACTATTGGACAAGGTAGTATTTCATATACTCGTACTTTGTGTTTGCTTCATACTAGGTATTCTCAAATTTCCCAAATATCACATGTTCATTTAGTCTCTCAAGGCTCGTGACAAAAGGTTACAGTAAGAATACAAAAATAACCATCAAGTTTTATTTTTGTAAGTTTAATTGAAATAAGCGAAAGACCAAAATATGAGAAAGCCTAGTATGTAATAAGCAAAAAATATTGAACCCTTTTTGACATAAACACTCGTAAGCATTGCGTACTTCGGTCAGAATACACGACAAGCAGGTTTGCTTGCCGTTTACGGCCTGGTATTTTGTAACAGGTGTACGTATCTATTACTTTTATATACTCTTAACAGAATCACCTTGTATGAAAAGATATTGGTGTCGAAGACGTCTCACTGGAAGATGTTGCTCATGTAGTCGTAAGTGAAATCGCCAATGCGTGTGTTTTACTTGTACATTAAAATTGGTTATAAAATAATAAATGAATAAAATAAAAGTTCCCCAGACTGCGATAAAAGTAATTTGTTGTTTATCTAACTTGAAGGCTAAATATATCTTAGTTTAAATATTAAATGTATCTTAATTTAAACATTAAATATATCTTAGCTTGAACATAAAATATACCATAGCTTGAATATTAAATATATCTTAGCTTGAATATTAAATATATCATAGCTTGAACATTAAATATATCATAGCTTGAACATGAAATATATCTTAGCTTGCTTGAACATTAAATATATCATAGCTTGAACATTAAATATATCTTAGTTTGAATATTAAATATGTCTTAGTTTAAACATTAAATATATATCAGCTTGAATATTTAATATATCTTAATTTAAGCATAAATGTATCTTAGCTTGAACATTAAATATACCTCAGCTTGCACATTAAATATATCTTAATTTAAGAATAAATGTATCTTAGCTTGAACATTAAATATATCTTAGTTTGAACATTAAATATATCTCAGCTTTAATATTAAATATATCTTAATTTGAGCATAAATGTATCTTAGCTAGAATATTAAATATACCTCAGCTTGCATATTAAATATATCTTAATTTAACATAAATGTATCTTAGCTTGAACATTAAATATGTCTTACTTAAAAATTAAGGTGAATCTCTTTATCCGAATTCTGTTGATTGATCCTTAATCCCACGGACTGGGTTTTTAATGTGTGATTGTTAATGATTGAATTTATAGTGCTTTAAAAATATATGATCATTACAAACAGTAGTTTATATTTTAATCCGAACACCAAGCGTCACTCTACTAAATGAAAAAAAAACTATTGTATGTTTCATTCAAATCGGTCTAATAGTTTTTGGGTGATGTTCTAAGTTACAGACAGAGAGATAACAATTCTAAATAAAATTCTGGTAAGAGCAAGCAAAATACGTACTATGAGGGTTACACAAACACCTGCTACTACACAGTAGGTGTTGGTTACAAAAGTTTAGGCACTTCTAAGGTGATGTTCTAACAAAGTTACAGAAAGAGAGATAACAATTCTAAATAAAATCCTGATAAGAGCAAGCAAAACTCGTACTATGAGGGTTACACCAACGCCTGTTACTACACAGTAGGTGTTGGTTACACAAGTTTAGGCACTTCTAAGGTGATGTTCTAACAAAGTTACAGACAGAGAGATAACAATTCTAAAGGAAATTTTGACAAGAGTGAGTAAAACTCGTACTACGAGGGTTACCAACACCTACTACTACACAGTAGGTGTTGGTTACACACATTTTGTCACTTAACACAAGTATTTAAGTGCCCACGGTATTTCTATCAATCTGTTTACAATGATTAATTTTGTCATAATGTAGATATACTGCTTACAAAACTTGGTGCGTATGTCAAAAATTATAAGATCTAGGATAATCCCAAGAGTTTTACTGTACTCCGCTAGTCAGATTTTATCAACACAATTTTTTTCATGACTTGATTCAGTAGTCTAGGAAATAAAGGGAAGTGTGTGTTGTTTGCTCTATTTTCTATAATATATTTTTGAATATGGTATTTAAGTTTATGTAAAAATATTTTCGTATTCCCCATGACAAGCTTTTTCAAATGATACTTCACGTGATAGTTACATAAAGTTAAAAAGAAAAAATTAACTATTTTAATTATTATATAAGGAGGGTGAATACCCTCCTTTAATACTTATATGAATTATTCAAGTTTGGTTTTTGAGAAAATCATCTGTGACCGACGGACATATCAACACGTGAGTGATTCTATAAGGGTTTCGTTTTTCAGTTCAATACGTGGAAACCTATAAAGTAGTTTTAGCTCCTATTCAATACTACACGTGCTCCTGACTGACAAAATTTCCCAAAAATATTCATTTTTGGTATGAAGTTAGTTGAAAGTATGTTTAACAGCGTTTTAATCGCCTTTTGCAATGCTTTTTGTAAGAGTGCACTTTAACAGTGTTCTAATCGCTTTTTACATTGCTATTTTCTAACAGTGCGCTTTAATAGTTTTCTAATAGCTTTTTTGTAGGAGCGCACTTTAACAGTGTTCTAATCGCTTTTACATTGCTTTTTTGTAGGAGTGCACTTGAACAGAGTTCTAATGGCTTTTTACATTGTTTTTTGTAAGAGTGCACTTTGACAGTGTTCTAATCACTTTTTACATTGCTTTTTTGTAAGAGAGCACTTTAACAGTATTCTAATCACTTTTTAAATTGCTTTTTTGTAAGAATGCACTTTAACAGTGATCTAATCACTTTTAAATTGTTTTTTTTGTAAGAATACACTTCAACGGTGTTCTAATCACTTTTTGCATTATTTTTGTAACAGTGCACTTCAACAGTGTTCTAATCAATTTTTATATCGTTTTTTTATAAGAATGCACTTTAACAGTGTTCTAATCGCTTTTACATTTCTTTTTGTAAGAATGCACTTTAACAGAGTTCTAATAGCTTTCTATATTGTTTTTTGTAAGAGTGCAATTTAATGGTGTTCTAATCGATTTTTACGTTGCTATTTTATAAGAGTGCGCATTAATGGTTTTCTAATCGCTTTTTACATTGTTTTTTTGTAGGAGTGCACTTTAGTAGTGTTTTAATCGCTTTTACATTGTTTTTTTATAAGAATGCACTTTAACAGAGTTCTAATAGCTTTTTGCATTGTTTTTTTGTAACAGTGCACTTTAACAGTGTTCTAATCACTTTTACACTGTTTTTTTGTAAGAGTGCATTTTAAGAGTACTCTAATTCTTTTTTACATTGCTTTTTTGAAAGAGTGCATTTTACAAAAAGTAATTTTTTTCTATCTTTTATTCTTTTTATTAAAAAAAACTTGCAATAAACAGTTTTTTTATATTTACGTGGGCCGCACATAATTTACTTTATTAAAAAAAATAGATTTAAAAATTGTTTTGAATATCTCCGATGGATGTGAAACCTACTTTTTGATGATTTTTACTGTTTTTACGTCTTATTACTTTAACTATTTGTGTTCATATTTGCATATTAAGCGTTCAGTGAAATAAGAAGAGATACTAATTAGTTTTTTTTTAGAAAAAGAAGATCGCGCCATTATAGGACGCCTGGCAGATTTGAAACATATACATTTTTTTTCACTGCCTCTTTTACTATCACTGTAACTCACACTGTTATCACTTAATTCTTTTAACATTCTAAGACAGTATTATGTATTATAATACATAATACTGTCTTAAATGTATTATAATACACCGATATAAACGAGTAAAGTTGGAAACATTACTAAATAAGAAACAATGTTGATACACTAAAACACACGTAAAGTAGCACAAGTGTAGTGTGGTAGAAAGGTAAGCGTGAAGCCGGAAAGAGCCGACCAGATGCGAAGCTGGCCGAATGGTAGACAAGACGCGAAGCTGGCTGAATGGTAGATAAGACGCGAAATTGGCCAGATGGTAGACAAGACGAGAAAGCTGGTCGAAATAAGTTAAAAAGAGCAGACAGCACACGAAGCTGGACGAATGGCAGACAAGACGCGAAGCTAGCCGAATGGTAGACAAGACAAAAAAGCTGGCCGAATTAAGTTGGAAAGAGCAGACAAGACATGAAGCTGGCCGAATGGCAGGCAAGACGCGAAGCTAGCCGAATGGTGGGCAAGACGAGAGAGCTGACCGAACTAAGTTGGAAAGAGCAGACAAGACACGAAGTTGGTCGAATGGCAGCCAAGCTAGCTGAATGGTGGACAAGACGAGAAAGCTGGCAGAATTAAGTTGGAAAGAGCAGACAAGGCGCAAAACTAGCTGAATGGTAGACAAGACGCGAAGCTGGCCGGATGGTAGACAAGATGAGAAAGCTGGCCGAAATAAGTTAGAAAGAGCCGACGAGAAGCGAAGTTGGCCGAATTAAATCGGAAAGAGCCGAAAAGACACGAAGTCGATCGAACGAGAAGACGCGACGTGCCATAGAATGTTCTAACTCCCATCGGAACGCGACATTAGATGTTTTACATCAAACACTAGAAAAAATTACAACGAATGATTCGCTGCGCTCTGTTACATCTTTAACAATCGGTACTTATATTAGACACTATAGTTGTTCTTATATTAGACACTATAGTTGTTCTTATTTAGACACTATAGTTATTCTTATATTAGACACTATAGTTGTTCTTATATTAGACACTATAGTTGTTCTTATATTAGACACTATAGTTATTCTTATATTAGACACTATAGTTGTTCTTATTTAGACACTATAGTTGTTCTTATATTAGACACTATAGTTGTTCTTATATTAGACACTATAGTTGTTCTTATATTAGACACTATAGTTATTCTTATATTAGACACTATAGTTGTTCTTATATTAGACACTATAGTTATTCTTATATTAGACACTATAGTTGTTCTTATATTAGACACTATAGTTCTTCTTATATTAGACACTATAGTTATTCTTATATTAGACACTATAGTTGTTCTTATATTAGACACTATAGTTATTCTTATATTAGACACTATAGTTGTTCTTATATTAGACACTATAGTTGTTCTTATTTAGACACTGTAGTATATAAATAATAAGTTTAAATCCCACGCAGTCCGACTTGCGCTCTCTCCACCCATTCGGGGAGTAGATTTTTTCGCAAAAAAAACAAAGTGCCTATTATCTCGAATAGATAAACAAACATGCAGACTTTTCCCCCTTGTAATCTATTGAGTTATAATGATGAAACAAAGTGTATATTATCAGACAAATAGATAAAAAAAGATCAGACAAATAGATAAACAAATTTGGAAGTATTTTTTTAATTTTTAGGTAACCTTTAAAGAATAGAAGCAGGCGTTTATTTCAAAACCACAGACAGATATTATGATTTTATTAATTTGCATGTATTTATAGTTCACATGAAAAGATACAAATAATATTAGTTACCATATTTTATGCCTTCAAGAAATTTGGTTGCTTTTTAACAGTGTCGAGTTAAAGGTGAGAATAAAATAGGTAATTAATAGAATATTTACCATACCATATTACAATTACCTTATTTCTAAGTAGAATATAGGTACAGTATATAAGTAAAATATAGATGTAGGATATAAGTAGAATATAGGTATAGGTAGGTATTAAGATCATATTATGGGTATATATGCATTCCACTTCACATACTCATTCCGTTCTGATACTCATTTTAAAAGGATCGTTTACTAAGTACAGGTATATATGTAAATCTATACGCACAAGGGCGTACCGAGTGCACAATAATGCAATGGTCGATTGCAGCTGCAGTAAAGTGCATAATCGTGAGCTAAATTGACCCCAGCATCGATGATTGACCTTGCGTTTTGCTCCCAGCTCACGGATGTGAACACTTGCTGTTTGTTGCTGCAAACCTGCTATGCTAAGCAAGTATGTTATAAAGAGACGGTCCACAACATATGTAGCAATTTTTCCCTTGCCTTTTAAAGCCGTTTGTAAATATTGATCTTTACATCTCATATAGATGTTTTGATGTGAGCAAAAAATACCTTAGTTGATACTAGCATAGTTATGCTATTATGCAAAAACATTGCTACGTTGGTTGTACATTATATATTTTTGGAAGATTTTGGAAGTTTTTCTGGTTCCGAATGACAGTAAAAATTCTTAATTTTTGTCTATTCTTTTGGTTATGAGTTAGTATTCTTTTTTAACTTAATAAATATACAAACGAAAAGTCATTCAATGGATATTTGATCTGGATAAAAGGTGGTCTAGATTTTAAACAAAAACCCAAACATTCCATCATTAAAGGTTGCATCAAATCTGTCCAATAATTTGTGTATATTCTGTCAAATATTCGGCAAAATATTCAGTCGAGATAAAAGGTAATCTAGATTTTAATTTGAAATCCATAATGCATGGATTTCAAATTAAAATGTGAGTAAAAGTTGCATACAAATTTACTCAATAGTTTGTGTACAAACAAAAAAAAAACTCAATCCAGATAAAAGGTAATCTAGATTTTATTTCGAAACCAAATCGTAATACTTTCGTCAGTAGAAGTTGCGTTTAAATTGATCCAATAGTTTGTGTACAGACAAAAAGAAATATTCAATCGAGATAAAAGGTAATCTAGATTTTAATTTGAAACTAAAGCATTATGTCAGTAAATAAATGTTTATTCAAATTGATCCAATAGTTTGCGTACAGCCAAAAAGAAATATTCAATCGAGATAAAAGGTAATCTAGATTTTAATTTGAAACAAAAGAATTATATTAGTAAAAGTTGCATTCAAATTGATCCAATAGTTTGCGTACAGACAAAAATAAATATTCAATCGAGATAAAAGGTAATCTAGATTTTAATTTGAAACAAAAGCATTATGTTAATAAAAGTTGCATTCAAATTGATCCAATAGTTTGTGCACAGACAAAAAGAAATATTCAATCGAGATAAAAGGTAATATAGATTTTAATTTGAAACCAAAGCATTATGTCAGTAAATGTTGCATTCAAATTGATCCAATTGTTTGTGTACAGACAAAAAGGTATATTCAATCGAGATAAAAGATAATTTAGATTTTAATTGGAAACCAAAGTATTACGTCAGTAAAAGTTGCATTTAAATTGATCCAATAGTTTGAGTACAAACAAAAAGAAATATTCAATCGAGATAAAAGATAATCTAGATTTTAATTTGAAACCAAAGCATTATGTCAGTAAAAGTTGCATTCAAATTGATCCAATAGTTTGTGTACAGACAAAAAGATATATTCAATCGAGATAAAAGGTAATCTAGATTTTAATTTGAAACCAAAGCATTATGTCAGTAAAAGTTGCATTCAAATTGATCCAATAGTTTGTGTACAGACAAAAAGATATATTCAATCGAGATAAAAGATAATTTAGATTTTAATTTGAAACTAAAGCATTATGTCAGTAAAAGTTGTATTCAAATTGATCCAATAGTTTGTGTACAGACAAAAAGGTATATTCAACCGAGATAAAAGATAATTTAGATTTTAATTGGAAACCAAAGTATTGTCAGTAAAAGTTGCATTTAAATTGATCCAATAGTTTGTGTACAGACAAAAAGGTATATTCCATCGAGATAAAATATAATTTAGATTTTAATTGGAAACCAAAGTATTACGTCAATAAAAGTTGCATTTAAATTGATCCAATAGTTTGAGTACAAACAAAAAGAAATATTCAATCGAGATAAAAGATAATCTAGATTTTAATTTGAAACCAAAGCATTATGTCAGTAAAAGTTGCATTAAAATTGATCCAATAGTTTGTGTACAGACAAAAAGATATATTCAATCGAGATAAAAGATAATTTAGATTTTAATTGGAAACCAAAGTATTACGTCAGTAAAAGTTGCATTTAAATGCAACTTTTACTGACTGTACAGACAAAAAGGTATATTCAATCGAGATAAAAGATAATTTAGATTTTAATTGGAAACCAAAGTATTACGTCAGTAAAAGTTGCATTTAAATTGATTCAATAGTTTGAGTACAGACAAAACGAAATATTCAATCGAGATAAAAGGTAATCTAGATGTTAATTTGAAATCAAAGCATTGTCAGTAAATGTTGCATTCAAATTGATCCAATTGTTTGTGTACAGACAAAAAGATTTATTCAACCGAGATAAAAGATAATTTAGATTTTAATTTGAAACAAAGTATTGTCAGTAAAAGTTGCATTCAAATTGATCCAATAGTTTGTGTATAGACAAAAAGGTATATTCAATCGAGATAAAAGATAATCTAGATTTTAATTTGAAACTAAAGCATTGTCAGTAAAAGTTGCATTCAAATTGATCCAAATATTTTTTGTACAGAAAAAGTTATATTCAATCGAGATAAAAGATAATTTAGATTTTAATTTGAAATCCAATAAAAGTAACTGCTTAGGGAATTTTGTATCAAGAAAAAGTAGGCATTATGTTAAGCATGATATTCAAAGAAGTAGTTTAACTTTTTTGTCTGACAATTTATTAGAATACTTCCTATTGTCCTTTTGACTTTTATAATTAAAACTGAGACGATTTTCAAGGTTCAGATTAAAATCTGGACCTGCATTTTATCTCGATCAAATATTACTTAAGTGAGTTGAACATAGTAAGAATTGAGCGTATTTAAAATATACCTTTGTTTCTCTCTATCTCGATGATTACGAAAGCAAATATTTAAGATTACATAGTATTTCTATTAAAGTGTTTATAAAGTCTAAAATATTATTTCACCATAAAATGTTGTATATTGCCTAGTATGCCTTTTGCAGGCGTAAAATATCATCATCATCATCATCATCATCATATATATTAATACGCTAAGGTTAAGATGTTACTCTCCCTTTTTAGAAAAAACCTCACAACTAATCCACATAAAGTATATATCATTTTATAGATAATTGCTTGCTCTACCGGCATCCACAACTAAAAAATGTATTATTGCTATTGTTTTTGCAAATTCATTAATTATTAAAATTATATACACAAAACAGCAATGCTGCCATCTAACGGCTCAACGTCAATATGATTGACGGTTGGTAAAATTTTTGTTTAATTTTAAATCCACTCACGTATAAATAAAGTGGCGCTTTAGCTCAATGCTTCTGATACTTGCGCCTCTATATGTCAATTTTAGTAAAATATTTGTTTGATCTGTCATCTGAGCTTCATAATGGAATAAAAACGTAATAAGCAGTGTGCAAAATTATAAATGAATTGAATACCTGCAATCAATTTTGATTTATTAAATTGAGTTGAATAATTTATAATGCGAAGACTTCGCACGGGTCACGCTAGTAAATAATAAATTCCTCAAAAAGGCTTTGGCTTGATTACTCATAACTTTTTTACCATTTTAGGGCTTACTAAGTAATGGTGTTTTTAGGCAGTACTGATAAAAAATTGAGTTTAAAAATGGCAACATTGATGGTGTACAAAATCGAGAGCTTCATGCACATTTAGGTACTTATAAATATTTATGGGTACATAGTATTTCTTTTAAATTATTTACAAATATTCATTTTTCACAATGTAAATATATACTCCTGATACATCTTTCATAGGCGTAAAATTATCATAAATTTCACAAAAATACTTTAGTTTGATTATTTATAACTTTTTTACTATTTTAGGGCTTGCTAGATAATATAATTTTGAGACGTGCCTGATAATGAAATGAGTTTAAAAATGGCAACATTGATGGTCTACAAAATCGTTGTTTACAGTGAAAAAAATCTGTTAAATACTGCACTATGAGAGCTTCGTGCACATTTAGGTTTTGAAAATATTAGAGAGTACATAGTATTTTTTTAAACGGTTTACAAATATTAATTTTTCATAATGTAAATATACACCTTCTGTAACTTTCATATGTGTAAAAAGGTGCATAATTAAAAAATTATGAAATCTAGGATACTCGCTGTAGTTTTTCTGTAAATTTCTGGTCAGATTTTACCAAATTGGTATTTCATGATTTATGGTTCTGTAGTTTCTGAAATAATATGGAAATGTCTTATTTTTGAATATTTTTTAGAATATCTTGTGAAATATGCAATTTCAAATTAGGGAAGAATTATATATTTTTGTTTTCCTCATAGCAAGCTTAAAGTTTCTTTTTAGCTTAAAGTTTCTTAAAGTTTTTTTGTATAGTTTCTGACAAAATCGACTGTTATAGCCAGACCGACAGACAGTTTTCCATTTTGAAATACGCATTTAAAAAAAGTGAAAAATGTATTTGTCAAAAAATTCATCTTTTTTTTTCAGAAGTTAGAAGCCTATTAGAAACAAATGGGCGGACGGAGCGAGGTTTTCTTGTGTACATAACTATCTTGTGTATACAAAATTCTCCCCATAGAATATATGAAGATTTTTATTACTTCATTTTTATCTTCTAAAATTTCTATACCTATACATATATATATTTGTATATATCTATATATATATATATATATATATATATATATATATATATATATATATATATATATACATATATATTCGAATAACAGTAGTGATTTTATTGCAATGAGGTCCGAGGAGATGTAATCACGCACAAATCGCAGCTGTACCAACTAATAGCCGCGGCTGATTTTTATGTGCCTTGAATATATGGACCGGGATTATCGGTAGATATGTTATATACATATCTATTGGGAGATTCCTATCCCGTGAAGAAGGGGTCGTGTAAACATAGTTTTCTAGACATTTTCGATTGTAATTCAAGTAATTTCTTCAATGGCTGGGGTGCCATTGAAGAAATTAGGTCGATGAGGTCCATGAGAAAATAACTTTTCATTCCCAAGTTCGTGCATGGAGAGGAAGTTGCAAAAGAAAAATTAAAAGATGCTTTTTGTATCATCAGAATCCATTTAAAGTGAAAGTGGCACGAGCAGACAGACGGACATAATGAAATTATAAGGGTTCTGCATCTGTTATTCAGCTACGTAACACTAAAAAGCTGCATGTAAATAAAAAAAATAAATAAAATTTAATGTTGTTTCTTAAATTTTTTATTTATTAGTTATTAATGTATAAATTAATATTTTATTTAAGCTCGGTTTTGTTTATTGGTTTTATAAAGTCTGTAATTTTATTTATTTTATTTTATGCAACCTTTAGTATTTTATTTTTATTTTTAATAGTGCAAGAGCATACATCTCCTTATGTATTTTATTATTTATTTGTTTTCAGTTTTGACACTGCCAGTTTAGAAGAGTGATGTCTTTTAGTTAGTCCAAGTACAAAAATTGGGAGCCTAATCGATAATTAAAGTTGCAAAAATTATATTTCACATGGAATAATAAAAAGGAAAAAAGTATGTATGCATACACATATATAAGCATTTATACATTGCAGGAGCGCACGAGCATACAAACGCGCTCACATATACACAAACATGCAATTACAGATTTATTTATAGGAAAAGAGAAGGGTGGAACAGGATTTGCAAGGGAAAAACTAAGAAATAGAGGCTTAAAACAAGCATAGTTAAACTAAGAGAAACGTTTCTCTGACGATCTTAAATATGTTCGGTAACGAGAGCTGTGTGGAAATTTTTAAAACAAAGTCCAAGGTGATATGCATTTAAGACTGAGATCCGAAAAGAAATTAAAAATTTTCTTGCAATATAAACTTCCACACAATCGTAAGCAACATTTAAAATTATTCAAGGTATGGTGTATTAATTTTTGGAAATAATAACGTCCTAACTTTAAACGAGTGAAAATGTTTGAATATTATTATGGGCAGTAAAGGCTTCGCTGTTATTGCTGTTAGGGGAAAAGTGCCTAATATCGGATAGTGATCCAACCCGATTTTGATGTGAAACATCTAATGGCGCGTTTGGATTGGGGTTAAAACATTCCGATGGCAAGTCGCGTCTTGCCATTCGGTTAGCTTTGCGTCTTGTCGGCTCTTTCCAACTCAATTCGGCCAGCGTCGCGTTTTGTCTGCCATTCCGCCAGCTTCGCGCATGTCGGCTCTTTCTGACATAATTCGGCTACCTTCGTATCTCGTCGTTTTTTTCCGACTTAACGCTCTTCCGACTCCCGACTATCTGTTAGACTACTAACACCCGTCCGACTCCCGACTCTCTACTAGACTACTAACGCTCTTCCGACTCCCGACTCTCTACTAGACTACTAACACTCTTTCGACTTCCGACTCTCTACTAGACTACAAATATGGTTCTTGGTATGTGTTAGTGTATCAGCATTGTTCTTTTTACTAACGCTTACAACTTTACTTGTCCATGTCGGTGTATTGTATTAAACTGCCTTAAAACGTTAAAGTGTTCAATAATTTAAAATATGATTTACGGTGATAGTAAAAGTGATCACTTTTAAAACAAATCAGATGTTTCACGTCTATCAGACGTCCCATGACGGATTGATTTTTTTACGGTGATAGTAAAAGTGATCACTTTTAAAACAAATCAGATGTTTCACGTCTATCAGACGTCCCATGACGGATTGATTTTTTTACGGTGATAGTAAAAGTGATCACTTTTAAAACAAATTAGATGTTTCACGTCTATCAGACGTCCCATGACGGATTGATTTTTTTACGGTGATAGTAAAAGTGATCACTTTTAAAACAAATGAGATGTTTCACGTCTATCAGACGTCCCATGACGGATTGATTTTTTTACGGTGATAGTAAAAGTGATCACTTTTCAAACAAATTAGATGTTTCACGTCTATCAGACGTACCATGACGGATTGATTTTTTTAACGGTGGCTTTTAGTTTGGAATATACATAATTTTATAAAATCAGTAGAAAATGTCACAGAGTGAAGGGTTCGTTGAGCTAGCTGTAAAAATGACTGATGATATTGCTTTAGTTTCATTAGCAAAAGTGAGTTCTTTCTTAAAACTGATTTTTTTTTGAAAAAAACTCATCAAATAGTCAAATCAAAAATTTCTGATATTTTTATGCTTGTGACAGCTGTAACAGGCCATAAATTTGCATGGTTAAAAATAATATTAATGTGTTTACAATCAGTTTAATATAAATACTATGTATTCTTAAATATATTCTTAAAAAACTATGATATTTAGAATCATGGCCATAATTTTCCGGGAAATTTAGGTAAATATCTAGTATCGCTCTTTTTTCACGATTCTTTTGAGCTTTAGCAGTTTTGGAAACGGGCGATAGAACATGTTTTTGAGTACATTTTTAGTAATATTTCTGAAACTATTTAAAATAAAATTCAGAAAAAACATGTTTTAGAAGCCTCGTAACTCGCCATATCAATTGATTTCTAATACAGTATATGATATCAATTTTTTTAAACTTAATTTAACACTTATAATGTTTCCATACAGGTATATTTGAGTGTTAAGTATCGAGATATGTGTGGTTTAATATACCTTATAACTATTCCAGGCTTCAACATCGAATAATTTCTGAAAGAAAAACGGCTGGAGTGATCTGAAAAGAGTTCCGTTCTTTCCTTTTGAGATGCAGAATGTTACAAAGTTTAGAATGCTATAGAATTTCCAGAGAACCCTTTATTTATTTATTTATTAATTACATATGGAGAATAACAGATCCAAGTTATAGTGAGATACAATAAGTGAGATTTTTAGGTATTTGGTAGACTTGTCCCCTAATATTCTACGTACATATATAAATCCTTAAACTTATTTAAAAATTAGTATAGGTAATATATTGAATAAAATTATTGAAATCGATCATTCATTTATAATTCACGATGAAAATCATCAGAAATAGAAGAAATAAAAACAATATAACAATAATAATAATTATGAGAACATAAGAGCAAAAGTTAAATAAACTTGCAAGATTTGACTTTTATATAGACTTTAAAAAAATATGACGTCACATGTTTTTAAAGGACTGATGGTTGTATAGAATTAATATGTTGTAATAATGAGTTAGCGAATATATCCAGAGACTGCAATGTTCTGTCGCGATCATCACAAGGTCTGCGCAATGAGTGGTACACGGGCTCTAGCGTTGGTACGATCCTGGCACACGAAACTGCAACTGACTTACTATAGTATATAGGCGTAATGGTAACAACCATGACATATATTAGGGAAAATTACTTTCAATATTTTAAGTTTCTAACTGTCTATGGTTATTTGTGAATTTTGTACATGATTTTTATCTACTAGGTTAACAGATGCTTAGGTAATTGTTATTTATGAAAAAAAATCTAGAAATGACTACAGTTAAAGAAAGTACCTATCTAGTTAAAGAAATTTCCTAGTTTATGGACTAATTATAGAGATTGTAACTTAAAAAAATATTTTATGTTTGATTTGTAGCACTTCCTTTACCAGTTTTGCAAACTTAATGCTTGTGAGAAAATGTTCTTCGATAATTGTATTCTCTTAAGATTTCATAGAGCATTTTATGATATTGAATTATTTATTATATGGAACTAATTTTCGAAATAATATTTTTCATTGCGTATAAAGGTTACAAGCAATGAAAAAGATGGTTTCGAAAATCGCTTCCTTAAATACTTATATATTTTATCTATAAAGATTATTATAGGACTTAGAATTTTCGCTAACAGTCCACCTGAAGATGTTGTAATACAACGAAACTTAGGCTGTGGTAAAGAACTTGAAGAAAGTAGAAATAATACTACATCACGTAGTTTAATTTAATTGTGAATAACGAATTTCTACAAAATTAACCCCAAATATATTCAATATTTAAAAAAAAACATTATAAAGGGACATAGCTTTTTATCCTGTCAATCAAAAGACTTGAAATGTTTACAATAATATGAAGCTATAGGTCTCAGTATAGTGTTTTAATTTCAACTGGATATTTCAAGCCGCTCTTGAGAAAAAGAACTGACTGACAGACGGATGGATAACCAATAAGTGTTCCACTTTTTCATTTTGAGGGATGGAACCCTAAAAATGATTATTTTAAATGGTGTCGGGATGAGGGTCCTTCCACGTCCTTGTCAGATGCCTTAATTGTTTTATAATGACTGCGATAATATACCTATAGCACTTTGAACTTCAAGCTGAAACAAACACCAAAAACCTCTCAACAGCCAGTCCTTTGGTAATATACTTAAGAACAGGCAAGTTGACGAAATTTGGGAAATTGGCTAATACTTTACCTTAGTAGTAAATATTTGAAGTAATATGTACATTAGCATAAAACCTTAAAATGAATGTCAAATTCATTACTAGCTGAAATGAAAGTTACAATTAAGCAACTTTAAAAACAATTTATTATTCAATGATTTATGACTTCAAATACTTATATTTTTACATTTTTGTGCAAAGAAATTGATTTAAGACGAATGTGGTAATAAAACTGGGAAATACTTTGGTTCTACGTGTGATATTTGTCTAGGATTTAGTCTTATTAGCACATGATAACAGTGTTAATAATACAAAATTGACTGTTAGATATATTTAGCACTTGTGACATAATTTAAAGTGAAAACATTTGACTGGAATTTGATGTTGAAAAAGTTTGTTCGTGAAAATTAAGGAGATGATTAAAACAATTAATGTTGCTTAATGTTACTAAAACTTCGACAGAAATATATACGATTTTGAGGGATAATTAATGGAAATCCAGCCCCTTGGCTGTCTTTTGAGATTTGTGTTTTTCTGGTTCATAAATAAGGCTGTCTTTTAAAATTTGTGTTTTTTTAATTCATATAGTTTCGCTTAAAAGACATTTAAAAAAAACGCTTTCACTTAGCATTCAATTAGCATTAGGTAATCATTTATTAGATTTTCCCGCTAGTTTTTTTTTCAGAAATCTCTGGTTATGGAGGCGTCTCCGACATCTCTGGTTGAGTATATATAGAGTGCAGTGTTCGATTTCCTATTCAGTTAGGCAATTGAGTTTCGGAGAGTAAAGAATATACAAAATATAGAAATCACGAGATCCGATTAAGAGTCATAATTAAATCAATATAAATCGACGTTGTATTATTGAACCTCATATGTAACTGTAAACTTTTTTAAATTTTTTGCACTTTTAAAATTTTTGTTTTTTATTAGTATTTTTAGTGTTAAACAAATTTCTGTTTTTTCTTCGAATGCAAAGCTGTAAAAATACAACAATTTTTCTACCTACATTTCCCGCTAAGATGAAAAACTGAAGATATGATTTATAACAATTTATACCAGGAAAAAATAGGAGATGCTGGGCATTCCCCATTTGAGCGATGCGATCTGGTTATAGCCTTTCAAACCACGGTTTTTGAACATTGTAGATGGAACGAGCCTATTTTAATAGGTCTGTGCCATCTACGATGTTCAAATATCTATAAAAATTATATATTTTATCGATATTTTCTAATTTTGTTACTAGTCTGGTTAAATTTTATTATTCTCGTGAAAATAAAATATTTATTTTTATATAAAATTCCACTCGTCGACATTTTGACGACAGATGTTTGATATCAAATCTTTTAAGAATTTTGTCTATGATTTCTCTCGGTGGTAAAATGTCAAGAGTGTTCTAAAACACTGGCAGGTTTAGTTTTAAAGGGTAAACATACAATATATATATTTATATATATATATATATATATATATATATATATATATATATATATATATATATTGTTATCTATTAACATTTGATCCCTTTTATTAGTTGCTAATGAGCACTTCCAGCCTTAATCATACAACACATAAACAGAAAGTCGTCAAAATCTAGGACCTTTCAAATTCTTGTGTATGTTTATATTTGTTTTTATGTTTGTTTGTATATGTGAGTATATTTGTTTTTTACTCGTTTTTATATTGTTATATTTGTATTATGTATAAATACATTTTTTATATATTTTCGCTTTATTTATTTATTTGTAGTAAACTTCTAGTTAATTTTTGTTTTGCTGTTTAGTTTATTTTGTTACTAAGTAACAATGACTGATATCCGGAATGTGATGTAATTAGTGTTGCTTAGCCTTAAATTTTAAATTCAATAAGTAATTAACTCAAATATTTTTAAAAAGCTTTTTATGTATCAATAGATGTAAGGCTGGGAGTTAATTTAACAGTGTTTCATTGATGTATGCCGTTGTCCTAATGGCATTTATAGGTAAATTTACGTCAGTTTCTACCTGTGATATTAATTCAAACAAATGTTAATATTTACCTAGACAAATATGTTGAAAATATCCAAATAAGATCGTTTTAATGGAATTCCTTTTGTATTGATAAATGAAAAGTTATTTCATAGCTTAATAGCATTTTACCGATATGTGACAATATCCTAAGGCTATCTATCGATAAATTTATGTAAGTGTTTCTAAATGTAATATTAATTCAAATGAATGTTAAAATTTATATCGAAAATACGTTGAACATATCAACGTAATTCATAAATTATTTTTATAAATTGAACTTTTTTGTGTCGATAAATGACTGAAAAATTATTTGCCAGTTTTATAATGATTTACCGACATTTGACAATATCCTAAGGCTATCTATCGACAAATTTATGTATGTGTTTCTATATGTGATATTGATTCAAATCAGTGTTAAAATTTATATCGACAAATACGTTGAAAATATCAACGTAAGGCATAAATGATTTTTACAAATAAAACTTTTTTGTGTCGATAAATGAAAAGTTATTTGAGAGTTTTATAATGTTTCACCAACATTTCACAATTTATGTAAGTGTTTCTATATGTGATATTAATTCAAATGAATGTTAAAATTTATATCGACAAATACGTTGAAAATATCAATTTAAGACATTGACGATTTTTTTTAATTAAACTTCTTTTGTGATGATGAATGAGAAGTTAGTCGATGGTTTCATAGTGTTTTACTGATATGTGACATTATTTTAAGGTTATCTATCGATAAGTTGTTGTAAGTGTTTCTATCTGTGATATTAATTCGTATAAATGTTAAAATTTATATCGACAAATGTGGAAAAAATACATTGTTTTAATAAAACTAAGTTTGTGGTGATAGATGAAAAGTTATTTGATAGTTTCGCTATCCATAGACATATTTATATAAGTGTTTTATTTAATATTATTCGAATGAATGTTAAACTTTATTTCGACCAACATGTTGAATATATTAACAAAAGACGGGAACGATATTTCTTCTTTTGTGTTGATAATGAAACGTTATGGTGTAGTTTCGTAGTATTTTGCTGACTTATGACACTATTCTTACACTCTCTATCAATAAATTTACGTAATTATTTCTATAATACTCTCCGTAATATTCATAGAAACATTACATGAAAATTGGAACTTCACACAATAGATGGCGCTTTTTAAATATTTATTTTAATATGTAATTAATTAAAATATTAACTAGATAAAGTTTATGTTACGGAATATTAACAATAATTGTTATTTTTCGTAGAATTTGTCACGAATTACGAAGCGTAATTTAATTATTTCGTTATTTACAAAAGTCATAATGCATTTTTCATTTCATCCTTTTCTCAATAGATGGCGATGGCTTATTTTGGAATAGAATATTTTGGTGAATTTTTGAATATTTTTAAAATTCTACAAAGTAACAGTTAAATTTTCAGTTAATGTCAAGTCGGCTAATAGATTCGACAAAAAAAGCGTGTTATTTGCTTAAGATTTAATTTCATAATATTAAACATTGTGAAACGTTATCTGCATATTTATTGTATTAATAACATTCTTTTTGAAAATATCCCCATGATTGATGAAAATTAAATAGTTATAATAGTTATTAAAATAAAAAAATATATAGTTATTAAAATAATAAGTATTATAATAGTTATTAAAATAAATAAAGCAATTTTGGTCCCACTTGAATGTTAACCTTACTCGGACGTGGCAGACGTTTTAGTAGCAAAGCGTTAATATATGTTTAGATTTCATTTCAAAAAAAAAATTTTCCACTACCTTTCACCTTTTTCTCGTATACAATTAACGGTAAATTTATTCCAGGAAAATTTATTTTTCTGCTTAATGTTATGTATCAAAGAAGCAGGTAATAAAAATTTATTTTGATAAATTGTAGTTATTATGGTTTATGACCGAAGAAAGAATGTGCGGTATAACGGAAGTCTTAATTTTTTTTTATTTTCATTTATTTTTTTAAACTTAACTACGAAAATTAATAAAACATGTTTTCTGAAATTTTCAAATAAAAATTTGCTCTATCATTATTATTTTATTACCCATAAAAATAAACGCCAAATACATTTATTTACTTAATCTGTTTCTCAACAGATGGCGGACCTGAGCGAGCTAGGTTATCTTATTGATTTAACGACGGCGCAGGCAAAGTAGATATCCCTAAGGAAAAGTACGCATCGCCATTAGAGATGTGCGATATTAGTATTTTAACGTACCTGGTGTTCCTTTTACGAGTATCTAAAAATAATAGATACGTATACCTGTTATAAAATACTAGGCCCTAAGCGGCACACATACTTCCATCTCGGGTGTTCTGTCGGGAACATGCAACGTTAATACTCCTCAAAAGGTATTTAACATTTTTTATTTGTAAAATACCGTGATTTGTCACATTTTAGCCTTTCAATTATTTGAATGGAGCTAACCAAAAAGTTACAAAAATAAAATTTAATGGTTATTGTTCTATTCTCATAAAACCTTTTGTCATGGACCTTCAGAGACTAAATACGTGCGTACCGTCGATTATAAATGGAGTTTAGACAGACTAGAGAATACATAGTATAAAGCAAGCATAAAGTAAGAAGATATGAAATACTAGCTTATCCAAGAAAATGACACGTTACAAATATAAAGACTATTACGTGGAATGTTTTTTGTTTCGTTCGTTTCTGAGAATCGCTTTATTTGTTTTGCTCTAAAATTAGCTGAGTCATTTCAAAGAGAGACAGAAAGCTATATATTTTGTAACAGGTATCTGTGAAATATCATACGTTAGTAAGTCCATTCCACGCAAATACTTGGTACTAGTATGGATTACAGTATACACGTCCCATCTCTGATCGCAATAGGAAACGGAAGTGAGAATTTTTTTCTTGTCTAGCAATGTTGGTGCACTATTTTTGCGTTTAAAAAACTAGTAAAATAATCAAATATAATTGTTATTAATAAACAGCAAATTGTGTAGTTTTAGATCGATAAATATAACATCGGTAAAATATAAACAAATACGAGCGGAGGGATACGCTATTTAAATCAATGTATTTTATAAATGTAACAGAATTTAATTCTCAGATACAAATTAAAATTATTACCCCAAATAGTTGATAAATCAATGGTCACTATTAAACATCTTCAGGTGGGATATTAGCAAAGATTGTTGCAAATATCCCACCTGAAGTTTTTGTAATACAACGAAACCTAGGTCGTGGTAAAGAAATTAAAGAAAGTAGAAATAATATTACATCACGTAGTTTCATTTAATTGTGAATAATGAATTTCTACAAAATTAACGCCAAATATATTCATTATTTATTTCATTTAAGTTAGAACAATTAAGAAAAAAACTTATTCAATTTCCATCATAATCATTAGCGTCATAGTCACAATTTTATTTGGTTCTAGATTTTCAAGTAATTAAAAAAAATAAAATTTTCATTGACGATTTGTAACGAGAATATGATTTTTATCGTATCTAGTCTTCTAATTTGTTAAGAAGTTATGAAATATATAATACAAATAATTTCGATATATAATATATATATATATATATATATATATATATATATATATATATATCAAATGATATATTTTGATTTAGTTGTATCGACGTTATCAACTAGTTGTTTTCAGTTTTAATTAATTAATTTTTTCTACGTATTTACGAAGTATTAAAATATGCTATCTGATTTTTTTTACATATGTTAATTTTTTTACTTAAGGGTTATAATGTTGATGAAGAAATGAAAAATTAACGTATAAAGTAACACCTGCAATACAATATATAAATTTATTTTATTTCGTATCAATCCGTCCAGGCCAAGCTACTGTTACATATTTATTCGTGGCGCACAAAGTAAATAATACAAATTGTGTAAATCGCGCAAGTGAAAGCTGCCGGTAAAAGCTATATATTTGACTCAAGTATCTAAAGCAGATCCAATTTTTTTAGAGCATGTGGATTGCATGTATACTTTAGGAGATACCGTAATAGTGATATTAATAACCGAGCATTCAAAAAATTTACGACCTCACTATCCATGACCACTTTCGGTAGCTAATAAATGGTAAATTCCTAAAAAATAATCACATGATTAGTCGATAAAATTTAATATCGATATTAAGTAAAGTACTACAGATTGATATTACATCTCTATATCCTTGACAATGACCATACGCTAGCTACCCTCCCTCTTCCGCATCCGGTTTCACCCCCGCTGGGTTGGATCGCATAGTTTCTTTTCATTGATTTGACCTCTAATTAGGGTTGCCAGGTGTCCGGGATTTTGCGGGATTGTCCCGGAATTTGTGATGTTATCACGTATCCAATAATATGATAAGTTTGTTCCGGAAATGTGAAAAAAATGCGGCAATTCTTAAAAATTTTCTTTATTGACACTTTTCGTAAATCTATATATGTCATCGGCCATTTCAGTTTTACTAGTTTGATAAATGGAAAGACCGGTATCGAATGATTACGCGTCTAATCAAGGCATAATTTCAAATTCATATAAATTGCGAAGAGTCTTGATCCTGAATTTAGTAGTCGATATTAAAAAATCCCGGTGGCAATGAATTTATTAAAATAGCTACATCAAACCGTGAATCTAGTAAATCTAGAAAATAATTTAGAAAAAATTAAATATCGAAAGAGAAGTAAATATTTAAAAATTACTTTTGCCAAATATCAGTATTAGCTTTTAATAATTTGGGTATATGTGACTACGACTACTGTTTTTATGTTAAATTACCATTATGTACGGACCACTGTTTTTGTGTTAAGTTACCATTATTTACGACTACTGTTTTTGTATTCAATTACTATTATTAACGACAACTATTTTTGTGTTAAATTACCATTATTTACGACCACTATTTTTGAGTTAAGTTACCATTATTTACGACTACTGTTTTTGTATTCAATTACCATTATTAACGACAACTATTTTTGTGTTAAGTTACCATTATTTACGACCACTGTTTTTGTGTTAAATTACCATTATTTACGACCACTATTTTTGTGTTAAGTTACCATTATTTACGACCACTGTTTTTGTGTTAACTTACCATTATTTACGACCACTATTTTTGTGTTAAGTTACCATTATTTCCGACTACTGTTTTTGTGTTAAATTACCATTATTAACGACAACTATTTTTGTGTTAAGTTACCATTATTTACGACCACTGTTTTTGTGTTAAATTACCATTATTTACGACTACTGTTTTGTGTTAAATTACCATTATTAACGACAACTATTTTTGTGTTAAGTTACCATTATTTACGACTACTGTTTTTGTGTTAAATTACCATTATTTACGACTACTGTTTTGTGTTAAATTACCATTATTAACGACAACTATTTTGTGTTAAGGTACCATTATTAACGACTACTATTTTTGTGTTAAGTTACCATTATTTACGACTACTGTTTTTGTGTTAAACTACCATTATTAACGACAACTATTGTTGTGTTAAGTTACCATTATTTACGACTACTGTTTTTGTATTAAATTACCATTATTTTCGACCAATATTTTTCTGTTAAGTTACCAATATTTACGACTACTGTTTTTGTGTTAAATTACCATTATTTACGACTACTGTTTTGCGTTAAATTACCATTATTAACGACAACTATTTTGTGTTAAGGTACCATTATTAACGACTACTATTTTTGTGTTAAGTTACCATTATTTACGACTACTGTTTTTGTGTTAAACTACCATTATTAACGACAACTATTGTTGTGTTAAGTTACCATTATTTACGACTACTGTTTTTGTATTAAATTACCATTATTTTCGACCAATATTTTTCTGTTAAGTTACCAATATTTACGACTACTGTTTTTGTGTTAAATTACCATTATTTACGACTACTGTTTTGCGTTAAATTACCATTATTAACGACAACTATTTTTGTGTTAAGTTACCATTATTTACGACTACTATTTTTGTGTTAAATTACCATTATTTACGACTACTGTTTTGTGTTAAATTACCATTATTAACGACAACTATTTTGTGTTAAGGTACCATTATTTACGACCACTATTTTTGTGTTAAGTTACCATTATTTACGACCACTGTTTTTGTGTTAACTTACCATTATTTACGACCACTATTTTTGTGTTAAGTTACCATTATTTCCGACTACTGTTTTTGTGTTAAATTACCATTATTAACGACAACTATTTTTGTGTTAAGTTACCATTATTTACGACCACTGTTTTTGTGTTAAATTACCATTATTAACCACAACTATTTTTGTGTTAAGTTACCATTATTTACGACTACTGTTTTTGTGTTAAATTACCATTATTTACGACTACTGTTTTGTGTTAAATTACCATTATTTACGACTACTGTTTTGTGTTAAATTACCATTATTAACGACAACTATTTTTGTGTTAATTTACCATTATTTACGACTACTGTTTTTGTGTTAAACTACCATTATTAACGACAACTATTGTTGTGTTAAGTTACCATTATTTACGACTACTGTTTTTGTATTAAATTACCATTATTTTCGACCAATATTTTTTTGTTAAGTTACCAATATTTACGACTACTGTTTTTGTGTTAAATTACCATTATTTACGACTACTGTTTTGTGTTAAATTACCATTATTAACGACAACTATTTTTGTGTTAAGTTACCATTATTTACGACTACTGTTTTTGTGTTAAATTACCATTATTTACGACTACTGTTTTGTGTTAAATTACCATTATTAACGACAACTATTTTGTGTTAAGGTACCATTATTAACGACTACTATTTTTGTGTTAAGTTACCATTATTTACGACTACTGTTTTTGTGTTAAACTACCATTACTAACGACAACTATTTTTGTGTTAAATTACCATTATTTACGACTACTGTTTTGTGTTAAGTTACCATTATTTACGACCACTGTTTTTGTGTTAAATTACCATTATTTACGACTATTGTTTTGTGTTAAATTACCATTATTTACGACTATTGTTTTTGTTTAAAGTACCCTTATTGGATTAGTCAATCACTTTTGTTCAACACTTGGTAATAGATGATAATTTATATTTGATTTTATTGGTGTGAATGTTTAGTTGGATTCAAAACCCTTTTGTTGGTTCAAACGGATTTTTTTTTCTTAAATGACTAGTAGATATAGTATGATAATTTTTACAATATAGTGTAAACTGAAAGGAAGAAATGATGTTACTTAAATGGAGTTTTATTTTTAACTTCACCTTAAACTGTACGTTTGCGCTCGGTCGCAAAAATGTTCCGAAAACTCAATTTTAAAAATGGCTACCCTATCTATAATGCGTTCTCTCTTGGCAAAAGGCGTGTTCATACCTCTATGAGATTTCTACGAGAAACCTTTATGAGAGAATAGACCTGACAGGGTCACCGAAAAAAAAGTAAAATTTTTACATTGAGATACAGAATTTGATTTAAATGAGTTGCAGTACTTGACGAAAATAATCCTCAATGTAGAAAAAATCTTATATCACAAGCGAATATGACACCAGGTGTTTAAAATGAGGGTAACAATATTTATATCGAAATACAGAATTTGGTTTAAACGACTTGTAGCATTTAACATAGTATAGTGCCTAATGTAGAAAATTTCATTTTATAAGCGAATATGACACCAGGTGTTTAAAATGAGGGTAACAACATTTATATCGAAATACAGAATTTGGTTTAAACGACTTGTAGCATTTAACATAGTATAGTGCCTAATGTAAAAAATTTCATTTTATAAGCGAACATGACACCAGGTGTTTAAAATGAGGGTAACAATATTTATATCGAAATACAGAATTTGGTTTAAACGACTTGTAGCATTTAACATAGTATAGTGCCTAATGTAGAAAACTTCATTTTATAAGCGAACATGACACTAGTGTTTAAAACGAGGGTAACAACATTTATATCGAAATACAGAATTTGGTTTAAACGACTTGTAGTATTTTACATAGTATAGTGCCTAATGTAGAAAAAATCTTATATCACAAGCGAACATGACACTAGGTGTTTAAAATGAGGGCAACAATATTTATATTGAAATACAGAGTTTGGTTTAAATGACTTGTAGTACTTAACATAGTATAGTGCCTAATGTAGAAAATTTCATTTTACAAGCGAACATGACACTAGGTGTTTCAAAAACACTGTTTTGTCTTAATAAATTATTTAAATACTTTCGACGAGGAAAATGTGTTTAACTATATTTTCTAATAGCATTAAACACATTATAGGAACTTCACAGAAATAAATGACAATGTGCCAACCAAGTGTTTATTGACTAGAAATCAACCAAGTGTTTATTGACCAGAAACCAACCAAGTGTTTATTGACTAGAGGGAGATATTTTATATGAAATTACCCTATAGATTCCCACAAAATTGTTGTGTTTGGCGCACTAAACTTTGGTTACTAGAAACCAAAATCGATACCATTTTTTTTTTCAGTATGTTTAGAAAAATATCTAGTGTCTTGAAAAATACTAGGTACAAAAACCTACAATAATATATATGAATTTATTTTTACAATTACGTACGACAAACTTTATCACCATTAATTTGTTATTAATATATTTGTAAAAATATTAATTTTTATGTAAAATATGCACATTATGGCGACTTCACAGAAATAAATGACATTGTGCCAACCAAGTGTTTGTTGACTTATCACCAGGCGGCGCTAATGATATTTTACATGGGATTACCCTATAGATAATATCGTTAATAAAATTGCTCCTGTTATTCGCATTACTGTTCCAGTAATAGAGATATTGGTGCAAAAAATGGGGTGTCATGGACACGGCCGTGTGTTGTACGTGAATACGTCTATGTAACGCATAATTTCAACCGCCCCAGCTGCAGATGTACTGGCACCGTCGTTGATTCGCTCGGCCGCATTCATTCTTTTACGTTCCTGGCACTGCTTGACTCGGTCATATGGTGTTTTATTATTACCATTCGATTGTTCTTGAGAAGCCCTTTCCAGCCGTATACGATCTCTGTATTTGGTTTTGGCTTTTCGACGCGTATAGGCCGACATTATATATTTTTGATAATATTTTTTTAATCTAATACCTTATTATATTCACTGTCACTACTTTAAACTAATGTTTTACGTACAATCGATAGGTTTTGACGACAGCTGATGAATAAAACTTAAACGAACATCGTAGCTTTTCCGAATCAAAAGTTATACTAATTGCAAATCTCGATACGCAGCAAAAATACCTCAAAATGGCGGCGCTTCCCTCTCCACCGCGCGCGATGCGTCACTGCTCTCGCTTATCATAATGAATTTTTTGATCCTTTAGCTATCCAGTGGTATAATTTAATTTTTGACGTAGAGGATAGATTCGAAATTGCAATATCAAACTCTATCCCCCGATTTTGTTATCATTAGATTTTTTAGATCGCCCCCGTATGGCAGCAAATTTAAAGACGTATTCACGTCAAAAATGGTCCAAGGAATTTTGAACACCCGCTTTCAGCCCTACATTTATGACGCATCGATGTCTATAGACCAGGAGTTCCCAACCAGGGGGGCGCGCTTCCCAAGGGGGGCATAGAGAGATGTCAAGGGGGTTGGAAAGCGTTTGCATTTTAGAAAGAAAAAACAACATTAACAAATAACATTACAATGTAATGTTTAATTTACATGCATAAAATTAATGAAATTAAATATCATATTCACTATTATTACCACAAACTTACGAAAAATTTGACGTTTTGGTGTACATTTTTTGTTGAGAAATCAATTTGAGTGTGTAAAATTATTGTGACTCATTGTTAAAAGGTAAGTTTGTGTATTTACAAACTTCAGTTACCATTTTTATTTAATTTACTAAATCAAAGGGCGTGCATGAAAATATAATTTATAGTCCGGGGAGCCTCAACAAAATAAAAGGTTGTGAAACCCTGCCATAGACAATCTAAATAGTACGACTGAACGTAATGTATTCAACGTGATTATATTCTAAGAATATATGATGGAGACAAATTGCAAGCTAACCTCGATTTCTACGAAATTGTTTTGTTTGGCACACCATGCTTCGATTACCAGAAACCAACACTGATATTAGTATCCTACCCCTTACTAACTCCAGTGTGTCTAGAAAAATGTATAATGTATAGAAAAATATTAGACGCAAAAATCTAAAATAATTTTAATATATTTACTCTCACAATAATGTACGATAAACTTTATTACCATTAATTGGTTATATTTATAAAAAAGAGTTAAGAAACATTTATTTAACATGTTTTTTATGATTATTCAAAGTTGAAGTTACGTTAAAAGTGAATTAAAAATTATAAATGGAGACATTATCATGAATAAATAAACAATAAAAAAATGATTTAATTATCGAAAGATAATGATCTAAAATATATAAGTCCATGGTCCACAACGCTCGATCTATTATTTCTTAATTAATCCACTAGATGGCGTCAAATATATTTTTCTTTTTTATATTGGTTTTCTGGAATGTAAGAAAAAAAACGCAAATAAACATGTATATTTTCTATTACATTATCCTTACTAAAACTCCTTACTTTATTAAAGGAAGAAACAGAATGTATTCCACAGGACCGCTCTTATGGAATACACTCTGAAGAAACAGAGTGTATTCCATAGGAGCGAAGTACCGAAGAAGTGAAATTTCCATGACAATTTCATTTTACTTTATTAAATGTACACAATTAAATGAAACTACGTGATGTAGTATTATTTCTACTTTCTTTAATTTCTTCACCACGACCTAGGTTTCGTTGTATTACACCATCTTCAGGTGGGCTATTAGCAGAGATTAAAATATTAAAAGATCTTTGCTAATAGCCCACCTGAAGATGTTGTAATACAACGAAACCTAGGTCGTGGTAAAGAACTTAATGAAAGTAGAAATAATGCTACATCACATAGTTTCATTTAATTGTGAATAATGCATTTCTACAAAATTAATGCCAAATATATTCAATAGTTATTAAAGGTAATTAACCAGTTTTGTATGTAATAAAATAATTTGCACATTCAGTGATAATGATCACGTTTATATGTGATCCTTATACGGTATGATCTACAGTGCTATGTAGTAGTAGAGATGACACTGAGGTTGTAAAGTGTGTCGAGTTTTTTACTTGAGTAATACTGTAATAATAATTGAATATAATATTATTAATTATCTATCTTTAATTAAATGTTAGTCTTAATTAATTGTGCATATTTAATATTTCCATAATTTTTTTAATAATATTCCATAAATCATCAAATGCTGCAATTATATAATTCAATATATTCAAACAGGATATTATAGTGCCCAAATTTTGTCTCGTACATTAATAGACGTTTCTTGAAATTATTATTATAGATACTTTTATAAATTTATCGATAGCTGGCGTTAAGAGAGAGTCATATGTCGATAAAACGTTATAGAATTAACCCTCAGCGTTTCTTCTAACAATACAAATTAACTTTCACATATTGGTGTATGTCGGTATATGTGCGTTGATAATCATATATTTCCCTAGTCATCATATTCTTGTCAGAGTAGTCGTTGTCTTGCGATGATGTACATCACTGATTTCTAAAGTAGTTTACATTGATCCCAGGGGTCGATTACGCCCAGCAAGGGGTCAATGTCAGGAAGAAAAAAAATTGGGTGTCCATGAGATGTGAGTGTCCACGATAAGGGATCTTATTTAATTTTGGCTTTCCATAACGAACTTACTCTGGCAGCTTGATCTACAATGCTTTCTGTTTAATTCACTTCATCGTTTTTATTTATCATATAATGAAAATAACAATAGCTTCGCCGTAAAAGTGTTTTTATATTTATTATTTACTTTTGGTTTTTGCCCATTGTATTCGAAATTTAATAACTTCAAGCTGTTCGATATTTTCAATCATGAAATAATCACGTGTTTTGCATGTGTTACGCCGTTCATTGCAGCATCACAACCTGTTGCTATTAACATACCGATAACACGAGTTTATCGATACCTCGTATGACATCACTCATATTAAATAAATTTCGCCTTAATCAAAATTCGTGATAAGATTCACAGCCTAACTCTGATATAACCACGGACAATTGCTATTAATTCAATTTTTTGGTTTATGTACGTATATGCGAAATCACTATATGCGTTACAATTTGTCTCTATCGTATATTGTCAGAATAGAATTACGTTGAGTATATTATAATCAGTCGTACTATTTTAAATTGTTTATAGATCAAGGCACTGGAGTGTGGTACTGGAGGCATATGTTAAAAATTCCTTGGACCGCTTCTCGCACCAATATTTCTATTATAAGGGAGTTAAGAATTAAAAACAGACTTTTGTCGACTGCACAATAGCGAATTCTTCAATTCTTCGGACATATCTCCAGAAAACAATTTTCGATGGTATGACAAATGGTGAAGAGACAGGTTGAAGGTAAAAAATCACAAAGGCGATTCCTAGCCCGATGGATGGACCTGATGAAGGCGGTGACAGAGACCAGCATTACAGAATTTTAGAGACGTTACCAATCGACTGAAGTGGAAACGCATTGTTAAAGCAGCCATCCGAGTCAAGAGGAATGCGGAATAAGACCAATCATGTACAGCAGAGGTCCTCAAACTTTTTTGCTTCGTGGACTACTTGCCATGTTTTTCGGTTTTGAATAGATACTTTTTTAGACATAAAAACTCTTGGCTGAAATTATTCCATTCATGGAACTTTTTTACCTTGTAGACCATTTGCCATGTTTTTCGGTTTTGGGTAGACTCCCTCGCTAACCTTTTTTAGACTAAAACCCTTAAAACTCTTTGGTAAGTTTATTTCATTTATGGAACTCATTTGTCTCGTAGATCACTTGTCACGTTTTATAGTTTTGGGTAAACTATCTGCGGATCTTTTTTTTAGAGATTTGCTGACATTATATATAAAAACGATGAAGTGACTTAAATAGAAAGCGTTATAGATCATGCTGCCACAGTAAGTTTTGTTGAAGCCACTACTGATGGAATCGTCATCAAAATTAAAAAAAAATATTTAGCAAAATAACTGAGTGAAAATTAATAAAAAGGTAGAAATGACCAATTCATTAGTTGGTATTATACACAAAGTTATTCATGATCGTTCAAGTATGTCAAAAGTCACTACAAGTTGGATTTCGTGTATGGTCACCAAAACCCAGAAAGATGCACCTCAATTGCTGTTAACAGTTTTTGGAGTTCTCTGATGAAAATTGTTAGTATAAAGAGAAATTGTTAACAGGGACATAGTTTAGTTTCGTAACGATGACTCAGAAACAAAGCAAGCGTCGATGCACATTAAAATAATATTATTAAACTACCTTAAAAAGTTCAGAGGGACTCCGTCCGCTGCACCAATAGTTATGACCAAAGTTTCCCGGTCCTATGATCAAATATAATTGACCCCTATGAAAAAAAATTAACAAATACTATTGTAGAGTTCTACACTTTCATTCTTTATTAATTGAAAGGGGAAACTAAAGAAAAGCGACGAGGAAAATTGTCAAAAGGCGTCCTTTTTTAAGAAAAAACGCTGGTTCCACAGTGAACTATTTAAGATTTCTGCTTGCAATTATAGCTAATCGTTGTATTGTTTTGAGTTGATCCTTAATATTTTTTGACAGGGAACCCTGTCTTACAGGATCTGTTCGCGATCGGAAAGCTCTGACCACGAGCGACCCCGAAAGTGTGAGTATTGGGGATCGCTTGCTATTCGGTCTCGCAGGACGAGCACCACGCCGCCTATGACTATCGATAGAGGATAGATGCGCAATCATCTAAAGGAAAATTTAATGATATCCGGTGGTGATATCATAAGTTACGAGTCACCGCGGATGAATGTTTTTTTTGACAAAAATTTCTTGCGAAAATTTTTTTAGATGCTCATAACTTTGCAAAAAAATATGACACAATTCTAAGTGAGGTGTCTTTGGGTAATGCCTGAAATATGGAATCTTGTGATATAAACCATTTATAAACATTTCGTTACCTTTGGAAATTAGGAGCCGCTGAAATTTTGGTAAACAGCAATGGCGCGCATTAAATCCAAGAATGTGAAGCGGGATGCCTCCAAAATTCAATTAAATCATTCAAAAATCTTCACAGAAAGCAATTTGACTCGACTCATTGAAAGAAGTAATTTTGAGAGCGACGAACAATGTTTTCATTATAGAGAAATAATTTAAGTTAATTTGTAGATCTAATTAGTGCATGAATTTAATGAGGAATTACATTAAACAAAGTATTATTATACATTTTTATCATTATAAATATTTACTAGCGTGACCCGTGCGAAATCTTCGCATTATAAATTATTCAACTCAATTTAATAAATCAAAATTGATTGCAGGTATTCAATTCATTTCTAATTTTGCACACTGCTTATTACGTTTTTATTCCATTATGAAGCTCAGATGACAGATCAAACAAATATTTTACTAAAATTGACATATAGAGGCGCAAGTATCAAAAGCATTGAGCTAAAGCGCCACTTTATTTATACGTGAGTGGATTTGAAATTAAACAAAAATTTTACCGACCGTCAATCATATTGACGTTGAGCCGTTAGATGGCAGCATCGCTGTTTTGTGTATATAATTTTAATAATTAATTAATTTGCAAAAACAATAGCAATAATACATTTTCTAGTTGTGGATGCCGGTAGAGCAAGCAATTATCTATAAAATGATATATAATTTATGTGGATTAGTTGTGAGGTTTTTTCTAAAAAGGGAGAGTAACATCTTAACCTTAGCGTATTAATATATATGATGATAAGTGCAATATTTAGTTTTTAGGAAATATATCGGCTAACGTGTAAATAAGAGAGACTGCTTTGCATATGCAAAAGCGTTAAACCTGCACTACACTACTCGCGAAGTTGATCGAAGTTAGGCGAAGAGAATAATGTAGAGAGGCACTTCGATTCGCTTTGTGCGTACTTCAGACTGTGCTTCAGACGTACTTCAGACTGCGATCAACTTCGACGAGCACTTCGTCGAGGTAACTAGTAGTGTAGAGGCGTTTTAAAATTATCTTAATGTAATGCCACACTTCACTTCGCGTTGCGTATTTGTCTATTGACGATTTTGCAAAATTATTTGAGAGATAATGCAAATGTCTGAAATATTGTGAAATTGTCATCCGCATACGTTGTTTTCAAGTGATATTTTAGCAAACATTTACCTTTTATCTCAAGTATTATCATCTAAAACTAAATGTTTTACTGTTTGACTGCTGCTATATCTCGTTCATGAAGGATTACGAAACTATCGAAAGTTCTGTCTGTCTTAAGGTTTTCAAGGCTTCCTGTAATACCGTGGCTTTACATGATTGCTACGTTAAGTGAAAATTCTGTAAAACACATACTTGGAAAATATTGAAAAAATAGAACATAGACAAGATGAAACGCCCAAAAAGCCAACATGAGGATACAGTCTTCGCGTATATGCTATCTATGGCTGACGCTGTGGGGGCAAGAAACAAGAACGGGTTTGTCTGTCTGGCCCGTGTAATAATGTACCAGCAAACGTGTACATGTCGACTTGTATAGGTCTGCTAGCAATCTGTGTTCTGTTGATATGCAGGTCGCACCTCTGTTGATATCATGTTATAACATGAAAATGACAGAAGAACGTAATGTATCTTCAGTATTTCGAAAAATACTTTTTAGTTGTGGATGCCGGTAGAGCAAGCAATTATCTATAAAATGATATATAATTTATGTGGATTAGTTGTGAGGTTTTTTCTAAAAAGGGAGAGTAACATCTTAACCTTAGCGTATTAATATATATGATGATGATGATTTAATCACACATATAATCCTTGTAATATATATATATATATATATATATATATATATATATATACACACACATATATATATATATATATATATATATATATATATATATATATATATATATACACAATAATTATAGTTGTTAAGATTAATTGATGTTAACGTTATTCACATGGTCTTTCTATTAAACATAAATTATATTTGTAAAAAATATGCAAAAGTTGTTTTTGGATGCTGGTTTCAAAAATTATATTCCTTTAAGTAAAAAAAAATATTATATAAAACCGTCAATGGTAATTAGTTCAAATTTAAAAATTAATTAAAAATTCGTTATATTTATGGATATCCCATGTTGCCTTACAGGAATATTTACATGAATTTATCCACAGATGGCGTTAGGATAGTGTCATATGTCGAGTGAAGCTATGGTATTAATTAATATGAAAATAACTTCCAATCGGAAAATAATTTTCCACACGTTTTTGTACTTATTTTGTCTTTGATATTATATCAATATACTTTGTACCCCTATTTAAGCATAAAGTGTGCACGAAGGAGTATGAGATTTGGCATAGTTAAAGTTTATATTGAGAAGGAGCGCAGAAAGCTACATTTTATATATAATATGTGTTACAAATTCATTAAATTACATATTACAAATATATTAAAAGATTCATTGTTTATTTTCATACTGTCAACGTTAAATACATAATAGTCTGTGGTCAAACATTCGCACAGAGTAGATATTGTCGCTAAAGAATTTTAAAACGTCAGATTGACTGAACGAGTTTCGAGCTGTGAATTTTGTGTTACTTCAAATGTTCCTTTTTCAATAGTGTGTGGAGTGTATTCCAAGACGTTTATTTTATATTTTGTGTAATAGATATCTGTGTTTTATACATTAGTGAAATACAGCTTGCTGTTTTATACATTAGTGAAATACAGCTTGCTGTTTTATACATTAGTGAAATACAGGTGTATATCACCTGTTGCAAAAGGAAAATTTTGTATCAGCAATCTGAATTGACTTACTCTCGCCTACCTATTAGCATTTTCAACAAAGTGGTTAGGTAAGTACATTATGGACGAATTTCGATCATTGGGTGACCACTAGTATTTAGTTATTAAATAATGGTCGAGAGCCGAATTCGTATGATTAGGGGTACGATAAATTAATTGAATGTATGAATTCGCGGTATATTACGCGATCAATTTTGTATTATTTATGATTTACCCTTTTTTTAGATCGTTTATTTTACCATAATTATAAATTTACATTTTTAGATTCCCCCTTTTACTGGCTTTCCTTTTATACATACCCACATAATGGGCTTCTAAAAAAAGGAGAAATATCCCTCATTTGATTCTCTAAAATTACTTTTAAAATGCCGAATGAAACTTGTTGCCCTGCAACAAATATCAGGTTCCTAGGTCAAAATCTGTAAAAACAAAGATTGCAACAGAAGACCGAATATCTGGTAAACAACGACATATAACCCTAACACCGAGTATGTTATGAACAGCACCAATTTGTTACGAATACTTATCATATGGTATATATTCATAACAGAGTTGGTGCTCTTATAGGGTTATATATAATACGTGTTCATAACAGAGCGGGTACTGTTTTAAGGTTACCCACATAAAACTAAAAAACAGAGGCTTTATAATATCATTATGTGGATAAACAACGACATATAACCCTCACTCACGTATCTGTCTGTCTGTCCTTATGACACGGCCGATTTTTTAAAAAAATTATGCGACGTAGAGACTTGAAATATGGTGTAGTAATACATCTTATTAATATAGATATTTTGCTCTGGCTATCTTTTTTAAATATTCATTCAAAAATTAAAGACGGTAATAAAGTATTTAAAAAATATTTAATTTTAATTTCATAGCTCATGTGGGGTATTTGAAAAGGCTTGTTATGAGGAATACAAAAATATGGATTTATTTATGTATTTTTTCGTAATTTTAAATAGCATATTGAAAAAATATTCTAAAAATATGTGAAAATAGAACCCCCTTTATTTACGAAACTAGTGAACCGAAAAAACAAATTTGGTAAAATCTGACTAGAACATTACAAGAAGAATATACAAATTATCTTAGATCTTGTAATTTTTGAAATATACACCTTGTTCTTACGCCTGTGAAACATAAAATAGAATATATATTTACACTGAAAAATTAATCACAAATTTAAATATCATAATAATAAAAATAATTATCGTAAAAAAACAAAAAAAATTATAGGAAATGTTTTTCGCATACTTATGCTGGCCGTAGATAAGTAATTAAAATCTTTTTTTCCTAACACAGTAGGACATTTTTACTCGATATAGAATAATATAAATTGGTGCAATAGCAACAGGCACCCACTCACTATTAGTCGTGATTCACACTAAATGACAGTTAAGTAAAGATGTGACAGATTAGCTCATCATTTTACGGGCACTAATCACATATTTGTATAATATAACGTCATTGGAGTTGATGAGATAGGTATGGGTGTCGCGCCTTTTCAATTATCCTAAGTTCGGGGTTGCAGAGTGAAAAGACAATATGATGCAATTATATCAGCTGAAAGAGACTTGATAATAATATGTGAGATGTTATTTAGATACCTCTAAATTGAAGAGATATTTTATTAGAATTGTTGTATGGAAGCTTGTGTGTTTGTCTGTTTTTAATAAAGTTTCATGCCAGAATTATTATTTGTTTTACTATGACGAAGCAGGAGAATGAAATCAATTTAAGACTTGTTTGTCCAAAAGAAGTGTTCACTATTGAAAAGATTAGGATTCAACTTAAAAATTGATTAAATCATTTAATTTAAACTATATAGAAGTAATTGAAGTTTACTATAGAGGTATTGAGTTTACTATGGACGGGATTGAGTAATAGATCGTCAGTAAATGAAGCAAAAAAAGTTTTGGTTAATGTGGTTCTTTTATCGCTTTCTCGTCTCTTTGATTCTCTCACTCTTTTTCTCTTTCATGTACACACACACACACACACACACACACTTAGTAAACTGGATTTGGAACTGACTTGGCACGACTGGTATTTTGCAAATTTATTTATGTTCGGAAACGATAATAATAATAAACATAAATTTAGTATATTTAGAAAAGACACATTTACAGACTCCATAATTAATGGTCAATCTCAACACCCTTGGTCCCATAAGTTAGCAGCCTTCCATTCCATGATTCACAGAGCTTTAACCATCCCTCTAGAAAAACCTAATCTACGTAAAGAAATAAAAACTATAAAACAAATTGAAACAAATAATAATTATGACCCATCAATTGTCACAAAACTACCATAATAAATTAAGAAAAATACTAATACAAGAAATATACCCGGTCGTACCAAATGATAATAATATTTACTATAAATCTATCCCATGCATAGGTAATGTATCACTCAAATTATGAAAACTCTTAACTAATGATAAAAATATAAATAATATAACATGTACGTATAGTATCTTAAATAACTTGGGAAAAACCCTTATTAATAATAAAGAAATATAGATAAACATAAAAAGAGTGGTATCTATAAACTTAAATGTAACGACTGTAATAGTGTATACATAGGTCAAACAGGAAGAGATTTTAATACAAGATATAAAGAACACATTGCCAGCTGGCGAAATAATAAACTAGACACATCTCACTTTGCTAAACATCTCATTGAAAATAACCATCACCCCCATACTGATAATTCCCCCTACATATTATAAATAAATACAAAAGGTAATAAACTTAATATCCTAGAAACATTAGAAATAAACAGACATAAAAAAGATATCAAGGTCAATATGTTAAATGAACAACTAAATATAATATCATCACCCATTCTTAATATCTTCCAGATATAATATAAATATACAACATTGATACTACAGTACCCTGAAAATTGTTTCAGCACTAATACACATATAAATATAAGTATATATAATAGAAACAAAAAAAAATTAAAAGAAATAAATAAATAAATATATGAATACACAAAACCGGAGATATGTAGAATTAGTGTATTACCTTGTCCTTACTTTCAAATACCCTTGCTTTTGTATAAATATATTACCGATAATAACTTCCATTTAATTTTATTATATACACCGTAAAGTTTGCATTGTATAACCTCACATAATAACAACAATTGAATTTATTACCCTCACTAAAATACTGGTATATTGTATAACTCTCGGTAATATAATAAAACCTACATTGCGCCCCTGCAATAAACTTATTAACATAAACAATGAAAAATCCGCACAAACCAGGCTTCCGCTATTGTGTTTGTAACATATAAATACTGTTGGTTGTTCCTAAGAGTTAATCTTTGCCAATATCCCGCCTGAAGATGTTGTAATACAACGAAACCTAGCTCGTGGTAAAGAACTTAAAGAAAGTAGAAATAACACTACATCACGTAGTTTCATTTAATTGTTCGGAAACGATATTGTACCGCAAAAGTTCCAACAAAGTATTCCTATTTTCATCGCTTTATACTATTTAGTGCGCTTCTAATTTGGAGCCTTTTGAAAATAGATTAAATTTTTTTACAGTTCATTTCTGCTTTTGTAATGCTTATGATATCATAGCACTACAAATGCAGATGTTGGCACTCAGAACTCGGACTTACAAAAAATTCAGTAATATCTCACTTGTTGAAATCGAAGTGGACTTTGTGACATTTAATGAACATAAATTTATTCATATATGCCTACATATGTACGTACGTGCCTGCTTACATAAATACATACGTATATACCTACACTATAAATATATTCATATATGCCTACATATGTACGTACGTGCCTGCTTACATAAATACATACGTATATACCTACACTATAAATATATTCATATATGCCTACATATGTACGTACGTGCCTGCTAACATAAATACATACGTATATACCTACACTATACGGACTTATAAATTACATTCCCTTTTTTGGCTCCTCTGTAGTCAGTGCTTCATGCTTATATATACCCGTATATACTACCTACCTGCCTACTAAAATTCTTCCTATCTCATTATTTTTTATATACCTGAACGTACTTGCCTTCCTATCTACTTATATTCTATTTGCTTTTTGATTTTATACATGTTGGTATATATTTATTTACTTGCCTGCTGGTTTCCTGGTTGTTTCAGATCTTTTTATATATCTATACACACTTACTTACCTATCTACCTATATACTTGTAGCTTAAATGCTTCATGTTTTTGTATGTACCTGTATATTATTTACAAACCTATTTTCTTTGTTAATTTCTTGCTTATATTAGATGAGTTAAACGAGTTCAAACTTGATAAGTTTACTCCTCACCATTGAAAAGTTCCTCCACCAACTACCGGTTGCATTATCATGTCATGACTTTGCTAAAGGGCATATTTTCATCACCCTTAGCTATGTTAAACCTTTAGATGATAATATTTCGTCTAATAAATAAATTATTGAATAGCTTGGAAGATGAGAGAGCATTGACAGGATTGACAAAGCTGAGAAGCCTGTAAAATTATTAACTCTAGCTGGCCGTTCGTGTAAATTTTATTTTTAGGTCACGTTAAAAGCCAGAACTATCATAGTTTGTAGGTCTTTATGACCGAAATAGTAACGCGAGTGCATTTCAATGTCGTAATAATGCCCTTTAACAAAGTGTTTTTTCTGCCAGATAACGTTTTATTGAATCAACTGTACTTATCGTCTTGTACTTACTATCACATTATTTAAGTATAATCATTCTTTCTACGTAGTCGATAGCAATATGAATCTTTTTGGAACAATAAATGAGACTTTGTAGTAAATATGATATCAGATTTCCCTATTTTCTTCAATGGTAAGTGCAATGACCGTTTTTTCTCCGTCTGTACTTAAAATATCATATTAATTTGTAGGCTCCTTATGAATTACTTGGTTTTTTAAATACTTAGCACTTGTAAAGACCGCATATACCGTCTATAAAGATAAATGTTGTTTTTGGTGTTTATCAAAAACTCATCCCTTAATCCATTAAATTTACTTTCATACCCTCTTGATTTAAATACATTCAAAGACAAAAACACAAATATAGAAAGATATTAGCTTACTTAAATTTGCTCGTTCAAACTTGACGATTTATTAACAAAATAAGTGACTCATGGAAAGACCAGAGTCCAGGGGCTGTACTCTGTAAGCCTAAGTAATGACTACAACAACCGCAATCTCCGTATCCCGGCTCTACAGTTTCCATTTCAAGTAACCGATCCGATCTTTTGCAATAGCTGATACCAGTCTACACTCGATTCGGATATTACAAAATACCACCAGTGTAAATAGACTGAATTCACGTCACACTTGGCCTTCAGTCAGGCCGCGCTTCGATCTAATTCCCCACTGAAAAGAAATTATTATAATTAATTAAAACAAATGTAAAGATTAAGTTGATGTAAACATTATGCATAATTTTATTTCTATATCATCGAGACTAGATCACGAACCTGACCCGTTCATTGTTGAGAAGTTCTAGGGCTTATTTTAAATTTCCACTTTCAGATTCTAACCAAATTTTCATGAAACCCCGTTACGGATACCTTTCAAATAAAAAAGAATAATTAAAATTGGTTGATAAATTCTGGAGATAGGATGGATGAGGCATAATAAATTCTGTCGAATGTAGAAGAATCACCTCCTTTTTTGAAGTCGGTTAAAATAAGTAATTGAAAAATAAACAGTCGGTTAAAAAAAGTTCAAAATTAAAATAAACCCTTGGTTGAATATATTGGCGTTAATTATCTAGAGATTCATTACTCACAATTAAATGAAACGTTAATTATCTAGAGATTCATTATTCGCAATTAAATGAAACGACGTGATGTAGTATTATTTCTACTTTCTTTAAGTTCTTTACAACGACCTAGGTTTCGTTGTATTATAACATTTTCAGGTGATTTTCATCTTTGCTAATAGCCCACTTGAAGATGTTGTCATACAACGAAACCTAGGTCGTGTTAAAGAATTTAAATAAAGTAGAAATAGTACTACATCACGTAGTTTCATTTAGCTGTGATAAACCCTTGGATAAATATAAAACTGGGAATTTAAACTTAGCCGTTTGACCTTCACGCGAACTTAATTTACGTTTTTCCTCACGTTGGAGAAAATACAGGAAAAGAAAAGATTCATACACATTCTATTACTAAAAATTTATAGGTATTGTCCACAAATGTTTTTTTCCATTTCATGTGAACCTGGTCCGATATAATTTTCTGGAAACGGGAAAAGAATTGCATCTCACTTTGCATTTATTAATGCAACTTAATGACACTTAGAAACCGATTAGATTGGCACCATTTTTTGTTCTAGACTGTTATGCATGGGCAGGAAGACAATCACTGTTTAATATATCGCGTGCACGTACCAACATCTGATTGCAAGTTCAAATTTTGAGTTAGGAAAATTTACAATTCGCTCTATAAATTTATATAATTCAGAGTTAGAAACGGTACTAAATATCGATTGGTTCTACTATTTCATATGATTGGAGTACCTATTTGTATTATCGTATTGAATGTTAGTACGTACAAGACGATAAGTTTATTTCATATGATGGAGTACCATTTATATAATTGGAGTACCTATTTGGGTGATTTCTAAATATTTTTAGTGTTGTTTGTTTTTGATTTCGATACATTTTTCTATTTATTGTCTTGTTCCTTAAACGTTTTTTTATGTTCAACACATTATCTCAAGTCTAAAATTTGAGCAACGATCTGATTGAGAATAAATTAATAAATGCTTGAATAAATCATCTTTTTCATTTCAGACGTGTCACATGTGTCTATTTGCAGTGCGTTGCGCTCGTGCGAAATGTGAATGTCAAGTAACCTGTAACGTTTCGATGCGGGGCTTATCCTTGTTCGTATAAATGTGTGTCAAGAATTTAAAGTTGTGGCTGTGATGGAGCGTTTGCAACAGAATTATATTTCGTCTTACACGTTAGGCGAGTCTAAAAATTCGATAACGCATAGACAGCAATATATAATAATATATGTATTCTGCCATAAATTAATACATTATTTAATTTTTGATGCGGGACTTATTCTTGTTCGTATAAATGTGTGTCAAGAATTTAGAGTTATAGCTGTGATGACACGTTTGCAGCAGAACTAAATTTCGTCTTACACGTTAGGTGAGTCTACGAATTCAACCATGCATAGCCAGGAATATATAAGAATTTATATATTCTGCCATAAGTTAATATATTATTTAATTTTCGATGCGGGACTTATCCTTGTTCGTATAAATGTGTGTCAAGTATTTTACAGTTGCGGCTCTGATGACGTTTTTGGAACAGAATTAAATTTTGTTTTACACGTTAGGTGAGTCTACAAATTCGACCATGCATAGCCAGGAATATGTAAAAATTTATGTATTCTGCCATAAGTTAATATATTATTTAATTTTCGATGCGGGACTTATTCTTGTTCGTATAAATGTGTGTCAAGTATTTTACAGTTGCGGCTCTGATGACGTTTTTGGAACAGAATTAAATTTTGTTTTACACGTTAGGTGAGTCTACAAATTCGACCATGCATAGCAAAGAATATGTAAAAATTTATATATTCTGCCGTAAGTTAATATATTATTTAATTTTCGATGCGGGACTTATCCTTGTTCGTATAAATGTGTGTCAAGTATTTTACAGTTGCGGCTCTGATGACGTTTTTGGAACGGAATTAAATTTTGTTTTACACGTTAGGTGAGTCTACAAATTCGACCATGCATAGCCAGGAATATGTAAAAATTTATGTATTCTGCCTTAAGGTAATACATTATTTAATTTTCGATGCGGGACTTATTCTTGTTCGTGTAAATGTGTGTCAAGTATGTTACAGTTGTGGCTGTGATGACACGTTTGTAACATAATTAAATTTCGTCTTATACATTATGTAAATATAAAAAATCGATCGTACATAGACAGGAATATACAAGAATTTATGTATCAGTTTATAATTACATTATTCAATTTTCGGAATAAATAAATGGTAGAGTCTAATCAACCCAAATTTCAACTATGAATTTTGAATATTATGTATAATTTTCACCCTATTAAGTAGAAATACAAAAAAAAAATTTTGCGTTTTTTAAATAAATTTTTCTGTAATATTAATTGTACAATTTTTTTACTAAAACTAAACGGTAAATAAATTTTAAATTTTAAAATAGTATGTAATATTTTGAATAATATATAATATTATTTATTAATAAAAATCATAAAATTTCGTCGACCCTAAAAATTATTTAAGATTAAAAGGCGGCCGAGGATATAAAGCTGTTAATCCAGTTCAGAACTGTTAAATGTTTTTAAGTGGACTGAAAATTGCAACTTTCAAGCCAAATTCCGACTGTATATTTCTAATGTAATCGTTACGGTCCGACATGTTTATTTCCAACGGGACGAAAATCCACATTTTCCCCTTTAAAAGCTCTCTGAATAATTAAACCTATTAGTCTAGTTCATAACTGTTTCATATTTTAAGTTGACCAAAAATTACAATTTTAAATCCAAATGTCAACTGTATGTTACGAATGTAACTGGATAGAATCAGAATACATATTTTTAGGGTTCCCTACTTGCAAAAGAAAAAAGGGACACTTTTAGGATCATTTCGTTGTCCGTCTGTCGGTCTGACAAGACCCTTTTTCTTAGTAACGAGCGGAGGTATCAAGTTGAAATTAATACCAAATATTTAGATCTACGATCCCTTGGTGCTGTAAACAAATCAAGCTTCTAAGTCAAAGCAATTACAAAGAACACTAAAAATAAGGTCATTTCTGCCCCATATTTTGACACTCGCAAACAAACAAAAATTTATAGGGTACTTCCCATTGATCTAGAATCATGAAATTTGGCAAGAAGCAAGGTCTCGCGGCATAATTAAGAAAAAAATCGTTAATTTGTAGTTATGTCACATAAAAAATTGTTTTTTTTAAATATGCGCATCTGAAAGATATAATTGGTAATATATTTTTGTTCTAGAAATTAATATTTTGTAAATAATTTAATAGGAATATTACGTATCATTAAATGTTTATAAATATCTAAATCTGTATGGAACCCTCGTAGTGCGAGTTCCACTCGTATTTGACAGCTTTTTATATAAAAGTCATCAAGGATATGAAGCTATTAATCCGGTCCAAAATTATTTCATATTTTGGAATTGAACAAAAATTAAAACTTTTATGAAAGTTTTGATCATCTTATCCATTTTCCGCAGATAATTATGGTCGATCTCATATTTAACCAAAAAAAATATGCTTTAATTAAAAGTTAATAATACTAAATAATAGGGCGAAAATTACCCTCAAGAAGACCTCTACAAAATCGTCACGGTTTCTAAGTTACAGCGTTTTGAAAACGCCTGATATATTGTAAAAACGTTTTGAGAATAAGGCTTCGAAAAAAACGAGTTGAAAATCATTAAATAGTTGTAAAAATTGGTTGTCTGTAAAGTCGGTTTACAGACGATAGTTTTACATGATAACGTCATAAAGAAACATTGATGAAAAATTGCATACTTTTATGAATTAAATTGAATTATTATCACTGATTTTATTATTTTGTATAATACAAATAAGGGGTTAATTGAAAATTACAATTTTTTAGAAGTTCTTGAAGAAGCTCACGTGGTGGCGTTCCAGTAGCAGACCTATTCAAACTGCTAGCTCTAACATCACGCGAGAAGAGAGATCGTGCCTCTCTATCACTTGTTCCGCGCTCTCGCTTTCACGCTCAGGCTCAGGCGGAACGTGACACTTGTTCTTGCGTGCAGCCGGTGTTAATCGATTTATAAGACGTTATCACGTCAAAAATAAGCTACGTAATTCTGCATGCAGCAATGGTATCGTTGGTTCACTAATAATCTTCATCTCAACGTTTGCTGACGTATTTTGTTTTTCTGCTCAACTCCTTGACGACGTGACAGTTTGTAATGGTTTATATACTGTACATGTTAGCCAAGAGATTAGGCAATATGATTGTATTTGTGTAATGCAACTAAATAAGCAAACAGGCAAAGGTTCAAAGAATTATGAGAGTCTGTTAATATTATTTGACTTTTTTTTTAATTGTGCAGCGCGCAGACAGATATTCGCTGTAATTACGTATTTATTTCTTAAAAATCTTATGCCTTACTTACAGGTCGGTAAAAAATGCAAAAAATGAGACAACTAGCTTTAAAATGTAAAATAAATAGTCTGTATGTATAATAAAACTGTAAACTTTGCGTTTACATTGAAATATTACAAAAAAAATTGGACGAATGAAATATAAGTAACAGAATTTATTTAAATATAGCTAGCACTACACTACAACTTGTAGTAAAATATAGTTTATATCTCGTCGCATACGAATTTAATAGTTTCAAAAATTAATTTACATTGGACAAGTCGACAACTAAGAACTCGATGCGTAGTAATTACATATATGTGTAGTGTGTCCACCTACGCCAATACATGGTGCTGTGTGTATTTTAAATCGCGCAATGAAGTTTTCCACCCTTGCGTACATTGCCGAAATGGGCGTGCCAGAAATGAAGGTCGTAGGGCGGGAAGGTTAGAAGATGTTTTGTTGTAGTGAACTTGACTACTGGACGAGAACTATTTTTGAACGTAGTCCAAGGTTAGGATTATGCTTAAAAAAAAAGCGTTGGTACGTTTTTTAGTGGTTTGCCCACATAAAGTTGCGGGAAAAACCAGTATCGAATGATATTGAAAAAAAAACAAATTAACAACACGCTAGTTAATATCGATTTAATAAATTCATAATCGCATGCTTATTGTAGTTGACGGAGGAAAAAAAACGTCATAGCTGGACGTGTCTCGCAGTGCTGTTTCGATCAATGTAAGTGTGTAGAAAATACGTAGGTAAGCGCTGTGGGATGTTTGTGCGCATTTTATGCAGGTGAAATAATTTATGGTTTTGTTCACTCACCTAGTCAGGAGGAGCAGAACTAACCTAAACAGGAGGATTCATAAAATAATTATTATGTAATGCAAAACTACGCATGTCATACATAACAATTACAGTTATGAAATCTAATTAGAATGTGTCAAAATAGTTACCATATCCAATAAATATTTTAATGTTACCTACCTCTTTTATACTATTGATCTTAAAAAGTACTTGAAGTCTAGCTTCACCAGTAGAAAAACAAAGATTCTGATTTATAAAAGCTTAATTAGACCCAGTCTTACCTACTTTGCTGAGACATGAACAATGACAGAAAACTACTACCAAAAATACTTCTTAAAACATTTCTGTTTTTGAAAGAAAGGTTTTAAGAAGTATTTTTGGTAGTCTAAAATGTAACAACATCTGGAGAAGAAGAACTAACTTTGAACTTTACAAATTATTTAAAGAACCGGATGTGGTCAAAAATATCGAAATTCAGAAAATAAAATGGGCAGAATCGACGACAGTCGGGCAACAAAAAAGATCTTCTCAGCCAGACTATTGGCTTCCCGAAAAGAGGAAGACCTACACTTAGTGGCTCAACTGCCAAGAAAAAGGCTTTAAATTCCTAAGTGTAACGAACTGGATGTCTCTGTCCAAGAACAGGAGAGCTTGGGAGTTGATTCTGCAGAAGGCAGGGGTCCATCCTGGGCTGTCAGGCTGTTGAAGAAGAAGAACACCTACTTTACACAGATGTTGTTAAATTAGTAGACTGAGCCAGATGTGGGTCCCTAAGGTCCCCTAATGGGTCCCTAAGTTCAATATAAATAGTACAATCTTTTAGTGTGTCTTCACGTTCTCTAACAAAATTAATTAAGGGTTGAATATTGTGAAGTATACACACCGGGAGCTATGCAGCATCTGCAAGATGTGATGCCACGATTTCCAAATAAACCCCTCCGATTTCGAAATAAAGCATAAAGGGTCATTTGAGGGTTAATATTGAAATTCTTAACAGGGGTTTGTATTATGTCCTAGTATTATGTATTAGTATTACGTCATAGTAAGAAATATTGATTATTCTCCGTAGTAAAAGTTCAAATGAAAAATTGTTATAGATTGTTTTCACGTTATATTTTTGAGGAAAATTCGAAAAAAATATTGCTCCACCAATTAACGAATACATACGGGTGTTTATCGATATCGGCATGTATATATCGACTGTTCCAGTTGCATAATGGCTGTACCAGATGGTCGCATTCACGGCAGTGGATCAAGGCTACGTACAAAGTACGTGTATTGTCAACTCGTGGGAATCGCGTTCGTTTGTCTCAATATGGCTATCCTGTTACTCTGTTGAAAAATAAATTGTATGAAAGCTATGTACAGTAACAGGAAAAAATGCGACTAAAATACAAAGATGTTTTGAAATAAAATTCGTAGAAAATTTTTTATCATGTCATAGCTTAATATTTGGTTGTCCTTCATGATGAGTATAGTTAAAAAAAGTGGATCATTGGCACATAAATTTATATTTGATTATGAAATCAAATAAATATATAATTTTTGAAAATCGCTTCCTGTGAGGTGGAAAATATGTTTTTTTTTGTTAAATTGGTATATCAAGTCGGCTTCTCTTGTGTCCTGAGAAAGAAAGGTTGTCGTAATCAATATACTTTTTCCTATTTTGTAAATACAATTTAAAACTAGAAAAATTAATAAAATACATAAAAGCTTTTCAGAAATAATTATAAAAAAATTGTGTGTCTGCTCCACCGCGCAACTGGAGTTTACTCCTTAAGTACGATTGTATTGGAATGTATAAAATAGGTAACACTTTATATAAATATAAATATCAAGATCATTAAATGTAAATGGAAAATTCTTTAATAAAAAGTGCTGACAATATAACTATTTTCCAATAAAACACAATATATACAAAAAAATTAAAAACATTTAGTAACGTCAGACTAAGAAGTTAAAATTAAAAGAGACTTTTTAATTTTGTAGGACAGAAGACACCAAATATTCACACATAAGGACATTTAATGATTACATCTTAATATAAGCGAACGATAGTAAACTACGTGTGATACTCCATCATTGCGATTACGCCATAAGAAAATACCAGATAAACATATTGATATCTCACTCTAAAGATGCGCAGAAATGTTGCGTGGAGAGGTTGCCTAAAGGTTACACTTGTTTTAACGCTCTGAACTTCGTACGCTGTGAACTTCTGACTTTAATCCTCATAAAACTTCATACCGGGCGCTATATACGAATATCGATTCTTATGGAGTAAACTTCAAAAGTCATCAATACCGATCGCTTTTATTAATGTGTAGCTAGTGCCTCAATTAATTAAAAATAAAATGTTAATTTATATTGACATTCATTCTGTGTTGTTGTTGACTTTATTCGATTTTATAAGTTTTACGTGGCTTTTTTGATAACCCTATAGAGCTTGTATATGTATGTTATGAAGATAAAACAGGACATAATCTGTACTTTGTTTCATTTTGCTCGTTTAAAGAGTTTCGTAGAAACATCATTCAAAGACGTATTAAAAATAATTTTCTTTTTCATAAAACAAATACGAGTTTATCTAAGTGACTGTGATTTAAACAAAGCTTTTAAGGGGATTTTATTTACATTTTCTCTATTTTATTCTAATAAACATCTGATGTAAACAGTCTATATACTTCCATCTAATTTTTTCGCAAGTTCAGATGGCTCATATAGTTGAGCAAAAGGTATCTTTAACATTGTCTTTTAACTCAGTATATCTGTAACATTGTCTTTTAACTCAGCATATCTGTAACATTGTCTTTTAACTCAGACATTTTCTTATTTAAACTTCAAAATGTGTAATCTTTTTACAGTTCACTTCTAAACTTTTCTGGCTAATTATTAAAGGTGTTAGTTTTCAAATATCTGTTGCTATGAACAAAAATACTACGAAATCGTTTCATTCCGCCTTCTATGTTTTCGTAATTATTATAATACTAGCTGCACACGGTGGGTTTATACGGGTACAATGTAGATAATAATGTGGTGTAATTGTGGAGCGATTATTAATATTACTGTCATACACGCGCCGCCGCCGTTCGCCGTCCGTGCTCGGCATAGCTATTGCGAATACTGAATTTTGATAATTTTAAATCTGTGATATCTTCTAAAATATTAATGATACAGCGGATCCCCGGTAATACGACAAAGGTTTAGCAGGGCAGTGTCCGACTATCGAATTTGTCGGATTATAGAGCGCTGCCTAAGACCCCCTATAGTCCGGATTTTTTTACAAAAGAGTACCTTGTAATCCGACAAATTACAGATCAAATGATAAAATTCTATGTTATACTCTGAAGTACAAATCATACTTCATTATGTATGTCGAATTTAGTAAATTAAACAACACAATAGAGAGCTTACGTTTTACTATAAAAATTAACGTCATTAATGCTACGGAACTTACAAAAAATAATATCTTTACATTTGGAAATAATTGTGTACAAACAAATGTACATACTAAAATAATAAAAAATTATGAATAAAACTTATAATATGAATGAATCAATTTATGAAGCATGAAAATATTCATCAATTTTTTTTTGTTTAACATACTTGAAACTCAGTCTTCTCAAAAGTTCATTCTCTTCAGCCCATTGCAAACCCAGCTCAAAGGCGTTAATTGCATCTTGTGCTGTCACGTTGCGGAGTAGTTGCAATTACGTCGTCATCATCTTCCAGATTTATTGTTGTATAACTAGAAACCTCTTTTATAATTTCTTCATCGGATTTTTCGTCATAGCAAACGAAAGTTTTGTTTCCCAAAAAAGACGCCAAAAAAGCCCTGATTCGTCTGCATTGTACATCTGTGACGAGTTAAGATTTAAATCTTTCACCTTTTGCAAAAATCTTAATTTAAATGGTCCTATGCAGGTGGCATCATTAGAAAGTTTCTCTCCTGTAATAGTCATTAAACGTATGCCATGACTTTTGAAACGTTCTAGCCATCCCTTACTAGTCACAAAATCATCTTTTTTTATTATTTCCTTATAAAAAAACTTAGCTTTCACGGCCAACATGGGTCCTGAAATGAGTGCATGTCTATTTCTTTCCTGAAGAAACCACATGTACAAAGCTTCTTCCACTTCTGGATGTTCATCTTTCTTGAGTGTCTGTCTCTTGTCTGGCTCACAGTCAGTAGTTGATACGAAGTTTTTAATCTTCTCGTGGTTTTTTTAATGTCATAAATTGTAGATCGGCCTACGCCGTATTCACTTGCTAAACTACTGGAAGAATCATTACTATTTAAGCGGTCTAAAATATCACATTTCTCTTTAATTGTCAGTGTTTTGTGCTTTCGCTTCTGGGCTTGTGACGACATTACTAGGTACGTATACGTAATACACAATGAATAAACAGTAAACAATGAACGCACGCTAGGCCGCTATCACATGTAGTCAAATTCAAACTAAGCAATCGGAATCAAAACTATACCTACGCGTCGAGCACAATAGTGGTGGTTCAATCATGCACGATCTACATTAGCGAAGATTGTTTGATTGATGTCGGATTACAGGGGGGCCGGATTAGACAGGGGCCGGATTACCGGGGGTCCACTGTAATGATTTGCTGTACAGAGCAAATTTTATCTACATTAAATTCCCAATGAAATTCCTTTATTTAATTAAATAAAGATTAATATAATATTGATCAAAATAACTTCGCAATTATAACTCAAAAAAAAATTGTAAAAATGGTCACTGTGGGTTATCTGTGGGATACAGATATATGTCATTGCGGACTTTTTTGTAGACACTTTTAAAATACACAATTCCATAGTAAAACATTTTGATATATCTCGAAAAGTTTAGTCAGCGTTAGCAATGACAGCGCCCAAATGCTACTTTTTTACGAAATATTGACTTTTTATATTTACTGTAAATATAACATGCATGTATTATACCTATGATCCTTCCGGTAGAAATTATCTGAATGGTAGTGAAAACCGTATCAAAATCCGTTGCGTAGTTTAAAAGACTTAAACTCTTAGCTTACAGAGGGACAGACAGACGCGGGAAACGACTTTGTTTTATACTATGTAAGGATGTAAAAACTGCAAATCTATTTAAATGAATTTTTGTTGGTTATCGAGAATTCAAAAATTTAGGAATTACATAGCGTATTTTATTTGAAATTAAATATAAAGAAACCTATATGTTAATACGTGACGAGAACGCCTTGTACCCCTTTTTAAGCATATTTACGTGTATGGAGGAGTGTGTGATTTGGAATTGTTACAGTTTGTATAGAGAAGGAGTGTATTCGATGGTTTGAAATTTTATATTTCCGAATATAATGGTTGAGGGCATTAAGCAAATGACGAAAACGTTGTACAAAAAATATCTTTTACACATAAGTTCTGAATTTCTGAAAGTTGAAGTTCTGAAAACGCTTTATTGCTTTTTAAATATGGCTTATTCAAGCTAAACCACAATTTCCCCATCTTTCATTTTTTTTTCAAATAACTCAAAAATTAATACATAGAAAAAAAATTATACACAAATTTTGTAGCAGATAATCTCCAAACCTGTGTGTTCGAATTTTGTACCTTAATAAAAATGAAATGTAATCCATTGGAATTGTATCTTATAACAACGTAAAACAATGTATCTTATACTTCTATAAATGTGAAGTCTCTCATTCATCTCATTTTTATTAATGTTTATTTGATTCAATAATAATATAATAAAATTATACTGACAATGAATTGTATCTTAAAATAAATTGTGTTTTTAAATAAATTGTGTTGACAATGAATTGTATCTTAAAGTAATTGTGTTTTTTTAAACTGTTACAAACTTTATATTTTACATTTCATGAGGTTGCAGGGCTTTAAGACAAACAACAACACACGCTAATGACGTAATTGTACACACTGTCATCTGACGTAATAGAACGAAATTCAAAAAAATTATATGCAATGGTTATAAGGTATACTCTATGAGAAAAGAACCTCAGATTTTGACCACAGGGCGACCACTACTTAATGGTCTTTTCTAATTTCAAACATAGAATATTATAGAACACTTTTTCTGCATTACAACATGCGTGAGGACCAAAATATTTTACGTTTCGTTAGAAGTACAGTATTTTTGCAAAATAATATAGCCCCATCTAATTGACTTCGAATATTAACGCAGTTAGTTTTTAAATACTATTTAATTAAATTTTCTTCCATAAATAACACAGCACCACCTTCAAGTAGAAACCTGATTAGCACTTAAGTTTTTAGTACTACTTTATTTACATATCTAGTTTAGATGGCCAAACCAATGACTTATAAACTAGTATTGATAAGACTTCGGTATTTTAATTAGTAACACCAATCAAATCCGTAATTCTGAGAAAAGTGGCACAAGATAAAGATAGAAATGTAAACCCTAAAATGGCATCTGGTATTCATGGAATATGTCCGGGTTTATTTTCAGAATTATTATGCAAAGGCATACAAATGTACTTCTTTAGTTCTTGTTTACAGTCAAAACTTCTTACGAAATATTTTAAAATGGTGCTGATAATTGCGAGTATATTAAAGGAACCTGGTAAATCAGCAGAGCTGATTACATCGTGTAGATCAATATCGCCGATACCCTTAATATCCAAATTATTTTGGGAAACTGTTGCTGAAATGGCTTAAACCACTCGTGAATATTCAGGGTCTCCAGTTTAGATTTCGAAATAGTCACTCCACCATAATATCGAATAATAACGTCAGTTGAAAGGCATTCGGAAACGTATATTACCCAGTTCCAATCAATCACATTAAAATCTGAGTAACATACATCTTCGTAATTAACTAGAAGCAGTAAGTGTGCTCGACAGTGTTGAGCTTTGGTTTGAAGAGCCAGGATATTTGGAAGATGCTTGAGGGATGCATTCTACTGAAGACACGATGGCTAACATCATTTACATTCGAGGTTGCCAGCTAAGATTTTGAACACTCAGTAGACCCAAGCCTTTAACAGTTAGCGTCAATGGAATTGAGGTATCATTTGATGTTAGATTCAGCAAATCAAAAGCAGTCTTTGGGTACCAACTGTGATAGCTTGGAACTTAATTGGATTAATTAACAGACAAATTTTATGATGTTGTTGACCAATTGAAGCGAGGTCTTTATTGAGGGTGTTAATGACTGTTGTTCTGTATCTACTTTGGCATACTTCTGCCTACATTGTAAGTCATCAGCATAATGATGATAATTACTACGTATTTTTAAAACATTTACATTAATTAGTAAAATTTTGGTTTGCACAAGAGAGACCGCAAAAGTCCATATGGTGTTGGACCCAGGTGTTACAAGAATAAAAATGACACTGTTATATACAGGAAATTAAAAAAATAAGCTCCTTGAAAGTTTTAAGTTGCTGTTTTCCTTGAAAGAAAAAGAGAAATCTTGTATTTTTTATGAAAAGTTAGGTTGTTTTTCATAATAGATTATAAATTTAATTTCGACGGGATTCTTTGAACTAGAGTGATAAAACAAAGTTGCAGATTGTGTCTCGTCATATCCTCCATCCACAGATGTGCCATATTAACCCATGATGCTCACAGGCACGACAGGGGCGTGGAAAAAAGTTAAACCTCGACAAGAAGGAAAAAACCATTAATTTTGACAACAATAGAACCATTGTCAATGTTTGTTAACAATTTATTTTTAATTAATTTAGGCAATGGCTACATGTTAAAGGAAGCAAGAGGCATTGCTTATTTTTTGTAATCCTTTCTAAAAAGTTATTTTGTATTGTGTTCATTTTTTTTGTTATTTTTATTTTTAATGAATAATTCTTCATATTTCAAAAATATAATATATGCGCATTTATGCAGATAGCTTTTTTATTTCGCATCATGGTTACAAATTTTAATTCCATTTTTTCATCTTTTCTGATTACTAAATACGTTATACTGAATTGTTTGGTTTTTTATATTCTAAAAAATACCAGCTTTTTTAAAAATTCTGTTTTATCCCTGCCAGACGTTAGTGTGGGCCTGATTTTACCGGTCTCCTTTAAAGTAAAATGCATCATTCCCCCCTTCTCTCTCTCTTTTTGTATATATACATTTCGTTTAATATATAGTATAAAGCATGGTACAAAACAGAAAAGGCTTACGAAACAGAAATTCACCTGAAAGATTGTGGTAACTTTAAAACTGCAAAGTTGGTTTCGAAAATTCTTAAAATTCTGCTTTGTTATTAAATTTCGTAAAAATATTGCCACTGACGAAACATTTGTTGTTTGTTGACAATTTTAATGAAACACCGAAAATAAATAACGTTTTCGTAATTTTTTTGAGATTTTCAACAATTCAAGAATAAACTTAACAAAGATATACACTCATTAAAAAAAGACGAATACATTAAGGGGGATCATACTTTATCATACCTCACTACGACTCCAAAAATTTTGTTAACTTTTTTTTATTTGTCTATCACTATCACTTTTTTTAATTTGTCTCACTATTCATTATCTTTTGAACTCTCAGCGGTTCGTGGTGTATAGTCAACTTTCATAACCATTCATAACATTTTGGTATTTGTTTTAACTAGAACTTTCACTATTTGCTGACCTCTCTGCGTTTTTCGATGTGTTAGTCAACTTTCATAACCATTTTATGACTTTAAAAATTTTGATATGTTTTTTTAACTGGAACTTTCTCTATTTTCTGATCTCTCTACGTATCGTGGTGTGTTAGTCAACTTCCGTAACTATTCCACAACTCCAAATATATTTTGTTAATTTGTTTAAATGGAGTTTTTACTATCTACTAATTTCTGCATGGTTCATGATATGTTTAGTTAACTTCCGTAACCATTCTAAGACCCCGAATATTTCGTTAATGTTTTGAATGGAACTTCCACTATCTATTGACCTCTATGCAGTTCATGGTGTGTTGTTCAACTTCCATAACCATTCTACGACACCAAAAATTTTGGAAATTTCCTTAATTAGAACTTTTACTATATACTGAGCTCTCTACGGTTCGTGGTGTGCTAGTCAACTTCCATAACCATTCTACGACTGCGAAAATATTGTTAATTTTTTCAAATGAAACGTTCACTATCTGCTAACTTTTACGTGATTTAATTATCATATGTCTTGAATTGTTGAATATATTTGGCGTTAATTTTGTAGACATTCGTTATTCACAATTAAATGAAACTACGTGGTGTAGTATTATTTCTACTTTCTTTGAGTTCTTTACCACGATTCGTTGTATTACAAGATCTTCAGATGGGCTATTAGCAAAGATCTTTGCCAATAGCCCACCTGAAGATGTTGTAATACAATGAAACCAAGGTCGTGGTAAAAAATTCTAAGAAAATAGAAATAATACTACATCACGTAGTTTCATTTAATTGTGCTTATGTGTCTATTCAACTTCCATGAGTATTCTACGACACCAAAAATATTTTTAATTGTTTTATCGGGAAGTTTTATTATTTTCCGACCTCTTTGCTTTTTATGGTATTTAAGTCGACTTCCATAATCATTCCACGACACAAAAATTTTAATAATTTTTTTAACTGGAACTTCCAATATTTACTGACCTTTCTGCGGTTCGTGGTATGTTAGTCCATTTCCATACCCGTTTTACGACTCCAAAATTATTTTGTTAATTTTTTTAACTGGAACTTTTACTATCTACTTACCTCTATGTGGTTCATGGTGTGTTTAATTAACTTCCACAAATATTCTATGACTCCAAAAAATTTGATAATTTTTTTAACTGGATCTTTCACTGTCTACTGACCTCTGTGCGGTTTACGGTGAATTTAGTCAACTTCTATAACCATTATATAACTCCAAAAATTTTGTTAATGTTTTTAAATGGGACTTGCACCTATCTATTGACCTTTTTGCGGTTCATTGTGTGTTTAATTAATTTCCATAACCATTGGCGACTCCAAAAATTTTGGTAATTTTTTTAACTGGGACTTTCATTATCTGCTGACCTCTCTACAGTTCATGGTGTATTTAGTTCACTCTAACTATTCTACGGCTATAAAAATTGTATTAGTTTATTTTATAAGGAACTTTCACTATCTACCGACCTCTATGCGAGTCATGGTGTATTTAGTTCACTCTAACTATTCTACGACTATAAAAATTGTGTTAGTTTATTTTATAAGGAACTTTCACTATCTACCGACCTCTATGCGGTTCATGGTGTATTTAGTTCACTCCAACTATTCTACGGCTATAAAAATTGTATTAGTTTATTTTATAAGGAACTTTCACTATTTACCGACCTCTATGCGGTTCATGGTGTATTTAGTTCACTCTAACTATTCTACGACTATAAAAATTGTGTTAGTTTATTTTATAAGGAACTTTCACTATTTACCGACCTCTATGCGGGTCATGGTGTATTTAGTTCACTCTAACTATTCTACGACTATAAAAATTGTGTTAGTTTATTTTATAAGGAACTTTCACTATTTACCGACCTCTATGCGGTTCATGGTGTATTTAGTTCACTCTAACTATTCTACGACTATAAAAATTGTGTTAGTTTATTTTATAAGGAACTTTCACTATTTACCGACCTCTATGCGGTTCATGGTGTATTTAGTTCACTCTAACTATTCTACGACTATAAAAATTGTGTTAGTTTATTTTATAAGGAACTTTCACTATTTACCGACCTCTATGCGGGTCATGGTGTATTTAGTTCACTCCAACTATTCTACGACTATAAAAATTGTGTTAGTTTATTTTATAAGGAACTTTCACTATTTACCGACCTCTATGCGGTTCATGGTGTATTTAGTTCACTCTAACTATTCTACGACTATAAAAATTGTGTTAGTTTATTTTATAAGGAACTTTCACTATTTACCGACCTCTATGCGGTTCATGGTGTATTTAGTTCACTCTAACTATTCTACGACTATAAAAATTGTGTTAGTTTATTTTATAAGGAACTTTCACTATTTACCGACCTCTATGCGGGTCATGGTGTATTTAGTTCACTCCAACTATTCTACGACTATAAAAATTGTGTTAGTTTATTTTATAAGGAACTTTCACTATCTACCGACCTCTATGCGGTCATTGTGTATTTAGTTCACTCTAACTATTCTACGGCTATAAAAATTGTATTAGTTTATTTTATAAGGAACTTTCACTATCTACCGACCTCTATGCGGGTCATGGTGTATTTAGTTCACTCTAACTATTCTACGACTATAAAAATTGTGTTAGTTTATTTTATAAGGAACTTTCACTATCTACCGACCTCTATGAGGGTCATGGTGTATTTAGTTCACTCTAACTATTCTACGACTATAAAAATTGTGTTAGTTTATTTTATAAGGAACTTTCACTATCTACCGACCTCTATGAGGGTCATGGTGTATTTAGTTCACTCTAACTATTCTACGACTATAAAAATTGTGTTAGTTTATTTTATAAGGAACTTTCACTATCTACCGACCTCTATGAGGGTCATGGTGTATTTAGTTCACTCTAACTATTCTACGACTATAAAAATTATGTTAGTTTATTTTATAAGGAACTTTCACTATCTACCGACCTCTATGCGGGTCAAGGTGTATTTAGTTCACTCGAACTATTCTACGACTATAAAAATTGTATTAGTTTATTTTATAAGGAACTTTCACTATCTACCGACCTCTATGCGGGTCATGGTGTATTTAGTTCACTCTAACTATTCTACGACTATACAAATTGTGTTAGTTTATTTTATAAGGAACTTTCACTATCTACCGACCTCTATGCGGGTCATGGTATATTTAGTTCACTCTAACTATTCTACGACTATAAAAATTGTGTTAGTTTATTTTATAAGGAACTTTCACTATCTACCGACCTCTATGCGGGTCATGGTGTATTTAGTTCACTATAACTATTCTACGACTATAAAAATTGTGTTAGTTTATTTTATAAGGAACTTTCACTATCTACCGACCTCTATGCGGGTCATGGTATATTTAGTTCACTCTAACTATTCTACGACTATAAAAATTGTGTTAGTTTATTTTATAAGGAACTTTCACTATCTACCGACCTCGATGCGGGTCATGGTATATTTAGTTCACTCTAACTATTCTACGACTATAAAAATTGTGTTAGTTTATTTTATAAGGAACTTTCACTATCTACCGACCTCTATGCGGGTCATGGTATATTTAGTTCACTCTAACTATTCTACGACTATAAAAATTGTGTTAGTTTATTTTATAAGGAACTTTCACTATCTACCGACCTCTATGCGGGTCATGGTGTATTTAGTTCACTATAACTATTCTACGACTATAAAAATTGTGTTAGTTTATTTTATAAGGAACTTTCACTATCTACCGACCTCTATGCGGGTCATGGTATATTTAGTTCACTCTAACTATTCTACGACTATAAAAATTGTGTTAGTTTATTTTATAAGGAACTTTCACTATCTACCGACCTCTATGAGGGTCATGGTGTATTTAGTTCACTCTAACTATTCTACGACTATAAAAATTATGTTAGTTTATTTTATAAGGAACTTTCACTATCTACCGACCTCTATGCGGGTCAAGGTGTATTTAGTTCACTCGAACTATTCTACGACTATAAAAATTGTATTAGTTTATTTTATAAGGAACTTTCACTATCTACCGACCTCTATGCGGGTCATGGTGTATTTAGTTCACTCTAACTATTCTACGACTATAAAAATTGTGTTAGTTTATTTTATAAGGAACTTTCACTATCTACCGACCTCTATGCGGGTCATGGTATATTTAGTTCACTCTAACTATTCTACGACTATAAAAATTGTGTTAGTTTATTTTATAAGGAACTTTCACTATCTACCGACCTCTATGCGGGTCATGGTGTATTTAGTTCACTATAACTATTCTACGACTATAAAAATTGTGTTAGTTTATTTTATAAGGAACTTTCACTATCTACCGACCTCTATGCGGGTCATGGTATATTTAGTTCACTCTAACTATTCTACGACTATAAAAATTGTGTTAGTTTATTTTATAAGGAACTTTCACTATCTACCGACCTCGATGCGGGTCATGGTATATTTAGTTCACTCTAACTATTCTACGACTATAAAAATTGTGTTAGTTTATTTTATAAGGAACTTTCACTATCTACCGACTTCTATGCGGGTCATGGTGTCTTTAGTCTATTTCCAAAACTATTCTGTGATTCCAAATATTTTATTAATTTTTTTTTAATTGTAACAACATTTTGTTAATTTTTTTCAATTGTCAACAAGTTGTTAAATTGTTTTAAATTTAGTGTTGTGTAAAAATATACAGGTACTAAAATTAATTGTTTTATCATCATTAGTTCCATTTTGTGAAAATTCCTAAAAATTTTCCAGTTTTTCGTACAAATCCCACTCATTGATTTACATCATTTCTTAAAATTAAAAAATGACAGAACGCGCACAATTTGAATTAAAGATAAAAACTGTTTTGTGCATTATGTTATTAATTTTGAAAATTATAGCGAAATATCTCATTATAACATTTTAAGTTATAGAAATTTCATATTACGACTTTGTTAGGAATATGAGAAATAAAAAAGTGAGCTTTAAATAACTAAATTAAAACGGAAGCCAGAAGTAAGACATTATAAATATAAACTTAAATTAAAAGAAAGCCTCCATTCAAAATTATATTGAAATACAAGCACTAATACACATAAAACAATAATCTGAAATGAATTAGACCTAACGCTGACAACAAAAGGACTCAAAACCCATAAAACATCGCCATAACCTTCAGTAGATTAGAAATTCGAGAGAGGTCTTTGATCTCTGAGAGAGGTCTTTGAGTAACGATGATGATTTTCTGATTGATTAATAGACCCATATTATAAGCCTTGTAAAATGGGTCTGACCTTGTAAAATGGGTCTGTTAGGCTGCACACAAGAATCTTTGCCATGGTTGCTACTAACATTTATTTTAAGTCCTAAATTCCGGGACATGAATATAAAACATTTTACCGCTATAACGGAAAACAGTTTATTGGAATATGCTCATAAAAGAATAACTTGCGAAACGAGACTATTGTCTTTGTGATGAGGTCGCGACTTTTGACGAAATATCGACAAAAAATGTATGACATTGTATCGATCGTGTCGAGGTTGTTTATCTAATTGATTAAACACAGAGCGAGCTGTATGTTTATGCGCGTCTCTTGTGCCAGTTCTTTTGACATACAGGAGAACAGATTTTGATAAAGTGGTATATTTTTCAAAAATCTCTAAAGATGGCGTTTCAAAAACGGTTACTAATTGTTTTCAAATATTTTATTTGTTGTTATGATTTCTAGGGAAATATTTATATATTGACAGATAAAACGGGAGGGTTAATTGTAAAGCGTTTCACCAACGTATAACGCTCTAGTAATGCTATCTACTGATCACTTTATGTAAATAAGTATGACTGTTATAATATTTGTGATCTCGCTGAAATAGATATTAAAATTTGAACCACAGACCGCTGATGACGTAACCATTGTTTTTTATAACTTAAAAAAATATATTTTACGAACTAAAATCACAAAATTAATGCCATAATTAGTATCGGGATCACGTGAATAATGTTTACATTACATAATATTGATAATTATTGTTATTTTATACGGAGTTTACGTCGAATATACGTAGGTGTAATTAAATTAGTTGTATTGAATATATTTGGCGTTAATTTTGTAGAAATTCATTATTCACAATTAAATGAAACTATTTTGTTAATTTTCGTTGAAAATGTTAGCCCACCTGAAGATGTTGTAATACAACGAAACCTAGGTCGTGGTAAAGAAATTAAATAAAGTAGAAATAATACTACATCACGCAGTTTCATTTAATTGTGAATAATGAATTTCTACAAAATTAACGCCAAATATATTCAATAAATTATTTAGCAAATGACAATTATTCCTTTGTTTAACCGTTTGAGTACCATGGTTTTTTACTCATATATACTTAAAAATGCCAAAGAAATCTTTTGTTTTTGATGTCATTTACCCTTGTCTCGAAAAAAAACTGTATCTCTTCCAAAAATTACCCAATTTTAATAATTTTTTCGGTGTTTTCTTAATAAAAACTTATACAAGGATAATAAAATACAAAGAAAATTATGGAAATATATGTTGTGATGTATTATATATATATATATATATATATATATATAATTGTAATGTATATAATACTCATTCCATGTTTTTTAAATATGTAGAAGCTCACGCATATGTAAATTTTTTTCGATACTACTTTAGCGTCTAAGTCGTTTTGTCACGTTAAAATTATGTAACGCTTGGATATATCGATATATCGAACGCACCCGACCGGCGGCGGAGCCGCCCGAGCGCCAGCAAAATGGCGGTCGAGAATGTCAAAAAGTTTATTCAAATGCTAATTTGTCGATAAATCGGCAGGCCGTCGCCAATTTTCGTGCTTTGAGTCGTGCGTTTAGTCTTGTATAGGGTATAATGTAAAAATTATAAGCGAATGTGATGTTAACATTTATTCAATAGTTTTGAGTGAAAATTCATTATCATAAATTAGTCAAAATATAGTTTTAATCAAAATAAGAAGAAAAGAAAGAACTCACTTCTAGATAAATAACTAATATAAATATTACCTAACACGAACCTTTATAGAAGTTTCACTTCATCCGTGAGCTTATGTCGGCGATGTCGACGTCGGAATTGTTATATTTTTGTTAGAGATGGTTAGTATTTTTGTTAGAGCTCACATTATTGAAGTGAAAGTCTATCGTAAATCTGTTTGTTTATCATAGTTCTAGGTCGTTTGAAGACTAAAATCAAATGTTATAACAGCTATTCAAAGTGCCAATTATATATATATATATATATATATATATATATATATACATATATACATTTTTTTAGACCCCGGATCTCGGCCCTCGTCCAATCCGGTGTTTCTCTTAATTGGCATTCATGGCGAAGCAGAACTCAATATTTTGATGTGAAAATATCTATTCGTTCATTAAATACAGTGACAGCCGGTGTTTCCGGAACTTTCTTGTGTTACAAACTACCGTTAGATTTGAATCGCTAATAACTAAAATCTAATAATGCGTTAACAATGGTTGAGTCTATAATTAATAGAGCACGTTTGTGCATATTTGTCGTGCAGTATTTATTTTACCTGTGACGTCATCGACTTAGTGCAGATATATGCACGTGATCGTTGCGAATTAGAACTACTTATTAGTTATACAATTATATACCGTGAAAATGCGTTTAGCTAGGTTGTAGATTTGAGTGTCATTATAAAGAGTTTGTGGGTCATCACTGGAACCGAAAGAAAGACATCAAAAATATTTGCTGAAATATAAGAAAAACTCGGTATTAATGGAAAATTACAAAAATATTAAAGATGTCTCCTATGAATCCTAAATTGGCTTAAAATTATATAAAAAGTAAAATTGAGGAAAGCTCGCATCAAAAGCAATCCAAGAAACCTAAAACCAGGGTCAAGCAATGCGTCCCAAACAAATTGAAAAATGACGCAATGCGATTACGTAGCTGACCCATCGGGCATACAGTGTCTAGCGGCCGTCCAAACGTCCGCAGATCATGGGCAGGAGTCATTGGAAGGCAATACAGAAAAATACAGTGACAATATAGAGATCCATGCCAACTGGCAGTGCCAGACGAGTATTCTATTGTGATCACCAAGTATCGTCATATTGTCAACGTTGGGCATCAATGGGTGTATGTTAATGGAGATTGGTAATTAAATTACATATTAATACGAAACACTTCTTATGATTTTATCCCGAAGTTTTCACTATAAACGGCTCGGACCCGAACTGCTTCTTTCGGTTTCTTTTTATTCGGGTCATTACTTGTTACTGGAACGTGCCGTCTTGCCAACTTCGTTATGTACATACATCGCGTTCCAGCTGCCTTCACTTAACGTCAAATCAATCCCTTCGCTTACACGAAAGCGAAAAGATCATGTTTTTACGATTAAACAAGTAAGATCCTGGGTCACCTGGATCATGGAGAATCTTTGAGTAAGTTGGCAAGAGAATACTGTGCGAACAGATCGACCAATTATGAAATTAAAAATAAGAGTAAAAACATTCAAAACTTCGCATCTACTAGTGACGGTAGACAAGCCAAGAGAAAATCTCTTAATAAATAAGCATCTAGATATGAAGGAGGTTACAACCTTCTGAATTTATAATAATATGTCTAGACTCGTTTCGACCATGAATGTAAAGTTTATTTGTACGGAAATGACTTAATATTCCTCATATTCGTTGATGACGGTGATAGGTGATAAACTCTCCAATGATGCAGCCTGCGTTGAGCTATTCGAATTGAAATTTCAATAGGAAGGATTTAGATCCTTTTTCTTCCCAAATATGTAATATTGATGACTCTGGGCTTTTAAGATGTAACAAAGTAAAAGGAGAACGCTTGTATCCTGTTATGAAAAAATATTCCTGGACGAAAGGTGAGTAAAGAACGGGTAACCATGTTACCATGTGCAGACGCTTCGCGTTGTTTTGCCCATAGAACTGCATAGCAATTATCTAGCCAATGGACCGTAACATCATTAAGTTTGTCAAGAAACATTAGAAGAATAGTGTGCTACTGACAGCTGTATAGAGTAAAAGAACAATTTGCAAAAACATTGAAAGAATTGAATGCAAAAATTGTGGTTTTTTCTCTGTTTCAGCATTATAATTCAACATTATAATTCAGAATTATAATTCAACATTATAATTATTTCCTAAAAGTAGAGAGGTAATTTATCTTCAAATTGCATACAGTAAAAAGAAAATTAGGTCAATACCAAAAGAAAATTTATAAGCTTCAAATATCTTTAAATTATTTTCACTTTAAATTGTGAACTTCTAACTCATTAATTTGGATGTCAAAAGAAATATTATTGGTTTCTTTGCTGACAATTTTAAATAAAAACTAAAATCTTTCGTTAAATATTCAGAGTAGATGTAAAAATTAGACATGAAAATTGAAATATTTCTATTTTACAATGTCGTTTCCATTAATATTCCAAAATTACAAATCTCTTGACGAAAATGTATGATCAAAAAATAGCGGAAGCTGGAACGACCTGTTTTTTAAACATATAAATGCTGTTGGATGTTCCTAAGAGTTAATATTTGCTAACAGTCCACCTGAAGATGTTGTAATACAACGGAACCTAAGTCGTGGTAAAGAACTTAAAGAAAGTAGAAATAATACTACATCACGTAGTTTCATTTAATTGTGAATAAAGAATTTCTACAAAATTAACGCCCAAGATATTCAATAGTTAATAAAATATAAAATTACTTCGAAAGAAATAGCAGATGCTGACAGCGAGACGTGATGGCATTAAGTAATGATTATGTGCATAAACAGGTTTCTCGATGTAAATATGGAGACCATTCTGCAAGTAAAAGAATGCTTGAATGATTCCTGGCTCAGGTTCGAATGGTAGCGAGTGTAGAGGTAATTAAAATTAATTTGGAAGTGTTATAATAATATCTGGGCTAGAAAAATTATTATATGGCTAATTGAAGATGACGATGACAGCACTTGAAATTTTAAAATCTATATACTTAATAAAACATTAAAATTAAAACATACTAGATATTAAAGACAAGGATAAAAAGAAACAAGTTCGAGGGACTAAAAAACAAGTAAAGAAAAACATTTCTTTTCAAAATTTCTTTGTTTGTTTGTACACATATGATGCAAAAATAACTCAACAGATTGATACAGTTTTCAATCTTATACATTTTTGAGGTCTCAGAAGTAAAACTAAGTTATATATTATGTCGATACGATACTTGAAATTTTAAAATCTATGTGCATAATAAAACATTAAAACACGTTGGATATTAAAGACATTTAAACAGAAACAAGTTCGAGGGATTGAAAATTCGAAAAAGAAAAAGTTGTTAGTTTTCAAAATATTATTCTGTTTCTTTATGCACGTTTGAGGGGAAAATTACTTGAAAAATTGATAAAGTTTTCAATCTTATACAGCTTTGAAGTCCCAGGAGTAAACGAAGTTATTTATAAACCTATTATGTTGATGCGACGTTATAACTAATGTCATCATCTATGTACAGGTGTAACAAAAACCGTTATTCTATAGATGATTCTGTGTGTCAAACTGGACACAACTGGACACGTACATAAGTACACTTAAAGTGTAATTATGTAAAAATGTAATTTTTTTCACTTATTTGTAACCTATTATGTTGATGCGACGTTATAATTAATGTCATCATCTATGTCCAGGTGTAACAGAAAAGTGTCTATTATTCAATATAGCTGATTCTGTGTGTCAAACTGGACACGCTTAAAGTGTACTTATGTAAAAATGTAATTTTTTCATTTATTTATAAATGTTTATTTATATATGTTAATGCGACGTTATAATTAATGTTATCATCTATGTACAGGTATAACAAAAAAGTGTCTATTATTCATACAGCTCATTCTGTGTATCAAACTGGACACACTTAATGAGTATACTCATGTAAAAATGTAGTATATACATGAGTATACTCATGTAAAAATGTAAATTTGTTTCATTGCAATTACAATTTTTACAGTAATTGTTTCAAAAACATTTGGGAATAGAGTATTTGAAACATTTATAAAAAAAAGTATCTGGTTAACGTATGTCATTGTTTTTGGGTTAAGAATTATGATATTTAACTGCAATAAATTTGCTACAAATATTTTCAATCTGTCAAGTAGGAGAGAGACTCGTATTATGAGGGTTGCATAGTATTTATATTAAACTATTTTTACAACACATCAATTCTGATGCATATTTAAACAGTATTATTTTTTACCATGTAAATATATAAATATATTATCTAGTACCCCTTCATAGACTTAATAAATATACATTTTAAAATACAAAGCTATTTTTGTGGTTGATTTAAGTTGCTTGTGAGGAGATTCTATGAACTTTTTAAGGATTCAACTATATGTCATAAGTTGGTCGACTTTTACTTGTAAACTAGTAGAATCCACTTAGGTTAAATTTCGTTATATATACTACTATCTTTAATACTTTTCAGATATTCAAAAGTAGCGGTTCAGTTGGTAAGAGGATACATAAATCTGGCAAAAATTAATCCTTTGAATTATAATATTTCATAAATCAATGGTCCACTCTGTATTGGCAAAGTATTCATGAGATAGCCCCAATATTTTTGAAAGTTGATAAGGGTGTCATTTAATAGACTTTTAATGCTTATTTTTCGTTATAGCCATTATTTTTTTATTACGAGTAAAGCTTTTATTTTGAAAAAAAACTAATTTGTTAACTAATAAATAATCTCGTAAAAAACGAATATATTTGGCGTTAATTTTGTAGAAATTCATTATTCACAATTAAATGGAACTAATAGTATTATTTCTACTTTCTTTAAGTTTTTTACCACGACCTAGGTTTCGTTGAATCACGATATCTTCAGGTGGGTAATTAGTAAAGAATCGATAGGAAATTACAGATCTTTACTAATAGTCCACCTGAAGATGTTGTGACACAACGAAACCTAAGTCATGGTAAAAAACTTAAAGAAAGTAGAAATAATACTACATCACGTAGTTTCATTTAATTGTAATCTCGTAAATATATAAAAAAATACGATATTATATGAATAGCCTTCAGAAAAAAAATACTTTCTTTCAACATAACTCGCATAAAATGGACTATGAAGAAACTTAGAGTTTATAATAATTTTTAGAATAATTACACTTATTAGATGAATATAATATTCTTTTATTCTATATATATATATATATATATATATATATATATATATATATATATATAATGTTTAAGTGAATATATACAATTCGATTAATAAATACTATTTTATGGAGTACTATGGTAATATATGACTCAATAAGAATTTTTCACGCTTATTCTTGAATAATTTTCCATTTCATTTTCGTGAAAATTACACAAATTTTTTCAGCATACCAAACAAAATTCAACAAAGTAAGTTGTAGACTTAAAACACAGTTAGTTTCACCGTAATATTTTTTTTTATGGCCAAAGACATCGATTCGATGTGTCGTTTCTTTGCAGCAATGTTCTTTCGCGTACTTGAATATAATTTAAATAAACTTATATGACTTACAATATTTTTTTTAAGAATATGGCAAATTTATAATTTAATAATTTGATTAAAAAAAATACGAAAATAATTGTGTTGGCGAAAAATAAATATTAGAATTCTATTAAATAATATCTTACACGTTGGGTTTCGTGAAAAAAACCTTTAACCCCGTTTCACATGTAAGGGAGGTACCCTGAAAATCTTTTTTTAAAAGACTTTGTATCATTTCTTATGCGTATGCAAATGTTTGCTTTATAGTACTAATAATCTGCAACTTAAACGCTTATTACATACAGACAGACGGACATGGCGAGATTATAAGGGTTTCTAGTTAGGCTGCGAAATCCTAAGAACCGTATTTGTGTGTATTTCTATCGTCTGCGCGTACTTAACCACGGGAAAAGCTGCTAAGTACACAAATATATTTTCTTTTAGTGACTTGCTACATTAACAACCTGTTTATCGTGGCTTCTCAAACAAATATCGAAGTAATTTAGTTAATATACCGATATAATATCGGTTACGTTTGCAATAACGAAACAGTGTTACACAACGTTATTTCGTTTCTACATTATTTTTTGGTGTTAACCTTAACCCGAATATCTTAGTGAAAATATCTAGGAGATAACACGTTTTGAAGCGTTTAGAAAAACTGATTTTGTCATGTAGTTAATTTGTTTTATTTATTATTGGTCGATTTATTTTTGTTTGTTTTTATCAATTTCGTTTGTAAGTGGTTCTATTCTATTTGCTGATTAGTGAGAAAAACCTGTTTGCAACAAAAAATGTATAAATTGTCAGAGTATGTAGATTGTCTGTTGACGAGTATAATGCGATTATGTTTTAAATAATTTATCACATAATAGGTTTTGCTCGCGTCTTGCTGGCATACTGATTTCGAAAATGTTATTGATCAGGTTAAAAATGGCTAACCTTGAACTTAAAGCTGTGTTGCTGTGATTGTCCACACAATTTGTTACTCTTTCTTTCTCGTAAATCCGCACATTTGGTTTATAATGTGCGAATAATTGAATTTAGTTCTCTCTGTTTAGTCCTCGCGAATAATTGAATTTAGTTCTCTCTGTTTAGTCCTCGCGAATAATTGAATTTAGTTCTCTCTGTTTAGTCCTCGCGAATAATTGAATTTAGTTCTCTCTGTTTAGTCCTCGCGAATAATTGAATTTAGTTCTCTCTCTTTAGTTCTCGCGAATAATTGAATTTAGTTCTCTCTGTTTAGTTCTCGTGAATAATTGAATTTAGTTCTCTCTGTTTAGTCCTCGCGAATAATTGAATTTAGTTCTCTCTGTTTAGTCCTCGTGAATAATTGAATTTAGTTCTCTCTGTTTAGTCCTCGCGAATAATTGAATTTAGTTCTCTCTCTTTAGTTCTCGCGAATAATTGAATTTAGTTCTCTCGGGAAATATTCAGTAGAAACAAGAGGTTGCTCAGATTTTATCCTAAACCCCGAGAAGTCAGATTGATCCTATAGTTTTTACTTTTTGGGCGTTACTTTAATAAATATAAAACAGTCAATCATTCACTGAAAAGAAAAACAGCCAATTTAAAAAAAATGTTTTGGCTACTGGTCGATCTTAGAGGCGATTTACAGTTTTCTCTCTCACTGTTTTGGTTAATAGTTTTTACGTGGTGAGAGATGAAAATAAATAAAAAAAACTATAAATAAAAAGACTCAGTGCAAGTCTGGTTCGCACATCGAGGGTTCCGTACCTCGTTTACATGAAATTATTTTATTTATCGTAAAACATCACTTATATGGACTTCCTAAAGCAATAAATATTTATTAAAACCTAACATAATGAGGTAGATGGGATATTTATATCATTAGGAATATTTCAAAACTTTGACTTCTAGAATCATCTTTATGCTTTAAATTCAATTTGTAACCGTTACACAATAGAAAAAAGTTAACTTCATAACTGCACTTATATTAAATTTTTTTATATATCGAGAATTATTAATAAGAAATAAAAATAAAATGAATTTTTAGAAATGGCTATAAAAAGTTATCGATATCGATCGATTTTTAAATGTGTAGCCATTGCTTAAAGAAATTAAAAATAAACTGTCAACTGACATTGACGTTCGTTTTGTGTTGTCAAAATGAATGTAGATTCGCTTTTTAAATTTTCACGTGGTTTTTTTGGACGACCCCGTCGGGCCTAATTAAAAATATACTGACTCGTCACAAAAAAATCAAGATTTGTGTTTGACGATTGAAATAAAATTTTTAACGAGATTTTTTTTCATTTTTTATATATAACAGTCTTTTTTTATTCTTTTAGCTCCTGGGCCCGACACTATATAAACTTTTGTCTTTCTACTCTCATGCACATAGATATCAATGTGTGGTAGTCGTGAGGTAGTGACGGACCGGTGGACATTATGAAGTTATAGAGGTTGCTCGTTTCGTTACGGAATTGTAACAGGCCATTTCTCATTTATAAACATTGTATTCAGATATTTTTTTTTAGAAAAGAATAAAGACATTATTATAACGCAATAAAAAAGGTGAAAACGCCAGCTAAGTACGATTAGAACTCACACTGTGAGGATTCCGTACTACAGACTTTAGTATAAATGAAAGTTTAAATATTTAAGGTTACGATGTGTTTCTATTAGGTTATATTGAATAGTATGTCTTTCACAGGCGTAAAATGCCGTAAATTTCTTAAAAAAGTGTCAAGCACGAGTAGAACTCGTACTACGAGGATTCCGTACGCATGTAGGTTTTTATAAATATTTAATGGCCCATAATATTTTTATTAAGCTACTTAAAAATAAATAAATTTTTTAGAATGTAAATCTATTGCCTCCTGTACCGTTCTCAGACGTATATTTAAATAAAATCTATAATTAATTCCACATAGAATTGGAAATAAGTGAATTTTGTATTGTTTTCTTTTGTTTCTGCTATAATATCTCGAACTTGGTGACTTTTAAGCTCGTATGTAGACCGGAAGTACCCCATAGGTGTTGATGACAGTATAAATAACAAAAAAATAAGCTTTAAAGAGGCATTTCTTTTTATTGCAACGATGTAAGGTCATAGGTCTTAGTATACGACATTAATTTCAACTTGATATCTCAAGCCGTTTCTGAGAAAAAGGGCTTTGACAGTCAGATAGATGGACAGACAACAAAGTGATTATACAAGGGTTCTGTTTTTTTATTTTGATGAACGAACCTTAACTATGACACATAGGACGTTATCTATTGGTGCAAATTCTATCAAACTTGTTTTATTTTTAAGGTTTTTGGTTATTTTTTTCAGAATAATGGTTGGAGTTAAACTTTTTAGTCCACGGTCAGAATATAATCGGTTTAAATTTACACGAAGTATTTAGACAAATTTTAACTTTTTTTTTCTAAAAGAGTTTTTGATTTAAATATACTATAAAATTTCTGGTGTGCGCTTATAACTATGTTGAAGTGAAAACTTCTAAGTTTAAAATATATAATGGTAATAATTATATTGATGTTATATGATGAATATTAGTTCCGCGAATCAAGAACAATGCGAGATTATTATTTTAAAATGCAATAACGTCGCGTGTTATATTAAATCACACTAAAATAAAATGTGCAAATTCTATCAAACTTGTTTTATTTTTAAGGTTTTTGGTTATTTTTTTCAGAATAATGGTTGGGGTTAAACTTTTTTATACATTTTGGTGTATATTTCTGAGACCATGTCTATGCCACTTAAAATTCAGAAAAAAATATTTTTGATCTTCTTATAACTAGTAGCAGTTTTCAAGCGATACCCTTTTAACCCTCCACAAGATATTTAAATCTAATTTTATTTTCGTGTACTTAATTCGCTCTTTCTAAAATTATGATATAATTATTTATATAGAAGTATAAAATAAGATTATTAATATTAATATATTAATAATCTTATTCTATGTCAGATTTAAAGTTTCTACGTTAAAAGGTATCTGAGAAAATCGGTTGTGATAGATAGACAGACAAGCGAGTGGTGTTAAAAGGGGATTGTTTCTACTTTTAAGTCACAGAATACTAAAAAATCAGTACATTAACAAATCATTTTCCAAAACATGAATTAGGGTTCCGTGAATAAATTTTAGGGAAGAAACGTATTTTTTCTTCACTTATGTACGTCTTTCTGCTTGTTGGTTTCAAATGAAAAAATTATTTGATATATTTTTGGAGTAAAATGAGGTACGTAGCATACTTCGATAAGACGTTCAGAGGCTGATAAATGAAGACAAAATATTAGTCTACAGTCAAAACATAATTGGTTTAAATTTACATGAAGTATTTAGACAAATTTTAACTTTTTTTTCTAAAAGAGATTTTAATTTAAATATACTATAACATTTCCGGTGAGGGCTTTTATCTATATAGAAGTGAAAACTTCTAATTTTAAACTATATAATAGGAGACTGTAGACAAAATCTTGGTCTACAGTTAAAATATAATTGGTTTAAATTTATATCAAGTATTTAGACAAATTTTAACTTTTTTCTTTCTAAAAGAGCTTTTAATTTAAATATACTATAAAATTTCTGGTGTGTGCTTATAACTATATAGAAGTGAAAACTTCTAATTTTAAAATATATAATAGGAGACTGTAGACAAAATCTTGGTCTACAGTTAAAATATAATTGGTTTAAATTTATATCAAGTATTTAGACAAATTTTAACTTTTTTTTCTAAAAGAGATTTTAATTTAAATATACTATAACATTTCCGGTGAGGGCTTTTATCTATATAGAAGTGAAAACTTCTAATTTTAAACTATATAATAGGAGACTGTAGACAAAATCTTGGTCTACAGTTAAAATATAATTGGTTTAAATTTATATCAAGTATTTAGACAAATTTTAACTTTTTTCTTTCTAAAAGAGCTTTTAATTTAAATATACTATAAAATTTCTGGTGTGTGCTTATAACTATATAGAAGTGAAAACTTCTAATTTTAAAATATATAATAGGAGACTGTAGACAAAATCTTGGTCTACAGTTAAAATATAATTGGTTTAAATTTATATCAAGTATTTAGACAAATTTTAACTTTTTTTTCTAAAAGATATTTTAATTTAAATATACTATAACATTTCCGGTGTGTGCTTTTATCTATATAGAAGTGAAAACTTCTAATTTTAAAATATATAGTAGGAGACTGTAGACAAAATCTTGGTCTACAGTTAAAATATAATTGGTTTAAATTTATATCAAGTATTTAGACAAATTTTAACTTTTTTTTCTAAAAGAGCTTTTAATTTAAATATACTATAAAATTTATGGTGTTTGCTTATAACTATATAGAAGTGAAAACTTCTAATTTGAAAATATATAATAGGAGAGTGTAGAAAAAATATTATAGAATATGAATAGAATATAATATGACTGTAGACAAAAATATTAGTCCACAATCAAAATATAATTGGTTTAAATTTACACGAAGTATTTAGACAAATTTTTACTATTTTCTAAAAGAGCTTTTAATTAAAATATACTAATAGTGTGTGCTTGTAACTATGTATAAGTGAAAACTCCAAGTTTAAAATTACATTGATGTTATATGATTTATTATTTCGGCGAATCAAGAACAATGCGAGGTTATTATTTTAAAATGCAATAACGTCGCGTATTATATTAAATCACACTAAAATAAAATATTATTAAAAAAATAAAACGTAATTCTTGAAACGATGCACTCCATGTTAGACAGTGAACTCGTTCGGCCGATACAGAAGGGAGCCGAGTTTACCCGTAACAATTAAAAAATAGCTTTAAGGAAACTGAAATATGTTATATATACTTTAGATTAAAAAAAAGTGCGCCTAAAAAGTAGTTCACAAAATATTTTAAAAGCGTGCTTGGTGCGTCTAAAAAGTAGTTCACTTAGTCGATGCCGAACGGAATCGAGTGTATCCGATTCAGCGTCACTAATCCGAGCGTGACAACTCAGTTTCGTTCAGTGCTCAGAGAACGTGCGCAGGTGCGCCTAAAGAAGTTTTCACTTCAAAAGTAAAAAAAAAACAAACAAAGAACTTAACAAGACAAGTAAAACGAATCCAATTTTGTTCTACTGTTCACCGTTAAGTAGACCATTTGACTACCTTCCGTTTCCATAATTAGATCCTAACTCTAACATAATTATCATGTGTTGTCACCGGAAACAAGCATTTGTGACAAGATAGTTGTGTACAAAGTTGTTACAGTCAGACAGACAACAAAGTGAGGTAAATAAAGGCTTTTGAAAATTATGTTCATTCAGAATTTTATGTTGTCATTTTTATTTTTTTTTCTAGCCGGCTGAAGAAACTTTCACATATTGTTAAAAAATGTTAGAGTATTGATGTTTTAATACTACTTACGATTGACTCCAATAGATGGCGCAAACGTATATTGACTTCAGCTATATAAATCAGTTTGTATATTAAATTTGTATACGAAAGCGCTACGTAATTAAGACATTTAGACCGACGACGAGCTAGTACGCCTCTTGACGTATGCATTGAGTCGGTGCAAAATCGGCCACCAACCTTCTCCTATAAAAGTCGGATATTGTTGGTCGCCGGCTAACCATATATCAAAGTCGGTTGCCTACTTTGCGCGTAAACCCCGAACTACGAGGTTTCTGTACAAAATTAATTCCGTTAAAGTATAAATTATTTCTATTAAACTATTTAAAAATGTGATATTAATTTTCATTATATTTTCTATATATATAATAAAATACTAGAATTGGCATTTTGTATGTGAAAATATTTATGAAAAAAATTATTTAGGGGACATAATAAAAGTTTCTGTTTGTCTGCGTGTATGTTTATTTGTTCATGTATCACTGAAGAATTAAGGGCGGAATTCTAATGCAATTCTAACTGGTGGATTCTGGTGAACCTGACGAAACATATAAATATTATAAATGTTGTTTCTTGAAAGAAAAAAAAATTGTGCATGTAAGCTCTGACGCGCGACTGGAGTTTACTCCTTAAATACAATTGTCTTGGAATGTATAAAATGGGTAACACTGTATATAAATATAAATATCAATTTCATTAAATATAAATGGAAATTTTTTTAATAAAAAATGCTGACAATATAACTATTTTTAAGTGAAACACAAATGAACAAGATCAAATTTATACAACAAAATTAAAAACATTTAGTAACGTCTGACTAAGAAGTTAAAATTAAAAGTGACTTTTTAATTTTATAATATAGAAGACACCAAATATTCACACATAATGACATTTAATGATTACATCTTGCTATAAGCGAACTATAGTAAACTATGTGTGTTGGCGGCGAGGTATTTTTTTCATAATTTTAACTAGCATAATTATAAACATATGCTGAAAATATACAAAGTAACATATTCTCCCCTATTTCCTAAATTACTGAACTTAAATTAATGAAAATGATAAATTTCCCAGAGACTTACTTACAGTTTTTAGGAAAACTGAAGCGATTATCCTAGTTTAAGTATTTTTAGAGATATTCACGATATATTTACGCCTGTGATATATGTGTTAGGCAATACATTTATACTAGCTTTGCCTGCAAAGTCGTTCATCTGAAAATTTTAATAATTTAACAGTAAGCCTAAATTAATGAAAATGATAAATTTTCCAGAGACTTACTTAAGTTTGTAATAAAACTCAGGCGATAATCCTAGTTCAAATATTTTTAGAGATATTCACGATATATTTACGCCTGTGAAATATGTGCTAGGCAATACATTTATACTAGCTCTGCCTGCAACGTCGTTTATCTGAAAATTTTAATAATTTAACAGTAAGCCTAAATTAATGAAAATGATAAGTTTTCCAGAGACTTACTTAAAGTTTGTAATAAAACTCAGGAGATTATCCTAGTTTAAATATTTTTAGAGATATTCACGATATATTTACGCCTGTGATATATGTGCTAGGCAATATATTTATACTAGCTGTGCTTGCAAAGTCGTTCACTTGAAAATTTCAAAAACTTTAATAATTTAAAGGTAAGATTCGAGGTTAAAATAATATCATCTATAATCGTTATAAATGTAATTTTTTTATACGAAATTATAAATTGCCATATTGTCTTGTCTACTCAATCAATTGTAAGGAAATGAAACTTTATAGGTACATTACATCAGATTCGGCAGAATACACTAGTTAAAACTGTATAAGAATTCCTTTACTAATTCTTGGGTGATGCGTGAACAAACAAACATACAAATGGACAGAAATTTCAAAAACAATATTTTCAGTTTTCATTACTTTTCTTATATTCCCAAAAATCATTTTTGTTATAAATATTTTCAATTTATAGATAAATAACTTTAAAAATGTTATTACATGTTTAGATAATATAATAATATTTATATCAAATTTGTAAACAGTTTAACAGAAATACTTCATGCACTTACGGATTTAAATTTGTACTAATTGTGTACGGTACCCTCGTAGCGCGAATTTGACGCGCAATACAGTCTACCGACTTCTGTATATGGTTAGCCGGCGGCCGATAACTTCCGATTTTTATAGAAGGTCGGTGACCGATTTTCCACCGACTCAACGCATACGTCAAGAGATGCGAGCCGCCGTCTAAATGTCTTCTATCTCCGTCAGTGCGTGTTACGTTGTATATTCTATCTTTTTCTTCATTAGAGCATTTTCACTTGTAATGTTTGGATTGGTGAGCAGCGGCCAGAGTCATTTGGATTTTTTTGTCGAGGGGATTATAGTTGTTGCACCTTATTCGTGTTTTACAGGTCTATTTCATTTACATATTCATGGCCAATGGTCAAGTATCCAATCGCTATATATTCAAATAAAAATAAAAAACCGGTTGTCATCGCAACGCATCTCTAATAAACAGCTGCAAAAAAAAAGAAACGTGGTCGACCAGACAGTTAACCTGTTGGCGGCGAGGTCACTATTTTAATTTGATGATGACTTTATGTCTGTTTGTCCATTGAAATCCTCGGCTGGGAGCGGCCGGCCGACGTCCACAAATGGACGGTGACGTAGTCGAGTCGCGACTTTGTACGCGTTTATTATTTTTCTTTGTGGTGTGCACAAGTTATACGGAGAACGTTTTTAAATGGTTGTTTCTTGACGCAATTCTTGGAAGATACTGTGAGGGCTGCTGTATAACTAAGATAAACTCAACAAAATAGTATTAGGAGAATAACTTATAGAATAAGTTTTTGATGTCTCATGAAGGTGTCTGTCACAAAGATGTCAGCGCAAATCTTGCGGTGTTATTATCGATGACGTAAAATGTGATAAATATTATATTTGCCATATTTTACGTGGTCAACAATAATACCATATCTGCATAGCAGGATATGTGCAAAAGGATAAAGTGAAATACAATTTTTTTATTAGATTATCATGATGATGGAACATTTGAAAAAAGTCGACTAGAGAAATAAATATTTTGGGTATAATTTTATATTCAGTGGTCGGTACCACTCATGTGATGTAGATTAAAATATGCTTCACCACTTGCATCGGTTGCATGGATTTTCTATTAAGACGATGGGATTTGTCTCCAACCATCTACCATCTATCTATCGATCTCCCATCGTAACATTTATCTATATATAAAATATAGTGTTAAATCTTTGATGTAAACATATTGAATATTGAATATATTTGGCGGTAATTTTGTAGAAATTCATTATTCACAACTATATGAAACTGCGTGATGTAGTATTATTTCTACTTTCTTTAAGTACTTTACCACGACCTAGGTTTCGTTGTATTACAACATCTTCAGGTGGGCCATTTTCTTTCTAAGAAAATGCTCCACCAAAGATTATTTCTAATAGCCCAGAAGATCTTTGATAATATCCCACAAGAAGATGTTGTAATACAATGAAACTTAGGTCGTTGTAAAGAACTTAAAGAAAGTAGAAATAATACTACATCACGTAGTTTCATTTAATTGTGGGTAAACAAGTTGCTCATCTATTGACTTGTTGTTAAAATTTAATGATTGAACAAAAACACCGTGTTTCATTCTATAGGAATAATGTTATTTCACGGATTAAAAGTGAATTATATATTAGTTTGAATGATGAACTATGTCCATGTCCGTACTTTTATGAAATTTTGTCTTGTTGTTTAGGCACGATTGATAAACAAACATTAAAATATAATTTTTATGGTATTAATATTCACATGTGCGAAGCTGCGGATCAGATGTAGCTTATGTGTTATTTCGTTACATGATATATATGCACGTAAAATTTGGTAATGATTAGTTTCTTAGTTGTAGAGTTATTAGGTAGAAAATATCCAAACTTTCGTGATTGTAATATTATAGTGGCATGCATTACATCGGGCTTTACATAACGCCAGGTGAATATCTTAATATTAAATTTAGAGCGAAAATATTTTGTGGGCTAAAAAGTTCCCTTATTATTGTCCCTCATTCTCTTATGAGTATTAGAGTATCCCTCATGAGTATCCCTCATTCCCTTATGAGTATTATCCCATTTAGAGTCCATAAGGCCGACTTTTGTAAATATTAATGATGATCGAAAAAAATGTCTTTTTCCTTCATTCTGATATGCAAATGTCTTGATGACAGACGTCTCGTGTGATAGAATAATCGTAACCTGTTCGTTATTGTTGTAATGAAAGTCACTTTGTTTATTTAATTGTTTATCTATATTTTAAAATAAAAAAAATTTCATTTTATTTCAGGGATAAATTTTAGGATTCCGTAGCCATAAATATAATTTGGCCCTGTCTTTCTGTTCGTTCGTGTCTTACAGCAGTTTCTTTCGTATAAAACCGATTATAATGAAATGTTATAGGTGACTCAGTAGAATTATATGAGAACACAAAAATAACATATTTTATAGAACATACATATAGAACATATTTTTTTGTATATGGGGAGACCCTATATATGGAATATGAGGGTGAAAAATGTTTTCTCACAGATACCTTTAAGTGGTGTGTCATTGAAGAGATCTATTCAAATGCAATGCGAAATTAATATTTTTGAAAGTATATACAATAATTGTGGGTTTGCATCATCATTTGGTATAGTATTTAGTTCAATCGTTTGAAATAGTTTGTCGATCAATCATTTAGTATAGTTTTTCGATCAATCATTTAGTATAGTTTTTCGATCAATAATTTGATATAGTTTTTCGATCAATCATTTAATAATGTTTTTTAATAAATAATTTGGTATACCAAATTATTGATTAAAAAACATTATTGTCCTATCAATATCATTGTTGTCCTATCAATCGTTTGACATAGTTTTTCAATGTTTTTTATTAAATCATTTGGTATAGTTGTCTTATCGATCGTTTGACATAGTTTTTTAATGTTTTTTAATCAATAATTTGGCATAGTTGTCCTATGGATCGTTTGACATAGTTTTTTAATGTTTTTTAATCAATCATTTGGTATAGTTGTCCTATCGATCGTTTGACGATCATATCGATTATTTGGTATAGTTGTCCTATCAATCGTTTGACATAGTTTTTTAATCAATCATTTGGTATAGTTGTCCTATCAATTATTTGACATAGTTTTTTAATCAATCATTTGGTATAGTTTTTCGATCCCTCATTTGATATAATTTTTCGATCGATCACTTGGTATAATTTATCTATCAATCACTTGATATAGTTTTTCGATCAATCATATGGTATAATTTTTCTATCATTATATGGCATAGTTTTTCGATCATATTACCATTTTTTTTGTCACTAAACAGTTAAGAAATTGATTCACACAGTATAATTCTCAGAATGAAAATTACTCAGATATTTCTTTTATTCGTCAGTAAAAGACCTCCGCCTAATAATTTGTCAAAATCTCATTTGGTTTTCTCGAGTTAATGGGTTATGTTTTCAACCGACTGCACAAACGAAGAATGGTAATACGACTTCGATCCTACACCAGGTAAGTCCGCCACTTCTTTCCAGTGATGACTGGAATGGTATAGAAGCTTCTCGGAGATCTCTGATAGGGTATATAAAGTGCAATCATCTGCTCTCCGACCCTCATCAGTGCAAAAATATATGGAAGGTAACTCGAAAAAGCCGCTATGGTTTTAAAAATCAACCTTACCACCTTGAAGTCATTAAAAGTACAATATTATAATTCTTCCGTTGACTTATATGTCTTTTATGGTTGATGCTATTTACACTTGCTACAATATGGCTCTCCAATGGTCGCTTTACTCTCCGCTTTTGAAGGCAAGCATACTGCTAAACCATTATGTATGGCTTTTGACAAACGGATCCACTGTGTCACAAATCATTCTGTATCACTCATTTGCTTCATAACCAATTTTTGTCTTTTGAGATGCATGTCCAAACGTTACCTGGTAGTGATTCGCCTATGCCGCATTGATTTCAAAATATTTACCTTTTCCTATTGCTACCTTTCCCTTTCAATTGTTAGACTATCTTTGTCAAAAGTCTAAAATATTTAGTAAGTGCTTTAAGGAAAAATGATATTGGGTAACTTAGATTTAGTTCAGTCAAATAAGGATTAAAGGCTGAAAATATTGTGTAGACCTTTGTTTCGACAATGAGTTGCAAGTCTGATAATATATTATGTCCGCCGCAATCCGCCAGTTTTTTTTTTGCAAATATCTCACAATGGACCTCTTTAGAGGTTTTTCCAAAAATTGAGACAAGATTCCCCAAAACGAAAGATTCTCCAAAATGAAAGAGAACAAAATTCGCCAAAAGTTTGATCTTTTTCTTTTTCTATAAGTGCGAAAAGTGGGAAATGTACATGCATTTCCAGGAAGCCAAAGAGCCACAGTACACTTTGCAAAATTGTATGATAAAATAATTTAATTATTATTAATAAAGTTAAAAAATTGATTGGAATAATATTTGGAAATAAGAAATAAAGTAAAATTATAAAAATTAAACAATATAAATGAATGATTAGTGATTGCAAAGGTTTTACTACATCATAAAGTCTTCAGGCATCTGCCATATTGAATTTATCTGCAATACGGTAGTTGACTCATTCTAAATATTGATATTTTTCGTACAATATTGTGAAATATAAGCTAATTAAAAACCAGTCTTGAAAAAAAAAAATTATTGAAAAATAAGCCAGTTGTAGGCTTCTAAATTCGAAGATACGGATAGAGTTGGGTATATCCCTGGCTCTTTTCCTCTCGTAGAATTTAATGTGCAATATTAAAAATGACCTCACAACACAGTATTGCCGTCCTTCTCTAAGGGTTAAATTTAAACTTTTATAACTCGGTCAATTTTTAGGATTATTAAAATTTTATTTCACTCTTCATCAGTTTGTACCTTGAAACTATGATTAATGAAATAAAAAAAAAATATTCAAATACCCAATTTTGACTGCGATTATTTTAAATGTTATTTATCCTTGATCATTTCCTTCATGTCGTTGAAAACCTACTAGGTAATTTATTTACGCAATGAAAAATTATATTATTGTTTGTAAAAGTTTAATGTAAATATTATGTACACTTAAATCTTTAAGATTTTATGTATATTTATGATTGTTCGGAAATAATTCCTTTCTTTTCGTAAACAAACTATTTCCTTATAAAATAAAATATTAATTGTCTGTACAGAATCACTTTTTCCTTTTGTTTGTAAGAAACAACAATTCATAAAATATAAATATTGTGAAAAACAAATTTAAAGACATTTTTTCTTAGGGCACAATACATTTTTTTAATACGTCTTTTCTAATGTATATTCATGCCAAATTAAAAAAATGTCAGAATATTATTGGTGCTAAACTGCACTTGTACCGGCAGTTTGCTTCAGTCAACACATTCCCTTTGTTTTCATCAGCTTTAACTGATCTTCCAGCACGTGGTGTACTTCCATTATCGAAATTACCTGACCGACATTTAGTGAACCAGTTTTGGCACTGGCGTTCACTTAACACATCTTTTATGGAACTCATCACACAACATTGTATGGAATGTGTCACACAATTTTTTTTTAATTGAACAGCACTCGCATCTTTTTGGTAATACGAAAGCAAAATGTATCGATAATGCTGCTTTCGATTTTCCACGGGACACAAAAAAAAATACTGTAGAAACTGAAATGTGAAATGAAGCTGCCAAAATATATAATGGCAGTTAGACAGTCAAAATATATAATGACGGTTAAGAATGAATTTAGCTGGTTGAAAATACAATTAATGTCTGTTAATAAAAAAAACAAAATGACATTTCAAAGGACCAATGTCTATCTAAATTTGTACGGAATACTCCTAGTGTAAGTGTTACTCGCGCTCACTAATAATTTGTGAAATAAAATATAATTTTTGACGTGAAACTTTTGTAACTTCGGCTCGGTAGGTAGGTCAAAATTTTCGATGTAACGATATTATACTGAATTTCATAACGAGATAACTCTGAATAATGAGCCGATAGGAAATTATAGAAATTTGGAAATTCAGAAAGATTCTAGCTAGTTAGATTATATCAACATTTGAAATAATCTAAGAGCATAGCGGCCGTGTGAAAAGAGACAAAAAATAGAATTACTCGTATATTACAGGCCGTCTAACTAGTGAACGCGTGAAGCTAGGACGTGTAGTCGATGGTCCATGGAAAGCCATTAAGTAGTTCTAAGACCTCAAGAGATAACATGGCTTTAATAATTATATTTTTTAAGAAATGCTGCGGTATTTCTTAAAAATATAATTTTAATAGTGAATGAGATGAAAGTACGACCAGAGGCGTAAGATACGGCAATTAGAGGAAAAGGCCGATCAAGAAGAAACAGAAAAGTGTCCAAGCGGTAATGGTTTTAATAACAAAAATCAAAATGTTATGACTGCTAAACATTATATTTTTCCGGGGATATTGGCCTATCCAAATTTCCATGTATTCCAATATTATTGTAGAATGTCATGGTGACAAACGTTCTTGGATAAAGACAATACTAGAGTTTTATTTCTTTGAATAATCTTGCAACGGTTTAAAGAAATCGGAGGACGTGACGTTTTCACGTAAAATCCTACGGCTCGGAGACGACTGGGCCGATTTTGTTTGTTATTTATATTTTTGCTTTGTTATTCTCTGTTTACTAAAAATATTTTATTTTCTATCGTAACAGCACGCGCATATGTGTGAAGCCTTCTAAATTTTTATTAAAGTTTTTTATAAATAAAATGATGAAATATATTAAATATCCGTTCTGGCGTTTCTAGCATGCATTTAAATCAAACAGTTGAACGATCATTATTAAACGTTGATCGTTTAGTTATAGTCGCTTCAAAGATTTATTGAATAGGGTTGATATAATCTGTAATATTGAAATATCACAATATATTTTTATTATATATTCTAGAATATATTTTTTATTGGAAAATACAATTATCATTAATAAATAAAATGAAGAAATATGCTAATTATCAGTTCTGATGTTACTATTATCCTTTTAAATCGTTTTAAAATAAACAATTAAAAAAACATGGTTAAACGTTGATCGTTCAGTCATAGTCGCTTGAAACCTTTAATTGGATTGTTATACTTTGTAATAATGAAATATAAAAATATACCTTTAGAAGTCCCAAAATACAATATATTTATTGTTGAAAAATATATCATTGTTAGTAAATAAACTAAAGAAATATGCTTATCATCCGTTCTGATGTTTCTAGTGCGCGTTGAAATCAAACGATTGTACGTACATGGTTAAACGTTGATCGTTCAGTTATAATCGCTTGAAACCTTTATTTAAATGGATTGTTATAATTTGCAATAATGAAATATAAAAATATACCTTTAGAAGTCCCAAAATTCAATATATTTATTGTTGAAAAATATATCATTGTTAGTAAAGAAATATGCTTATCATCCGTTCTGATGTTTCTAGTACGCGTTGAAATCAAACGATTGTACGAACATGGTTTAACGTTGATCGTTCAGTCATAGTGGCTTGAAACCTTTAATTGGATTGTTATACTTTGTAATAATAAAATATAAAAATATACCTTTAGAAGTCCCAAAATTCAATATATTTATTGTTGTAAAATATTTCATTGTTAGTAAATAAACTAAAGAAATGTGCTTATCATCTGTTCTGATGTTTTTAGTAGGCGTTGAAATCAAACGATTGTGCGAACGTGGTTTAACGTTGATCGTTCAGTCACAGTCGCTTGAAACCTTTAAATGGATTGTTATAATTTGCAATAATGAAATATAAAAATATACCTTTAGAAGTCCCAAAATTCAATATATTTATTGTTGAAAAATATATCATTGTTAGTAAATAAACTAAAGAAATATGCTTATCATCCGTTCTGATGTTTCTAGTGCGCGTTGTACGAACATGGTTAAACGTTGATCGTTCAGTCACAGTCGCTTGAAACGTTTACAAAATGGGATTTATATAATCTGCAATATCAAAATATAAGTGTATACCTTTAGAAGTTCCAAAATTTATTATATCTATTGTTGAAAAGTATACTATTGTTACGAAATAAAATAAGGAAATATGCTTATTATCCGTTCTCAAGTTTCTGTTATGCATTGAAATCAAGCGATTGTACGAACGTGGTTAAACATTGATCGTTTAGTCTTAATAGTTTGATACATTTATTCAATTGAAAATATCAGAACGTACCTTTAAAAATGGCACCGCGCTCCGCCTACTAGCGCCCTCCCCCAACGCGCACGGTGTTACCAACAGAATAAATTTACCCACGGACTTCAGGAAATCGACGTATATAAATATATTAGCTTGCAGCAGTAGGATTCAGATTTGCATCAATTTACATGGTCATGGCTTGGCTTATATGAAGTATTATTAAGGCTGCCATGTTAAATTTCAAAAATGTCTATTCTGACCACAACCAATGGCTAAAGAAAAAATAATTTTAATCAAAAAAATAATTTTAATCTAAATAAGATTAAAATTATTTAAAAATTTTGTCACATTTTCCCATTTTATTCATCACTTAACACTTTTAATATAAAAAGAAAACAATTATCTTAGTGTCTTAAAGTAAAAAGAAATGTGAAAACGCCCATAATAAAAGTTTGAAAATATTCGATCTCATATTAAAGAAATTCAAAATAGGACAAAACAATTATTTATATTAATTAGCATTCAATGTCGTGATAAAATTTCTTCATATTTTAAACAATATCGCTTCGCATTTTTCAAGAAATTAAAGAAGACGGAGGAAGTGAATGAACGTAACATGTGTTTCTTGTCGTAATCCTACATATTGTGATTATATACGCAATACGTAAAATATTCTAAAATTGAATACGATAACGGGATTTCAATCGTTACACTAAATTCTCCAACGACATTTTCCATATCCCAATTTTTTTACAAATAAAATTTTACATTTTTCAGTATCGAGCAATTAAGATGTTTTAATTTGGGTAAACAATTTTTTAAGAGGTGGCAATACCAATAAAAATGGCGCGCTTCTGTTAATAACAATCCACTTCGATATTTTCAAATTGCATAGTTAATTGAAAATGAAATTAAGTAATCGTTTTTACGTACGAAAAGTAATCCCCATTTGTTTCTTTTTCAGTCCAGTGATATTTTTGCAGGTGGGAATAGCACAAGCCGGCATTTTAAGCTATATTGTCACGTAGAAAGCACCATAACTTTCATAGCTTTGTCTTAAATTGCACTGACAGCCGTGTTTTGAAACTATGCATTTTATGCGTAGTTTTTTGGACACACGTTTGCGTGTTCTCGCCTTCTGGAGTACTTTTTATTCTATTATGATGACTATCCGTTTTGATGTATCTATTATGCGTGAAATATGCTTGTTCTGATGTTTCTAGCATGCGTTTAAATCAAGAGATTGAATGAACGTGGTTAAACGTTGACCGTTTAATCTGCAATTTTGAATTAACAGGAAGTATCTTTAGAAATCTCAAATATAGATTGTTGGTTGCGACATAATGGCAAATTGGCTTAAACATCACATCTTGTTGCGGTTTATTTAAATAAGAATTCTACGAAAAATTTAATTAAATAAGAAAATAAGATTTTTTTTATAGCTAGTCTCTTTATCATTACGATTAATATGTCAGAAATAAAAAAATAACTCCATACGAAATGCGCAGCATAAGATTATTTCGATATCACAGCGAATCGTACGAATACGAAGAGTCACCTTCAAAACTCGGAGAACCGGTGTTTTATCTTTAAATGTCAAAGCCACTGCAATATATATGCAACAATTTAAATTATTGACACCTTCAATATATTGCCTCATCGATGAAAAAGTTTTTATGGACATAAAATGTTAATTGCAACTCAGTAGGTAACTTCACAGACAAAATATTTATTGTTAAATGCCCGGAGGCAAAAATAAAAAAATTCCTGAATTTTGTATTTATTGTTTTTTATTTATTTAAATTTTGATTATAAATTGTATATTTATTAACTTTATTCCTGCTTGGTAACTACGTGATGTAGTATTATTTTTACTTTCTTTAATTTCTTTACCACGACCTAGGTTTCGTTGTATTACAACATATTCAGGTGGGATATTGGCAAAGATGTTGTGTGAATCTTTACTAATATCCCACCTGAAGATGTTGTAATACAACGAAACCTAGGTCGTGGTAAAGAAATTAAAGAAAGTAGAAATAATATTACATCACGTTGGTTAAAATGAGAAAAGCTTATTAGGAAAATGACAAGCGTACATGGAATATCGAATAATTGAAATATATAATAAAATATAATTTACAATATTGGTTACCAACAATAAATGATTAGTAAATTTAAAATTAATTAGACTAGTTTAATATTACGTTTCAACATTATGTAGCACCATCATACTGAAAGACTACTTTGAACCTTTTAAGTATCGACTACCCCAGATTTTGTCAGGGTTTGCTGCTAAGCTGGACCACTTTCCTAAAACTATTTGTCTGAACTGTGCTGTATATAGCGAGTATTGGTATTCTTCGATTTAATTCATCCCATAAACGCTCGATATCTTAATTCAAAATTGGGCGATATAAAAGCTCATCCCAAGAAACCTACATCATTTTTTTAATAATCTTTAGTTATCCTTGGCGTTTGCTTAGGGTTGTTATCTTGTTGGAATTTATAGCCTCGGCCTAATTCCATGTTTGGCGGGATGTCCCAAATTGTCTCTTTAAATGTTGTAACATTATCATGCTGTCATTTACATTTCGATTACATATAATTAGCTGACACAAAGCCAACAGGACATATCCTCACACCATGACGTTACCACCTTCATGTGTACTGTAAATGTTAGTTTAGGAAATTAATAAACGAATACAATTAAAAAAGAAATTAATAATTCTGGAATGCTATACGATCTTTTGAAATGTCCCTGAGAGGGTATATAAAGCGCGCGGCATTCGATTTTCTGTTCAGTTAGCAACTACGTTTCGGCGAGTAAATAACAAACAAAATATGGAAATTTCACAAAGAGAATTAATTTATTAGTCGTCATGAAAGAACGGATAATTTTTAGGAATTTAAAAAATGGAAGTAATACGAGTGAAATATGGTGGATTATTATACAGTGGATATGGTGGATTTATTGCACAGGAGCTATATATTCCAGTCAAATATAATCATAAGTTTAGAGTAATTGGCTGTAAAGAATGTTAGAGAAATAATAGCACACACACATGAAAAAAGACTAAAAATTTAATGACCAGTATTTAGATGAGTTAGAATGATAGAAGGAAACGACAAGGGGTAGAAGAACTATGGTTCCGTAGAGGTAAGACTGTTTTATTCGATCATTGAAAACGTTTATCGAGAATATTTTCCTGGTATCAAGTTTCAGTTGATTCCAAAGTTTTGCTGTGTGGACATTAAAAGATTTTTCGTAACAGGTAAAGGTATGTTTAGGAATCAGTAGTGTGAGTTTTTCAGAATCAGTAGGGTAGAGGTATGTTTGGGAATCAGTACACTTTCCGAGCATAACTCGTGGTCCTGAGTAGACAAATTTTTAAGTCTTCCAACGAGATAATTTTGACTTTGAGGATTTTTTAATATATTGAAGATAAGAGTAGATATGTGAAGTTGGTATGTATTCAAAATTAATATGATCATGTTTTCTGAGGCCGAAGATATAACAGATGCATAAGTTATAAAAGTGTTTGTTTTATAATAATTTTATTACGTAAATAAAAATTGACAACATCTTTTAGAGCCATAGAATGATTAGGACGATTAATAAAAAAATAAGAATAGTAAAAAATCCAAAACTTTAAAAATTATCTATAACAAGAAAAAAAAAATCTGTTTTGTTTATATAGATTAAATATATAAGTAAATTAAATTAGAAAAGTGGAAAAAACAAAATATTTTAGAAGAGACTTTAAAAAATGGTCATCGATTGTTGTCAAATTTTCTTATGAACGTTCATAAGAAATTTGCGTTACAAATTTATTCAATTTGTGCATTGAATAAATATAAAGATGACCTATTTTTTCATTTCGGATAATTTTTCAAGTTCTGTAACTTCCATAATCTGTTCACTTTGCGAGGAAAACATAAATTTTAAATTATTCTACCGTCATTACTTATTTTTGTAAATGTTTCTAAAAACTGCCTATTTTCTTTAGCCAACAAATTAGAAACACCTTGAAGAGATTGGGGAAAACTTCGAGAACAAGGGAAATTTGGTGAAGTTTCACAACATTCTTATCAAACGCATCGGTTCCCTTAATTATTATATTCCTTCAAATATTTTAAATCTTTTTTTAACTTGAAGAAGTCGCATTAAAATGCACCAAATGTTTCAATAATCAAAGAAGACACCCACATTCGATAAAGTGTTGGGTCCAGGTATTACAAAAATAAAAATTTCAACCTTATGTAGAGAAAAAGAAAAAAAATTTCTTAAAATTTTGATTTAAACCGTCAGATAAATGCGATCTTGAATTTTTTTAAGAAAAAATTGGTTAATTTTTATAATATCTTTATAAATGCTATTTTTATGGATCTTTTTAAATGAGCATAATGAAATGAAGTGTAGATTATGTCTCGTTGTATCCTCTAAACACCGATCCATAGAAACTCCATATCCATGAAACTAGCAGGACTGTCAGGGTCGTCAAAAAAAGCTACGTTAACGCGAAAAGAGCAAAAAGACATTCATTTTGGTAACAACAAACAAATATCGATTATTGTTAACCGATTATTTTTTTTAATAATTTTTAAAAAAATATTGTGTACATTATACTTCTATTGTTATTTTTATTTGTTATTAGCAGTTATTGTCATACTAAAATATAATATATGTGCGTTTATTAAGATATCTTTTTGTTATGTGTCTATAATGGTCACAAATAGTACTTTACTTTTTGCTCTTTCCTGATTGTCAAGAATTGTTGGAATTTTTTATATTCCAAGAAATACCAGCTCTTCTAAAAATTATATTCTATTTCTCCAACGACGGACCCACTTTCGGTGGTCTTCTGTCATTATTTAACTATTATTGATTCCTTTTTCACAAAGTCCTGAAAATTGACTACTTTTTGTGGCAACAATGTGGAAAACCCCTAAGATTTAGCAAGTCCCATGAATAAGAGGGAAGATAAATATAGTGTTGGATGTGTAACAATGATGAAGAAAGGAGGCAGGATGCAATTCTCATTGGGAAAGCACGATTACGTTGAGGATAACCTCAAAAGAGCGGGAAAAGTTGAATGTACTTACGAAATTCATTTCTGCGTCATGCGTTCAGTTCGAACCGCGAAATGTGATAAAGCATTACGTGACAGGAAGCCACGTTCTGTGAGATGCGATCATTTCCGGCGAGTGATGAATCTCTGTGCAATATGTGGCAGATAAGAATTTTTTAACCTAATTCGCGCTAAATTTAAATCCAGAAACAGACTCAAATTTAATCTAATCTTAATGAAACTAGCCAAAATTTAAAGTGAATTACACCTAAAAAATTAATTTCAAAAGTCAAACCATTTAAATGAAGAAAAAATGTAAAATGTTCTAAGTAAAACGTTCTTGAGAAAGTTAGATTTTTAGTTTTTTTACAAATTACCCTAAATTTTAAGGCTAAGGAAAAAGGATAGATGTCTACAACAGAAATTAAAATTTTGAATATATTTGGCGTTAATTTTGTAGAAATTAATTATTCACAGTTAAATGAAACTACGTGATGTAGTATTATTTCTACTTTCTTTAATTTCTTTACCACGACCTAGGTTTCGTTGTATTAAAACATCTTCAGGTGGGCTATTAGCAAAGATTCACACAACATCTTTGCCAATATCCCACCTGTTGATGATTCCATGAAAAACGTACACAAAATTTTATCCAAATCCATACAGCCTCTTAGGTTGCACCGATTTTATATCAAACAAAATTAATTCACATTTGTCGTTTCGCTGAATTTATTTTTCTTTGTTTCGTGAATACATGAGTATATTAGGTCATTAAGCATGAAACGTCCGATCTTGAACTGAAATTTTGGTTTATTTTTTCTCAGGGAAGAAGAAGTATAACTAAAAAAGGTACACCCCTGAACTATCGACACTGTGTTGTCATCTTAATGGTAGATTGTTAAAGACAATAGCGAGGAAGCCTAGAGAATGGGAGGTGGTAAAATCGCAAAAGTTTTATGTAGCTTATTGGAATCAAATATTTTTCCTTTTAAGGAGCAATCTAAGACCTGGAAATATGCAAATCAGTTTTGAGATGGTCCGGAAAGTATAGAGTGACAAAGAGTTCCCAAATCTATCTTCCCTAGCTTGAGCAACGTTGTTTATGCGATATGTGGTCGAGCATTTTTCTGCAAAAGACTTGGCATTTTGATGCAAGCTTCACCAATATTACACGTTATTGGTTACTGCTGGTGTACAGAAGCGTTGGACCACTAATTACATTTATTGTACTACTAGCATTTTTGGTAACTATTCGGTATACGATCGTTTTGGTACTTTTATCTTTATCCTACCATTGTACCGATAACTAACGATTATTAGAAATGATATATCTTTCATTATACGTGATAATCCGTTGTAATTCGTGAAATTGTAGTCCATTGAAATCCTTCAAATAGGTCTTGTAGACCTATTTGAAAGGTTGTCTTTAATGTAGTGACAGCAAGGAAAGGTTCGATATGATTTTCCTTCTGACGCTCACTTAATCCAAGGGAAACCCACGTATTCAGTTTCTTAACCTTACCAATATGTTTAAGAAACGTTGTTGTAAGAGTAATGTTAAATCTCGCCGCTACTTCGTGCGTAGCTTAAGATGTATTTATATTCACTGCAGATTTCAATTCATCCATTTTGTTCTCAAGTTGCTCATGTGGTCAATTTTTAAGATCAAAACTGCACTATTTCCACGTCGAGATGAATATTCCAAAATAACGTGAATTGTTGACTTATGTATTGCCTATACGAAAATTAAATTGCAAAAGACATTTAGATAACCTTAATAAAAAACATGCTTACGAGAGGCTAATAGCTTATTTTCATAATAAACAAAAACAAAATGAAATTTTAGCGATCTTGAGAATAAAATTTGGTGTTTGAGGGTACAGGATGTTACAATTGTATGTATGATGGCCTAATATATGTACCGAATTTAAGTTTCCATACTAGATGATTTAAGCATTACATACTGCAATAGTGAAACGGCTGTTATCCTATAAGCATTCCATTTATCCTTGTTAGGTACAAAAGACTAAAAATAAGGAAAAAGTGAAATGCCTGTGTGTTGATTCACAAATGTCATCTCAGGAAAGAGTCACTGTTTTCTGGATCAGTGATCTCCTGGGAATAAATGGTATAGCAGAAGGAAAACCTCATTTCGATATCTGACCGCATTGTTAGTTAGAAGTCTGTGTAATAACTTAACGCCATGTCTGATTCATTTGAACCTAAATGTATTTTGTTATTTTTATCTTACTGGGACAGTCCTTAAAAAAGGATTAAGGTTTTTTCCGCATAACTAAATATGCTTTTGCCGTGGGCCTTCCTCAGGGCTTATGTATTATTACCTATTCCTATTTTATTTTTTTATTATAAATCAAGTCTTTGTCTAAGAGTGGAAATCGCAAAAAATTATTACCATTTTTTCCATCTGTGGAAACGAAGGTAGCATAGAGACCTTCTAATGCGTCTGTCAGTCTTCTTCAAAATCAAGACGATGAATACGCTTTGCAAAGACAAGTTCTAACAGAATCCTCTTTAATATACGAATAATACTAATGTATTGAGTTTAAAAAATAAAAAAAAACGAACGGTTTAGTTTGTCTGTTTAACTCTATTTATTTTCGTTTCGTTTGTTTACTAGAGAGGA